>JANBPO010004458.1:12696128-13896128 GCA_024336825.1 Amorphophallus titanum
CGTCCTGATGCTTTGATGAAGATTCCGGCAGTAGAGGATGAAGCACGCCCTTCACGTTCTTCCTCTGTAGCAGGTTCGCGTTCGTCCTGATGCTTTGATGAAGATTCCGGCAGTAGAGGATGAAGCACGCCCTTCACGTTCTTCCTCTGTAGCAGGTTCACGTTCGTCCGCCCCTGTTCTCCAAGGTTTCTTGCGCAGGAATGTTTTCACGGGAGGCTTCAAGGCTTCTTGGCGTGTGTCCAAGGGACGCCCTAGCATGATATATATATATCATGCCACTGTGGAGTCTGAGCTGGAGGGGAGAGAGGATAAAACGACCACACGATTGGCTTTTGAAAGCCAAGGTGTCAAACTCTGTTATCTGTCCAAATCCTGCACAAAAATGAGTTAATCTTGGTTAGAGTTTATCAAAATGAGATAATGAGCTTTAATACACTAACCCAGGTGATTGGAGGTTAATCCTAGTCATTTTCACGTGGTTAGATCTAAGGAGATGGCCCACAAAATTATTAGATGGAAATGACTTGCGTAAACCATAGAAATTCTGATAGGCCAGAGGTGGGTCGTCCCCCTTCACCAAGTGGGTCGTCCCACCTTGAAACAGCCCCTGTGTAACATGTTCTGGGTGTACACAAGGGGGGTCGACCCCTTCAGCAGGGGGGTCGTCCCATCTCGAGACAGAAGCCAAATTGATGCTCTGTCTGGTCACAGGGGTCGACCCCCTTCCGCAGGTGGGTCGTCCCATCTCGAGACAGAAGCCAGATTGGTGTTCTGTCTGGGCACAGGGGTCGACCCCCTTGGATGGATGGGTCGTCCCATCTGCAAACAGAGCCTATTGAAGGGTTTCTGTTGCAACAGGGGTCGACCCATCTACCAGGGGGGGTCGTCCCATCTTGATCTGCCAGAACTAAATGACCGATTAAGTAGGATTTTAGTCTTTGTTTGAACAAAGGATTAAAGAGGAAGATCTTACCTTTCCTTGCTTGTATAAACCTTTATTACTTACCTTTGATAAAGACCCTTGGATCCATTACCCACATATCACATTGGTTTTCTCCTTTTCCTTTGATGTGGATTAAAGACTTAACCTTGGTCAGGAGTGAAATACAGCTTGCCATAATTCAGTCACTTGATTGACTGAAGGTTGCAATCTCGCACAAAGCCTGGCAACACACTTAACAACATAGGCGTGGTTAGATCACCAATGAACCTTGTCATCATCAAAACCAAGGAGAGCACAACATCCATTCATCAATTTCTTTTTCCATCCTTTCGTTTTCTATTCTACAAGTATCCAGCTCAGTTTTAATTTCGTTCAGTTCCAAGCACGTGATTTTCAATTCATTATTTTCAGATTCCAAGCAAGCAATTTTATTTGACAGGGTTTTATCATTTTGCATGGAACTGATTTTCTTTCTAAGATGCCTATTTTCTTTTCTCACTTCATCAGCCCTATCAGCTATATCATGATAAGCATCTATCCAATCAGAAATAGTGAAATCATCAAATCTAGTAGTTACCTCATCTGACTCCTCTTCTTTATCTTCTGAGTTGGTTGCCATGAGACAGATGCGCTTCTCAGAATTTGACTCACTGTCTGAGCTGCTGCTGAAGACACCTTCATCTTCATCACTCCAGGTACTGATCATTGCCTTTCCTTTCTTGTCCTTCTTCTTCGACCAGTCCTTATGCTTCTGATTTTCTGGGCATTCAGCTTTCAGATGCCCTGGTCTTCTGCACTGATAACATACATTCATGTCAGTTTTATTAGCAGAGTTTGGCTTATACCTTTTATCCTTTCGGCCAGCTCTGTATCTCTTCTAACCGAAATGCCCTGCTCCCTTTATGAGAAATCGCCGGAATTCTTTGGTCATCATGGCCATCTCAGATCGGGTAATGCCATCTTCTTCATTCTGGCTCTCTTCAGATGATGCCGAGCTGCTAGGTACAGATCGGTTGGATTTGCTCGAGCTGTCCTTGAGAGCCAGTTGCTTTTTCTTTCCTTCAGTCTCTTCCCCTTTCTGCATATTAAGCTCATATGCCATCAATGAGCCTATCAGTTCTTCGGGTTTGCTCTTGTGCAGGTCTCTTGACTCCTCCATCACAGTTGCTTTCGTGTGCCAGGTGGGAGTCAGAGAACGCAGAATTTTCCTCACCACATCGTAATCTGTCAGAGGTTTCCCAAATCCTCTGAGACCGTTTGTTATAGTTGTCAATCGAGCATACATCTCGCTAACATTCTCGTTGGGCTTCATCTTGAAGGCTTCATACTCAGTCACCAGGAGATTAGCCTTCTGCTCTCTAACTTGGGATGTGCCTTCGTGAATAACCTGGAGAGCATCCCACATCTCCTTGGCTGAGCTACACGCAGATACACGTGCAAATTCTGTAGGATGAAGAGCACACTGTATCGCGTTTACGGCACTCCAGTTAATTGTAGATCTTCTGATCTCCTCTCTGGTCCAGATGTCTTCGTTCGCGGACAGCTCGTAAGGTCCTTTGCTGACCACTCTCCACATCTCATAATCCTTAGCCCTCAGAAAAACCTCCATACGATTCTTCCAGTATGGATAATTGGAGCCATCGAAGTAAGGGGGCTTCGTAGTTGAGTGTCCTTCAGCAATCATCCCTCGGACTCTCATATGATCAACTTATTCAACCCTTCACCTAACGACAATTAATATCAAACCTCACCTTTCAACACCTAACATTTCTTTACGACTAACAACACATACTTTAGGTGGAAGGTCATACCTCACCTAACATTTGACACTATTACATGATAGTGATGTTTACAAAATAAAATTACACAAATAGACTCACTATTATGACTATTTTAAAAGAAAACACTCAAAGTAGATATAATTGGATAAATGCCCTTGTTGCTTACGATCCTCGTCACATCCTCGGCCGAATCAAGGCAGTGCCCTCCACGTACCACCAGAAAATGAAGTTTCCCACCAAATTCAGCACCGGGAAAGTCCGAGGAAGTTAGGCAATGGCTAGAAGGTTGGTGGGGACACCGGACCAGTTACGCGGAGCTGACGCCGCACCGTCCCAACACCACCGAGCCTGTGGCTAGGAGACTCGACGTCCTGAAGCTCATTTCTATTTTCTATGTGTTTTACAATTGTATTGTGTGTATCGTATGTATGGGGTACATGTATGATTTACTTTTATTTTATTAGGCCAATAATCAAAGGATATGAAGGTCCTTAGTTGAATTGTCTAGGGGTATTTTTGTTCCAGTGTAATTTGGCCATCCTTATATAAAGGAGGCTACTGTATTGCTTTTCTCATTGATTGCTTATGAAAGAAGAAAACCCACGTAGCTTTCTCCCATTGCTTCCCTTCCCTCCAAATCTCTTATGAGATTTGAGTGATTAGTCGGTGAGAGACCGTCCGGCGAGAGGCCAAGCTGCGTGAGGCAGTAGTTATCTCCCACTTTCTGTGCCACCTCTCATCCCGTTTGAGTTTTTGGAGTGCCGACGATCATTTCTCCGCCGCCGCCGCATCAAACTTGGTATTAGAGCCCAACAATGGATTCTCCATCGACGTCCTCGCTGTTTTTCTCTACAATGTCGATCGACTTCGGTACGTGAAAAAAAAAAGAATAGTAGAGGAGATCTTCCTCTCTCGACTGAGAGAGGAGTAATAAAAAAATTGTGTTTGCATGGGGGGCATCATCGCTCGTGCCACCATTCAAACTCCCTACGGCCTACCGCCCTGGCCAGTTGACCCCGCCTGCACCTCATTTGGTCACGCACGTCTACGCTGACCCACGCCCGCCGAGGCTCGCCAGCGCGCCCTCGTGGCCACCTGCCCGCCTTTGCTGACCACCCAACCGCGTGGTCTCCCGTCCGCGTACAGCCACGTGGCCTCCCACCCTCACCGCGTGGTCGCCCACCTTCGTCGCCATCATCCACTTGCAGCAAGTGTTGACCCTCCTTCTCGCCTCGCGTGAGACACATGCAGAAAAAAAAAAGAAAAAAAAGAAAGGTAGGACGACCGATTGAAGTGTTTTCCCAGTTGTTGATGAGCCGTTGTATCCTCTGCAGTGGCGTTAGCTCTACAGGAGATTGCAAGGTAGCCGCTTGTTCGGCTTGTTTCTTGAGCCGCCTCTTGAGATTCTTTCTTCTATTCCTCTCTTGTTTCTTAGCGATGGTCGCCTCCAGGGGAATAGGAGGAGGAGGCACTAGAACTGGAGCTGACGGGTCCGCACGGAGATGATGTCGAGCCGATGGGTTTGTAGGGCGAGGTCGACGACTCCTCTTTGCCCGGATCTCGATCCAGGCACCTTCCGACTATTGTAGTTGGAAGGTAGCGTTGATTGCCCGTTCGATGACTTCGAGTGGTAGTTCCTGGTAAGCAGGGGTGCTAGGACTGGCATCCGAAGACGTGGATGCGGCTTGATGCCTTAACCGCGGTGGCTGTGAGAGTTTACCAGGAACGGGTTGACTCGTACTGGCATCTGAAGACGTGTGTGCGGTTTGATGCCTTAGTGGCGGTGGCGAGGGCTTCTATTGAGAAATGGCCCGAGGAGGATGAGTAACATCCTGCTTCCCGACCTGACTCTGGTAGTTTGGCTAAGGGCAGGGTCGAGTGACACTCGACGAAGTCTTGGGGCCTTGCTGCCCCTGTTGGCTATCTTGATCTCGCACGTCTGATGGCCTTTGTGATGGCAGACCCAGCTTGCAAACTGTTGGGAGGACCTGGTGGTTTGGTCGAGCCAGGGCCTCACCCAGCTTCTATTTTCCCTTCCTATCCTCGAGCATTGAAGTCGGAAGTGGAACAGGGGGAAGGCGAGGAGAGCTTGAGGATCTCATGGTAGCCTCACCCACCAGGACGTCCTCTCCACCGAGAAGGACTCGAAGGAGTCGGGCAATGTCTTCTCTAGAAAAGGACAGAGACTCTAATTCCTACCAAGGTCACCATTGCGCGACTGAAGTGGCAGGGGCCAGCTGATCGGCCTGTGGTGTCGAGGAATCAGGGGAGACCAGGGGAGCAGGAGGATGAATGACGTTGGTTGAGAAGGTACTCAGCCCTGTTTCTTGGTTGGCATCTTGCTTCCTGCGTCTCTGCAGTCGCTCGAGAGCTTCCCAATTATCGATCTGGAACTCAAGCCATTCTGGCGTGTGCTGGTAAGGCAGCCCGTGTCCATTTTCCTAGGGAGGATCAGGCTGCTCTGGCGTATTTCTGGCAGTGCTCAGAGTTTCTTTGACAGCTTGCCGCAGTTGAAGAAGTGCCACAGAATTCCTTTCGGTGTCAATCTGCTCCCACCAGATCGGTTCCTGGATGAGGTACTAGACTTCCTCACAGGACTCGATCGCGTGGCAGATTCGTGCATGTAAGGGACAGTACTAGGGATGACTGAAGTCCCACTGAGTGTAGTCTGTCGGCAGGTCACGGGGCAAGATTTGCGCCCGCTCGATGAGGAAGTTGCAGAGTCGTCGGGTTCTCTCCCTGGGGAAGGAGAGGGGTCTACGATCGTGCTAGGGCCGCCACCCTAGGTACCAGATCGAACGCTCTCTCCGATTAGTACTGGGCTCCTCTGATTCATCATTAGAGAGAGAAAATGCAGCCATCATGTGGATCACGCTAGCCGAATGGTGAACCACATGCATTGCTTTGGCTGGTCCGGACCACGTATGTGGCTGTGGAGGATCGACGAGACTACTCTTCATTAGAATAAGGCCATCTTGGATCAACTTCTGTGCCTGTGTCTTGAAGACATAGCAATCTTCGAGAGAGTGGCCTAACATGCGGTGGTATGAGCAATAGTTGGGATCATCAATTTTATAGGCTTCGTTTGGCTTCAAGACTTTCGATAATTCGACGATCTTCTGGGCCATGTAGAGGTCGAAGAGCATCTTCGTATGTTCCTTCTTGAAAGAGAAGGGCGTCATCATACGCTCTAAGAAGGAGGGAGCAGTTGACTTCTCAGCTGGACTTTTGTCGGAAGCACTCATCCTGGCTCCCTTGCTGGCTTTAGCGGCGGCGGTGAATTCATGATGTTCACCTCCTTGCCGGACTGGCATTCCCGCATCTGCTTACCCTTTGCCAAAGCGTAGCTCGAGTTATCAGTGAAGAGCATCTCTATCTCGATGACTTCCGAATTGAGCTGGTCGAAGCCCTTGACGTTGGTGCCGAGAAGATTTTCACTAACCTCGGCCGCCAAGCCTCAACGACAGATAGTAATGGCATCCTCCTGGACTGGCAGGTTGACACACCTCATGCGGAGGTCTTGCCATTTCTTGATGAAGTTGAGTGCGCTGTCGCCCTTCTTCTGTCGGAGGGAGCACGGCTCGGCTAAAGAGACCTTTCGCTCGATCGTTTGCAAACAGTCGAGGAATTTCTTCTAGAGATCCGCCCAATCAGTGACTGAGTTGGGCTTCAGGTGGGCATACCATTAGAAGGTTGTTCCCGTAAGTGAGGTGGCGAAGTAGCGGAGGAGGTAAGACTCATCCAACGCGAGTTCGCCCATGGCCGTGACGTAGTAAGCCAAGTGTTCATGTGGAGACCCTTGACCGTCGAACTTCTGCAACTTCGGCGGCTTGGCGTACTCCGGGGGAAGTTTCTTGAGCTGATGGTGGTGCAGATAGGGGACACTGTAGAGATCTACAGTCACGACCCCTTCTCCAAACTGGGCGAGCTTGGTCTCAACAATCCGCTCGATCATCTGGCGCTGTGCCATGAAATTTTTCGACACCGGCGTGTTGGATGGCCGTGGTTGAGCCTCGACCAAGGGCGTGCCGAGCCCAGCAATGGTAGGGGTTTAAGAAGCTGTTGGGGAGGCGTTAGCACCATTTTACCCACCTGGCGAGATCGGTGCCTCCGTCGAAGGCCCGGTGGGCAGCTGAGGGTGGAGGTCACGTTCCTGAAGCAAGTCTTGCAGGAGGGCCTTCAAGTGCTAGTTCTCCTTCAAGAGAGTCTCAAGAGTTACCTCTTGGACTTCACCGGCTAGAGGGTCATTGTTGACCGATTCTACATTGACAGGGGAAGCACGCTCCTCAGCGGGAACTTCCTCCGCTCATGTCGATGCCTGAGGCCCGACAGAAGTGTCGACATGGCCGACCGGAGCCGGCGACTGAGTCGGGTGACGAGGTCTCCTGAAGTGAGATATGGGCTGGTTTAGATCATCAGTCTGAACCTCAGGCTGGTGCCTAGCGGCGTAGTACGCGAACACCCTGACCGCGTCATTAAGGAGCTGGACTGTCCACCTCTTTTGAGAATGCCTCTTGGGGCGGACGGGTGCCCCCAGCCTATCAAAGACCGAGGTGCGTTACGGAGGAGTCTCCATTGCGACATCTATCTGTGGAGAACTCGAGGCTGGATATTGGTGGGGCCTAAAACGAGCCCGTCTCTATTTTCGCCTATCTGAACGAGAGGCGATGAGGGGTTGGGCACCATTGGATGATGCGGCTGTAGGGCCAGCTGCACCTTGCTTGGCGCGGCGCCCTAGTGCCCCTCCCGGACAGCTTGAGCTTTCTCTGGGGTAACCCAGATCCTTCTCAAGTCGGATTGCTGCTCACCCTCGTCCCTATGTCTTCGACGGGACTTGGGAGCTGGGATGCCGAACCGGCACTGGTGCCTTTGGGTCGTTGCCGAAGCGTTCACCCTTTTAAGTTCCACCTTGTCTTCCTACATTCCACACAAGAGGCTAAAGCGGTTGGTAGTAGGGACCATAGAGACGATCCGTTCTGGAGGTACAATGGGTTCGCCCCCATCTAGGCGAATCCGTAAGTCCCCGCAGGGTGGACCTTTTCGGGCTCTCCATTGAGCTTTTATCTTTGAGGGGAGAAGGAAGAATACAGGGGATAAACCTTCTGAGAGGACCGAAAAAATCATTAGTCCGGCAAGTCAATGGAGGCCTACTCTGCTTTCCCCTTTTGGGTAATCTTTGGATCATGCCTCGAGCGTAATTTCGCTACCCCTTTTGTGGAATTTGGCTTTCGTTTTAAGGGGCTTGATTTGAAGTCAGACACGGCCACAACTAGGCTTTTATTTGACTATGATTTGTCATTTCTCCCCCATCTTTTCTTCTCTCCTTTTTTTTTTGAGGGAGATATAATCATATGATATTTTGGAATCCCTCTCGTATGCCTACGGGAACACTTCCCTCTTCTCGTACCCTGACTTGGGTTGGAGAAAATGAATCCTACTCTCGCCTTCATGGGGTAATACTTCGGCTCCCTTATGCTCAGCGTTCTAAGGACGTCGGCTATCTTATTAGGTCAAGGAGAAAAAGAATAAAGATTACGACTTTCCTAGAGACCCTCAAGGTGTGGCCCCACCACATGCAATACTACCAATTTTCTTGGCTAAAACACTTTTGTGTGTGCATGTTGCCTCCTTTTAGTAGGCATAGGCCGACATGGCCGGATGTAGATCTTAACGGTTCTGGCAAACCAAGACCCGAGACCTACCGACCCTTAATGGGCCCTATCCTAACATGAAGGATGGATGCAATGAATTGACCCCATGATGATCACCAGACATTAGTGATTTTTTTATTTTTTATTTTTTTAAAGCTTGCCATTTCACTTCCCACACCCTTGGTCTGGCTCTATCTTTCCTTGGATTCGCGCCGTCTGATTTCAATGGAGTGTGAGTGTGAGTGCGTGGGCAAGTTAACCCTGAACTAAACTACAAAGGCCGAAGAGCGAATTTTCAACTCCACTGGTCCTGGTACCATGCCGGTTGTTACACTTACCTAAGGGTAGTATTTCTTCAGATAAAGCCCATTCCATGGGTGAGACAGTTCAGTCCCCTCAGCGTTGACTAGCTTGTAGGCGTTACCAGGACACAGCCTAAACTTCATATGGTCCTTCCCACTTGGGTTGGAGTTTAGAACGTGACCCACCAGTTTTTACAAAAATTCTTTTTACAACCATTGCACCCACTTTAAATGTTCTCTCAATGACCTTCTTTTGATAAAAATGTGTGAGTCTATTTTGGTAAACACGAGCATGTTCGGCAGCCGCCAGTCGCTTCTCGTCTAAGAGTTCCAATTGGGCAAGGAGTGAATCACGACGTTCATCGAGCGGGAGCTCCTTGTCCAACTGTACCCGGAGAGAAGGGACTAGGATCTCATACGGGACTACCGCCTCCATCCCGTAGGTAAGGGCGAATGGGGTTTGCTTCACCCCTTTGGCCAATCCGCATAAACCCCCCCACTATTCACTAGGTTTACGTAGACCAACCTTACCCTTTAGCCCAATCCGCATAAACCCTCTTGTGACCCTTCAAATTCCCCTATAAAACCCCCCAAGGGGTAGGGCACAAAGGACACGATGGACACACAAGATCAAGGATCCATCACTCAGCACTTAACGCAGATCACCAGCATCCGACGAGCTAAGGAGAATTGTATGTGCGTGACTTATCAGTCGGCTTAGCACATCGAGGGTAGGTCCTTTGCGCTTCCCTCGTATGTTAACTAAGTCGTAACATAGAAGTTCGCGCTTGCCACATGTGAGACGATATGACAAGGGTAGACGCCCCCTCATGCCATGATCGCCCCTCATATGTCCATCAGCCACGACCATACACGTGTCATGACGTCTTGCTCCCTCTCAGTAACGATGCCACGTCGATCGCTCAACTCGAGTTGTGATCGACCCTCACCCAGATACCGGATTGACATATCCCCTCAGTCACCCAGTCAGTCTTAAGCCCCCGTTCGGCACCGCGGACATGGCCCATGCCATGAGGGGGGGGATCTTCTATAAAACACACATGTATTCATATCACGCATCAACCTGGGGACCGACTAGCGCGTTGGAATTGTCCCGTGGCATGCAGCAGTTGTACCCTGGCCTCCACGGCCCGTCTGTAAAAAAATATATACATCTCAGTATTACGCCACCAATTGGACGTATGCTCTCGCATCCATGTTCGGACCTCCAGCAACCCTCTGTGTCACCTAGCGTGAACCCCCAACACCCTTCACCCCCATCCAACATGACCTAGTCTGAGATGAACCTGCAGCTGCAAAGTGCTCTCGGGTCTTCATCCCGGGCTTTAGGAATACAGACTCTGCTTCAGCATGGAATGAAGGTCTTCGGATTCAATCCGATGTAAATAAACATCGACTGCTTGCGGTCGGTGGGGAAAGACGTCCTGTACACGACTCCCCACAGTCGTCTGCGCACTCGCACCCACGGAACCGTCCTTCCCTCCACGTGTCCCTCACCCCTTTGTTAGAGTTAGATGGACGCGGTCTACTTTGTAGAACGTGGATCTAGAGGGGGGTGAATAGATCCAACTACCAGATTGAAATCTAGAACAAGAAAATAATGTGGAATTTAGGGAATAGAAGATATAAGCCTAGATTAACCGGATGGATGAAGAAAAGCAGATCGGCAAAATCACAAACACACAGGAGACACCGAATTTTAAGGTGGTTCAGTTTGCAGCCAGCAAACCTACGTCCACCCCACACTCTAACCAGAGTGTGGATCCCTGCTGATTCACAGCTTCAACCGCTGGGGAAATACAGCTTTACCCGTCCAGAGACACACGCTCTGGGAAAGCCGCTGATCGACGTGTTCTGGAATCTCGCTTCAGGTGAAAGCGAGGCGTTCCGGGTCGTGACGGAGGCGGTGAGCGGGCTTGTTGTCGTCACGCTTGGCACGTTCGATGGGGTCCGGTGCTGCTGGATCAACTACGTGGCCGGGGAAGTGGCAGGCGGACCGAAAGCGTTCATCACCGCCTCGCGGCGCATCGTCGACGAGATCGAGAACCTGGCTCGCAAGGCGGGCTGTATTGAGCTTCGCGGCGGTGGCCGCAACTGGTCGCGAGTGTTTCCCGAGTGGGAGCACTTCGACCCCGACAATCCTAATCGCATGAGAAAGAGCATCGCCAATGGGTGACTCTCAGTCCAAAGAATTTGGTACTCAGTACCTCGACAAGTTGGGCAACCAACTCGACAAAAAGGCGCCGGTATTCGGCCAGAGCCTCTTTGCCGGGGCAGGGGACGCGACCAAGGGCGCGTGGAACACGGGAACGTCGTTCGGCAAGTCGCTGGTGTCGTCCAATGGATATGGCAATGGGCAGCTCGCAGCGCAGAACAGCCTCGGTGGTGTGTTCTCGGGCTATGGCAACCTCGGCTCGCAGTATGCCGACCTGTCCGATGCCTATGATCCCAACAGCGAGGCCTACAAGACCTTGCGCAGCGGCATCAGCGATGACGTTCTGACGGAGGTTGGCAGTCTCGGGGCGTCGAATGGCCGTTACGGTTCGCGCTCGTTCTATGACGGTGCGTCGAAGGGCTTGGGCGAAGCGCTGGCCGGTCTCGACTACAACAACATGACGAACAACATCAACAACCAGTACCGGGCGCTGGACAGCCAGATGGGCACGCTCGGCGGTCAGGCTGCGACGGCGGGCCAGCAGTTCGGCATGGGCCAGCAGGCGCTCACCAACAAGCAGGGTGCGATCGACCTTCTCACCCAGATCGGCGCGGCCAAGGATGCCAATGCGCAGGGCAAGTTGCTCGGCAAGGCGGACCTCTACGACCGCACGAAGAATGCGGAACTGGATCGCCTCATCAAGATCGGTGCGGCGTTCGGCGACCCGACGGCCGCGGCGAACGAGGCGCCTTGGTGGCAGCAGTTGCTTGGGTACGTCGCTGGCAATGCCGGGCAGGCGGCGCGCATCGGATTGGGAGGCTAATATGGCTCAGTTCGACTATCGCGCCATGCTGGCGCCTTACGCGACCCAGATCGGATACGCGGGCGAAGACTTGGGGGCTGGCCTCGCCTCCTCACCGACTATCTGGACCGCCTTGGGCGCCGCTACGAAGCGCTCCGCAGAGAAGGCACCGGAGCGAGCCGTCATCGACATGCAGCGAAAGCAGCAGGCGGCGGACCTTGCGGAGAAAAACCAGACCAGCGAGTGGATCAAGGCCAACTTCCCGTTTGTTAAAGTTCTGATAAAGGAAAAGTAGCTGCATTAATTTTACATTGATAAATGGAGGGAGAACAGGCAAAGGACGATATCCAGTTGCATGGGTTCTTCATTCCTCTTTCTATCATTATGCCTTAATGCTCGGATTCTGTGCTATTATGAACCATGAAACTGTGTCCCTTTTCACTTTGCAATTATCTTTTTCATGTAATTAAGGGCCTGACCTACATATCTCTAATTACTACAAAGTTAAATCTTAACATATGCAGCTCTAAGCTTTCTTTTGTTGCATTGTTAGACTATTGAGAGCACAACAGTGTTTTGTAATGGCATTTTGTAATAGTACATATGCAAGAGTGTTTTGTTGTAATAGTACATATGCAAGAGTGTTTTGTAATGGCCTTTTGTAATACTGCATGTGTTTCTTGTCATTATTACTTGGGTGGCACATGAAGCCTCAAGAAGCGAGGTTGTGTTCAACTCCCACCTTTCACAACCTGGTTGTCATCTAGATGGAGGTTTGTTGGCCAATGTGCCTAGACTTCTGCTTGCCCTTATTTGGTATCTCAGCCAAGGTGTGATTTATTCACTCATCATGGCAAGGCATGGAGGGCAGGGTCTCAGATTGCTGCTTGGTCAAGCAGGGCATGGTCCTCATCCTACACTAGCAAGGTGAAGCAGAGCAGGGTCTCCCACTGCAGCTTCCTGAAGCAGGGCATGGTCCTCCTCATCCTATGTTGGCAAGGTGAAGCAGGGAAGGTTTGTGGTACTTGAGGAAAGAAAGGAATGGGGCTCCTAAGTGAGTTTGAGATGGAGGTCTGATGGAGTTAAACATGTGAATGTATGATTGTTGGTGAAGATCTGATCATGAAATCTGGGTATGTGGGAAAAGCCCATATCCAGAACAATTTCGAATGGTTGGATCTGGATATACCCCATCTGATTTGAACCCCTACTCTCGACATTGTTATGATTGTAAATTAGTAGATAATAAATAGTCGCAGTCATCAACATCTACATGATTTGGCACATTTCCCAAATCCAATTGGCCTCAATCCCATTCCACATTGACTGATTCTAATTTGAATCAAGCAATTCATTAAACTGTGGCATTGGTGAAGTATGTTCCTTGTGATTGCCAGCAAACGATCATTTTGTGAGACTTAAGGATATTCTTGTCAGAACCCTCCTGCACCAGCACCTGCCCCTGCAGAACCACCTCCTCGTCCATCTGGTTCCTCATCAAGGTCCTCCCCTGGCCAATCCTCGGGTAGGACAACACATCAGTCATCCAGGAAGTACGCCCGATATTTTCAATAGCTTCCTCCCTGTTTTTGTTGATGGCAAAGGGGGAGAGTATTCAGCGAGGGCAGACTGTTCTTTTAAAGGAGAGAGAGACGTTTCTTTTTCTTCTTCATACAAGGTGCCCAGGGCACGAGACAATCTTCTCTGCCCCAGAGAGGAGTTTCCCAGGTAGTGGAAGTAGTCCTGCACTACCCGATTCATTTCTTCTTGACTGCGCCCTTGCAGCTCTGATCGGGGCGACAGTCTTTCTTCAATCTTCGGCTGATAAGCCAACCTTGACATGTGGGCAGCTGCATAATCAGTTTTGGAATATCTGAAGATGTCGGCCTGTCTGGCACAGGCCCTAGGTCTCTTTTGTACAGCGGCAGAGACCGGATCTCTTGTTCTTGTTTCTCCTTTCTTCTCAAATCTCCTGCTCCCATCTTCATAGTGACTGGCAGCAGCAAACATCCTCCCCGGTCGGGAATTCATCCTTCCGACCCGTGGGTAGTCAGTGGCAACATATTCCTTTCTTTTCCATCTCTTGCCCCCTGCTCCGAGGCGGGCCATAGAAACATCTTTTTCTTGTCTCTTCCCATCTCTCCTGCCCCTTGTTGTGAGGCGGACAGGAACATCTCTTTCTGGTACCTCTTCTTCTCTTCTGCCCCCTGCTCTGAGGCGGGCAACATCAACATTTCTCTGTTGTCTCTTCTCATCTCTTCTGCCCCCTGCTCCGGGGTGGACAGCAGCAACATCTTCGGTTTGAGCTAGAACCTGGCTTTGTGTCTTCTTTGGTCTCCAGACCTGTTTGAACCTGGTCGGCCGAGGTGCCAATGGCTCTCTTTCTTTCATCTCCATTTCGGCCTTCCTAGTGGCCAACACTTGGAATCTGTTATCAGTCTGGATTGCCGGGATGGTCACGTCTGGCCTAACGTCTCTTGGGCGACCGTCAAGGTTATCCCTGATACTCCCGACCATCATGGTCTTTTCGGAGTTCGATACTCGACGGTTTGCAGCAATAAATTGGCTTCTTCTGTTAGCTGCCCTTCTCTTCCCAGCAGCGGCAGGGGCGACATTCCTCCTCACCTCGTGGTGGACGAGGCATGACACGACTATGGGAGTAGTCCTAGTTGTTCGACTCCTTCTCAGACTAGCAACTATTGGTGAAATCTCAGCAGCATCCTTCGGCTTCTTATCATCGATCGTCAACAGGTCGGCAAAGATAAGGCCCAGGCAGTTGGGTAGTCTAACAACGAGGGGCATGGACTCGAACGCGACGGGCACCGCCAGGTAGCCCTCGCGGACATGAGCATCAACTAGTTGTTGGCCAAAGTGAAGGGAGGCAAATCCGCTCGTCATTTTTGATCCCTGCAAATAAGATTAACACACATTTAGAATTTAAGAGAGGCCACCGGGCCTCCTAGTTTGGCATAAAGATGAAGGGAGACTCGGTCCCACCAGGCATGCCAGAGATTGTCTGACGTGTTTTTTTTTATTTGTTAATTGGTCGTCCTTGTCGTACTCCACTGAACTGGTTTGATGCCGGTGACCGACTTCTGACAGGACCAGATCCGTCGACCAGGGGTGGGCCAAGCCGTGCAGTGAGGGATTTCATGCAGTTCCATCCACCTTACTATCATGGCCAGCCAGACCCTGATTTGGCTCGGAGATGGCTCGACGACATGGAGAGGGTGTTCAGTTCCATGTGGTGTACTACAGAGGATAGGGTGATGTTGGCTTGCAACCTATTGCAAGACACGACTCGAGAGTGGTGGGCTTCCGAGTGGAAGATGTCTTTTCAGTCGTGCCCCCTTGAGCAGATCTTGTGGAGCGACTTTGTCAGTACTTTCGAGCGTGCTTACTGCCCAGAGTGCGTTGCTACGCAGAGGATGTGGCAGTTTCTTGAGCTGGTACAGGGCGACATGTCCGTGTTGCTGTACAGGGCCTAATTTGTTGCGCTAGGTCATTATGCACCTCGCATCATAGAGCATGAGAGGGTGAAGACCGAGCAATTCATCCAGGGCTTGAGGCAGGAGCGGAGGCACCAATTGATCGTGCATGCTGCCTCTGATTTGGAGACAGCTTCTCATATAGCGTCATCTTTGGAGATGGATATGTAGAGGACATGAGGACCGATTACTAAGGGACAGTCCTTGTCAGGCCACAGCCTCCACATGACTACCCAGTAGCAGAGCACGTTCCAGCTTCCTTCTGGTAGTTTGAGAGCTTCGACTCTAGTGGCTTCAGCGACAGGTTCTGCATCCTTCGACGCCAAGATCAAGAGGTTCTTCGGAAAGGGTTTCCGAAAGAAGAAGAAGGAGGGCCGAGAGCAGTGGTAGGCTTCTTTGGGTAGTGTTCAGCAGTCGGCACCTTTACAGTGGAAAGGGTCAATCAGTGGTTCTCGTGCGAGGTGTCCCCGTTGTGGTGAGGCGTATCCAGGCAGGCAGTGTTCAGCATCAGTGATCTGTTTCAGATGTGACCTATCGGGTCACATGGCGCTTGACTATCTGCAGCGGTCGCGTCAGCCACCCCAGTTTTCACAGTAGTAGCATTAGTACCCACAGCAGTAGTTTCAGTAGTAGGGGCAGTATCCGCCACTACCACGGTCAGCGAGTGTGGGCAGACAGAGAGCTCGAGGCCAGATTACTCACATGACTAGGGCAGAGGCAGAGTCGTCACAGCTTGTGGAAGGTACTGTTATGATTTTGGGTTACGCAGCGCGGGTTTTGTTTGAATTGTTGGGTCCCACAGTGTAGTGGCGCGGATCTAGAGGGGGGGTGAATAGATCCCTCTCTAAAAACTAAGGTTCAATTAAAACAGTTGACCGCTTTTCAACAGATCCTCACCAAACGTGTGCAAGAGACACAATCACACCGGAAGAACTAGCACATATAAGAGATGGGATAGCGGAACCTGGAGGCAAAAACACTATGATACACCCCAGCTCTGATCAACAAAGGGGCATATTCCTTCAGGACAAACTCTGTAAACTCCACGGCTCCTACGCGAAAAAGATGTGCATCAGTCACCTTCATGTCCGCAAACCAACCAGCAGCCAACTGAAACTTGAACTGAACAGCCAAGCAGTCAAGCACAAAAGGCTCGTCCCTATATCCCCATTTCAGGGGTGCCAGAAATGAACCATAGCCGGGTGTCTCTTTGTTTACACGGCCGGTAGCAGTATCCCACTGAGCAGGGGTGAACTCCGGGGCCCGAGTCAACATTTTCTTTTTCGGCTCCAGCTCTGATATACCGAGGATTGCGTCCCAGTCACGCTTCTCCCCGGGAAGATATATGGCTTTGCCACGATAAACTGAGCCTTTCAGGCTATCTCTGTCAGCAAGCATAGCGGCTTCGACCCCACGGGCTACCCAAGGATCCCTCATTCCTCCTACCGTAAAGGTCCGAATAAATGGCAACAGATGACGATCCTTCGGCAAGTCCGGGCGATATTCAGTGTCTCTTCAGAAGCACGTGCCCTCTATAGAAGAATAGACACAGCTGGTCGACACCGTGTCTATCTTAGAGTCTGAAGAATCATCAACAACGGCAATCTTCTGATAGCTGAAGTCCAAGGTGTCGGCATTCAACTAGTTTACCAAGGCCCGAGACACGTCCGGTTGAGCAGAAGAACTTGCCCCGATAATCTCGAAATGGCAACAGTAGAACTAGCAGCCATTTTAGCAGCTGTGATCTGGATAAATGCAAAATATGAGCTCCCGAGAAATAAACCCCAAATTAAGACTGAGTCTTAAGTTCTAAGAAAATTTTGGCAGCATCTCCCCTTATTTGGAGCCTGCCCAAGAGTAAATAGGGAATCACCCACCAAGAGGGAGTGACCCCGAAAGTAAATGGGGACCAAGTCCTAAGAGAAACAATCACCTCTAAAGAAACTTACTAAAGAAGAAAGTGAGAAGGTGGAAAGGGTTCTCAAAGGAGCTAGTTCGCTCGCCGCCACCGAGAGGTTAAGGAGAGAGGAGATTAAGGGTAAAATGAAGAAAAAACCCCTCGGCGCCTTTAATAGTAACATGGAGATGGAGGTTCTTGGCACGACGAATAGCGCACCGAAAAGCCCTGTCGCCTATGGAAAAGCGTGCCGAGAAGCACCACGTCGAGAAGCTCTGCTCCGAGATGCTGCCCCAGGAGTATTAAAGCAAGATTCAAAAAAATTGAAAGAAATAAAAGAAATAGAAAAGAAAAAGACATTACAGCCAAGCTGTCAGACTGACGACTAAAGAGAACCAATGCTAGACAACTGGAAAATATGTTCAGATGATGCTAAACGAGTCACCCCGGGTTTTGGGTTGAGTGTCGGGTGAGTTGGCCGCCAATATCGGCCCGTTCGAGTTGCGAATTGTGCTTGTTTGCCTAGGTCCGAGGTCGTGTCACATCACAAAGTCTATGAATTGAAGTCTGTGCAAGGTCTGTCTCGTGCATACTCAAGTCCGTGCATGTTTTTCCCTTCAGCATATCATAGGGTCCGTGCATGTTTTCCTTTCAGCGTATTATAGGGTCCGTGCATGTTTTCCATTCAGAGTATCATAAGGTCCGTGCAATACAAGGTTGCATTTGTCTCTTCTGCATTCGTGCATGTTTTTGCTGCTTGCATTGTCAAGACAATACATACAAGGACGGCACATTTCATAGTCCGTGCAAATTGTATTACTGCACGTAGGTAAGGTTTGTGCATGTTTATGTCAATGGTTACAAAGTCCATGCACATTTGGTCTGTGCATAGTTGGTCCGTGCATGTCTAAGTCTGTGCATTTCTGCATACACCAAGAATAAGGTCCATGTAGAGTCAGAAGTAAAGGTTAAAGTCTGTGCACTTCACGTCTTAGAGTCCATGCATTTCTCAAATCAGAGTCCGTGCATATCTTCGTTCAGAGCCTTATAGGTCCGTGCATATTCATGTGAGAACCGCACGTATAGTCCGTGCATGTTTTGGTATTTATCTGTGCACACTTGCATTTAGCCTAGACAAGTCCATGCACATTTGCATTGCTTACTTAGAGTCTGTGCAAGTCTTTCACACATGCATACAAAGTCCGTGCACTTCACGTCTTAGAGTCTGCGCATTTCTCATTCTCTGAAAGGTGACGTCTATGCATACTCAGGCAATGGCATATATGGTCCGTGCGTATCCCTGAACCAAGTCTGTGCATATTTCCTTTGTGCACACTAAATGTCTAAGCACATCTTACATCTTTTAGCCCTACAGTCATATTAAGTCTGTGCATAATTTCATGCCTGAACATCTTTGCTATATGAACTGTTTAGGTCCGTGCAAGTCTGCATCTTGCACAGTTGAAGTCTGTGCAAACACAAACAAGGTCTGTGCACATTTGCACAATTACACATGCAAGGTCTGTACAAATGTTCATATACGCACTATGAAGTTTGTGCATTTTTCATGCTTAGCTGAAATCCATTTATGCACAGTAAATCTCATATAAATAGGTAAGTACACATTAGCCATCCATTCATGACTACAATGTGTTTGACAAAATATCTTTTACTCTTTTGATAGGAACTTAAGTTTGCGAAAGGTCAAGTCAAGTCTCAAACAGACACGTGATCCAAGGTAGCAGTCTATAGGCACGTGATCAAAGGAGGAGTCACGTTTGGAGGGTTTGCCATGTGGATGCTAATGGTAGTTCAACGAGATACCTTTCATATGTCTTCAAAAGCCAAGAGGCCTACATATGGAGCAGAGCTTAGCTCATGCAGACGAGCCTCCTCCTCCTGGAGCTGGACGGATTCATCCTGAAGAGATGCCACCTGTCCCTCCAGCAGAGCTATCTCTTCGGTAAATTGTGGCCAGGCAGTCCTTACCCATGGCAACTTAGCCCGTAGGTCGTTCAACTCCGCTTCAAGCATGCCTATCCGATCACGTATAGATTGCTCCCGCTTAGTAAAAGCCTCCAGCTGGCCTTGACGCTCCTGAAGGATAGAACTTATCTTCCCCAGCTCGGACTTGCACTCTGCTTTCTACAGCCTCAGAGCCACCAGCCTGTCAGTTGAAACACGCACCAGGAAGTCCCGACGGTGCACAAATTTTAACAGCAGCAAGACGCGCTGGGCCCATGTTTCCAAGGGACAACCCATCGCCTGCAGACCAGCGGTGAAATGGCTGGCTATCTCTTTCAGTTGCAGATAAGTCAACCCAGGCTGAGATTCCACCAGCTGGCGCAGCATGTCTAAGTTCTGCCAGATGAAGCTCTTGGAGGAAGCAAAGCCGAGGGAAACAGATGGGGCTACTTCAAAAGTCACCTCACTGTCAATGTCTGCCCACAGTACGACGTCCGATCGGGAGGAAGAAGACGGGAGATCTGCTGGAAGGTCTGACTGAATTTTCTCTATAACTTCTCGCAGAGCTGAGGGCTCTTCCACCGCCACCTCCCCAGGGGCTACTGCTTGAACACTCACAGGAGGAGAGCTGGTGAGCGCTAGAGCTGTCTCTTCATGGGTCTCCAGCACGGGGGCTACTTCAGGGCTGATTGTCGGTAATAAACCGATTGCTGCAATAGCCGCCTCCTGCTCGGCCACCTCTTCTGCGACAGCTACATCTTTTAATAATAAGACCCCAGGGGCCATGACTTGAGGCGATAGAGGTTCAGTTTCCATGGATGATACTGCAGGGATCGCAGACTCAGGTGCGACAGTCATCACCACAACTGGTACAAATGCAGAACCTCTAGCCGAGTCTACTTCGGCCCTTAAATTTGAAACCCTGATAGGAATGGAGTTGTCTCCTGAAGTGCCCAAGTCCAATGATGCCAGGTCTGTAGAAAATTGTATCCTCACTGGCACGAGACGTATTATCTCTGAAGTTCCCACACAGGCTACTGGCGATGCAACAATGGTAGCCAAGGCTTTAGATGAAATGGCCTCAAAAACGGCGGTCGTCACTGGGCTGGTCATGGCAGGCTCCTGAGAACGAACCAAGGCAGCATTAAGCAATAAAAGGGAAAATGGGTGGAATAGCAAGATAAAATGGACTTACGCTCAGTGAAAGGTCCACGCCCTCAAAAGAATGCAAGGGGGATGAGAACTCTGCAGTCGGGATGTTTTCAGTTTAGGGATTTGATCTATGACCTGCACGAAGGACATAGAATAGCTTGGGCCGAGATACATAAGGCCATCATGGAGATCAAAGAAAAGAGAAGGCAAGCGCCGAGGTAGCAAGTGCAGCAGCAACAAGCATCGCCGCCATAGCAGTAGCCACCACAGTAGCAACAGTCAGTTCAAGACCTGGGGATTCATTAGAACCCCATGCTGAACCATCCTCCCGCTCGTCAGCTGCCAGCACCGGCTCAGGTCAACTTAGTTCAACCCCTAGCTATTGACGCCAGGTGGTCATACGATGATGACGGTTCCATCCCACAAGTAATGGCCCTCCACCATGACCACCGCAACCCTTTACCCACTACCCCTGTCATTCTCACACCTAACCACCAAACCCATCCTTTGCCTACCAGACCACTCATTCTACCACCAGCTACTACCTTTGCCCTGCCAACCTCCACTCCACTAACAACACCCTCACCTGTGCTTCCATCTCGCCCATTGCTCATCACCCCCGCCGTCATCACCACGCCTCCATTCAACCCCTAGCCCGTCATCCTTCCTCCACTTTCACCCCCACCCATCATCACCATGACTCCCTCTAACCCTCTGCTCATTATCCTCCCTTCGCAACCTGTTACCTTCACTACCACTCCCATCATCTCCACCACACCCTCTTCCACGCCACTTATCCACCCTACTGGGCCCATTAGACCGTCGACCGATGCCGTGCCGGCACAAAATCTTGTCCTACGGAGCAGGCATTTGTTTAACAGGAATTATACTTCCACTAGTGCACCTGCACCCAATCCCCAGTCTTCACAACCGGTCACTGATCAAGAGGAGGTTTAGCCACTACCGGGTACCCAATAATATCTATGGCATCACTTAGACCGGGTGCCCGTCAAAATATCTGTGCTGGAGTTGATAAAAAGGTCCACCCTTCACCAAGATGCATTAAGAAACTTTCTTCAATAGGTTAGTGAGGACATGGCAGTTGATAGTCTACCGATGGCCTTGGCAGCTATTTCAAAAGGGCAAGTAATTACATTCTCTGAGACCGAGCTAACACCTCTAGAAACTCGGCAGATGCCACTTTTCATCTCTATTATCTTAAACAAAGTAACCATTGATGCGACTTTAGTTGATACAGGGGCATCTATTAATGTTTGCCCGCTCAGCACTCTCAGGGCTTGCAATCTGTCAGAGGAACTCTTACGACCGACCCCGACCACTATAGCAGCATATGATAATTCAAGGAGAGCATGTCACAAGGTTGTGACTATTCAAGCTGAGCTCGGGCCTCTCACCATGCCCATGGAATTCTATGTGTTGGACATCGATCATATGTTCAAGGCTATCTTGGGTCGTCTGTGGATTGATACCCTTAGCGCCGTGCCATCCACTGTCCATCAGTGTCTCAAGTTCCCTTTTCAAGGGAGGGTGGTTAAGGTGAGAAGTTTATCCACAGTCCAGTCTGTCAAAGCTATCTCAGAGAAAATTCTGCCAACTCTGTGGCCCAGCAGTCGGCCTATTATTTCTGTTTTAGACCAAGATTTTCTTAGGCTTATGTGCCACGCAAGCCCACCACTGCACCTGTCAACATTAAAGAAAAGCCAAAGATCTGAGATTCCAAAGGCTGGTCTATTATATTGAAATTGGGCTACCAGTCGGGGAGAGGCCTCGGTGCACAATTGCAAGGGCGGACTAAACCAGTCCCCAAAGGAGGGAAAATGAGCAGAAGAGGTCTCAGCTACCGAGAGTCTACATTGTCAATCTTGGGTGACTCAGGACCACTTACCTGGGACTATCGCCAGCATTTCATAAAAGGGCCTCTCCAGTCGGGAACTTTACAGTCATTACCAGTACAACCCGAGAAAACTACAGCTTGCACGGTTGCCAGTCCGCCTCTGCTATCGAAGGGGCCAGTTGATGATATGCTCGACTTCTGCCGAACGTTTGCCAGAATGTTTAAAGAACCAGATGATTGCTAGAATCAGGAGCTACGGCTTGTGCAATGGAAGCTAAAGAAGCTAGCTTGCCATCCACGGGAAAGGGTGAGCTCACTTGTTTTCTTTTCTTGGTCTCCTTCCCGACTAAAATCTCTCCTCCAGTAGTTGGTTTTTATTCCCCATTCACCGCCTCTTCTTGTGGATCCATTGATGTTTCGGTCTCCCTTTCGGCATGAGAGGCCGATCAAATTTTTGATTGTTGATTGTCCATGTGGGCGCTGCCCGCTAATTGATTTGACGTCCAGGTGGTCGCCCGATTCACCTGCTAACCTATCCAATATGTGGTTCTCCTCCTCCGACCCCTTTTTTGATGTACTTTTTCCATCACTCTGCCCCCAGGCACTTCCTCCTCCTCCTCCCTCCTCTTCCTGTTGTGTGCTTTCGACTGATCTCTAAAAAAAAACGTCAAATTTGAAACGGAGATTTCGGTGGAAGATTACACTATCTTCTATCCATCCGCTTCCCAGGGGCATGAGGCCCCTGCTGCCTCTCTCCCAGTAGGTTTTCTCTCTCCTAGGTTAGATATAGTGTCCGTCGAGTCTAGGGAAGTAGAATCTAGGTCTAGAGAAGTAGGGTCTTGTTCTAGGTCGTCCAACCCATCCTCGTCTGAGCCACGCCCACTAGCGCATCATTCTAAATTCGTTCCTGATAGGTTCTTACAAAATCTAGCTCAGCGTTGTCATGCTCTTTTGAAGTGCCTAGAGTTCATAGCTACGACGATCGTGGTAGAAGACAATGAGGAGCAAGACGGGGTGTGGAACGATGACGGATTAGGAGTCTATAAAGTCATGGATGAAAAGGACCCGGTTGATTACGAGGACAGCAACATAGATGACACTACCGACCTATATGCTCAAGGCTTGAAGAGATTTGATGAGCCATCTTTAGCAGTGGATGACCCTACGAGTGAAATAAATCTGGGAACCGAAGAATACCCCAGGCCCGTTATCATTGCCGCTAATCTCCCTCCAGAAGTCGAAGTAGATTTGATCAAAGTCTTAAGGGAGAATAGCAATTCTTTCGCCTGGTCTTACGAGGACATGTCGGGTCTTGACCCCTCCTTGGTGGAACATTGACTAGTGCTTAAACCAGGGGCAACACCCGTTAAACAAAAGTTAAGAAGATTTCACCCCCAGATGGCCTTGAGGATGAAAGAAGAAGTTGACAAATTACATAAGGCTAGGTTCATTAGAGTTGTCTTATATTCCTAGTGGGTGACAAATATCGTCCCTGTCATCAAGAAGGACAAAAAGGTATGCATTTGTATCGATTTCAGAGATTTAAACAAAGCATGTCCCAAGGATGACTTCCCACTGCCTCACATAGATGTTTTAGTGGATAATACCGCGGGGTATGAAGTCTTATCATTCATGGATGGTTGCTCTCGGTATAACCAAATCCATCTCGCTCCCGAGGATCAAGAGAAAACCTCCTTCACCACGCTCTGGGACACGTATTGTTACGTGGTTATGCCGTTCTGTCTAAAGAACACAGGTGCCACGTATCAAAGGATGATGATGGCCATTTTCCACAATATGATGCATGTATACAAGGAAGCTTACGTGGATGACATCTTGGTGAAGTCAAGAACTAAGGAGGAACACCCCGCTATTCTGGTTAAGGTGCTGCAGAGAGCTAGGGAGTATAAGCTTTAAATGAATCCAAAAAAATGTGTTTTTGGAGTGTCTTAAGGAAAGTTGCTAGGCTTTATGAAGAGAAAGGAGGAATGAACAGAGAATTGTTAAGAGATAGGGAGAGGGAACCCTCATGAACTATATAGAAAATCAATCAAAAAAGAGAAGAAGGAAAGAAGAAAATAAAGGCCTTAAGGAAGTGGAGGAGGAGTGGGCCCCTCATAGCCCTTGTCCTTCGCTGGTACACCCACCAACAACATCTTCCCCGGCACATCCTCTAGCTGAGCCTCTTTCCCAGCACACTTTCAGCTATGCCTTGGCCGGCACACCTTCCCTCACTGGTGCACTCCCCAGCACCTTCTTTGGCCACCCCTCACTGGCACGGCCAGCCATTCTTCAGCGGTACACCCCTTCTCCGGTGCACCTTCAGCTTCCCAGCCCGACACACCCCTTTTCTGGTGCACCTTCAGTTCATCCCTCACCGATACACCCTCTTCGCCGACACACTCCACCCCATTACTCACCGGCACGCTTATGTCCTTCCTCGGTGCACCCATCTCTGTGCAACTCCAACCCCATGCATAACCTTCACAGACCTTGTCCCCCTTGCACGCACAGCCTGTACAGACTTCACCCCCTTTGCAGCTCCAACCCCGTGTACCCCCTGCACGGACTTTGTTTTCCCCCCTTTGCACGCCGGTACACCTCCTTCGCCGACATGCCCATCGCCTCCTCCGATGCACTCATCCCTCGTGCAGCTCCAACCTCGTGCAGCTTCAACCTCGTGTAGACCTACATGGACTTCATCCTAGGTGCACTGACTTTAGCTCCCAGCTTGCACGCATTCATGGACCATGCACGGACTTGACTCCTGGCTACACGGATCTTAAGCTCCTAGCTTGAACATACTTTGCCCCTAGCCTGCACACCTGCATAGACTTCATCCTGGCCTGTACGCATGCATGGACTTCACCCACACCTTGCACGGACTTCGCCTACACATATGCATGGGTTCAGCCTAGGCTTGCACGGACTTCACTCCCAGATTACATGGACCCCGTCCAACCTGCACGGACATTGCTCCACCTACACTGACCTTAGTCTACATGTGCACTGACCTTAGTCTGCATGTGCACTGACCTTAGCCCATGTGCACCGACCTTAGTCTGCATGTGCACTGACTTTAACCCATGTACACTGACTTGGCCTGCATGTGTACTGACCTTAGTCTGCATGTGCACTGACCTTAGTCTGCATGTGCACTGACTTTAGCCCATGTACACCAACTTGGCCTGCATGTGCACTGACCTTGCCCTTTGCATATTCCATAAGTACACTGACTTTGCCTGCATGTGCACTGACCTTAGCCCATGTACACTGACTTTGCCTACATGCGCACGGGCCATGCATGGACTTACTCCCAGTTGCGTGGACTTCATCCCAGCCTTGCACGGACTTCATCCCTGCAGGATAAAATATAAAATACTCGAGAATAGTATTGCTAGACCGGGGCAATCAGGGTCAGGACACTATCTGCAACCACGACGTGTGAGATAGAACCATCATTCCCTAACTTTCCCAACCTAACGGCCTATCCGAAGGTTAAACGCGTGAACCTAGATCATCATCATTTTTGTTAAAGGGGAACATCAGATCCTAGAACAGGCGAGTAACCAACTGGTGCTCGAGATAGTATAGCTTAGTACCATATAATAATGCAATAAGGGCTATAGAGATCGACATACTTACCTGACTTACATGACGGTGACGAAAGGCAAGTGAGGGCGATGCTGCAGAGAAAATCATGAACAGGACTTGTAATATATCATGAAATAATCAAATTCATCAATTAACCATATGATGCAGTAAAGAGGGTTTAAATCATTATTCCAATAAATGAATGGTCAATGATAGGCCGCTCATCACTAGAACGGTCTTGTTCAAGCCATTCATAAGTAGAGATTTTAAACGTGGAATAAGAAGGTGAACGGCCCATCTCAAACCGCCAATTGCGTGGACGGCTAGAGTCACGCCGCTCAAATGTAATGCACCATTGGGAATTTAAGAGGTTAAGAGGGGACCGTTCAAAGAATGAACGGTTGTGTGATAGACCGTGCCATGATAGGGGCTTTAAAATGTAAAAACCCTTGGTCTACCCCCTCCCCACCGTAGCCGACGGCGGGAGGGAGACAGAGAACACACACCCCCTCAGCTCTACCCCTCTCAATCTCTCTCCGTCTCACCCTTCTCCTCTCTCAATCTCTCCCCCACTCCCTCTCCCTCGTCCATGCGGACAAAGCGTCAATCCCACCGTGAATGGATGGCCGACGAGGAGGATGCGCCACCGCCAGTGGCGGCGGCCACCGCGGGCGAGGTGGCCGTGGGATAGTTGCCGACGATCCCCTAAGGGGAGGAAGCACCAGTGGCCACCGAGGAGGGAACGACGACTCCACCTGCGGCCCGGAAGGACACCGGACCACCTGTTGACGCCGAAGAAGCACCCCAAGCACCGGAGGCGGCCACGGCGGCCACCAAACCCCTGAAGACTGATGAGGTATGCCCAAAAAACTTAACCCATTCTCATTTTTAGCCCATGTATGCTAGTCTAAGGGATGGAAATAGGGGTATACAACCCCTAGGGGCCAGTTGGGAGGCCATGGGGTCCTCTCCACTGACGGGGTGGCGTTCACCATCGTCGGGGAAGATGTGATGGGGATATCGAGGCTCGACACGTGACGACGAAGAACCCGGTACGGCACTAGCCCTCATTTGAGCTCCTAAGCTTCTCCAAGGTTTCCATGATTTCCTTAGCAGAAGTACAATCCTGGAAGCAACAGTGAAGTGCACGGTCAGTGGCTGTGTTTGAGTGTGCTTAATCTGTCTTGCAGCTGATCGTTTATATTCCGCATTTGATTCTGCTGTAATATAGATTTTAGAGGGTGACCGATCCATTCACCCCCCTCTGGATCTTCTATAGACACTCTATTTGTAGAGATCTGGTTTCTAGGCGTCTATGTATCCTATCACTTGGTATCACAGCATACCAGCTTCGCGTCCATATATTCTAATAGGTGATATCCGAGACTAACTCTTTTTCAGGGACTAACATCCTAAAGAGGAACGGCCATGGACACTAAGGGAATGACAGTAGAGGGACACTCGACATCTAAGCCCCCGTACTTCGACGGCTCCAACTATGCCTACTAGAAGAACAGAATGCAGGTCTTTCTGAGGGTGAAAGACTACGAGATCTGGAGGGTAGTGAGCAAGGGACCATTCGAATTGCATGAGATTGAAGAGGTGTGGACGAAAGAGGAGATCAGGAAATCCACCCTGAACTGGAGTGCTATAAATGCTATTTCGTGTGCACTCCATCCAACTGAATTCTCCAGAGTTTCATCTTGCAAAACCACCAAGGAGATGTGGGACACACTGGAGGTTATCTACGAAGGAACCTCACAGGTGAGAGAGACCAAGGCGAATATGTTGGTCTCTGAGTATGAAGCATTCCCGATGAAGCCCGGTGAGACCGTGACTGAGATGTATACTCGTCTGACGATCATTACAAATGGTCTGAGAAATCTAGGGAAAAATTACTCTGATTATGAAGTTGTGAGAAAGATTCTACGATCTCTGACTCCGATTTGGCATACCAAAGCAATAGTGATTGAGGAGTCAAGAGATCTGCAAAATATGAAAGCTAATGAGCTCATAGGTTCTTTAATAGCATATGAGATGAACCTTCCCAAAGCTGAGGAGCTCGAGAACAAGAAGAAACCAATCGCGCTAAAGGCTAGCTCCATCAAATCAAGTAGATCCAACCATAATGGATCATCAAGCGAGCAGAGCAGCCTCTCTGGGTTAGAAATCTATGGAGACCAACTTGCTAAGCTGACCAGAGAGTTCAAGTGAATCTTAAGAAAAGAAGGAAGAAATTTCGACAGAAGACAATACACCAGCAAGAGGTAAAACTGGTACAAATATAATCCTACTAAGAAATTAGACACTAATATTTGCTATCATTGCAAGAAGGCCGGTCACATGAAGGCAGATTGTTCTGAACTCCAAAAGCTCAAGGAGAAGTCGAAGAAGAGAGCTACTAAAGGGAAAGCTATGGTGAGCACATGGAGTGACGAGGACGAGGGCACTTTGAGCTGCACATCCGAGAGTGAGGATGAAGAGAAGCCCATCTGTCTGATGGCAAAAGATGATGAGAAAGAGGAAGACTCCGACGAGGTATCATCTCCCCTCAAGACCTTGATCAATTCTTCTTCAACTTGAGGAGGGAGGTTAGCTGCAATCAGGATTGGCCTGGGGTCCTCTTTGGTTCCTAAATTGATTTCCTTAGTGGGTTCATCCACTGCTGATGAAGGTTCGTCGAATCTCTTCAACCCTTGCGCATATTGGTCAGCAATGTCATCCACGCTACTTTCCTCATCATCGGCTGGGTCCTTCTCATCCACGATCTCATAAACACCCAAACCGTCACTACTCCACACCTCGCCCTCTGCATCCCCATCATCATCTATGATGATGGCGGTGGCTACAAACTCGGGACACTTTAGGAGGGCACGACACCTACCAGCTAAATCTTGCAAGAACTTATCGGGGATGGTCTTAGAATGACGCGTCACAGGGAGCGTCACAAAGGTGGATGGACTGTCAACACTAGCACAAGCCTCTATCCCGACTGACTGAACTATCCTAGGGGACTCAGCTAACTGTACATCTACCCTAGAAGATAGAAAATCTAAGGGGAAGGCAGCGGCAGGGGTTTGGTGCCCCTGGGGAGAAGGTGAGGAAAGAGTGGCATAATCATCCATTGAAATGAAAGTTTCAAATTTGACATTTTTTTTTGATCTTTTTCAGCAGTCTGAACACAACAGAAGGAGCGATCCGTAGGAGGGGGAGGCAGGGCCTGAGGGCACAGAGTAGGGAAGATTACGTTAAAAAAGGGGTCCGAAGATCGAAACCACATGCCCGATAGATCCGCAGGGTGGTCAGGCGACCATCTAGAGAGTAGTTTGAAAGGCGGAGAGCGTCCGTTTGGATGCTTGTTGATTAGCACCTCAACTGGCGAACACTGTCAGCACGGACAACCAAGGATTATATATTCGACGGGTCCCCTCGGGGAAAGAGGAGACCGAAACATGGAGGGATTAAGGAGAAGGGGAGGGGAACGGGGAATGAAGGCCAGCCTCTGGTAAAGGGAGAGGAGGCGAGAAAGGGATGGAGTAACAGTAGAGCTCCCTATTCTCGGCAAAGGTACAACCGGCTCTTCAGAAATTGTTTTCACGGCCCACAGCTCGGGCCTTTTCTGGCTTTTTCCTGCTTCGGCGAACAACTTGACAAGACTGACTGAATAGTCTGCAAAATCATCAACGGCCCCTCTCAGCACTGAAGGTGGCCTGGCTCTAATGACATCTGCTTCACGTGGCGGCATCAGGGGTGACTTCATTGTGCCTGGCTGCAGAGGTCCTCTAACGAAATGCCGTCGATAGTCCCAGGTCAAAGGCCCGGAATCTCGCAAAATGGATAATAGGGACTTCTGATAGCCCAAGCCCCTCTGGCTCATCTTCCTACCCTTGGGGATGGGCTTGGTTCGCCCCTGTAGCTGCGCGCCAAGGCCTAGCCCGGAGTGAGGTTCTGTCCCGGACCCTCTCCACCATCACCGGGTTGCCTACGGATACGAGAGTGTGCTTAGCGGGTGAGTCCGCTTGAGTGAAGTCACCGATCCACGCATTGCTTGCTTACTAGGTCCGAGGGGTCTTCGATCTTGTGGCTACCACCCCCAAGGTGGTGTCACATCAGGGAGGGATGCTCCTGAGGTAGAGCCGAGGGATCCGGGGCCTGACACGGACCACTCGTACCAGACGTCATCCGTGGGGAATCCCGGGGCTGTACATCTAGTCTAGATGCTAGGACACCTTGTACCAGGGATTGGGGACCTGGGCGAGGCGGTCGCTCTTCTGGGGTTCGAGTCAGAAGGCCTGAACGGGGTGCTGTGGAGCCCTACCCCCGGGCTAGGAGGCCCGTGCGTGGAGCTGGCTCCGTAGGAGCTCGAGGTTGACGGTCCGAGCTGAGTGCTGAGAAGCCAAACACCCTGGGGTGGAGACCCACACCGGATGTCGACTTGGTTGGGGCTCGGGGTTGGAGACCCGAGTGAATTACAGGACTTGGGACCAGAATCTAGGATGCGAGGTTGGCATCAGGAGCTGGTCGAGACTGGGCCCGAGGACTGATGTCTGCCCGGGCTGGGACTGGTTCGGAACAACTATGGGCACCGATGGCATGAGAGCCGAGCCTGACGCTCGGCCTGGCTGTCAGGACTGGTGGTTGGTGTGGCACATTGATGGCGCCAGGGGAGACAGGAACTGGTGGTGGTGGTGGAGCCACCACGGGGACCACACCCAAGAAGTTGGGTGATCTGATGGCTGGGGCGAAGCTGCCGAAAGCGGTTGGCACTGCCAAGTAGCCCACCCGTGCATGGGTGGCGATGACGATGGGACCGCAGGTAACGGCCGCCATAGTTGGTGAAGTCCTGGATGAGCAGAGGAGACCTCCACGGGCGGTCATCGAACACGATCTGGCAACTGGGAGAAGAACTAGAAGCTGTTGGGAAGTGCGAACAGGTGCTTTTCTGCTACCTCTCCTGCAAGGATAGGAAAAGGGCACCCAGACTTCAGGGCTGGCACGGGCTTTTGCTTCAGCAAAAAGAAGGAAGGCGGGAGACATCCCACCAGGCGTTCCATCCTTTTTGTTCCACCCCGGGAGTTTGTCGGCATGCACGTGTGTGCCGACGGGCCCGCAGAGCAGTGTGTGTGGTGACTGGAGTGAGGGGTAGGATATAGCTATAGGGGAGATGCCACCATTCAATTTTAGCTCATTACTCGCTGGACGGTGAGAGAGAGCTCGGCCCCACAATCCCGATTACTTCCGAGAGGCCACCATGGGAGAAGTGTGCACCCGTGCCCTCGGCACCGGGTCGGCCCTAGATTTGGATTAGCCTAACCCCTTTGGGAGACCCCGTCGTGAGGCCGAGAGGGGCGTGTTTGAGCGGGTTAGGGTAAAACCATGATTTGGGGAGTGATCGCCCGATCTAGCGATTCACCACATTTTTGGCCGATCTGAGGTCGTAGAATCATGCCTAAGGCTGTTGGGGAGCTTCCCCCTTGATTTTCCCCTCTCCCATGGAGGTATGGGGGTGTAGCCGGCGTTTTTATGCTTAATTCACCGTTTCGCCACCAGGACGATATAGCGGTCATCCTAGTGGCCGTTATGTGCATAACGTGCCCATGGAGGGGTGTTATGCTCCATGGGTTTTGAGTCTAGCTTTTGTGGGTTTAACGGTCCCACAACTGACTGTTATGTTTCACATAACGCCCCTGTGTTGGTGCGTTATGGGTTTTCGACCATTAATTTTTGGCCGTTGGGGGTCCTGGTCACATAACGCATCTAGGGAGGTCCGTTATGACCATATGATGCCCCAGGGAAGGTGCGTTATGCTTAACACCATTGCCTTCCACTTAACGCACTAGAGATGGTCCATTAAGGTCTATAATGCCCCTAGAGGATTGCGTTATAGTCTGTTTTCACTCCGTGACATAACGCACCATGGATGGTCCGTTATGTACATAACGCCCCTCGAGGTGTGCGTTAAGTTCCCTCTTGTGACTCGAGACTTAACGCACCTGCGTTAGTCCGTTAAGTACTATAACGCCCCTGGGCAAGCGCGTTATAGTATGGTTTCCGCTGGGCCTTTGACGCACCAGAAGTGGTCTATTATGTGACCATGGCGCACCTGTGTTGGTCCGCCATAGTCTATAACGCACCAGAGTGGGTTCATTATGCCCTTAACTTTTTCGCTCGGTGGGCAATCCCATTTCTTCTCCGACTGTGGTCACCGTGCGATGGTGCTGGTACGTGGGATGGTCCCCATACTTCGTCGGGTTCGGACGTTATTTTCCATGGCTTGAGAGTCTACTCCTTTAGAGACACTCCATTAGTCATAGCCTTCGGTATGCGTGTACTGGCCCACCAGGGAATGGTGGAGGGGCTACCCTGGGAACGGTTTTTAGACTGGTTTTCGTCGGGCACCACGTGTAGCGGCCAGAGTCTGGCTGAGGGGAAAACTAGTTAGAGGGTAGACCTAGTGCGTACGGTCTGTGTGTGCACACGTGGTTTGGGGCAGCTAGACACGCGTCGACGGGCGCGACCCCAGCTAGTCACTCGCTTTGTGGTTACTTGAGTGTGTCTAAGTCTCGCGCCCGGGACGTGGTAGCTAGACACTTGTGACGCGGTATAAGACGTCAGTGGACGCATCCGGTCGTTCTTCTAGTAGGAGGTACTTCTGTTCTGGACAGGGAGTGACAGACTGTCAGTCTCAGTTGCTTCGACCTTCGGGTTTTGGTCGTGTTATGGGTGTTACAGTCCCTCCCTCCTAATAAGAATTTTGCCCTCGAAATTTAAAAGGAAAGGAAAAGGAAGAAACTGAGAAAGGAATTATACCTCACAGGAATAAGAAAGAAAAAAGTTATCTCATCTCATCCTCGCGTTCCCAAGTAGCTTCATGACCTAAGTGTCACTGCCAAACAACCTTAACTAGAGGAATTGCCTTGTTCCTCAGCTGCTGCTCATGACGATCTTCAATTCTGACAGGGAACTCTAGTGTGGACAAATCAGCAGTCACTTCTGGCCACACTGAATCATCGAGGACATGAGACGGGTCAGAAACATATTTCCTCAACTGGGATACATGGAACACATCATGAATATCTTGAATAGTCGCTAGTAACTGGAGATGATAAGCTACCTGGCCTACACACTCTACAATAGGAAAAGGGCCAACGTACCGCGAACTAAGCTTACCACGTTTCCCAAACCTCGAAACACCTTTCATTGGAGATACCTTAACAAACACCTGATCTCCGAGTTCAAACTGGAGTGGATGTCTGCGTCGATCTGCATAACTTTTTTGTCGACTCTGAGCTGTCAACAATCTTTGCCTGATCAGACAAACCACATCAGTGCACTACTCTACCATGTCTAGTCTTGTCAAAAGTCGATCACCAGTATCAAACTAGTTCAGAGGAGTACGATAAGGATGACCATAGAGTGCTTCATACGGAGCCATGCCGATGCTGGAGTGAAAGCTATTATTATAGGCAAATTCCACTAGCGATAAGTGTAGACTCCATGAACCCTGCCAATCAAGGCAACACGATCTCAGCATATCCTCTAAGGTCTGAATAGTCCTTTTTGACTGACCATCGGACTGAGGGTGATACGCTGAAGAAAAAGCAAGCTTAGTGTCCAAAGCTTTATGGAAGCTACGCCAGAAGCCGGAAGTGAAACGTGGGTCACGATCTGACACAAGTGAAACTAGAATACCATGCAGTGGCATGATCTTTTCAATGTATAGCTCGGCCAACTTCTGCACATTCCAAGAAATCTTAATCGGCAATAATCTACCTGTTTTAGTTAATCTGTCAACAAGCAGCCAGATAGCATCAAAGCCCTGTAAAGACCAAGGTAAACCCACAATAAAATCAGTTGCAACATGATCCCATTTTCACATGAAATTTCTAGCGGTTGGAGCAGTCCACCTGGTTTCTGATGTTCGGCCTTAACCTGCTGGCAAGTCAAACAATGAGCAACAAAGGCTGCAACATCCTTCTTCATGCCTGGCCACCAAAACTGTCGTTTCAGATTCTGATACATCTTGGTGGTGCCTGGGTGAATTGCAAACCGGGATCCATGGGCTTCACTCAGAATCGCATTTCTCAACACGTTAACAGCTGGAATATATGTCATGAACACTGGCCAACAAGAATAGGATGCCACTGAACCACCGAATGGATTAAAACCATCTGTGCATAAACCCAGCCTAACATTACGTGGCTCCTTTGAGAAAGCAAGATGAGTATGACTGAAGTCGGTCCAAGCTTCACTATCGACAGGATGACTTATTATATCATTGGCACGGTGTACTCTTTCGGTGTGCCATGTCATATGTCGAGCCGTCGTTGAGAACATATATAGCCATTGTAGCCTAGGCACAAGAGGGAAGTATCACAATGCCTTGTAAGGTACATCTTTTCACTTTGAATTGACCCCTCCCTTAAGCTTGAATCTATCATAGCCACAAATAGAACATGATATCTTATATGCATCGTCTTTGTAATATAACATATAATGATTCAAGCATGCATCTATTTTCACATATCCAAGCCCTAGCTCATTGACCATCTTTTTCGCACGATAAAAAGTTTCTGGCAACTTCTCGTCTCGAGGCAGCATACTCTTGATCAAGAAGAGGCGATGGTCAAAATAAGTCTCACTGATGTGAAATTCAGATTTCAAGTTCAACAACTGTGACACTGTAGACAACCGAGTGTGCTTTTCATAACCATCCCACAGCAGCTCATCAGCGTCCCTAAGTAGTTCATAAAATCTTCCGACTGTCTTATTCAACGCTTCTTCCATGTATGCATGTTCCTCATGAACATTAAAACTAGGACCAGCAGTATCTACAACCATATCCATGTACCCACTTGTGCCTACAATATTGTCGGGCTCATACATCTAGAATTTCTCACCATGACATGTCCAATTCGTATAACCATCTACGAACCCTTTGTTGTACAAATGATGTTGCACATCCCATGGTGAGCGCCACCTCAAGTTTCTACAACTTGAACAAGGGCATCGAATGTGACCATCGTGGTCTAATGCTACATTTGGATTCCCCAATGCAAATTGAATGAAACTCTCAACTCTATGTTTAAAGTCATCCGACACCACCCGATCAACTATTCTACGATACATCCATGAACGATCTGTCAACATTTTGCCTGCACCCAATAAATGTTAATACACATCATAACTTTCAAATCATTACTCCTGATATTACACCCGACCCTTTCCTCACATCATTCGCCATAGACCATTTGCAGTTGGAAGAGGACTATTAATTAGATTATCACTTTTTAACCCATCCACGAAGGTTTGATCGCACAATCACTTACTATATGTGTTGCACGATTTGTTGTAAATTTCGACAGCATCTCCCCACACTTCTCCGATATACTAAAAATATTTATTGATTTTAAAATTTTCTTAAACACTTACAAGTAAGTGATTAAGAAAACACTCAAAATTAATAATGGTATATCAGAGAAGAGTGAGGAGACGCAACATGAGTGATCTAGGCCCTTTGATCCCCAGCCCTAGATCCAATGGTTGATATTGTATTTGGACATGGGACTATAAAGGCTTGTATTTTTCTGTTTTCAGAAATTAATGCATTATTTGGTGAAGAAAATCCTTGAGAAGCCCTTGGGCACCCTCCTCTCTCTCTCCTCTCCCCCCTTCTGTAGCTGGAAAGGTTGCCTTCTGAGGTGGGAAGCCTCAACTATCAGGTCTGGTGATCACCGCCGCCGCCACGAGCTGCCACCGCGCTGCCATCTCCACCTCATCGGAACTCTGCCACCAGCCATAGCAAGGTCATCCCCAATTTTTAGCTCCCAGGTCTGAGTGCTTCTTGAGCTAAAAATTTTTCTATAAGTTCCTGGGGTCTCCCCCACATTCCCCAAAAAATTTCATCCCATCCACTATTCGTTTTCTATTTTTTCATTTTCATCCAAGCCCCACCATCAGATCTGTCTGGTTTCTATCACCTATGATAGAACCCAAGAAGTTCCCCCATTCGACCCATCTTCTAATTTTTCCTGGAACCCCCAAATTTACTGGGAGTTCCACCCACCAAACCCGCATTCCACAAATTTTCTTAGGATTTAAAATGCCCATTTCGTATTTTCTAAAAATCTCCTTCCAGATCTCAGCCCACCCTATCAGCCACAGACTAGATTAGACCACCCATCAGTATAAAATCACTGGAAAATCCAATTCTAAACAGATCCATCCACAAAAAATATCCCCATCTTCCTTGTTTAAATCCCCACACCTTTTATGAAGATCTCAAGACCTGAATCGGAGGTCTACCTCACAGTCAATGGTAGTTCTTAGGAAATCTTTCTACAGATCTGAAGTTTCAGGCACAGTCCCATAGCAAGTTCAAAAATTGATAAAAGATAGATCTGCCCATATCCATCTCTGATCTCTGACCCTGTGTTGAAGCCCTTCAAGAGAGCTTTCCAACGGTACCTTGTGGGCGTCGATCCGACGTCGGGAGTGGTTACAGTGGTGATTCTCGCCGAGTCGCGCGCCCAAGAACAGAACCTGCAACTCCGAGGGCAGCAACTTCAGAACGTGGAGTTTGGGTCCGATCGGCCCCGATCGGCGTTTCCGGCCGATCGTCGTCCAGGGAGGCGTACCACTAGGGGTCTTCATCACAGCGGGCCCCGCCCCACCTGAGCTGGAGGATAGAGTGGTCTGTGGGCCCCACGGACCCGTAGATTGCGCCATCCGGACAGCACGTTAAGCGGGCTCGGCAGTGCCAGGACGTCATCAAGATGCTGCCCGTCAACCCAACCCGCGTGACTCCCGGGTCCCACTTGTGACCTGTTACCTCCCTGTGTGGAGTGGGTCGAAATCCTTTGTACTGCTGTATTAATTGTTAACCGGGATATTATGGAGAATATGGCCATGGGTGCACCCCCTCTCTCTCCCCCTTGCTAGTTCATCTTCTTCCTCCTTCCTCCCTCTCCTCTCTTTCAGATCTAGGGCTGAAACCTTAAGATCCCTGGTATATCTCCCACCTCTACTCCTCCTCTTGATGTTTCCAATGTTCACTGCCGCCACCGTTTGTGCCACCATCAAGCCACCGTAGCCTCAACTCTCTTTGCTGCCCTGTAATTCAGAGTTCCAGGACAGTAGCTCGGTGTTCAGGCTGGTACGGGAGATCCGACCGTTGGATCGTAACGAAGCTTTGAGGGTAGGTTCCTCCCATCATAGGATATTCGCAGTTCAATTTTCACCCAGATCAGAACTCATTTAGACCCATTCCCAGTCCTTTGTTCTTCACCCCCACAATCTACCTGCGAGTAGACTAGTGTGATAGCCGGTGGTAGACGAATTTTCTCATTCCCTAAACGTGATCAGAATTCTAAAAAATACCTATGTGCATGACCATCACTCTCCCTTATACCTCCAAAAAAATCCCCAAGCCCTAGAACCTCCATTAGATTTTCGGTCTAGCCCCATAAACAGGCAACTTCTATTCTGCCTTCTGTGTTCTATATTTTGGGCCAGAGAACTCAGTCAGTTTGAAGAAGCTGTCATTTCCAGTTCCACCGTTGGACGGATCTGAAACTCATGTAGGTCGAAGATCTTTGAGTCCTCTTCACAACGGTGCTGGCCTCGTTTAGATCCGACGTCAGGGCTGGTCGGCGTGACTGATCTCGCCGGAGTGTGCAGGACTATCTAGATCTGTCCCGAGGTTGGCCTACAAAAAGGGGTCAACGGTAAAACCAGCAAAAATACGTCAGAGAAGAATCAGCGACCTCCGCTCCCAGGGGTCGACCTGGGACCCTCCGCCAATGTCCCGGTGAACCGCCGCGTCCAGAATTCCCCAGGAGACTGGCATCCCTTTGGATGCCTATGTGCGCTGTCCTACAGGTCGAAAACTGTAGATTTAGAGTCACCGCCCCACCGCCGCCCGGAACTGCTACCTTACTAACCCGTCAACCCGAGATTGGTGCTCCTGAATCCCACATGTTGCCTATTACCTCCCTGTGTGGAGTGGGCTGTTGAAGCACTTGTAATTAATAATCATTGTTGTACCGGGAGTCACGGATCTTGGCCGGGACGTCTTCCCCATGCCCCGAGCGTGGAGGTACACCCGCCTCCCCCTTTTTGTCACTTTACTTAGTTAGTATACACTCTTAATGCCACTGCTTGTGAGTAGGTTACTTTCTTAGCTAGCTCGCGATACATCACTGCTGTGAGTTGTGAGTGCGAGACCCGTCCCGCGACTCGTTCCGAGCGCGAGAGTGAGCCGATCACCCAAGACTCAACTCACGCAGAGTGCGAAGAAGTCCTCAGCGCTTGCCGCAGCACAATGGGCTTGGGTCACGAAGGGGACAAGAAGCGACCATCCGAGCAAAGCTCGGGCCATGGGAAAAGGCGGAATCAAGATGGAGACCACAAGGAGTGCCCTCAAAAATTCGAGCAGTACACGCCTCTATCCGCCCCCATCTACGAGATATACGAAGACATTAAGGGCTTGGGCCTTCTCCGCCAACCTGAACCTATGAAGGCCAACCCAAAGTGTCGCAGCCACCGCAAGCATTGCCTGTTTCACAACAACCACGGACACCATACTGGAGATTGTCATCAGCTCAAGGACGAGATTGAGCGTCTCGTCCGCCAGGGGCACCTATCTTGATACGTGTCCGAGCAGAGGGAGGATCGCGGCATCCCCCCAGAAGAAATTGACAATCACCCCCGCGGAGTCCATATCAACGTTATTTCTGGCGACACAGCATCAGGAGGAGATAGCAGCCGAGGAAGGAAGCGTCACGCTGAACGGGCGAGCAGGGCCTCCGAGCCCCTCAAAGCCCCACTGGCGAGCGAGGAGCAGGCCCTGGTGTTCTCCGACCAAGACCTAGAAGGGGTAACTACACTGCACGATGACGCTCTCGTAATATCAGCTACTATAAACTATTGTATCGTAGATAGGATACTGGTCGACAATGGTAGTGTCCTTGATGTACTCTCGTACGAATGTTTCCTTAAGATGGGTGAAAACCCATCCAAGCTTCACCCGATTCGAACCCCCCTCTGCGGGTTCAATGGCCAGGCAACCTATCCCAAGGGAGCCCTAAGCGTGCCGGTCACTAGTGGTACCCCTCCTAAGACCGTCACGGTTATGGTTAATTTCATAGTGATTAAGGGGGTGTCAGCCTATAATGCCATCTTCGGCCCTAGTATCCTCAGCCGAACGAAGGCCGTGCCCTCCTCCTATCATCAAAAATTGAAGTTTCCCACCAAATACGGCATCGGAGAAGTCCGAGATAACCAAGCAATAGCTAGAAGGTGCTATGTAACTTGGTCGAAGCCATAAGGCCGGAAGGGAAAAAGATAGGGGTCGGGGGAGCCGAGGATGAACTGACAACATCAGGGCCCGGTGGCGAATTGCTATCAGTCTTCCTCAAAGGCGACCCGGCTCTAGAAGTAAAGATCGGAGTTGATTTACCACCTGATGTACGAGAGCAATATAGAGATTTTCTTTCAGAGTGCATTCAAGTCTTTGCATGGTCCGATGAGCATCTTCCCGGGATCCCTGGGGAGATAGTGATGCACAAGCTCAACCTTGACCCGTCGATGAAACCCATCCAGCAACGGAAGAAAGCATACCTCAGAGAAGCAAACGATCATCAAAGAGCAAATTGTTAAGGGAAAGAAAATCAGCCTATTTCAACCGGTCCTTTATCCGACATGGCTTGCTAATGTCGTCTTAGTATCAAAAGCTTCAGGCAAATGGCGAATGTGTGTGGACTTCACCGACCTCAATAAAGCCACTCCGAAAGACTGTTACCCACTGCCGAGCATCGACCAACTAGTCGACTCAACCTCCGATAATAAATTGCTCAATTTTCTGGATGCTTACTCCAGCTACCATCAGATCCGAATGGATCCTGAAGACATCGAGAAGACAACCTTTTTCGCTGACTTTGGCGTATATTGCTACACTCGAATGCCTTTCGGGCTGAAGAATGTTGGAGCAACATACCAGAGGCTGATCAACCATATTTTCGAAGGATAGATTGGTCAGAACGTCGAAACCTATATCGAAGACATGCTCATCAAGACACCTAAGGCCGAGGATCACTTCGCCGACCTAGCTGAAACCTTCGACACCCTCTTAAGGTGCAATATGAAGCTCAATCAAGTGAAATGCGCCTTTGGGGTTCGATCTGAGAAATTCCTAGGTTTCATAGTGACCCAACGTGGGATCAATGCCAACCCCGACAAAGTTCAAGCCATCCTGAACATGCAGCTACCCGTTTGCGTCAAGGATGTCCAGCGCTTGACGGGACGAATTGCTACGCTCAACCGCTTTTTATCCCGAGTGACCGAGCGATGCCTACCTTTCTTCAAATTATTGAGAGGGCCCAAATTGGCATCCACTACGTTCTCCTAGGATGAGGAATGTTAGAAGGCTTTTTTAGAGCTAAAGGAGTTTTTGGCCTCACCCCCGGTGTTATCAAACTGATCTCAGGCAAAACACTGCATCTTTACCTCTCAACGACTCCTTCCACATTGAGCTCAGTTCTAGTCCAAGATGACACAGGAGTACAGAGACCAGTATACTACAGCAGCAAGGTGCTCAACGAGGCCGAAAGAAGATACCCCGCAACCGAGAGACTCGTGCTAGAGTTGGTAACCTCGGCCAAGCGCCTCCGGCCTTACTTCGAAGGGCACTCCATCATCGTTTTGACCAACGAGCCCCTGAAGAAAATCCTCACTCACCCTGAAGCTGCAGGTTGCCTCGTCAAGTGGGCTATAATGTTCGGGGATTACGACATCTCCTATTGCCCTCGCTAGGCCATCAAGGGACACGCACTCGCAGACTTCATTGCGGAGAGCATCGTTCCAACCGAGGAGGCCCTTTCGCTGGTGCCCGGGCCCGCCTGGGATCTTTTCGTTAACGGGTCCTCCAACTCGAAAGGCAGCGGCAGCGGCGTCCTCCTCAGATCTCCAGAAGGGGCAAAATTACAGTACGCCTTAAAGTTCAACTTTCAGGCATCCAACAACGTCTCCGAGTATGAGGCTCTCATCTCGGGAGTCAGGATGGCACGACGATTAGGGGCCACACGAGACAGGATTTATAATGACTCCCAGCTAGTCCCCAGCCAGGTCTACGGTGACTATGAAGCTCGAGAAACACCGATGATCAAATACCTTCAACTGGTAAGAGTAAAAGTCCCGCTATTCAAGAGTTTTCAAGTCATCCGGATAACTCGGGAGGAGAACTCTCAGGCAGGTGCCCTCTCTTGATTGGCCTCCTCTGTTGGCCCTGAAAGTACTCAATCGATCTTCCTCGAAGAGCTAGAGCGACCGAGCATAGAAGCGGAGCTCATGACCATTGACCAGGCATCACCAAGCAACTGGCGAACCCCATATATATCTTGGCTCTGGGACTCTCAGGAGCCCCTCGACCCTCAAGAAGCTCAGAGACTGAAGTATCAAGCTCGACGCTTCGTCATCTTGGACAAAGCCTTGCACCGAAGATCTTTCTCTGGTTCCCTCCTCAAATGCCTCGATACCGATGAAGCCCACTGAGTAATTCAAGAGGTCCACGAAGGTGTCTGTGGCACGCATCAAGGGGGAAGATCACTCGCCAGGATCTTTTTGCGACAATGCTACTGGTGGCCCACTCTCCAGCGCGACTGTTTGACCTACGTTCAAAGGTGTGATCGATGCCAGCATTTTGATCATCTGGTCCATCAGCCTACCTCAAAGCTCGTCACCCTTACCGAGCCATACCCTTTCACTCAGTGGGGGATCGACATCCTAGGGCCATTTCCTATGGCTCAGGCCCAGAAGAAGTTCTTTATCATCGCTATTGATTATTTTACCAAGTGGATTGAAGCTGAAGTCACCGCCAGGATTACCGAGTCAGTCGTATGGAGCTTCGTTTAGAAGTCGATCATTTGTCGTTTCGGTATCCCCCGAGTGATTGTGATCGATAATGGTCGATAATTTGATTCTCATTACTTTAGGAACAAATGTGTCGACTTAGGATGTTTTCCGTGATTATTAATGTATCTTCCGTTGTCGTATGTTTTAGATGCCGCCCCGTAAAAGAAGAGCTCCTGTTCCCCTGGAAGAGAGTGGCAGCGTTCTGCCTCCTGTCGTGCTTGCTCCCCCGGTCGTGCCAGTCCTTGCTCCTGCCGTGCTAGCTCCGCATGATGACTTACCCGGTGGCCGTGGTAAAGCACTCAAGGAATTTCTGCTATTCCACCCGCCGACATATGATGGTCAGTCAGATCTGGATGTTGCCAGGATTTGGATCGAGGCGACTGAGCGTGTATTTCGATCGATGGAATGTGCGGAGGACGAGAAGGCTATGCTCACTACTTTTCAGCTTCAGGGTGCAGCATTGATGTGGTGGAATTCGGAGTGGGAAGTTGCCTTCCATTCTCGACCACTTCGTCAGATCACCTGGACAGAGTTCGTGACTGCCTTCGAGCGTACCTACAGTCCGGCCTATCTTTGCATGAATAAGATGCATCAATTTTTAGATCTGGTGCAGGGTGAGATGATAGTGTTGCAGTATCGGAATAAGTTCATTGAGTTGGGTCGGTATGCGTCGCATATTATTGCTGATGAAGCCTTGAAGACCGAGCAGTTTCTTCGTGGTTTGCGAGCCGAGTTGAGAGTGTCGTTGCTTGCTACCCGTGTCTCTGTCATGGATGATGCTTATCAGGTAGCAATTGCGGTTGAACTCGATTTGGCAAGGTCTGCAGGGTTTTCTCAGTCCAGTGTTGCTCAGCCAGTTGTCCCATATCAGCAATCCTATCAGCCATCAGCACCTGGTGTTCCGTCAGTCGTGGCTACTTCCGATGGTCCTTCGAGGTAGATGTTTCATAAATCTAAGAAGCGTTTCAATCGTCAAGTGCCTTCAGGTTTTGTGCCACAGTAGTCTGTGTCTTTCGAGTTGGTGCAGCAGTCTGTTCCTCCATTTCAGCAGCGTCGAGATTTTCAAGTGAGTCAGCTGAGAGCTTGTCTGAGGTGTGGTGGCAGCCATCCCGGTGTTCCCTATTCTTTGCCGGTGGTTTGCTATCACTGTGATCAACCAGCTTAAGTTATCTGAGATTGTCCGATAAAGTTGGTTCCGACGTAGTTCTCGCAGGTCACCCAGCCGCAGCAGTCGCAGTTTCATCTTCTTGCACCACCTCAGCCTCAGCCGTCCTTTTTGCAAGTTCCTGTCGCTTCCCAATAGTCTTCTGCAGCTTCTAGCCGGAAACCGAGGAGTCGGATCACACATATCACTCGTGCAAAAGCCATTGCATCCAATCTTGTAGAATTTACGATTTCGATTTTTAGTTATCCTGCTCGTGTGCTATTCGATTCAGGTGCCACTCATTCATTTATTTTCGAGGATTTCCTTGCTCGTCTCGAGGAGTTTGATCACTCCTACGCCCATGAGGACTCTCTTCCTCAGGGACTCCTGGCTGACCCATCTAGGGTCATTTCCTTCCCGGCAAGGGAGGGGTCCATCCCTCCTCCTCTGCCTACCCCAGCTAAGGGAGCCCAATCCTCCCTTCCTGATTCCTCCAACTCGGCCAGTCATATTCTGCACATGATGGCCCAGCTGGACCCTACCCAGCTCCACCTGATTAGACAAGCTCTAGGGGTAGAGGCCCTACCTTCAGTACCTCCATCTGGCGTGCCTATTGCCGTCACCTCTATCCTTTCTACTGCTGGATCTGAGCCCGCCCTGCCCATCATTGATCTCACTCTTGTCCGTCCTCAGGCCCTCCGGGTCACCAACCTAGAGTCGGGCTAGGCTTCCACCTCGGGCCACCCGCAGTTTGACAAGGGGAAGGCCCAGGTCACTTCACCCGTCTGTTCTGATTTTCCCATCACTATTTCTCCAGCGTCGTAGGCCCTCATGGCCCCGGCAGACTTTGCCCATCTCCAGCCAGGGGCAGCCCAGCTTGCTCACTCTGATATGGGTCACTCCCTGACCCATCATCCATCCTATGGGCTTCCCCCTCCATCGATCTATCCGTCTGCTCCTTACCCGCCGCCACCTTATGCAGTTTCTACTCCTCCGGCCCGGGAACGGGAAAGCCTTGATAGGTGGGCCGCCCTACAGCAGCAGATCGACCTCCTCTATAAGAGGGTCGGCCCGCAATCTCATGCTGATGTCCCTACTCCTAACTTCAGGGACATTCGTTTTCCACCACAGTCTGAGCTCCCCGTTTATCAAAAGTATGATGGGAACGGCAACCCGTTCATTCATATCAAGGAGTTCCTTTATGAGTCTGCACAGTTCCAACCTAACGACCGTCTGATGGCATACCTATTTAGGCGGTCCCTGGACGGACTAGCTCTGGAGTGGTTCTATACATTGCCGCTAGAGGAGGCAGAAAGCTTCAAGACAGTGAGAGAGCAGTTCATACAAAGGTTCCAAGACCAGGTCGGCCCGGAACATTCTTTCACCGATTTGGTAGCAGAAAGGATGAGGGCAGACGAAGATTTTATGACGTATGCCGACCGATGGAGGCAGATGGCCTCGCGTGTGCCCGGGCAGATCCCAGAAGAGGAAAAAGTGAAGTTGCTCATTTCTAATTCTACACCAACATTCTGGAACATTTTAATGTTGAATGATATCACCAGTATGCACCAGTTGTACAGCCAGGCCCAGTTCATCAAGACCCAGTTTAAAGACTCCCCCATTCACTCCATGTTTGAGACCCAGAAGCCCAAATCCTATAAGAAATCCCAGGGCTCGATCATCGAGGGGGTCCAAATGACTGAGCAGGTGCAGGCTGTCAATCAGTCTGCCCTACCCTCGGGAGGGCAACCTTAGCCCTGCTGGCCCTCTACCAGCAAGGGTCTTGTTCCATTACCTCCACTCGGCATCGTCGAGTCACCCTGGGAATCGTGTGTGCAACGGTGGTTCGACAATTACGTGGTTTCCTTGCTCTTGTGCGTGTGCTTGCGTGGTAGGTCCGAGGATTTTCGTTCTCATTGCTGCATTCACCACAGTGGTTTCACATCAATTACCCCTTCCAGGTCCTGGTCAGAGAACACCAAGGTCAGCTGCTCACTTGTCGATGGGGACTTGGGGGGGCTCGGAGGCCCTGCTCGCCCATTCAGCATGACGCCTCCTTCCTCGGGTACTATCTCCACCTGATGCTGGGCCGCCAGAGATGACGTTAATGTGGACTCCGCAGGGTTGATTGTCAATCACTTCTGAAGGGATGTCGTGATCCTCCCTCTGCTCGGACACATATCGAGATAGGTGCCCCTGGAGGATGAGACGCTCGATCTCGTCCTTGAGCTGATGACAATCTCTGGTATGGTGTCCATGGTCGTTGTGGAACTGACAGTGCTTGCATCAGCTGCGGCGCTTTGGGTCAGACTTCATAGGCTCGAGTTGGTGGAGGAGGCCCGTGCCCTTGATGTCTTCATACATCTCGTAGACCGGGGCAGATAAGGGCGTGTACCACTCGTATTTCTGAGGGGACTCCCTGCGGTCTCCATCTTGATTCTGCCTTTTCGCCTGACCCGAGCCTTGCTCAGATGATCGCTTCCCATCTCCCTCTCGACCCGAGGCCGTCGCGCTGCGACAGGCGCTGAGGACCTCTTCGCACTCTACATGGCGGAGGGCAAGGGTCACCAGATTGGCTAGAGAGGTGGGCGGATGGAGGACTAGCTCTAGCCGGAGCTTCTCGTCGCGGGTGCCTCCGATCATTGCGGTGATGGCCAAGGCAACATCCAGGCGAGGGATACGCAGAGCTTTCAATTTAAATCGGTTGATATAAGCCCGTAGCTTCTCCCCATATGCCTATTTTAGTGCTAGTAGCCCCGCAACTGACCTGGGGGGGCCGCTACCGGCGAAGCTCTCCTTAAAGATCCACCCAAACTATCGGAAGTCGTGGATGCTTCCGGGCGCGAGTGCTCAGAACCAGGCTTGAGCGTCTTGGACCAAGCTGGTCACAAGCGCTCGGCATTTGATGGCGTTCGAAGCCCCGTGGAGAGTCATCAGGGCGTCGAAGCTGTCATTGCGGTCGGTCGGGTCTCCCTGGCCGTCGTTTGATTTGAAGGTCGATAGCGAGACTCTGGGGGAGATCTCGTGTAACACCCGTAGTTTAGCGGATCCTTAGTGGTGCGGATCTAGGTTCCGTCCGATGAATTTTGACTATTTTTAGAAATTTTTAGGGTATTTTTAGGAGCCCTTTACCTCCCTGCGTGGAGTGGGCAGTAATTCATTGCTGTAATACATTTGTGTAATATTTGTCCCGGGAGTATGAGTTCGGCCGGGTCCGTCTTCCCCACGCCTGGAGCGTGGAGGTATCTGTGGTCCATGTCACTCAACCATCAAAGAAGATATGATGATATATGACACACAACTAAAAGAACTAATGAAAACAATAATAATAGCATGAGATGCTAAAAGGAGTGTGATCGCTAGAGAAAAACTCCTCAAAGAAGTTAGGGGGAGATCGCGTACCTTGTGATGAAGCGGGGATGATTGGGTCCTTTCTTCCTCTCCAAATCGGCCGGCCTATGGAGAGGGCTTTAGCCTTTTGAATTACCCTTGCAAAATAAAACAAACAATGAAGAAAGAGGCGGATTAGCCCAAAGTGTAGTATCAAATCCTGAGATAAATAAGTAAGTAAAATATCATGAACACACCTTTTTTTTGGTTTTAAAAACCCCTAAAAGAGGAGCTACGGGATGGAGAAGATATGATATGCAAATAAAAGTGAACAATGCAGGGAAGTGAACTAAATGCAAAGGAGGAGGGCGGCGGATCCTGCTACTCCTGTGTAGCAGTAAAGGAAGAAGAGGAAGGGAAAGAAGCAGCGCGGCAGGGAATGTAGCAGAACAAGCACAGCGCCCTTCTCAACAGCAATGCACCTCACGCTTATGATTACGATTAGCCCTCTACCGAAGGACCAAAGCTCCTATTTATAGGATCAGAACCCCAAAAGACTCCAATTCCAATAGGATTTGGAACAATGATCATCCTAACCCAATTACAACTCCTTTCCCTAATAGAACTGACAGACTAAAACGAAGCAGGACTCTTCCAGGGAAAGCCGCAGGCGAAACGGAGACGGAACTAAATGACGACACCCACAGGGTCGCTACTCATAAAATGACGCCACTCATAGAGCCGTCATTCCTGATTTTTCATAAACTTTCCTAAATTTAAATATAAATGATGACTTTCAAGCAGATGCTGCTAATAGAAACAACGCCTCCATGAAGGGCGTTAATTAAAGGCATTATCCAGATAATTTTAATAAAATCAGGAATATCAGGAAATGATGTCACTTTTGAAAGGCGTTACTCAATGAAATGACGAACCTCAGAGCGTCGTTATTAAAAGAAATGACGCCCCTGACTAGGGCATTAATTAAAAAAATGTATAAAAACTCCATACTATGCTAATATTGAAGTCCAATATGATCATCGCAAAGTAATATGAGATTTAGCCAACCTAGCATCAAATTTGGCGTGTCTACAGTATCGTGTCTGCTCCCACACTCGGCATTTGCTTAGTTCATATATACTTGTTTATGCCGCTGCTAGATATCATGCTAGGATCGTAGCTCAACTATATGATCTGTATACTGATGCAATTGTCCTATTTGACAGGTCCGGTGGACGCCCTACCAGAGCGAGGGGCACAAGGGCCAGCCGTGGGTCGTGGCGGCTTTGGCCTATGCTGGGTGTGATATCTGGCTCCACTGCATGAATGTGGTGGAGCCCCTCTACTACAGACTGGTGATGAGGATGATCGGCGTCCACCAGCCAGTGGTCGAGTTCTTGGCACCTGAGAAGTCAGAGGAGCGGGTCAGGAGGCACGCTCGAGGACTGGCGACTGAGACAGACTGGACTGCTCGAGCAGCTGAGTAGATAGTAGACTGGATGGGACTCGGGCGAGTGGTAGCCCCCTGATCAGAGAGTGAGGAGGCCTATCTGATGGCCTACGCCAGACGCTATGGGGACTAGGTCTTCCGTGGCTCTTGACGACTAGTACGACTCCTAACCTTATGCTTTCTATTATGCTTATGATTATGATGCACTGACATTTGACTTCCTATATGCAGCTCGACCCCCAGGGGTGGATCACCGAGCTCCACGGCCTCCTCCACTCCACCGTCCAGGAGCGAGACGAGCTTCGACAGGCGTTGGACCTCCTGGTGAGTTTTACTAACCCTTAGACTTAATATGCATATGCTTATGATGTTGACTAAATTGGACTTCTAAAATGCAGTGAGCCTAGGGGGCCAGCATCAGGGAGCTGACGCTCCTTCCTCCTCCTAGACTTCTACAGACCGTGCTGAGTGGGATGCGGAGTTCGCAGGGATGGTGGCACGAGCCGAGGCGGCCAAGGCGGCATTCGTCGAGCGGGTAAGTAAACACTGCACTTTCCTAGTTGATTATGATTGTGAAATGCGATTGACTAACCATGATGCATCCATATGCAGACGACCGAGCTGACCCAACTATGGGAGGAGCTTGAGCAGAGCCGCGCGGCAACCCCGATAGAGCTGGTGCTCCTTCGTGCAGAGCTGGAGCACAGTCGGGCCGAGGTAGCATCGGTATACCACTACCAGGCTGAGGCGGAGCACTCTCGCGTAGAGGCAGAGCTGGCTCGGATAGAGGCAGCCGAGCTAAGAGGAGAGGTTCGTGCTTACGAGAGGATGAGTCAGCGGTTGGAGCGTAGCGGGGTTTCGAGCGGTAGCACACACGGTACTCATAGCTCGTTCACGGGGTACTTTACGAGCTCCTCCAGTCACCGGAGGAACGAGGAGGAGGAGCATCGTCGACGCCACCGCGAGGAGGCTAGCTCTGCGATGGCCCCGCCATCGAAGAGGCACGAGGGGACGGGAGACAGCGGGCCCTGAGGGATAGGCCTGATGTACTTTATGAGACCTATGTACATGGATGCTTATGATATGATAGTGGTATGACATGTTTTTTAGTTTTCTAAATGAAAATCCTGGGGTCCACGAACTCACGCATTGGGTGTGTGGAGAGCTCTTTCCCGTGTTTTTCGAGAGTCCACATGTCACGATCAGATGGTACGATGATCCACGTGGCAAGTTTTCAGAACTGCCTCCTACGTTGGATCACGTGCCCCTCATTAGCTTTGCTTAAGTTCCATGTGCGGAGGCGTCAGAGCCGAGCCGGTTGAGGTCGGGGGGCCGCGAGGAGACGTGACTCAACCCCGACCGTCCGAGGCAGGAGAGGCACGGGACGAGGCGGCCCAGTCCGAGCTAGCCGGCGGGGCTCCCGAGGGAATATCGCTCGGAGGGGGAGCCCACATTCCGGCCGCTCCGGAGGGGACTGGGCCTCTTCCCGGCATCCGGGGTCCCCTATATTGGAGGTGTCGTAACATAGCCTCGGGGGTAGTGCGAGGAGGAGATAGGCAGCGTCCTCCGTCCGCAGTCCTTGAGATGATCATGGAGGGCTGTTTGTTTCTGGCCCAGATGGGGGCCGACATAGCTGACGCCTACACTCGGGTGGAGTCGGAGCGATCAACTTTTGCTTGGGCCGTCGGCGCGTCCGACAGGAAGATCGCTCGGCTCACTACCGATCTCAAGGAGCTTCGGTGGGAGGTCACCCCACTTCGGGAACGGGCAAAGTCGAGCCAGGCAGAGGCTCGGGCATCCGCTAAGGAGCTGGCTCAGGTCCACGCCTCTCTCAAGCTGAAGAGCAAGCTTCTGGAGCAGGAGCGTGCGGCTCAGACCGAGAGCGATGGCCAGTGGGAGACCGAGCGTACAGAGCTCAGGGGCCGAGCCCAGGAGGCCGAGCGACTTCAGACGGAAGCTAAGGCTGCACGGGCCGAGGTGGAGCAGAGGTTGGCCGAGGCAGAGCGAAAGTCTACTGTGCTCGCGAGTAGGGTGGAGTCGACAAGAGTAGAGGCGCTTGAGCAGTACAAGCGCTCAGAGGCCTATCAGGCCGACCTCCAAAAGGCTGCCCTCCCCTACTACGAGTCGGGCTTTCGCTGAGGCATCTGGAAGGGATTCGCCCAGGGCTATGACTGAGCCATCTTTTGGGCTGAGGAGCAGGTGCCAGGGGCGGTCACTTTTCCATCGGGGCAGCGCTATGACTCGGATGCGGCGTCCTCTGACTCTCCTAGCTCAGCACCAAGCGAGAGTGCCAGTCAAGGAGGTTCTTTCGCGTCTGAGGGATCGCCAACTCTGGCTGCCTCGGGAGGGCGCACGACCGAGGTAGTTCCCACACCGGTGGGGTCAGTGCCTGCGTCAACCGTCGCTGAGGGTGTCGAGGGCAGATCACCTGGTGCCAAGGAGTCTTCGTTCCCCGATCCGCAGAATGGGCCCGAGGCCTGATGTATCTACTTTTTCCTTCTCCTTCTTTATAAAGTGCCTTTATTTTTGCTGTGCTGCATGTGTTGGTTTTGTTGGTGTTCTGACCACTTTTTCATGCTTTGTCTTGCAACTATGTCGCGTTTTGGCAGAGATGGACGGGTTCCAAGGCGGGTGGCCCGAGAGGAGGACCGCTGGGTGCGGAGGACCCACCGGCAGCCACCCCCTTTGGGCCCACCAGTGGTTATTGTGTCTAACATGGAGCAGCTAGACCGTGGGCATACAGTAGCGGCTGAGGGTCCCCTTGGCGAGAGAGCTGCTGGAGTCGGGATCGTAGAGGTGATGAGGATCTTGGAGGCCGACGGCATGTACACCTATGACAAGAGCGGGGGCTATCCATTGGAGTTCCCCCTAGATCGGCATTTTTTCGAGTTTCTCCGGAGCTACATTCCACCTGGCATGGAGGAGGATGACTCACGAATTCTTGGAGCCCTTTGTCGGCTTGAGCGGGCCATCTTGATCGACAGGGACAGCCTGCATGGGGTAGCCTTCTACGGCTACCCTAGCTTCTCTGAGGATTACTGGAGGCAGCAACAATTTTCCAGTGCTAAGTGCCTGGGGTTCTTTAGTGGGGCAGAGAGGTCAGGGGTCAGAGTTGGGCCACTGGGGCCCACTTCCTGGGATTTGCACGGCCACCACCGTACTGAGACAGAGGGGACCGTCGGACTGGTGCTGGAGCCCATGGGTTTGCAGTATGCTGGAGAGGGATATGATGACCACAGTATGCTGGACGAGGTTATGAGGCAGACCATCATGAGCTGGTACGGTCGCTAGGTCGTAATCCCTTCGCACTACTACCGCCAGGGGCCAATGGGTGGCTGATGGGGATCATCCATCACTATCGGGTGTTGTTGGAGCGAGCAGGGATCAAGTACGCGATGACTGTTGCCTTGTACGCGTACCCTGCTACATTGGGCTGCTACAAGGACTACTAGAGCGCTTCAATCGCCATTGGAACACGGTGGCCACCACAGAGGGAGAGACCTCACTAGGCTTATGGTCTCTATTCAGGATTTTCAGACTACCAATCAATGGTGAGGGATACGAGGAGGTAGTGCTGGATGACATCCATCGCAGTCACAGTGATAGACAGGGGAGGTACTGAGTGCCGCTCAGCTATCGGTATCTGATGAAGACCTGGAGGGACTTGGCCCTGGCAAGGAGAGAGAGAGCAGCACAGACTCTGAGAGTGCCACTGAAAGTATGGGTCCATCATTTATACAACGGGCCATTCTACTTTTATCAGGAGTTTGTCAGAGACCAGACTCCATGGGAGGAGTACACTGAGGTAGAGCTACGCTTCCAGACTGTTGTGCCCCGGCTTATCTTGATGCTGTTTTGACGAAGATTTTTATCTCAGATCTTGTTGACATTATGATGGTTTTCCGTGAGTCTCGAATCATTTTTTCTAAATAAAATAGATTTTTCTAAATATTGGATCTTTGGATCCCCAAATGTGATATAATATTTTATTTTTGGTCGCTGTGCCGTAACGGGTGAGTTATGCATTTTGCAATGATTGTGGGGTTAATTTTTAGTGTTTTTCCTATTTTTCAAAATTTTAAACCCCAAATCAAAATCAATTTAAAACCCCCACCCTTGCCATTCTCTCATTCTCTGCCTCTCTCATCCGTCTCTCTCCCTCCCACCTTTGGTGGCCAACAGAGGGCAAGGTAGGCGAGTGGCCAGGGCGACAGTGGTGACGATGGTGAGGATGAAGGCGAGAATGAGAGGCGGTGGCGATGGTGCAGTCATTCACGCTCTTGGAGAACTGGCCGAGGAAAAATGATGATTTTGGCATGATTCATCATCATTTTTGCATGAAATCTTCATGAGAGGTAGGGGGATGGATTCCTACCCTTCTCATGTTAATTTCTCATGATTTCATGCCGATTTGGGTGAGTGAGAGTGGATTCTTTCATGTTTTGGGAAAAATGGCATGATTTGGGATGAGTTGCATAATCCATGTAATCGACCATCATTTTTGAGTTTGATTGCAAGCATTCGGTGGTTTGGTGTTGGGGAAGGGTTTCCCCTTGTATTCCCCCTCATTCGAGGAAAGTGGGGAGTGGTTTGGGACCCCACGACGAGAGTCACACAGTGGTTCTACTTGAATCGATCGACTGATCGGTTGAATCGGTCGACTATTAGACCTTCAACACAAAAAAGGAAAACTGCGAGGATTGGTCGACCGATCTAGTGCATTGGTCAACTGATCCACTACATTGGTTGACCGATCCAATGTCCAGAATGGCCTTTTGGCCCTAAAACTCGATTCTCACCCTAGTAAATATAATTCAACATTTTATTGTCAAGAAAATAAGAAATTGGCCCTCCAGTGCTGACTACATCTGAAATCGTGGTCGCCAAGGCTCGGTGACCAAGGGTTTCCTTTGTTTTGTGAAAGGTTCATCCCGAGTGGTTCTAGTGGGCCGACAAAGGGTGGCTTCGTTGTTTGGCCTTGAGTCTTCGTGGTTTGGTTACCTTTGGCGATGTCTTAGTCACTACTTGAGTGTGTGCTGAGCTGGTGGTACTCTGATGTTTTTCGTTCCATTTATGCACTCTTTCGTTGAGTGACCCCCCACTAGTGGTAACTTTGTGATGGCACGCGGGTGCTGACCTACCTCTGGGAGTGGTAGAGTGGTTGTGTGACGACCCGGATCCCAGATACCGGATATACCCAATAGGACTATCGAGTAGACCCGATACCACTTGGAACCCGTGAAGCCTCCCAAGAGCTGTAAAGCTCCGAAGGGAAAAAGGATTGTCGTGTAGTAGAGCCCTGTAGACTTGGATATTTCTGTTTCTTCTTCTTTCATGCTTGGTCGACTGATCAGGGAAGGTCAATCTTTCAAACACCGAGACTCTCAATGGATCTTCCTCATGGCGGGAGTGCCCGGAGCACCCGACTCTGCATCCTCTATTTTAACTGGGTTGATTGAATATTCTTGACCCTCTTCAACAGTGGTGATGGCTTGTAATAGCCACTGCCTTCCCAGGGAGGTGTTCCCCACCCCATGGAGGTACCCGTGCACAGCCTGGGTGATGTCTTTTAGCTCATAATCAAGGAAGACTACGGGCGACAGTATCCTTGCTTGTGCTGGGGGGCCATAGGTGGGCTAACCCTCTTTGGCAATCCTGCCATTACTCAACATGTAGAGGAGTATTCGCCCACTGCCTGTGGGATTGGGCAAGTGGCTTGTGAGACGCCCCTATCGACATCTCATTCTTCTTTTCCCTTTCCTCCTTTTCCTTCCTGAGCTTGCTGGCCTCAACATGCCCCGGCTGAGTTAACACTGGGACCCAAGTGGGCTTAGGCACGCAAACTTGTTTAGTTTTGAATGGCCTAGGGGCCGATTCATTCTTTGGCTGACAAGCCGCCTCAGCATTCTTCTTCTCTATTCTCCCTAGAGCTTGGAATGAGTTACGCACAGGGACATTTGGTTCGATTCGTACAGGGATCACTTCGGCTCTTCGGCTGTTGAGGTGAACTCTGATGCCCCCGATCAGAACTGATTTATCAGTGTTATAGATCTAGCCCCTGGGGATAGCAGTAGCAACATTTCTTTGGCTCCTTCTTTAGCGGGGCGTCGATTTCTTATTGGTGGGGCCCGTGTCGAAACGGACGTGGTGTACAAAGCAGCTCGTAGTCTTCAATGCCACGCGGTTAGAAGTAATTACTGACGATCCGACGGCAACGTGTTTTATAACAACGGTCCTTGTGATGGGGATGCGGGCTTCGACGGGCTTGGGTCCCTCGATCTCCAACAAGTTGACGAAGGCCTCCCCCAAGAAGTTGGGGAAGCCCACCATGGGTGGGAATCTCTTGAATTACATTGGGACCGCCAGGTAGCCCTCCCTGACGTGGCTTGCAATGACTAATGGTCTGAAGGAGACGACCATTGTAATCGTTGGAGTATGACTGCAATTGCAAGTAAAACAACTTAGAATTTCAAGAGGAGGTGACAGGGCCCCTAATCCTGGCGAGGAGTTGAAGGGAGGTTTTGTCCCACTAGGTGTGCTAGACTTGTGGAAGCACTTTCAGGAGCGCCCCTGTAACGTCCCAGAGTACTCAATACCGATAACCTGATACTAGGTATCGAATTATCGCCATTCTGCACTGAGAGCCCATGATAGCGATGACCCGATACTAGGTATCGACTCAGCTAGTCGCCGTGAGTCGGCATGAGTGCGGCGTACTTTCCCCGCACGATGTGGATTTTTTTGGAAGGTGGTTTCCGAGCAGGCTATGTATGTGGCCTTGGACTATGAGTCCAGTCATCCAGCCTGGGGCTAGAGGTTTCTCGCTTCTCCCTTGGATAGGGATTAGCTCGGCGGCCTGTGAGCTACCTTGGGAATCATGCTACCGTGGTTTCAGACCTAGATTAGGCCACATTGACGGCGTTGTGCCGTCACAAGCGACGGTCTTGACCTGAGTCTCGCGACTCAAGGCCCGTTGGGTTTAGTAGGTCAGTGGGCTGTCTAGAGTCGGGTGGCTCCGAGTCACCTGTTACTTCGCGTTACTTGCGATGGGTGTGTGCAAAGTTTTCAGCGTTCACGTTTAGTGAACCCCCATTAGTCGTAGTTATCCTGTGCACGCATGTGCGGACCCACTTGGGAGTGGTGGAGAGTGTGACCCGAGAGAGATGACTTTTAGGCTTGTTACCAAAGGGCCCCTCCGCGTAGCCTGAGTCTAGGCTTTGGGGAAGAACCAGCTAGAGGATCTGACCTAGGGTGTATGGTCGGTGAGTGCACATGTGACTGGGGGCGTCAGACCCGCACTGACAAGCGCGATCCCAACTTGTCCTTATTCTGTGTTCCTGATTACTGTACGATGTCTCAGCCTCTACTTGGGACGTCATAGGGAGACACCCGAGGCACAGATTAAGACGTCATTGGACGCATCTGGTCTTGCTTCTAGTGGGTTGGTACTCCCATTACTTGACGTGAGTTCTCGTGACTCGAGGTTCCGTTTCTCATCTACGAGACGTGACTTTACGTATAGTTTCTGGGTGTTTTCCCGAAGCCTAGGTCTAGGGTTTCCGGTGAGTGTCACTGAGGGTTTTCCCTAGACGACGTAGAGTTCACGATGGCGAGGTCGTGACCGTGTTCCCAGACCGCGTGGTTCCAGAGTGGGCCTTCGTGTGTGAGTACAGGCCTCTACGACAGAGGTGTCATGACATTTTCCTAGTAGCGTGACTAGGGTGGTTCGTTGTCTGGTGGTCCCCCGACCGAGGGATCGGGGTGTCAATTTATATTCCGGTAGGTGTAGTTGTAGAGCTGTGGTTTCATCAGCTGCCATGTTTTAGAGGTTCATGTACGGCCACGCTTTCTGTCGGTGTTGTTGTAACTACTCCTGCTATTGCTATTGTTCTTGTTAGCGCTGCTTGTTACCGCCGTTGTTTTCAGTTGGGGTTCTGTGGGACCCCTACTGAGCCAGTGATAGGAGGCTCACCCCTACTTTTCAGGTGTAGCGGCTCTTCCTCGAGGTTTGAGGGTGTTGTGTGGAGGTTCGTAGTTGCCAGCTCACCGGGCCGGGTGTTCACTCGGCATTGGGTACGCTTTCATGCCTTAGACTGCACCTCTGTTGGACAGGACTCTGTTATAGTTAGAGTATTTATTTCTGTTAATTATTTAATTATACTATTTTATTTCTTATTTCGATGTACCCCACACCAACCCTTTAGCCCTTCCGAGCCCTCTGGCTCGTGGGCGACTGTCTAGGATTCGAATGGTTTTGAGTTATTCCTAGTAACCGGATCTTGGGTCGTTACAGTTGGTATCAGAGCTGAGGTTGTGGAAGTACATGAGAATTTGAGATATTGCAGTGATCAGAGTCTATAAAGTCCAATACAGTCGACAGTTGGCATAGGGTTTGTGTTTATTTTCCGCTTCGTATCTCATGTGAGAGCTTTGCTACACTGAGTTAGGGCTATGATAGTGGTTACTGTTATCATTGAAGTGCTGGTGTGGGGCTCGAGGAGTGAGGTGGAGAGCTTTCTCCCTCATCGATGGTGGCCCCGATGGTGCTGCGTTGGGCAGAGGTTGTCGGCAAGAGTGAGTTTGCAGCGTTACGTTCGAGGAACATGCAGCGAGGTTAGGTGACTGGCGAGGATTGCTTGTGGTTAAGTGGCCAAGAGTATGCTCCGAGGGAGTTATTGTCATTTTGGCCATTCCCGTTCAAGGTTTAACCAGCCCCTGAGGCACTAAGATCGTGGTTCGAGGCGATAGAGTTGGTGCTCTGGTAGAGAATTGTGATCGGGCGAGCAGAGGATCTTCTGGGTGAGCTGCTAATTGTCAAGCCTGGCTTTCTCATCATGCTCGGTGGCGTCAAAAATGGCATGTCGGTCCCGGATATTTTCATGGATTTTGAGGTTGGATTGGGCGTTGTCCCAGTAAGCTCTTTCTCCTGTGCTTCTGCGTGTGAGCGAGCTGTGTTAGATTTGGATTTGGTTCGAGATATGAAGGCTCTGTAGTGTGTTCGGGACTGGAGGATGAGCGTGGCAGATGCTGGTTATGGTTTGTGCTATGGCTCTTGGCGTGGTGGTCCGCGCGGTGGCAGCTCGAGAATGGATTGGCGTTGGCACAAACAAATTCGAGAGAATGATGTCCGGTGGCTAGAGATGTTGCGGCCTTCGAGCCTGGCACCTTATGGCTTCTTTGCTCCTTGGTAAGTGTTTGGCGTGTTAATGGTTTTGAGATCAGAGGCAGGCGTAGTTAAGGAGCGTATGGCAGGGACTAGCTCAACCGATGTAGCAGAGTGTGGCTAGAGATTAGCTGAGCCAGAGCTCTAGGTGCGGTGAGTCACTATTCGAGGAATTGAGATGGTGGTGCATCAAGAGATGTTGCGAATGTGGTCCGACGAGACACTCGACAAGTGTTGTCAGAGGTGCTGACCTGATGGAAGCGATGGTTTCCCTAGTGCTAGAAGGTACGGTTCCCAGCATGTGCAAGGTTCAAGGTCAGGTTGAGCGTGGGGACCTCCTGCCTTGTCAGAGGTGTATTGGCTCCCCTTGGTTGGAGAGATTGCGTTATGCCAGGTTTGTCGTCTTGTATTACGTGTTCGGATGGGTGGCCCTCTCTTGTGCACCATGAAGTCCGTGTGAGACGCGTCCTGTATTTTGGCAGTGTGGCTGTCTGTGAGAAGTGCTTCCCATTCCTTGATGCGTAAAGGGTGTGTTGGCGCTACTCCAGAGGGATGAGTGCCAGTTGGTAAGTGTTCACGGGAACTCATGGCTGGTGTTGTGTTTTCCGAGGTGTTGTGAATCGAAGCTTAGGGAGTCGCAGAGGATGTGTAGAGCGTCAGAGGATTGGTTCCTCCGTGTGAGATTATCTCGGGCTGTGTGAGACGTGTTGTTGCCGTGCCATTGCTTGAGACATTATGATTTATGACACTAGCAGGATAGAGAGTTGGGAAAATGTGTCGACAAGTGTGCCGCGTGAGTACCCTGTTCTCGGGTTGAAAGTTGTGTCCTCGGATGAGATCGAGTTTTGAAGAAGTGATCTCTGACAGATTATGGTTCCCGGTTGGTGGCCGTGGGTAGCCGGCAAGGCTAACCGAGTGATCGACCATGGTAAGATGTGTATTGTTTGGGGAACTGTGTATAGAGGTCGTGGCGCTATCGACCAACTTGCTATGGTATCTTAGGGTTTTCACCCTTAACAAGATGATATATACTCCTGGACTGGCCAAGGGACGCCCAGGGGACCAGATCCATATATTATGGAGTGATTCCCAGAGTTTCCTACAGCTGTAAAACCCCATGTGTTCGAAAACACAAAGGTCAACAATTGCGGCTATATGCAGAACTGAAGGGGTCGACCCTCGTGCTGTGGGAGAGGTCCAGCAGGCATGGGTCGACCCCTAGGGTCGACCCTCGTGAATGCAGCTAGGAGGCTGATGGGTCGAAGATGGCGTAATCTTCCACCGAAATCTCCATTTTAAAATTGGCATTTTTTTTGGAGATCGGTGGAGGTCATGCAACAAGATGGAGGAGAGGAAGGAGGAGGAGGAAGTGCTTTAGGACAGAGAGAATGGAAGATTGCATTAAAGAACGGGTCAGTGGATCAGAACCACATACCAGACAAATCGGCGGGGTCATCAGGGGACCACCTAGATGTAAGATCGATCGACGGGCAGCGCCCGCACGGACAATCAATGATCAAAAATTTAATTGGCTACTTTTGGAGAAAGGGAGACCGAAATATGGAAGGATCAATCAATAGAGGTGGCTATCGAGGAACAAAGCTGAGCTGTTGGAGGAGGATTCTGATGCGGGAAAGAGATAGCATAGAAAGATCAGGCGAGCTTACCCGTCCCTGGGAATGACAAACCGGCTTCTTCGGCTGCCACTGCATGAGCTGAACCTCCTGATTCCTTTTCGGACCAACCACGGGCTCATTGAGTAGCCTGGAAATTCCTGGCTAAGATCTATCATGTCATCAACTGGCCCCTTTAGCATCTGGGGCGGATCGACCAGTGCATATGTCGCACTTTTCTGTTCTAACTGAGCTGACTGTGGCTTTATCGTGCCTGGCTGGAGAGGGCCTCTAACAAAATGTTGACGGTAATCTCACGTAAGTGGGCCTGAATCACCTATCATAGATAGTGCGGACTCTCGATAGCCGAGGCCTCGTCTGTTCATTTTTCTGCCCTTGGGCACCGGCTTAGTGCATCCTTGGAGTTGTGCTCCGAGGCCTCTCCCCGGTTGATAGCCTAATTTCAGAATAATGGACCAGCCTTTAGAATCTCAGATCTTGGGCTTCTCCTTAACATTAATAGGCATAATGACGGGCTTGTGGGGTGCGTAAGCCCATGGGAAGTCCAGATCCAATATAGAAATAACATGTCGACTACTGGGCCATAATGTGGGCAAGATTTTCTTTGAGATAGCTTTCACTGATTGGGCCGAGGACAAGCTCTTAACTTTCACCACCCTCCCCTGGAACGGGAATTTGAGACATTGATGGACGGTAGATGGCACGGCACCAAGAGTATCAAGCCACGGACGACCCAAGATAGCCTTGAACGTAGGGTCGATATCTAGCACATAAAATTCAATGGCCATGGTGAGAGGCCCAAATTCAGCCTGAAGAGTGACCACCCCATGACATGCCCTTCGCGAATTGTCATATGCTGCAATAGTTGTAGGGGTCGGCCGTAAAAGCTCTTCCGAGAGGTTGCAGGCCCTGAGAGTGCTGAGGGGGCACACATTAATTGACGCCCCTGTATCCACCAAGGCGGCGTCCACACTAACTTTGTTCAATATAATAGAAATGCACTGTGCATGGACTTAGACATATGCATAGACATGAAATCAGCATGTGCGTAGACCTAGGATGAAGGTGCTCTGACCTACATAACTAAGATTTTATGCATATGCTCCGACTTGGAGAATGAACATGCTCAGACCTCATGCGAGCACATTGTTTATGTGCACCGACCCTGGAGAAGGTGCTCCAACCTTAAGTATGAAAGTGCTCCGATTTGATGAAAGAGACTTAATGCATATGCTCTAACCTGTGTAGCAAAGAGATTATGCATGTGCTCTGACTTCGAATGCGTATGCTCTGACTTGCCTAATGCGCTCTGATTTGATCGTGCAACCTTTGAACATGTTCTCCGACTTGTTTATGCAATGCTAAAAACATGCACCGACTTGACCTTGCTATGTGCACTGACCTTATACTGGAATATGCTCAGACCAGAAGGTGCTTGGACTTCTTTACATGCGTAGACCTAGAATCCAAATGTGCACCTACCCTAGAGTTATATGCAAGACATGCACAGATTTGAATTCTGAATGTGCACCGACCCTAGACATGAGCAAGTCAAATGTGCATCGACCTTGCCTATGTATAACGCAAATGTGCATCGACCATGCCTATGGTCCTACAAGATATGCACCGACCTTATATGCATTGAAGGGGAATGTGCACCAACCTTCCATGCAGTCTAGCAAATGTGCTTCGACCTTTGTATGCAGTCTAGCAAATGTGCATAGACCTTATGTGTAATCTAACGCAATGTGCACTTACTTGATGATGCATAAGAGAAGAACAAGCATCAACCTTATAGCACATGAGAGCAAAGTAGCATCGACCTTACTCTGTTGGAGAGCAAGGTAGCATCAACCTCACTATGCATAATAGAGCCATGTGCATCGACCTTATTAACTAACTACACACATATGCCTCGACCTTATGTACACAACTACAGTGCATGCATCAACCAAACAGTGCAGGATGCAAGATGTGCATCGACCTTAGTATGACTAAGGTAGAATGTGCATCGACCTTAGTATGTGACTTATGAACATGCCCCGACCTATGTGAAGGTTTGAATAGTGATAGCATAGACCTTATGAGCAAGCAACCAGTATATGCATAGACCTTCATGTGCAGCATGCATTGACTTTCACACTTCAAGCTGACATGTGCATCAACCTTACTTAATGAGGAAGATATTTGCACTGACATGTATGCTTCAGTCTGAGATGTACATTGACTTTACCTGTCAAAGAGCTGACTCACACTTTGATCAGTTTACCTACGTTGACTGATGTTGACCTATGTTGACTTTTTATTTTTCATGACTTTTTGGCCTTTTATTTTTCATACTACTATATATAATGAGATGAGAACATTAATTCATACCTCAAGATTGAGTATGGGCTTGTATGGGGCCGAAATGGGCGATTCCGGTGAGGTTCGCCATTTTTGCACTGGTGAGCCATGTGCGGTCGCACAAGGGACCGCACAACCCTTGTGCGGCCTCGTCCTAGCTGCCCATCGGCTCGGCGTGCTGCGAGTCAGGCTCGGCGCGCAGTGGGGTTGAGCGGTCTATCATGGGACCGCATGTCCCTTCGTACGGCCCTAAGGTGACCGCCCCTCTCCTGGGGTTTTGACCGTTGTTTGTGACCATTATGTAGTGCTCTAAGGTGTACGACTGAGGTCTGGCCGCATGACCTTTCGTGCGGCCATGTGCTGGCCACACGTCACCCGATGCCATTTTGGCTCGGCGCACAGTGAGGCATGTGCGGCCTGACCATGATCGCACATCCCTTGAGCGGCCTAGGACTGACTGCTCATCCCGTGAGTTTTCGACCGTTGTTTGTTACAGTTATGCAGTGTCTTACGGTGAGCGGCCAGGGTCTAGCCGCATGTCCCCATGAGCGGCCATGGCCCGGCCGTTCATCTTCTGGTACCATGGGTACATGAGCGGCCCAGGTGGGACTGCCCATGCCTTGGAACGGCGGGATCCTAGCCGCCCTTCCCCTGAGTGGCTAGTGTCCGACCGTTCATGTTTCTTACCGCCGGGAGTGAGGGACAGCCAGGTTGGCCTGTCTTTCTCCCACGCGCGGCTATGAGTTAGCCGTGCATCCTTGAGTGGCCAATGATGGACCATTCATCGTCTGAGGCCTAGCGGGTGATTTTTTATGCCGATTCGAGTCCCAGGTGAGCGGACCTCGATCCACGAGCTGACCCGTGGTCTAACTGATGCTGGGCATCAGGTGGGGACCAAGTGTAGGGCGCCGTGAGGGGTCCCGGGATGTGGCATTTTTGGCTTACGTCACCATGAGTCAGTGTTGTACGAGGATCAATCCTTGTACTCATTTACTTTCGGAATCAGTTTTCATGACTTGAGAGTCTACCTTCCAATGACATGTCCACTAGTCATAGCTTCCTGCGCACGCGGGTGCGGACCCACCCAGGAGTGGTGGAGAGCTTGACCTGAGTTAGATGATTTTTAGGTTGGTCTCCGTGGGCCCCTTGTCTTTGCCACCAGAGTCCGGTGGGGGGAAAAACCAGGTAGAGGATCTGACCTAGAGCAGATGGTCTGTGTGTGCACATATAGTTGGGGGCTTAGGACACGCACCGACGAGCATGACCCCAGCTAGACCTTGTCGTGGTACTTGTGCGTGTCTGAGTCTCGTGCCCGGGGCGCAGTAGCTCGACACTTGTGACACGGGGTAAGACGTCAAGGGACGCATCCGGTCATTCTTCTAGTGGGTAGTGCTCCTGTCTCCTGGTAGTTTCAGACTCGAGGTTGCTAGACCGAACTCGGCATCGCCGAGTCACCCACGGGTTCGGGGTGAGCGTCGGGTGAGTCGGCCGCCAAATACGGCCCATTTGAGTCGCGCATCGTGCTTGCTAGTAGGTCCAAGGTTGTGTCACATCACATATGCTCTTGTCGATCACTCGGCTAATAAGGCTAGCCTCAAAATCGACTTTACGTCTCTCAGGGCGGTTTGTGGTGGACTTGGTGCTAAGACGTAGCCGATGAAGCTTAGCCTTCTCCTCGTCAATGGAGAAGAGGTCGTCCTCCTCCTCTTTTGAGAGCTAGCCGTTGCTCTTGCTCTTGATCACTGGGAAGGGACTGATTCCCTTGAAGTAGAGAGCTACATCGGCCAGGTTGTATTCTATCAGAGTGAACGGGGATAGGTCGGCAAAGACCGCGTGTTGTTCCCCATCCTTAATGTATTTGAGGCACAGGTGGAGGGTTAATGATGCGGGATGGACTGAGGGACTGACTCTAGGTGATGCGAACCTCGGACTCTAGATGGAGACATGACTAGCAACACTTGGACACTAGAGACACCTAGGCTCGACACTAAGAGTTCCTATGGGCTATACGTCGCTAACAGAAGTGCAAGCTCACTAGTCGTCCCAAGCGAGGAATAGAGTGGATCCGCACGGTTGAGAAACCGATAGAGTCAAGGGTGGTTGACTCACTTCCATGCTCGGATCGAGTCACAAGACGGGTCACTCTCTCACTCACAGCGGTGACATGGACTCACGAGCTAGGATCCTATCGCACTCACAGTGGCATATGACCATATACTAGCTAAGCAAAATAACGCAAAGAAGTTAGACCGTTACCTCCACGCTCCTAGCGTGGGGAAGACGACCCTGGCCAAATCCATACTCCCGGTTAACAAATTTTACAATGGTATGAATGTGTCGACCCACTCCACACAGGGAAGTAACAGGTCACATGTGGGGCCTGGGAGTAACGGGAAGTGGGTTGACGGGCAGCATCTTGATGTCGCTCCGTCGATGCCGAAACCCGCATTTTGGTGCTGTCCGGATGGCGCGATCTGCGGGTTCGTGGGGCCCACGTGCTGCCCAATCCTCAGGACCTGACAGGATGGGTCCTGCTGTGATGGTGACACCTGGTGGTGCGCTCCCCTAGATGGCGGTCAGACTAGAACACCGTTCGGAGGTCGGGCGGCTCCGATCGCCAAGTGTTGGAGCTTGCTGCCTCGGACCTGAAGCCTTTATTTTTCAGCGCGCGGTCCGGCGAGAACCATCGCTGTGATCTGCCATGAGTCGGATCGATACAAAACTAGTGCCGTTGGAAAGCTCTCTTGAAATCCTTCAACCCTCTATAATCCAGAAAATTGTTTGGGGGCCATACTTCTAATGGGGAATTTTAGAAGTGAACTGGCGCTGGTCAATTAGTCATTGAGATCCCTGCATGGAGCATTTAAATATCAACCAAATTGCTTGTTAGTCATAATCACATGGAACCTCTTCATTCGATGATCAAGCCTACATTCAGTTCAACATTTAATGTCTGTGCTTATGGTAAAGACAATGAGATACAAATTGTCATCATCAAAACAAGGGATGCACAACATTTTCTGTGATGTGGCGTCACGGAGGAGAGCATCATGCCCGTTTCCCACTTCCGCTATGGTCTGCGGCCCCACTATCAGTATGAGCTTTTTCGCCGCAACGTGACCAACTTGGAAGACATGTATCAGGTTGCTCTCGAGTTGGAGCAGTTTGAGGGAGAGTTCGAGTCTACCTGATGGTTGGGCCCTGTCCCTCTTCATGGTGCCAAGCCCTATAGCTCCCCATATCAGAGGGCCCCCATGGCTCAACCTCAGGAGCCCACCCGTCAAGAGCAATTTTCTCCAAGGCCTCGCCCTCCCCCACCAAGGGATCTACCTCCACCCCAACCACCGGCACCCATTGCCCGTCAACAGGCACCCACACCTCCTCCCCCGTTTCCTACACCATCTGTTCGTCGGGAGGATAAGGGTAAGGGACCACTTATCGGGGAAACTAGTGGGTCACGATAGCAGTGTTATCATTGTCAGGGGTTTGACCACTTTACAGGCCAGTGTCCCACTCGTACATCACTAGCCCTAGGGGACAAAAGGGTCGGAGAAGCCTCACCTTCCTGGCTCATGTCTGTCTGCTATGAGGCTAAGCAGGGATTAGCTAACAAATTCTATGAGGATGACCCATAGGAACCTATCGACACCCAGGATGCAACACCCGAATGATGTCCACCTAGGGGTAATGTCACTACATTATGTATGGGTCTAGGATCATGTGCGAGTCTTTTTTCTTTTCTTTTGCTGTCATCCAGTCTGTTGGGAGTCTGTATGTGTCAAGTCAAAGTCTGTCTATGTTTAGTCGAGTCGGTCTAATGCATGCTCATGGTGTCAGTCCCTTTCGAGAGTGAGGCAAGTCGGATCTACTGCGTGTATTGTAAACTTGCCTGAGAAATATGGGACCCAGCAGTGATTCTTAGTGAGTCTTTGAGCTGTCCCCTCCCTTTGAGAGTGACCCCACCTCAGAGTGTCCACCACTAGCCTCTTTTCACAGGAGCGTGAGCATATAGAACATATACGGGATGAGCAGGTGACGAATACTAGGAGTGGAGCGTACCCACGCTACCTGGTACGGTGACGGATCCGCTGGAGCCACGTAAGTAGCCGCGCCCCTTACTCGACAGGGGTTGAGTTTCTCCCACCCGGGGAAAATTGATGGGGACATTACAGCAAGGCCATTATTTTTTATTTTTGTTGTTTGCATTTATTCCCTCTGACAGGACCAGACCAAGATATAAATGTAACTCTGCCAAAAATAATGATACTTATGTTTGTTATCATTGCAGGAAATCTGGCCACTGTTGCATCCCTATGTTTTGATGATATCAAACACTATGAGTCAATATGTGTTCGTTGCATATTGTCTTGTTGATATGTGTTTGTTGCATATTGTCTTGTTGATAACTTTGTTCTCATTGCATTGCATATTGTCTATGCGCATTTCTGGCATATGTATGCATGGGTCAGTGCATGGTTCCGATCGATGCATACTATCATCTCGCATGACTAAAGCCAGTGCAAGTGTGCCTTACGCTTGACTGAGGTCCATGAAAGTCAATGCATACCAAGTGCATATCAATGCATAGAGTCTGTGCACATTACTATGTGCATGGTTGAGGTCTGAGCAAATCACTGTTAACCTGCATACAAGGTCAGTCCTTATCTGTTAGTCTACTCACAAGGTCTGTGCACATAATGCTAGGCAGCTTAGTCAAGTTCCGTGCATCTTTTTTCTTTGGAACGAACTAAAAGTTCGTGCATCTTTTTCCTTTGGAGCGAACCGAAGTCTGTGCACATTCTTTGTTCCATTGCAAATGAAGTCCTTGCACATTTCTTCAATCCAAGTCCATGCACATTCCTGAAGCAAAGTCCGTGCACATTTCTTTAGCAATGGCAAACTAAGTCCGTGCACATTTTCTCAAACTAAGTCCATACACATTTCCTCAATCTAACTCCGTGCACATTTCCTCAAAAGAAGTCCAAGCACACTCTTTGTACTATTGCATATTAAGTCCGTGCACCTTTTCCTTTGAGCGACAGAGTTTGTGCATATTTCCTATGTGCTATATGAAGTCCATGAAGTCTGTGCATGTTTCTCATACATGCAAACAAGTCTGTGCATATCCCTTGTTCAGCATGCAAACTCGGTGCAACTTTTGCATCGGGCTGGGATATGGTCGGTGCACGTTTTTACCTGTGTGCTATATAACCAAAGTCCGTGCATATCCCTTGTTCAGCATGCAAAGTCAGTGCAACTTTTGCATCGGGCTGGCATAAGGTCGGTGCACATTTTTACTACAATACATAAGGTCTGTGCACGGTTTCACACTATTTGCTTATAAGGTCGGCGCACTCTTTAGATTGATAGAGACAAGGTCAGTGCACATTTTGTCTGCCTACATAAATAGTCGATGCTAGTCACTATTATAAAGCACATAACCTCGGTGCATGTTGTGCCTTTATGCATATGAACTCACTGCAGCTTACTGTATCAAGTCGGTACATGCTATGATCATTCCATGCCATGGTCGGTGCTCCTTTTAATTCATGCTGCATGAAGTCTGTGCAATCTTCTGTTCAAGTCGATGCTAGTTGATTTTTTGATACTATTATTAATTATTTCTACTGTCAGTCCCGATATTCCACGTCGGGGCGTGACACATGGCACCTCGTGGGAGTCTCCACAATGCCAACCACCGAGGGCGTGGTTCTCACCAAGGAGCCAACTCCTAGCGTGGATCACAAGAAGCATCTTCAGCTCATCCATGCCTGGAGGTCACGCTGGGCGATCTTGAGGAGATCCACCAGCAGATCGCGACCCTGACAGGGTTGTGCCAGGACCTCCTGAACCGACAAGCATACCCCCACCACGTGTCGTCTGTGCAATGTCAAGATGAGGGGGTCCGAATTGTGGCCAATTCTCGCTAAGTGTGGGAAGCCTCCCATGCCTCCGTCGCCAGAACGCGACGATAGCACAGTTCGCCCGCACCTAGAGTGCGCAGCCCACTGCATTCCAACACGGAGATGGACCGGTGATTCCAACGCATCGATGAAATTGAGGACAAGTTCTGCTACCTCTACGACGTCCTCCTCGTCACCAAACACCCGGGGATCATCGACGACGACTAGGACTTCCATGCCCCCTTCTCCAGGGAGATCATGGAAGCCCCCATTGCACCAAAGCTGCAATTGCCTTCCTTCACCCCATATGACGGCACCACTGACCCGGCTGACCACATGCACAGCTTCGAATCCCACCTAGTTTTACACTAGGCCTCGGATGTTGTGAAATGTCTGGCGTTCGTGACTACTCTCCGGGAGAATGCCCGGGCGTGGTTTGAGTCCCTACCAGTCGGGACTATCTCCTCCTTCCAGTAGCTCAAGAAGTTATTTAAGGAGAACTTCATTGGCTGCTGGATGGTGGCCAAATCGGCGGTGACCCTGCTCGCCCTCAGGTAGGGACAAGAAGAGACATTGTGGGACTTCGTTTCCTAATTCCACAAGGAGGCGCTCCGGATCCCACGTCTCAACGTTAGCATCGCCACCACCGCACTCACTCAGGGGACGCGGGACCACATCCTCCGACGAGCACTCAGAGTCAAGGCCCCAATGACCCTCACCGACCTCCTCGCCCGAGCGCAGAAGCACGCGCAGTGCGAGGAGAACACAGCGGCCCTGGGCCGTGCAGCTGGGACCGAACGGTCTGACCGAAAAAGATCTGTGGACTTACCATATGAGGGGCGAAATAAGCGGGAGTGACGTGACTGAGACCGCTGCGATCGCCCGGAAAAGGAAATGGGGAATTACCACAACTATACACCCTTAACGACTCCTCCTGACCAAATCATGATGGAGATTCTCGAGGAGCCATTCCTCAAGTGGCCTCCCCGGATGAAGTCGGATCCGAGCTCGAGGAGGAAGAAGAAATACTGCCACTTCCACCGCGACCATGGCCACAACACTGCGGAATGTATCAACTTGAGGGACGCCATCGGCCCCATCAGCCTCTTGGGTGGCGTCCCCAGGTCTTGGTGTCGGTTTACCGGTACCCGGATCTCTGGGTCGTTACATAAAAAGTCTGCACGGACTTGACTCAAGTAAAATGCAACCGGGCACTAGTCATGCACGGACTTGGAGGATACATGAGACATAACATACATGGACCTTATACATATGCACGGAGTTAAAGATGCTCAGACTTGGTATAAACATGTGCATGGACTTTAAGCATATGGGCGAAACATGTTCAGACTTGGCGAAACATGTTCAGACTTTGATATGCATGGACGTGCACAGACTAAGAACATGAAATGTGCACAACGTGCACGGATTTAGTTGGAATGTGTGCACAAACGTGCACGAACTTTGGAAGTGTGCACAAATGTGCACGGACTTTGTTTACAAAAGCATGCAAGGACTTAAAATGTGCTTAGACTTGAAGCATTGGAGAAACATCCACGGACGTTAAAATGTGCTCGGACTTGAGTAGTAGACAACGAGCACAGACTTGAATCGGACATCGTGCATGGACTTCGGTTAGACATAAAGTGCACAGACTTTAGTGTGCACGGACATGACTTAGACATTGTGCATGGACTTTGGTTAGACATGAAGTGCACAGAATTTAGTGTGCACGGACATGGCTTAAACGTGCACGGACTTAACAATGCTTGGAGTTTAACTCAAAACAATGTGCACGGACTTTACAGAAATGTGCACGGACTTAAGTGAACATGCACGGACTTGATAGATGGAGAAGTGCACAATGTGCACGGACATGGACTTGAAGAAGTGCATAATGTGCAAGGACTTCATCTGTGCACGGATTTGTTTTGAACGTGCATGGACTTAGAGTTAACAAAGCACAATGACATGCATGGACTTGCAACAGAAGAACAACGTGCACGGACTCAGATTTTCTACTAAGTCCAATACATGCATGGACTCTTAAGGACATGCACGAACTTTGCATAAGCTAATCCTGCACGGAGTTAATAAAGTGTATACTGACATGCATGGACTTGGAGAGTAAAATGTGCATGATTGCACGAACCATGCATGGACTTTGAGAGTAAGTCGTGTAGCAAATGCACGGACCATGCACAGACTTGGAGTGTTAGTCGTGCAGCAAATGCATGGACCATGCACGGACTTGCAGAGTTAGTCGTGCAGCAAATGCACGGACCATGCACGAACTTGGAGAGTTAGTCATGCAGCAAGTGCACGGACCATGCACAGACTTGGAGAGTTATTCGTGCAACAAGTGCACGGACCATGCACGGACTTGTTTGTGCACGGACTTACCTATGTGATGAGGACATCTCCCGGCATTCCCTATGGCACGAGGCGTCTCCGACCTCGTGACCCCTTGGAGATGTGGTCCAATAATGTAGAATTTAAATAAATAACTAAACTGCTATAAGGTCCAGTACATCTCATGTCCAAATAAAAGTACAGTCAACTGAAAGAAAGGTATAAGTACAAAAGGAAAAGTACAAGTACGCGGGGCATGTCCCGGCTCTGGCAACTGGCACTAACCTCGGCTACTGGAACCTCGCTGAACACCTGCCGCGCCACCCGAAGGCCCGACCTCACCTGAAAAATAGGAGTGTGCCTCATTTCATTGGCTCAGTAGGGATCCCGCGGACCCCCACCTCACACGAAAAATAAGGCAGTAAAGCAATAAAGTAGGAAAGTACGACAGAACCAACAAGATACAGTAAGTAAACAGAAAAGTTGTCTACTCTAACAGTACTGTACTACTGAACCTCGGTCCGACAAAACTCGAGTCCGTACCTACCGGTAGACAGGAGCACCTCCCACTAGAAGAATGACCAGATGCGTCCCCTGACGTCTTACACTGCGTCACAAATGTCTAGCTACAACGCCCCGGGCGTGAGACTCAGACACGCACAGTAACCAGAAGTACCATAAAACAAGAACTAGCTGAGGTCGCGCTCGTCAGTGCGGGTCCGAACCCTCAGTCCCGTGTGCACACTCAGACCATACGCCCTAGGCATGTCCTCTAGGTGGTAATTCCCCCCGAGCCCAGACTCGGCTATGTGCGGGGGCCCTACGGTAACCAGCCTACTCACTGTCTCTCTCTGGTACGTCACACCAGTGTCCCCAGTGGGCCGACACACGCGTGCCATGGAAGCTACGACTAGTGGACGAGTCACCGGAGGTAAGAACTGACTCACAGAAATCACGGATCGAAGCAGACGGGACTGCAAACCACCCGGTGCAGCCCAGACCCTGGCGGTCCAACCTTGCAACGCCACAGGCTCTGGCGGTCCAACTCTGGTCCGCCACAGGACTCTAGCAGTCCAACCCTGGAGCGCTAGAAGAAAAGGTAACACTGGCTCTGGCGCACCTGTCTCAGGCCGCCACAGCCTCTAGCGGACCAACCCGAGTGCGCTAGAAGATAGATCACGTTAACTCTGACGCCCTAATCTCAGGCCGCCACAGTGCTCTAGCGCCCGTATCTACGGCCGCTAGAGGCACGTGGCCTTAACGGTCAAAAACCCAATGGTCAGAAATCAACGGTCAACTCACCCCTCTGGCGGTCGGACCATAGAGCGTTACAGGCTCTGGCGGTTTATCGTGCGGCCGCCAGGCCGACGGACGCCATGCCGACAAAACAGTACCCTGTGACGCACCCGCCTTGGGCCGCCACGGCCTCTGGCGTGCCTACCCTGGGCCGCCAGTGAGTGTGGCGGTCTCTGGAAGGACCGCTACACTCACCCGAGAACGGGACGGCGGGAACATTCCCAATTACTGATTTCTCTGTCATTATTATGTGTCTGTTTACTTATCCTAGGCGTTTATTATCATGGTTATTTATTATTATATTTTTGTTATTTTTTTTATTCTTGTTGTTGTCTATTTCCCCCCTTTTTTTATTGTCAATGTTATTTCTATTATCGTTGTTGCATACATATATACACGTATGTTTTATTATTATTGTGATCTCTTTATTTTTGGCCATGGGGTTGCCATGTTTTATATTTTTTATTTTATTATTTTTTATATTACCTCTATTTTGTTATTACCATTATTGCCCATTTACATGTTTATTTATTCCTTTTATTGTTTCCCCTTTTTTTGAAATTTTTTGACTGCTATTATTAATGTCATCGTCTGCTATATGTATACAACATATTGGCTAGGGAGAAGCTGAAGGCGTTGACGCACTGTTGAGGTGCGTCCACGCAGTGAGAGGGCCAAAAGGGGAGGCGAGCGTACCGGCGAAGAAGCCAAACAGCAGGTGCGTCCACGCAGTGGGGGGCGCTGCGTTGACGCCGAGGAAGATGGTTGTACCGGCGAAGGCCAAGAGAGGCTCTGCGTCGACGCTGCTAAGCGATGCGTGGATGCTGAGGACAGTGGGGGCGTACCGGTGAGGAAGCCAAAGATGCTACGTCCACGCAGTGAGGCACTGCGTTGACGCAGTGGGGGGGGCTGGAGCGGGCAGGCGTATCGGTGAAGGGCCCAGGGAGGCTGCGTCCACGCCGCTGAGTGGTGCATGGACGCTGAAGACAAAGGGGGTCAAAAGAATGCTAGCTGCGTCCACGCACCAAGGGAGGTGTGTTGACGCAGGGGAGGCCAAAGAGGGGGGCGTGCCAGTGGAGGAAGCCCAGATGATGAAGGGCTGCATCCACGCATTGGTGGCCCCGCGTGGACGCCGTGAGGGAGTAATCAGGAGGAAAGGCGTGCCACTAAGGCCAAATCAAAGAAGGCTGCGTCCATGCACTGGGCGTCGTGCGTGGACACAGTGAAAGAGCTGAAGGGGCCAGGGGTGTGCCGGCCAAGGGGACTTGGAACGAAATGGGCTACGTCCACGCACTGGGCTTGTGCGTGGATGCAGTGAAAATGGCTGAAGGGCTAAAAAGGCGTGCCGGCCAAGGGGACTTGGAAGGGCTGAAGGGCTAAAAAGGCGTGCCGGCCAAGGGGACTTGGAACGAAACGGGCTGCGTCCACGCACTGGGCTTGTGCGTGGACGCTGTGAAAAGGGCTGACGGGCTAAAAAGGCGTGCCGACCAAGGGCCCAAACAGAGGGGGCTGCGTCCACGCACTGGGCCTGTGCACACGCGGGGAAAGAGTTAAAGGGGCAGACGACGTACCGGCCAAGGACCAACAAAAAGGGGGGGGGCTGCATCCACGCACGCTCAGAGTGGAGCACCCTTGTTGGAGGTTCGTTAGTTGCCAGCTCGCTAGGCTGTCCGGAGTGTCCCCTGGGAGCAGTGTATGTTTCTCTTCCCTGACTGTACTTGTGGACTAGACTCTGTAGTTATTTAATTGTTATAAAATGTAATTTTTATTTCTGTTAGAACCATAGATTTTTTTTTTGGGCAAAACATCTAAAGGAACAAGGGGAGAGTGCACCCCTTTCCAGAGGAAAGGAATGTTCTCACTCCACCTTCGTATCCCTAGATACGATTTTTATTGCTTAAAAGAATGTATAAAGTTCAGGGGTAAATGCCCCTTGAGTACATAAGAAAAAAAGAAGAGACTATATCTGTACATTGTCAAATGTATCAAAGGAGAAAAAGCTATGTCTGTATATGTCGAGTGTGAATATTGGGGATGCAAGCAGCATCGGCTGTGATATAACCTCTTGCCATGAGAGGGAGCTCCCTTGCCGATAGGAATTCAGAGTTGTGACCCATGGAGACTGCATAGTTGGCCAAGGCATCCGCTACTTGATTAGTCTCCCTATAAGTATGGACAATGGGACAATGCAAAGTGCCGATAGCATCCTGAAGCTTATTCCACCAAGGGAGAAGCGACCAAGGAGCATTTCTTCTCTCTTTGAGTAGCTCGATCAGAGATTTAGAATCTGTGTATATGATGGAAATGGGAATGCTGTGTAGCCGAGCCAGTCTGAGACCGTCCATATTAGATCCGTTTCCATTAAATTTCAATGTATGACCACACCAACCCTTTAACCCTTCCGAGCCTCCCGGCCCGTGGGTGGAGGTTCAAGATCCAAATGGTACCAGGTCATTCCCGGTATCTAGATCTTGGGTCGTTACAGATGGTATCAGAGCATGGTTTTGGAAATGCATGAGAATTTGAGACAATGCAGTGATTATGAGTCTAGAAAGTCCAGTACAGTCGGTAGCTGGCATAGGGTCCTATGTTTATTTTTCACTTTGTTTCTCGCGGGAGAGCTCGAGTGCGTGGCGTTGGCGCTGTGAAGGTAGTTGTAGTTTTCATTGGAGTGCCAGTAGGGGCTCGGGCAGAGCCGAGTAGGGAGGATCCGAGTGACGAGTCTTTCCTCCAGAGGTGGTAGCAGCCTTTGGTGCGCCGGGTCTGGCTGAGTTTGTGCCGGCATGTTTCAGTTCTTCGTGCAACAAGTGAGTCAGCATCGCAGTCAGGAGGCTGGCGAGGGTAATTCGTTGCTTGGTAGTCGTGGACATTTCTGTGAGGGTTCCTACAGCTTCATCCACTAATGTTTGAAGGCCAGCTGGATCCTGGTGCACCAAGATAGTGGTTTGATGTGGTGGAACGAGTGTTCCGATTTGTGTAGTGTGCTGAGGATGAGAAGGTTGTGCTAGCGAGTTATTGGTTATTGGGTCCCACCTTGTCATTGTGGATCATCGAGTGGGGATCAGTATCTCTCCTGGCTCAAGTTCTTCCCCTTTGAGGTTGAGGTTCAGTCAGATGTCTAGGTTGTTCAGAAGGAGTAGGTTTGGTAGGAGGCACCAGGAGCAGGAGGAGTAGGTGTCTGTCGTGTTTATTCAGCATCCAGTGGTCCGACCACTGTGGTATGGTGTGAGTGAGCAGCCGGGACAGTGTCTGAGATGTGGCAGGTTTCTTATGGGCAAGCCGTGTGCTGTGGATGAGGATGAGCTGGAGTGGTTCAGGTGCGGTCCGATCGGTCATGTTGCTCGTGAGTGCCCATGGCAGTCACCCTAGTTCCAGCCATCGTTGCAACGTCCCACTAGCCTGGCGAGTCAGGGTTCCCGACGTGCACCAGGCACTTGGTCGGGTGGAGTTGTCGTGCTCACTCTGTGGAAGGTGCGCGTGAATTATTGTAACTGTATGTCGTGCTTGTGCTTAATTCCTCTATTTTTCATATTGTAACTGTGCTTATGCTTGTGTCTTTTCCGAGGTGTGTTCGGGAGACCCTGAAAGTGTCTTGTCTATTGGCAGTGGAGCTGTTGATAAGGGTTGTGTTGTTGCCCCTCATCATGTGTTGGTGCATAGGCATTGGTAGGTCATGTTTAATCAGGCGAGTAGAGGCACCAGCCGAGATTGTGTGTCGTGTTGTAGGGCTGGTGTGGGGTCTCTCTAGGTGCCCTATTGCTTAAGACCTGCATTGGTAGGTGGATTGTCAAGGCAGATGCCAGATTTTCCTCTGTTTTCGCGACATGGTGGATGCAGAGTTGCGTAGCAGAAGCGTGGTGGGCCCATAACCCACTGGCTCTAGGATCATATTGGTGGTGGAGTATGGTGTGTGTTTCATGTTAAGCGTGTCCTGGAGGTCTCAGAATTGGTAGCGGAGAGTTCCACTTGGGTGAAGAGTTGTGTTGGGCCGTGTGAATCGCCTTGATTACCACTCGCGGGCGGTGGTATCGTGCTGAGTGGTACTGGTAGCACAGAGAATCAGGAGGCTCAGCGGTGATCATAGTTGGTTGAAGTGGTTCATTACGCCAGTTTTCCCATGAATTATGTCACGTGGCATAGGGCGGAGCCACTTAGTGATCGGTATTGAGGTAGGTCGTGGCCTTTTGGGCCGGTTGTTTGGCACTGGCGTTTAGTGCTCAGGAGTGAGCTCAGGGGTTGGCTGACCTTGGTTAGTATGGATGTTCCGAAGGTTGATCCGAGTAGTGAGAGGTGTCGGTATTGGTAGGGAGATCCTGTGTGGATGTCATGTTGTGTAGTCGAGGAAGTCGTTGGATTTGTGAAGCGCTTGGATTAGTAGTGGTTTGTTACACCGACTGTTTGGTGAGCGTGAGGTTCGAGGTTGATTAAGAGTGTGACAGTTATGGATGGAGTGGTTGTCTGTTGTAAGACTCAAGAGAGTTTAGAGTAGGGTGTATCTGGTGGTGCTGTTGTCCAGAGCGTGGGTCCCCTTAGCTCGGAGGGAGCGGTGCATGGGTTGTTGTGTGTATGTGTGCGCTGAGAGTGGGTTGTTGTGTGTGGTGGTTTCTGATTGGTGAAGCTTGGCGGTGGTTTGTACCCTTGGTGTTGTTGGCATTCGGTGAGGCATTATTTTTGGACCGATGTCGGCCGATGAGTATTATGGCGCTTGGCTCGAGAGTGTGTGTTGCTACCGGTGTAGAGCCGATGGAAGAGTGTGGCCAGTGTACTTGGCGGCAAGGTTCCCGTATGAGGATGTGGTGTGAGGTGCTTCTCGTAGGGAGTGCTCGGTGTCTTGTAGCTAGAGTAGTTGTTGACTCGAGTAGTTGTCGTTGCGGTCTTCCGATTGAGGATGGTGTTTCTCAACGTGCGAAGTGTGCCGGGCGCGCGGTGCCCTTACAAGCTTCGAAAGTGCAGAGGTGATGCCGGACTTGTTGGTTTTGCGTACCCCAGTCGGTGTGGGGTCAGGCGTGGATTGGTGTGTTGGAGCGAGAGGGCTCCTATGTTTGTGTTGGTCCGGCGGTGTTCCTTAGTGTTGGTCATGCGGTCTATAGCGCAGTGGTGTTGTGACCGTGAATTCCTTTCCGTTGGGTGAGTTCTTTCCCTCAGTTCTACGCCTCATCTTAAATTTTGAGGATGAAATTTCTGTAAGGAGGGAGGGGCGGTAAGACCCCGAATTTTTGGATCTAGTTTCGTCGGTTGCAGATCGTGACCAAATGGGCTTCAGACCTTTTAAAATGGTTTTTCAGACCCATTGTCAATAAGTTTCTAGATTATTCTGGGTCCGTGGTGGCGCGTGGAGCAACTAAATAGATTTTTAGGAATAAAACTGATGAGCTAGGTAATGTAGTCAAAAATAAAGCCAGACTTGTGGCTCAGGGATATAACCAAGAATTTAGAATTGACTTTGAAGAGTCATTTACCCCTATAGCCAGGTTAAAGGCAATCAGAATACTTCTGCCATATGTATGCTCATTAGGAATAACTCTCCAGTAGATGGATGTAAAATCTGCTTTCCTCAATGGGGAAATAAAAGAGGATGTCTTTGTAAAACAACCTCCTGGCTTTGAATGCTTAGATTTCCCTAATTATGTTTATAAGTTGAATAAATCTCTCTATGGTTTGAAGCAAGCTCCTAGAGTTTGGTATGACAGGCTCAGCAGATTCCTTACCGAGAAGAAGTTTACAAGAGGTGAGGTTGACCAAATGCTATTCACCAAGGTAAGTCATCCAGACATTCCAATTGTTCAAATCTATGTGGATGACATTGTCTTTGGTTCAACTAACTCCGAAATGTGTAAGGAATTCTCTGAATCGATGACACATGAATTTGAGATGAGCTCAATGGGTGAGCTGAAATTATTTCTTGGATTGCAGGTGACTCAAACCAAGGAAGGAACATTCATCACCCATTCCAAATACATAAGGGACCTTCTGAAGAAATACAACTTTGAAAACCTCAAAGAGATTGTAGCACCAATGGGTACTTCAACGAGTCTTGACGAAGACCCCAAAGGTAAAACAGTGGATCAAAAGCTGTACAGAGGTATGATCGGATCCCTTTTATATCTTACTGCATCTAGGCCTGATATTCAATTCGTAGTGTGTTTATGTGCTAGATTTCAGGCTAGTCCTAAGGAATCTCACTTTAGTGTAGTGAAGAGGATTTTTAGGTATTTATCATTCACCCAAGAACTTGGTTTATGGTATCCTGCTAGGTGTGAGCTAGAGATTCTAGCCTATGCTGATGCAGACTATGCTGGGTGTCGGATAGATAGGAAGAGCACTAGTGGATATTGCCAATTTCTTGGTGGTTGCCTAGTATCTTGGGCTTCCAAGAAGCAACACACCGTTGCTCTGTCCACTGCAGAGGCAGAGTATGTTGCTGCAGGAAATTGTGCAGCCCAAGTACTATGGATCAAGCACCAGCTCTCTGATTATCAGATAAACTTGGGATGTATTCCACTTTTATGTGATAACACTAGTGCTATCTGCCTAACTAAAAATCATGTTCATCACTCTAGGACTAAGAACATTGAAATTAAACACCATTTTCTTAGAGATGTGGTGAGCAAGAATGAAATTGAATTAGTGTTTGTTGAAACTGAAAAGTAAATTGCTGATTTATTTACCAAGCCCATTGGAAATGAAAGATTTAAATACTTAAGAAGAGAATTGGGGCTGTATAAATTTCGGATTCTAGGTCATTATAGTTGGTATCAGAACGTGGTTGTGGAAGTGTATGGAAACTAAAATAATAGCAGAGGTCCAGAAGGTCCATAGTAGTTAGTATAGTCGGCGACTAGCTTAAGGTACCTTGTGTTTTATTAATTCCGTTGATCTATTTTTTTTCGTGTTTGAAGGATATGGCACCGAGGAGGAGAGTTCGCTCCCAGTCAGCGCAATTAGTGGATGATCAGGAAGGGTAAAGCGGGGAGTCGGTCGCGATAGGTGCAGCGGCAGTTGGCGGAGGTCATGGGCGTGAGGCATTTTTAGAGGGCATGTACCAGTTTTTCCTCTGGCAGCATGGTGGAGAGGCTAGAGAGGGCTCGTTAGCTCAAGGGGGCTGTGGTCGAGTGTTGAGGGAGTTTTTACAGTTCCACCCACCCCAGTTTGACAGACAGCCAAATCCAGATGTGGAGAGGACATGGATGGATGCTGTGGAGAGAGTGTTTTGTGCTATGGAGTGTGAAGAGGAGGTTAAGGTAAGGTTGGCCACGTATCAGTTGCGGGGTTCAGCTCAGGCTTGGTGGAAGACCGAGAAGGAGTTAGCGTTTCATTCTCGCCCCCTCAGACAGATTCAGTGGCAGGACTTCCTTGAGGCCTTCGAGCAGGTCTTCAGCCCGGAGCATGTCAAGGCAGAGAAGATGTATGAGTTCATAGAGTTGACCCAGGGTGACATGTCAGTGATGCAATACAGGTCCAAGTTTATAGAGTTGGGTCGATATGCTCCCCACGTTATGGCAGATGAGAGGATGAAGGCTCGGCAGTTTGCCAGAGGTTTGAGGCCTGAGCTCAGACATGCTGTGATTATGAGTCGTAGTGTGGACTGGAAGTCAGCATATCGGGCAGTGGATTTGGAGAAGGATCTGTAGAGGACCAATGAGCAGACTGGGGCTAGGCAGTCTCACTCCAATCATGGGCAGTATAGGTCAGTGCAGGAGGAGAGTACCTTTCAGCATCATCTGGGTAGATTCAGACCGACGCCTTCAGCGCTAGCGGCATCAGGTTCATCATCTTTCAGTTCGAGGCTCAAGAAGATGTTCAGGAAAGATTTTGGTAGGAGGCGTCAAGACCGGTAGAAGCAGAGGCAAGCGTCAGTGAGTAGTGTGCAACAACCCTCCCCACTTCAACGACAGGGTGTAGTAGGTGGTCAGCAGGGATAGTGTTCTAGATGCGGCGACTTCCATCCTGGTAGGCAGTGCTCGGTACCTGTGACATGTTACCGATGTGGTCATTGTTGACACCCATTTTTTGACCAATAAGTTGGGTCATCTCCTTGCTCATTTTAATGATGCTCTGGGTTGTTCACCCTTGTTGAAGTCTTCTTGGTCAGTTAGAGGTCTCTTTCATGGGTCATTGCCCTGCACCCTACGCGGTCTGAGGTTCCCTGTGCTCGTCATGTTGCAAATGAATTTGAGCTGAGCTCATCCACATGGGAGAGTCAATTAGAGGTTGGCATTGTCGAATTTGGTGACAGACTCATCCATAGGAAGAAAGGACTAAAGGATGTTGTAATTGAATTTGGGGTGAACTCATCCACAAGAGAAAGGATGATTAGAGGACGACGCCATCAAGATTGGTGGTAGGCTCATCTACATGATTATGACGACCGAAGGATGGCGTCTTAAAATTTGGGATGATCTCATCTACACAGGAAAAGACGGCCAGAGGTCGGGGGACATTGAATTTTGTGGTGGATTCTCCTGAAAGGGACGCACAACAAGTCTAAGACACGATATGTTATTTCGAGGCGTGATTCCGCCAAACACGTCACGTGGGAGCATCATTGAGGAAAAGAGGCGTAGAAGGGAAGGAACGCATAAAGAGACAGAATGAGTGACAGGAAACAAAGCAGTCCATTCATATGTCTATATAAGCTATCATGTACATCACAAGTGCGGGATAGGCGTGAGACCAATTCACTAACTCCCGCTACCATCTTCTCGATCGTCTCTCCTATCTCCTGGGAGGCCTCATAGAGCTCTACGAGGCAGTGCTCGCCTCACCCCGCTGCGCCTGCCTAGCCTTGGCGGCATGGTGCTCCTCTGATAAGGAAACGAAGAGGCTACAAATAGAGAAGGAGTTAGGCTGATGGAAAGGCACCCAAGTTTCCTCCGGTAGCATTCCTCGTCCTCCTCCAGCCTCTGCTTCGCGACTCCGATGATTAACTAAAACTCCATCACATGGGTCTCTAGTGCCCTCCTCTCGTCTCAACCTCGATGACGCTCCGCCCTCCTCTTCCTTTCCCCCCCTCTCTCTTTCCGCCCTCTCGCGGTCTATCTCACCTCATCATGTGGAGAGAAAACCCTCAGTTCCAGGACGTCTCGGGACAACTCCTTGTGACGTCGCTCCTCCTCCTCCACTTTTGTTATCCGGGCATCGCGCTCTACCACCTAAGCAACATGCTCCTCTTCGACCCACATTGCGTGAGTCAGGGCATCTCAGATCTCCATTGCCAACCAGAGCCAACCGTTTCACAACGTCAAAAAGGGGGGTGAAATGTGTAGTTGAATTTCAAACCAAATCACACTCACACGAGCTGTGAGCTCTCGCTCTGCCTCCTCGGCGCAAGCCACTGTGCCAATAAGCTGTTCCTGGAGAGAGGTGACTTCCAGAGGAGAAACCTGGGGAATGAAAAAGGCTCCGTCGGACATCCCTGTTGCCGCTACCTGCTGGGCACACTGACATAAGGGAACAAGTGTCGATTAGTGATCGAGCATAGGGAATTCGGGCAAATAAAAAAAAGAACAGCCTCGACAAACTCCTCCAACCCTTCAGGGGCCTCATTAGCCTCTTGGGTGACTTCCCCAGTTCCTGGTAGCGGTAATTCGATGCTACATCGTGTTATCGGTATCTGGAGCTCTGGGTTGTTACAGTTGGTATCAGAGCAGCATTGAGGAATGTTTAAGGAATCGAAATCGCATCGCCATTGTCCAGAACTAGTCCAAATACACTGTCCATTACTGGCTTAGGGTGTTTTCTGCATGATTAATGAATTCTTTTGTTTATGATTTATTTGTTAGTTGTTCGAGATGCCACCTCAACGTCGGAGAGTCTGGGTTCCCCAAGAAGTGAGTAGCGTACCTGCTCTAGTTCCTACTATTCTAGTCCAAGAGGATGCACCTGGCAGTCGCGGGTGGGCATTAAAAGAATTCTTGCTGTTTCACCCGTCGACATTTGAAGGCCAGACCGATCCGGATGCTGCTAGAACTTGGTTGGATGCCACCAAGCACGTGTTTCGTTCCATGGAATGCGCGTATGATGAAAAAGTGATGATCGGTACCTTTCAGCTTCAGGGCGCGGCTTTGACGTGGTGGAACACCGAATGGGAAGTCTCCTTCCAATCTCGCTTACTCCGTCAGATTTCCTGGACCGAGTTTGTAGCTTCTTTCGAGACTACTTTTAGCCCGGCTTATCTCCGCATGGGTAAAATGCATCAATTTTTACAGGTTGTCCAGGGAGGAATGTCGGTGCTCGAGTATCGGAACAGGTTCTTGGAATTGGGCCATTATGCACCCCATATTCTTGCTAATGAGGCACTGAAGACAGAGCAATTTTTGCGAGGCCTTCGTGCTGAGTTGAGGTAGCCGCTGATTATTGCCCGAGTTACCACTATGACTGAAGTATATCGGGCAGTAGCAGCTTTAGAACTGGATTTGGCAAGATCTCTTGTCCCTTCTCCGACATTGTCAGTCCAGCCGATAGCTCAACTTCCTCCGAGTTATTTACCTCCTGTCCCTGCATTTCCTTCTGCCACACTTGCAGTCAGTGGTGCAGCCTCTTCTGGCAAATCTCAGTTCAGAGGATTCAAGAATAAAAGGAGACCTAGGAGGCGATTTGATCGGCAGACTTTGTCTGATACTACTCAGTAGTCAGCTCCTTCTTTCCAGCAGCGACAGGGTTCCGTAAGAAGTCAATCGAAAGGTTGTGCGCGATGTGGTGGCAGCCATCCAGGCAAACCTTGTTCGTTGCCGGTGGTTTGTTTCTGATGTGATCAGCCAAGTCATGTAGTAAGAGACTGTCTGATGCGAGCAGTTCCTATGCAGTTTACTTCAGCAGCTCCATCCCAGCCATCTTAGTCTCAATTTAGACCTCCACTTTCACCACCACAGCTGTCTCAGCCATTTCAACAGATGCTCCCGTTCAACGGTTCATGGGAGACCGTGATAATGACCCTACACGGCCATGTTAGGACCGTTATAGTTTAAGTAACCGTTGAGAAATGGCGGTCCAGTTATGACCGTTATTCAACGTATGGCGGTCTATCGCTAGACCGTCATTCTTCACGTCGGTTTAAAAAAGAAACCCTTCCTCTCCCTCCTCCTACCGTAACTGGCAGGAAGAAGAGGAGGAAGGGGGAGAGCAACCGTGGCAAACCCATCTCTCTCCCATTCTCTCCCTCTCATTCCCTCTCTCATATTCTTCCATTCTCTCCCTCTCATTCTTTCATTCTCTCCCTCTCATCCGTCTCTTGATGGCATCACACGAAACCGGCGACGAGGGGCGATGGCCGGCCGAGGCGGTGGTGGACGAGGCCATGGCGACGACGGTGGACGAGTTGGCACTCGTCCTCGCCGAGGAAGGCGACAATGGCGACGAGAGTAGCGGCGGGGACGGTGGCGGCGAGGAGGTTGCCGGCGATGAGGAAGCACGGGCTCCACCGGCCAAGAGGAAGGGGCGGGACGGCGAGGTAGGCCCCTCCCACCTTCTATATTCATGTTTTTTTTTTCAATGCATGGGGAGAAAAACGGGGGGTTTGGGCGTTCCACGGCGGCGGGGGCGGACCTCGCCGTCGTCGGGGAAGACAAGACAATGACGGTCCTCTAGGAGCCGTCAACATAAGAACCACGGTCCCCAACGGGCCGTTTAAACAATAACACTTGACGGCCCACCCTAGGCCGTAAAACTCACAACAGCGGCCCTCAGATGGCCGTTTACAAACCCTGGCCCTTCGTGGTCCTTCAGAACAAAATGGTCCACATAGGACCGTCAAGTTAACAATAACGGCCCGAGAGGGGACCGTTAAACACTCATAGGCCCTGGGAGCCTTCAGAACAATACGGCCCATTTAGGACCGTCAAACCACAATAACGGCCCATGGGGGACCGTTAAGAACACGCATAGGCCCTTGCGGCCTTCAGAACAATACGGCCCATACAGGACCGTCAAATAAACAATAACGGCCTATGGCGGACCGTGAAGTATATTCAAAGGTCAGAACAATACGGCCCATATAGGACCGTATAGGAACAGAAAGGCCCAAGCACAACGGTCATTAGACGACCATGGAGATAAGGATGGCGGTCCAGTGGGGACCGTTATTTTGTGAACAGCGGCCCAGTGGGGACCGTTTATTTCAAAAAGACATTTTGACAATGAAAATGCATGCAAAACATGTAACTAATTAGATGAATGGATAACTGCAGGGAAAGCGCCGTACCCGTACCTCTTGGTTGCAGGTCCGGGCAGTGTACCTCGCACTGCCGGACTTCCAGCGGGAGAGGTTAGCTGCTATGGGGTTCGCCCCATTTATCGGTTCAAATGTACGCTCACTCACCGGCAGCAAGAACTCACGAAAAGTGGAAGTTTGGATCGGGCACTCCTCACATGGGCGCTGCAGTTGGAACCAATACTAAGCAAGCGAATTGGAGTGGTAGTCGCACGTACCTAGCCGTCCGATGGACTGGGTCCGGTGGGAGACGTGGGCGAGCCAGGGAGCGTGCGCACCCGGCAGACACGTTGCGTCGGTGTAGCTCGACGTCGGATCCTGCTAATACAATCACTACACTCCACGCAGGGAGGGGAACACGGGGATGGGCAATTATTAAACGAACATTCCTCACGCAGGAGGGGGAAGCAAGGGGGAGGGAATCTGGTCAGCCGATCTGCGCACCGCCTTGTCAGAATGAAGCCTGCTTGTTCCGTATCGTGCGCCCAGCTCCGACGTCCGAATGAGGTGCCGTCAGTGCCTAGATGAAGCCTGGTGGATGCCGAAGAGCTCCTAAGATCCTGACATTGGCCTGAGATCACTGGAGGGTGGGGATGGTCGCAGTCGATGGCCTGTACAGTTCTGTCTCATCTGACAAGTTGGCGTGGTCAAAGTGCATTGACTGGTACGTTCGCTGTAGAACTCCAAATGTGACGGGACCAACTCAGGGGCGTAGAAGACAGAGGGCACTACGATCCCTCAAAAGCTGGATGCTGTCGGATCACCGTGCCAGTCTGCTTCTGGTTCCTGGGCGAACAGTCAGACAGGGAGGCGATGGCTGAGGTGGAACTTCCGATGTTGATGTCGGAACAAGATGAAACCACCTGGGTTGGGTTTGTATCGTCAAGGGGCACGACTTCTGAGAAGATAGTTCGATCCGAAACAGAGAGGAAGGGGATGTTCCTGGGTCGATGAAGTTGCCATCTGCCCTGGATAGACAGAAACTTCCAAGACTGGTGCAGTCGCAAAAAATCAGACGCCCCTGGTGGAGGTGTAGTCTAAAGATGGCGAGACCACCTCTGGATCATTGTCGACTCGAAGATGAAGAACTTTTATGAAGGGAGTTCTGGCCGATTCGCACAGGGGAAGATGGTACCGCTGTTGCCAAATGGTACTTAGAAACTAGTGTAGTTTCGGCGTGGTTGCACGGAATCGCTTGACGCGGTTGATGCTGATGACAAAACGATACGGGTCCACTTTAGGAGCATTGCAGACTCGAAGGAGGATGACTTTGCAGAAGACCCCTCAAGCCGGTTCTCACCGTGGACACCAAGAGAATGTCTGCCAATCAAGGCTCAGGTTCTGCCTGGGGTCTGCAAGCAGTAAAATGGAGGGAACTCCCAAAGCTGAAAATGGGGCGATGCCGTGGGCCCTAGGAGTCACCGTGGATGACTCTGGGAGAGGGGGGGTGCATGGGGAGCAGAGGGAGAGGGTGATCCTTCACAAGACAAAAGGTAGGATGAAACTCAACAGAAACATTATTATCATGAGTGAGCTTCCGAACTGAAATGAAATTGCGAGTGAGAGTGGGAACATGAAGAACATTGTTTAATTTAAGAGAGCAATGTGGGGTGGGAAGAATGGAGGAACCAAAAGAAGATATAGGCAGACCTTCACTGTTCCCAACATGAAGCTTAGCAGGACCCCTGTAGCTTACTGGATTGAGGATAGCATTATAGTCCGGTGTAACATGATGTGTGGCTCCACTATCTGGGTACCATGGCGGGGAGAGAGGCGTCGTTGGTACTACCACATAGGGAAGCACAGTAGTGTTATAGCCCGGGTATACGGTAGAGTAGGTAGCCAGGTACGTAGAAGAGTCGGGGCGAAGTGGAGCAGGCGGCAGTGTAGGAGAGGAATGTGGCCACCACGAATGATTGAGGACTGGGTTGCCAGTTGATGCAGAACCCCCAACGAAGTTCATGTTAAAGCACTCCGGATAGTCTGGACCACGATGGCTGAACATGCGACAGATCTGGCACCGCGGGTCTTTAGATTTACCACGGCCACGTCTGTGACCTCCACCTGTGTTTCCTTGGCATCCCTTGTCATTGTTGGAAGTGGGGGCAGCGTTGTAGGTGGCAGCGTTGGCAGAGGGAAACACAGATGTGTCATCAGAGGTGGCGCGCTGTGGGGCCATAAGCGTCTCATGTGCAGTGAGATACGCAAGAACATCTTCGAGAGTGTAGGATTCAAGGCGCGTGGTGATATTGGAAACAAAGGCCTCATAGCTCGGTCCCAGTCCTGCCAGGACTACCATAACGAGATCTTCATCGCTCATGGGTTGGCCAATCGCAGCTAGCTCGTTAACAACAGTCTTGATAGACTGGACATACTCCTCGATAGAGGCCATCCCACGTCGCATCCGGTGAAGCTTGGTGCGTAGTTGCAGAACACGAGCACGAGAGTGAGAGGCAAATGCCCGGGCAAGAGCATCCCAGACCGCCCGAGCAGTGCTGTGTCCCACAATTAATGGAAGAAGGGGCTCTGTGAGGGATGAGATGAGCCATGATAGGACCATTTGATCCATCCTTTCCCACTCCACAAAATCTGGGTTGGGAGTTTGTGTCTCCTCCCCATCTTCAGTTGGAGTCGCTGGTGGTGGCATAGTCGTCCCATAGACCATAGATAGATATCCATGGCTCTTCAAGAGAGGAAAGAACTGAGCCCTCCAGAGGAGATAGTTATCACGCGATCTTAATGACACATTAATCTTTGCAAAGGCTAATACAGTCTCTATCGGGAACCTTATGAATATTTTAAGATCTTATGAGCAAGCATCTGACTAGTAAAAAAAAGAGAAGAAAAAAGGAAGAAAAAAAGGGTCTCCGTCCTTTCCTCTGCTTGAGGAGGAATCCCCCGCGCTTGAGGCTATGTCCAGTAAGTAACACGCCCCGATAACTAACGTCTCTGACCATATATGCAGTGTTATAAACACATTTTTGCTTTGTTAAATGCAGCTCCCCTGGAAGCTTGGGCCGATGCGAGCTTCTCTCCTCCTCCAGCAGGAGATGACATGCCTTTGGACGTGTCTGCGCCAAATGTTAATTTCAACTTTGAAAAGCTGATCTCTCCCATAGATGATTACACATTGGTGACGGCTAATTCCCCCTTACCCCTTGCAGCAGGGACCATAGGTGGTTAGGCTCCAGGTAACATACTCAGCCATATCTCTTCATTGATACATGAAGGACTGAAGACCACTAACTATTTAGTGTTTTCTTGGCTATGCAGGAGCTCCTGATGTTACTCCTCCTGGACCGACAGCGGGAGGCGATGTCAGCTCTTCTTCCGGGACTGGATCCACTTCTGGGAGTGGGTCCACTTCTGGGAGCGGGACTTCTACGGCTTCAAACCCTCCCCCTAAAGGGAGCTCAGAGTTCTGCTTTGAGTGCTAGGACCTCGAGTTCTTCTCCAGGTGAGAGTGACTCTCGGGAAGAAGGAGAGTTAGAGGATGCTGGTGGTGAGTGTAGCAGCATTTTTGCCTTCCTCAGTCGAGCCTTTCTTATAAGGATTTGCTTGGCTCATATAATTCTTTGTCAAACAGGAGTTGACTTGGCAGACTCGATGGAGGAGTTTTCGCGGCTTATGGAGTCCGGCTCATTTATGGATCTCTTGAATAGTGGCGATGCCATGAAGGGCGTAAAGGCCATGGGGGCGATGGGTGTTGACACCGCGGCGCCGAGAGATCCTCCACCAGGGACTTCCTCTGATGTTGATATTGGCGAGGACAGCACAGTTGATCCTTCAGGTAAGGGATCTTGCGGGCCAATAACAGACCGCTTTGCTGCTTCACAGTTGTCCTGGCTGAGTTGACTGATACATTGGCTATGTGAATAGTGACATGCCAGGCTGTTGAGGACAGTACATCTCGCCTTGGTGGGGTAGCCCCGATAGGGGAGGTTTCCCAGGGCGCGCCAGAAGGCCTGCGCATTTCGGGGGAAAGCACCCTGCCAGCGGACACCCAGCCTACATGTATTCCTTGCATCTGCCAATGAATAGCCCAAGTTGTGTCTGTATTTTATTTGTGGCACTGACCCTTCTTTCAAATTTGCCATGCAGCTTCTCCTTCTGCGGAGCCGATGACTGAGGTCTCCATATGAGAGGAGTTTCAGGAGGCAAGGCTAGTCTGTGTGTGTCACGCCCCGAGCCAGCGGAAGATAGAACTCGGATGTGGCGTGACGATGTCTATAACAATCAGTCATGTCAATCAACCCCTCAGCCCAAAAGATGGCTCGGCCATAGCCCTGGACGAACCCCTTCCGAACGCCCCGGTGAAAGCCCGACTCATAGTAGGGAAGGGCAGCCTTCTGGAGGTCGGCCTGGTAGGCCTCTGAATGCTTGTACTGCTCGAGTGCCTCCAACCCTGCAGACTCCACCTTGCTTACGAGCTAGGCGGACTTCTGCTCTGCCTCGGCCGACTTCTCCTCCACCTCGACCCGTGCAGCTTCAGCCTTCATCCGAAGTCACTCGGCTTCCTCAGCTCGGCCCGTGAGCTCAGCGAGCTCAGTTTTCCATCGACCATCACGCTAGGTCTGGGCCACCTGCTCCTGCTTTAGAAGCTTGCTCTTCATCTCAAGAGAAGCGCTGACCTGAACCAACTGCTCAGCCAACACCTGAGCCTCCACCTCGCTCGACCTCACCCACTCTCGAGACGAAGCACTCTCCTGTTGAAGCTCCTCGAGACTGGTCGTGAGCCGAGCGATCTTCTTGTCGGATGCACCAGTGGCCCATGCAAGAGTCATTCACTCTGACTCCGACCGAGTGTACGCGTCGGCTATGGTAGCCCCCATCTGGGCCACGAGCAGACCACCCTCCATGATCAGCTCGAGGACTGTAGACGGAGAATGCTGCATATCTCCTCCTCGTGCCACCCCCAAGGCTACATTGCAACACCTCCAATACAGGGGGCCCCAGATACCGGGAGGAGGGTCAGCCCTTTTTAAAGTAGTTGGAACAGGGGCTCCCCTTTCAGGTGATACTCCCTCAGGGCCCCCATCGGTCGGCTGGGGTTGCGTCGCCCCGTCCCACCTCCCTCTGACCTCGACCGGCTCGATCCCGGTGCCTCCACTTTGCGCCCCGCTGACCTCACCCGACACTCCAGTCTCGGCCAACACTGCCTGAGAGTCACCCGCCTTGGCCACGACCTCCGCGACCTCCCCGGCCCCCTCTTGCCAGGCGAAAGGGGGAGCCGGCCGAATAGGCTCGGCCCTTTCCAGCTCGGCAGAGGGGAGAGCCAAACCGGTGACGCCTTTGACCAAACGGATGGCCCTGGCCTTCTTGGCCTGCTTCCTCTCGGCAGACTAGGCCTTCATGGAATCCCATAGCATCTTCTCCACGGGATCCTTGTGCTTGGCCCCTCGTCGCCCGGAAGCCTCTTCTCGGGCTATCCCCTTGCCCTTGTCCCGGGCTAGGGAAGAGCCCTCGGGAGCCCGCGACTCAGTGACGGTCGGTGCACCGTCCACCACAATTATCTCCGACTCGGTCGAAGGCACCTCCTCCTCAACTGACCGTCTGGCGTCTGCGCAAAAGGAATAGAGTCAGGAAAAGAAGAGCGTCTCCTCAGATAAGAGGGGAATTCGATTCCTAATTCCCTTACCCGTTATAGATATAGTTCTTTCATTTTTTCTAGATATTGCACGTCCGTGGGCTAATTTGGGTTGTGTTTTCTTGTGCATTGCTTTGTTTTGCAGGTCAACAGAAGTCTAAGCACGAGGCCCATCCCCTCTAGCCGGTCAGAAGGGGTGGAGGATCAAGCTCCACATCTCGGGGTCTAGAGGTTCTACGCAGTCTACCTTCGTCCGTTTGTAGACGTGAGCAGTCTTCCACAGACCGTTCATACTCTGTCAGCAGCCTACCACGGACCGTGTAAGTATCAGTCAGGCCTTCTTCCCGCGTTTCTCCGCAGTGCCGTACGCGGCCTATCGAGTGACTATCTACCTCTTTCCGCGGTCTCCATATGACCATTTATGTCCTGTTCCAATGCTGCATCCATTGGCGAGTGCCTCATCCGTCTCCCCTTTTCCAAGGTACGTGGCGCTCTTCTTCTGCACCTAGTGTCTTGGTGGTGATCACGGTTTTCCTTTGCACTATCTCCTTAGCCCTTAGTTTGTTTTTATTATTCCATATCTTGATTTACAAAGGAGTAAAGGAAAGGAAAATATATCTACATCCTAATTTTGTGGCGATCACGGTGGGATGCCTAGTGCCCATCGTTCTTCTATTTTGTTGACCTGCATTCTTGTGTGTTTGGTTGAGTTTCTAGTCCTTTTACGTTTGCCATCTCGTTCATTCTTGGTTTCTAATCCTGGGGGTGTACCCGATCCTTTGAGGGCCATTTATATCTTCCAGCGACCGTTCGATAGACCATTTTGCTTCTGTCTCAGGTGTATTATTCCTTTTTGTTTCTGTCGTTGATATCTCTGTGAGTTTGCTGCTTTTAGCGGTCCTATCAGGGCCGTCGCATAGTGTGGACGGTCATTCTCCAGATCGTGTACTCCTGGCTTAGGTACATTTTTGCTGTTCATATTTTTGTGGATTTGCTATCCTTCCACGGTCCTTTCAGGGCCATTTTGTAGGTTGCACGGTCTTTCGACAGACCGCCTAGGTCGTTCAGGTATGCAAAGGGCTTTGTTACTTCTGTTAATCCCAGTTCTGTGGTTTTTTTATTAATTTTTTTTACGGCTCCTTGTCACCTTGTGGTCCTTCCCAGGGCCGTTTACCCTCCCCGAGCGGTCTCCCACCAGACCACGTTAGTGCTACAGTGCACCGGAGATTGACATTCTATGTATTATTTCATATCATTTCATACTTATATTGGGTGCCTCACATTTCCCCTGGTTATCATTTATCTTTGCATAGTTATGGTCATATTTTCCATATTACTTGATCATTGATTGCTAGTTCTAGGGTAGATTTTGCATGCACTCCGGTGCACATAGGTTCATACATTTTATCATACTAGTTGCATTCCTACCTTGGTAGGGGATCCTCCCAGGGATGGATGACTTCTTCCGGGACATGTTCGATTATGTTTTCCAGCAGGGGCAGTAGGTGGACCAGCAGAGAGGAGATGCCGACGAGGGTTCATCTTCTCGAGGTGGTCCCGGTCGGGTGTTGAAGGAGTTCCAGCAGTTCCAGCCACCATCTTTCAGTGGGCAGCCAGATCCAGAGGAGGCTAGAGAGTGGCTGGGCGATTTGCAGAGGATCTTCTGTGCGATGGAGTGTGCGGAGGAGGATCAGGTGGTGTTGGCTACGCATTGCCTTTAGGGAGTGGCCTATACTTGGTGGACGTCTGAGTGGGAGACAGTGTTCCAGTCTCGTCCCCTTCGACAGATCACATGGCAGGAGTTCGTCATGGCATTCGAGTGTGCCTTCTATCTATCTTTCATCAAGACACAGAGGCTGCGCGAGTTCATGGAGTTGACCCAGGGTGACATGTCAGTAATGCAGTACCGTGCCAGGTTTGTCGAGTAGGGCCGTTATGCGTTGCACATCATGGCAGATGAGGAGGTAAAGACTGATCAGTTCGTCAATGGGTTGAGGGTCAAGCTGAGGCACCATCTTCTTGCGTCAGGTTTGACCACTTTGGATGCAGCGTGCAAGGCAGCATCGACATTGGAGAGAGATTTACAGAAGGCTCGAGGGCAGGGCAGTGCTAGTCAGATGCAGGCAGGATTTAGCTAGCCGATGGAGGCGCAGTAGCAGAGTACTGTCCAGCTCTCACCAGGTGGTTCCGTGACAGTGTAGTCTGTGGCTCCCATGCCAGAGTCGTCATCCTTTAGCTCGAAGCTCAAGAAGCTGCTCAAGGAAGTGGGCTTTGGCGGGGAGCATCGGGGTCGTAAGGGGCAGCCGCAGCAGGAGTCGTCGGGCAATGTTCAGCAGCCAGTAGCTTTTCAGCGCCAGGGTTCGGTGACTAGTTCTCGGGGCGGTTGTCCTAGGTGCAGTGGTTCTCATCCAGGCAGGCAGTGTTCGGCGCCCATGGTTTGCTTCAGGTGTGATCAGCCAGGACACATGTCACGTGAATGTCCGCAGAGACCGCATCAGCAGCCTGAGTTTCAGTAGCAACAGTAGTTTCAGCCCCAGCAGATGTCATCACAGCCGCAGTAGTACCAGCAACGAGAGCAGTTTCCTTAGTTGTCACGGTCAGCTACTGTGGGGAGGCAGAGATCCCGAGGTAGAGTGACCCACATGACCCGAGCAGAGGCTGAGGCGTCACAGTTGGTAGAAGGTACTCTTTCGATTTAGGTTGTGTGGCTCATGTTTTGTTCAATTCAGGAGCTTCACATTCATTTATTTCGGAGGATTTTGCTTAGAGTGTGGAGGACCCGGTGGCCGAGATGTCCTATGACTTGGCAGTAGAGTTGCCAACCGGTGATTTCGTGATCGACTTCCACACGAAGCTCCAAATGACCGACTCGATAATCCTGGCAGTGGCTTCGGCTTCAATCCATTTTGTGAAGTAGTTGATGGCGATGATGACGAACTTCTTTTGGGCCTGAGCCGTAGGGAATTGCCCCAGGATGTCGATTCCCCAACGAGCGAAGGGATACGGCTTGGTAAGGGTGACGAGCTCTGAGGCAGGCTGGTGGACCCCCAGAGTCGATTCCCATCACTCTCGCCATTCCCGAGCCGCTACAACCAGCATCTTCTATCTGTGAAAGACCATCCACTAGTCACCAGATGCACGTCAACGGGAAACCTCCACCGGCCCGACATACGCGTACCAAATCACAACAGACCATCCGCTGACTCTCCCACAGACCAACACCACATCACAAGCCAAATCTCTGCTAGAACACCGCAATCGATCTTGAACTTCATGCCAACTCTACCCTCTCAGGAGAACACAACGAAAACACATGACAGGATCTCTCCTCGGTCCTCACGCCACCCGACTCAGACTTACGGGGAATCCTCCCTTGCTGGTCACAGACGAGGGATCACCATATCCAACGTTAACGTCTCATCAGAGACCTCCGCACACAGGCACTGTCTTTCGTCTCATCTTATCAAATCCTCTACCTCAAAATGATCCAAAAGGACGCCTTCCAATCTTGGATCCGCTCTTACCACAGAGCCATGGGACGCCACCTCTCACAATCCAAGGCACAGCTTCCAATGCAGGGACAGGGTACTCATGCGGCAACCCTGCCAACACGTTTCCCCAACTCTCCCTCATGTAGTGCCATAAATCATAATACCTCAAGCAACGGCACGGTAACAACATGTCTCACACAACCGAGACAATCTCACATCGAGGAACCAATTCTCCGACGCTCAACACATCCTTGAAAATTTATCCGTAGCAACCAACACTATGATCCTCCGTTGCGCACTCAGATCCATATGCACAGCCACCACAACGATAACTCGGAATCCTCTATCCTGGCAATCCTCTGCAACTCCGCAGGCTCCGATCCTCAACACATCGAAAATTACAACACCACTGCAGATTCTCACGAACACTGCCCAACTGGCACGCATCCTTCCGGAGCAGTGCCAACACACCCTTACACATCGGGAAGTGGGCAACGCTTCTCACAGGTAACCACCTTGCCAACACACAGGACGCGTCTCGCACAGACTTTCACACGAGGGAGGCCAACCAATCCAAACACATGATGCAAGACAACGAACCTTAACCCAACACGATCTCCTCCAACCAAGGAGAAACTCAATACTCCTCCAACCAATGTGTTGAGTAGTGGATGGCAGATCTAGAGGGGAGGGGTGAATAGATCTGCCCCTCTTTTCACAATGAAGCCCTCTTTTCGGGTTCATCTTTAATTCATACTGCCTCAGCCTCTGAAAAATGACTCGGAGGTCCTGCAGATGGTCTTCTTTTCTTCTAGTCTTGACTATCAGGTCATCTATGTAGCACTCGACCTTGTGGTAGAGAAACTCATCAAATATTTAGGTCATCGCTCACTGATAAGTTGCACCAACATTCTTCAGTCTGAACGGCATCCTCTTGTAGTGATAGATGCCCTTGGGGGTTCGGAAGGCTGTGTGGACTCGGTCGTGCTATGCAATCCAAATCTGGTTGTAACCAGACGACCCATCCATGAATGATACGGCCTCATGGCCAGTTGTAGCATCAATCATGACTTCCGTTATTGGCACCGAAAAGTCATCCTTGGGGCAGACTTTATTCAGATCCTAGAAGTCAACATATATCCGGATCTGTCCATTCTTCTTTTTCACGGGGATGATATTCGCCAACCACGTGGTATACTAATTTTCTTTGACAAATCCCACATCAATGAGCTTTTCAACCTCTATACAAATTTGAGTGATGAGCTCCGGCCTCATGCGCCGCGGTGGTTGCTTCACCGGGTCGACTTCAAGGCTGATCGCCAGCTCATGTTGTGAAACTGCGGGGCTTAGTCCTGGCATTTCCTTGTAAGTCCAGGCGAAGTAGTCCCGGTACTCTTGTAGTAGCTAGATGTATAGCTTCTGCTCTTTTGGAGATAGCTGGGCACTGAGTAAGGTAGGCCTGGGGTCATCCTCGCTTCCCAGATTGACTTCTATCAGCTCATCAACTGTAGCTTGGCTTCCGTCTTCTATTTTTGGGGGCGCTGGCAGAAGGTCGATGAAATCTGGGATATCATCTTCGAGGTCCATGACCTCAATTTCTTCATTTGACATTAGTAAAGCTTCCAGAGGACTCTCTACTTCATTCAATAGTGGCCGTGCGGATTGTTCCATCAACGAATCTGCCGTCGTTGTAGCTTCCAAGGGCGGGTGAGCAGCTTCACCCCCCGTAGATAGGGTTACAACTGTGACAGACTGGTGGTTGTTTATTACTAGGCCGAAGTAGCATTCCAGTCTTGTAGCAGGAGGGGAGGAGGTCTCGCCTTTTGGAGGAGCCATATCTTCAGTAGAAGTGGCCTTTTCTTTCTTGGCAACATACATCTCTTGATCGGAGTTGGCTGAAGCTTCCCCGATCGGCATGAGAGGTGTTGAGATCATCAACAGCGGAGATCTGCTGGGAGGAGACACTCTTGTCTCTTCAACATCTTCGGCTTCACTACTGCTAGCCGTATCAAACTTGGCTTGGAGGGCTGCCTCTTCAGGACAGACTTGCTGATGTGACACGACCTCGGACCTACTAGCAAACAAGCACATGCGCAACCGAACGGGCCGAGATCGGCGGCCGACTACTCTCTCTCTCTCCCCTCACTCTCTCGACGTCTCTCTCTCTCCTCTCTCTCACCCCCACACGTTCTCTCTCCTCCCTCCCCCAATTCACTCGGTTCGCGGTCCAAATGGACCCCGGTCGGCGCGTGGGAGGTGCCGACGGGATGGGCTCAACGTGAGGATCGCGTCGGTACCCTTCATCCCTCGGATCATGGAGCGTGGAGACGAGTGCGAGCGGAAGGACGGCATGGCCCCCGTCGCCCGGTCTGCACCGATTCGCAGTCTTCTCCGCGAAAGAGGTAGGGGAATGGACTCCTCATCTCGCAAGGAATCCGTTGACTCCTCCTGCATCGTCATCCATCGCCATCTTCTTCATTTTTCGTGTAATTCCTTTTTTGGGTGATATTGGGCTAAATTTCTCATTTTACGTTCCTCTCTCGATTTCTGGTCCAGACGGTCGCTGATCGAAGCATGGGAGGTACCGTTAGATTGGTCGCGTCGCATGGATCGCGTTGATGCCCACCTTTCCTCGATTCGCAGAGCGTGGAGTCGAGCTGGGCCGGGAGGCGCCGCGTCGCCCTCTCGTCGGCTCGGCATCGAATCGCCATTTTCGCCGTAATCCAGGTAGGAGAATGGATTCCTTACATTGTTAGGACACCGCTAGTACCACTTGCGCCATGGTCCGACATCCTTTGCCTCATTTTTCATGCATGTTCTTGTTTAGTTCATTTTTAATCTTTTAATGCCTAAAATTATCTTAAATGCTTGAAATTTTCTCCATGGGCATCGTATTTTAATTCTAGTGGCATGCGTAGGGTTGGAATGTCGGTATGGTATGGCAGGATGCTTTGGTTTTGTATTTTCCCACGTCCCCCATCGATTTCGATCGATCGGGAGGGGGTTTCGATTCCGACCTTCGGAGTCACGAACCCTAGGTGACATAACGCGCCACCCCCGGTGCCTTATAGTCATTTGACGCACCCCTATAGGTGCGTTATATCATACGTGAACTGAGAGTTTTCTGTGGATTTTCATGTTCGAGTGACTTTAACGTGCCTCGCTTGGTGCATTATAGTCCCTGCATGTTGAGTTGAAGGTCTATTGCCTTTAACGCCCCTATCCCTATGCGTTAAATTCATATGACGCCCCTGGTTAGGTGCGTTATATCCCGTGTTTATCGGTAGATTCTGAACGTTTTGGTAGGCATAACGGCCCGTGGGAGGTGCGTTATGTTCCTATGACGCCCCACCCCTAGTGCGTTATATCCCTTATCAGTTGTGTTGTGTGCTTGCTGACTTTAACACCCCTGCTCTAATGCGTTATAGTCCTATAGCGTGCCTGCCTTGGTGTGTTATAGTTCTGTTTGACTGTGGATTTATAAGAGTTCTGTTAAGCATAGTGGTCCTGCCCTCTTGTTGTATTTCAGCCTCAACTTCTTGGTTTTCCTGAGGTTGTTCTTCTAGTGGCTCTTCCACTCCTTGCTGCTCAAGTTGCTGCTCAGATTGGTTCTCATATAACTGCTACTGTTGCTACTCTATTTGCTCAATGAGATTATCAATGTGTTGATCCAATTGTTGCATTACTTGTTCATCTAATAGGAATTGTTCTTCAAGCTCATGGAGGACTTGTTCAGGTTGTTCATCTCTTCCTCCTATTGATCAGGTTGCTGCTCCTCATGAACTTGTTCATCTATATCCATTTCTTCCCTTTCAACTTCCTGCTGATCAGGCTAATTCTCTTCCTCAGCTATCTCTGAATGGTGCTCTTCTTGGAGCTTTGGAACAGGTTGTTCTAACACTGGTTGTACTTCCTGTTCTAACTGCACTGCCACGTCCTGCTCATTTGATGGTGGCTCCTGCTCCCCCCGACTTAGTGCTTCTTGCTGATGTTGTTCAACATCTTGTTATTGATTCTGTTGCTGTTCAGATTCTTCATTTGGCTGCTGGTGTAATTCTAGCTCAGATTGTTCTTCTTCCATTTGATGTTGCTCCTCTTATACTTGTTGAACTTCTACATTTACTTGTTATTCCAATTCAGGTTCTTGTTCAAATTCAGCTTCTTGTTGCTGTTGTTGCTCAGTTTCTGATTCAGAATGAACTTCTAGTGCTTTTACTTCCTGCAGAGGTTGTTGTACTTCTTTCACTGGATGGACGGGCTGTACTGCCATTTCTTGTCGAACTTGGCCTGCTGGTCCCTAACCTTGGACTCTACCACCTGATGGCTTAAGTTTCATAAACTTGGTGATGAAGTCCATGTTGTACACATTTACCTTAGGGATCTCTTTGAAGTTTCATCCTCTAAGAAAATATTCATCTTCTTAAAAATGGCTGTTAGGTGGGCAGCATAGGGCAAGTGTCTTCTAGACTCCTTGCAGATTCCCATTGATACGGGACGAGACAACGAACCTAGGACTCTAGCTCGCGGGCATCCCTAAGCGAGGGAAACGTGGGACCGTGTGCAGTTGAGGAACCGGCTATGAGTCTCGGGTATCGACTTTTTCGCGTGTACTCGGATTGAGTCACGGGATGGGTCTCTCTCTCTCTCTTCGCAGCGGTGATTGAATGTAAAATGAGCTACTATCCTATCACATGCAGTGGCATATAGAAAATATACAAGTAAAGTAAATGCTAAAGAGAGGAGCGGAGATGATACCTCCACGCTCCGGGCGTGGGGAAGATGACCCTGGCTAGTTACGGTAACTCCCGGTTAAAATAATTTTACAACAGTTACAAAAGTTAATTTCTTTGCCCACTCCACGCAGGGAGGTAAAGGGCTACAGTGGGGCCCGGGAGGACCGACCCAGTCATAGGAGGAACAGTAAATGCAACCCGATAGCCGATAAAACCATGGCTCTATAATCTACTCCTACCAGCACGCAAAGCATACCTCGATCTCGCAATCAGGGGGACCACCGAACTAATCGAAAGACCTTGGCTACATTGCCAGAAGAAACACCATGACACCTCTATCATGGAGGCCTGTCCTCGCTGACTAAGGCCCAGCCCAAGACCATGAGGTTTGGGGGCATGATCATGACCTCGCCGTGAGCCCTACATCATCTAGGGAAAACCCTCAATAGACTCTACCGCAAACCCGAGACCTCGGTGTCGGCAAGACGCTCTGAAACCACCTAATGAAACACAAAGAAACTCGTCTCGTGTGACAGGAGTAATGCTCACTAGAAGTAAGGTCGGATGCGTCCCCTGATGACTTAGTCCATGGCTCAGGTGTCTCCCTACTGACCCCAGGTGGACACTGAGACATCGTACCAATAACCATAGAATAGGGGTCCCGTTAGGGCCGTGCTCATTAGTGTGCATCTATAGTCCCCGACCATGTGTGCACACACTGACTGACTGCACTACGTCAGGCCCTCTAGTTGGTTTTCCTCCCAGCCCAGACTCGAGCTGCTACAGTGGGAGGCCCTATGGCAACTAGTCTAGAAATAGTCTCACTGTTGAGTCTAGCCCTCCACCACTCTCGCGTGGGTAAGCACACACATGCCTAGGAAAGCTATGACTAGTGGGTCGGTCACTCGAGAGAAAAACTCTCAAAAGAAGCCATCGAACTACTGGCAGGCTACATGTGACATGTCATGAATATCTCAGAACACGGGTTGCACGATGCCACCGAACGGAGGGATAGTCCACTTGACCTATAAAATCCAATGACCCTTGAGTCACACGACTCAAGTCAAGGCCGTCGTATGGGGATAGCTCCATGTTGACAATCTGGTCTATCCCTAGGTCAAAAACCACGGTACAATAATTTATGAGGTGGCTAACGACTGCCAAACCTAATCCCTTTTCAAAAGGAAGCTAAGAAACCCTCCAGCCACAAGCTGGGTCATGAGAATTATAGTCCCCAGGCCATATGCATGGCGCGCACAGAAACTACTTTTTGAGAAAACTATTGGCATATGGGAATGACCCTACGCACTTGAGTCGATGCACGGGGACTCAATTAAGGGTAACACGAAAGCCCAGAACACAAGAGGGTCACACGAACCCTTAAAACCAATGAGCATGCTAATTGAGATAACGTGGTACCTCTAAGCACCCAAAAATATTGTCATGGTCCCCATGCAGTGTCCAGGACAACAATAGGGCCATAGTGTTGTATAGATGGAATGAATAATCTAGAGGGTGTGACTATATTATCCCCCTAATTAAAACTTTGTTGGACCCCCAGGATCATCCTTTCTTATTTTTGAGGTAACCCCTCTAGCGATCACACTCCAAGATAGCATCTCATGCTCCCTTTCCCCTTTGCTATTTTAGTCACCTCCATGCTTTAGTTTAGTTTGTAATTATTCAATCTTTCTCCACTTTAAATTAATCTTCTTCTTTCTCTTTTAAATGTCTATGTGACACGTTCACAGGCGAGGGCCTGAGCCTTGATCGCGGTCCTTGGGTGGAACTTGACGTCGAATTCTCCCAACTTGATAGTCCATTTGATCAGCCTTCCTGAGGCATCAGAGTTATGGAGGACTTGCCGCAGTGGCTGGTCAGTGAGGACGGTGATTGGATGCGACAAGAAGTATGGTCGCAGCTTGCGAGCGTCCGTAATGAGTGCTAAGGTGAACTTTTCAGTCCTTGAGTACTGAAATTTTGGTCCTTGCAGCACTCGACTGACGTAGTAGACGGGCTTCATGACTCCTGCCTCTTCTCGCGTGAGCACAGTGCTCATTATGCTCGGCGTCACGGATAGGTACAGAAGCAGATGTTCTCCTTTTGTGGTTTGGCGAGGACGGGAGGAGCCGTCAGATAGCACTTCAATTCTTCAAATGCCTACTTGCACTCCTGATCCCAGTCAATCTGCCCTTTCTTATCTGGCGCCTTATTGGCTTGCTTGATGAGTCAAAAGAAAGGGAGGCATCTCTCAGCTGCCTGGGACAGGAAGCGGGCGAGGGCAGCGACACGTCCGGTGAGGCACTAGACGTCCCTTACTCGCTCGGGTCGCCGCTTTCCCAGCACTGCTCAGATTTGGTCGGGATTGACTTCGATTCCTCGATGGGTGATGAGAAAGCCGAGGAACTTCCCTAATTTGACCCCGAATGCACATTTGGCTGGGTTGAGTTTCATGTTGTACCTTCTAAGTGTGGCAAAGGTCTCAGCCAGGTCTCCCAAATGTTTAGCGACTTGAAGGCTTTTCACGAGCATGTCGTTGATGTAGACCTCTATGTTGTGACCGATCTGCGAGTTGAACATATGGTTGACGAGGCACGGGTACGTTGCTCCCGCATTCTACAATCTGAACAGCATGCGAGTATAGCAATATAGGCTATGGTTGGTGACGAACGCTGTCTTGTCCTGGTCGGGCTTGTTCATGCTGATCTGGTGGTATCTGGAGTAGGCATCCAGAAAGCTCAGCATCTCATGCCCGGCCATCGCGTCGACCAATTGGTCAATCCGTGACATGGGGAAGCTATCCTTAGGGGTAGTTTTATTGAGATCGGTGTAGTCCACACACATCTGCCACTTTCTAGTGCTCTTGGGGACTAGAACCACATTGGCCACCCAGTCCGGGTACTGGGTAGGCCTGAGTAGCCCTGAGCGTAACTTCTCATTCACTTGTTCCCGTTCATTATTCCTCTTGTCCCTCATAAAATAATTAAATTATGAAATATTAATCAAGATTGTGGAAAATTACTAGGAATGTTTGACAGTCCACTCTGGTGGTACTAGCTGACCACTGTGCTATCATTTTTTGATGATTCATTTGCCCCTAAATCTTGTAACAGCTGGGACTCTCCGCCAGATTTTCCTTTCTTCAGACTACGACCTCTATTATGAGACGTCCGTCAGTCCCCGTGAGCTTGGGATTCCCACCGGCACACCGGGCAGGCTGTACCCCAAATCCTGCACCTATTGACTCGATTGAATCACTTGATTTTGCAGCCTGAAATTAGGACTGCCTCTTTTCTTAATAGCGGCCCTCATAAGACCATTTCAGTCGTTATGCGGCCTAGGTACGACTGCCTAAACCCTTGAGGGGCCCTGTTCGTGACCGCTTGTAACTGGCTGAGTGCCAGGACTTGTGACTCGACCATCCTCAGTTGTGAGTCGACCTAGCCATGATAGAGTCGACCTTGGGCCTCTAGACTCGACCTGAGAGGTGTGGGCTGGACCATGGTTTGGTCCCACTATATCTCGGCCAGGCTGGGAGCCCTTTTAAATCAATTGCTTTAATCTTTCTGGGCCAGACCGAATGCGGTCGCCACTGGACCATTTTTATCCTTCAAGCGGCCCTCTGAGGACCGTCGATGGATGGGGTAGCCCAATGGAGACCATTTCTTCTTAATTGTGGCCCAGAGACCCTTCTGCTCTAAATGGCCCACGATGGACCATTTTCCTTTGATAAACGGCCCATTAAGGACCACATTCATCCTTAGGCGCTGGGTTGTCCCTTTGGCCTAGTATCGCTTGGTGCGGTCCATGTTAGACCATTTTTCACCTTGTTGTGGCCCCTATATGACCGCAACTCATCCAGAAACTCATTTTCTACGTATTTTCTTATGTGCCTTGGTAGCCGGGCCATGGATGGCTGGTGCTACAATCAAATCTTGAAATACATTCCTGACTCTTGCAAGCCATAATCCTATGGCTCCTCATTTCTTGTGTACCTTGACCTTGAAATTCCTGGCCGAATCCAGTGAATGTCTAGATATTACTTAGGATCTTAGATCCACCAAATCAATGTCAACGTATCATAAGTGCCCTGTCTGGTCCTGGGAGGAGCGCCCGAAAAGTACTAGTGTCCCGGAGAGTTGTAATGACATGATGAGGCATTGTACCGAGTGCATGACTAGAGTGTCGTCTATGACATTCATTCCTTTTTCTACACATTTCTACGAGTTACTAAATTCCTATATGGGATTTATCTCTACATGAGTTGCTTATTTGCGTACTTGATCGGCCAATTCTTGAAAATGATTTATCTCTGTTCTACTTATTCCGAGTAGTTCTTTTAGGCGTGCCCTGGGCGAGGGCTGCGACCAGGTTGAGATCGCTGTGGACGGTCATGGCGGACAAGGTTACGCGCGGCGCCTCTTCCGTCTCTCTCTGAGAGCGCTGAGATTGGGGACTTGGGCCGGCGTGGTGCGGCGTTGTGGGCGTCGACCTTCCCGTTGGTGGACGGGCTTCGGGGTCAGCTCCTGCTGCTCGAGGCGTGCCGGATCGCTGATCGGTTGCAGACGCTGAACGACTTGCTCACCGGGGAGCGCGAGGTGTGGGCGCGGCTCGTGCACGACCTCCGTACCGAGGACTACGAGCTCAAGATCGACGGCGCTCTGGTCGAGGCGCGGCAGCAGGCGAACACGCTCCGCCAGCTTGTGGCCTCGCTGCCGCTCAAGGAGGCGGCCGGTGACGGCGACGAAGACCCGGATTCCTGGGCTGACATGTAGCCCGAGGTTCGCTACCCCGCTTCCGGATGTCCCGAACTACGGGGATGAGATCGAGCTGGTCGCCGGGCGGCTGCACAAGACGCTGATGCCGTGGCAGTCACTCGCCGCGAGGCTCGCTACCAGCTACGACCCGGACACCGGGGAGTACCTGTTCGACGAGATCGACATCACGGTCCCGCGCCAGTCGGGCAAGACCACGTTGGTCGTCGCCAAGACGGTCCACCGGCTGGTCGTCGTGGCCCGCCGGCTAGGTGCTCAGCGTTCGACCTACACGGCGCAGGACCGGGCGTCTGCCAGACGGAAGCTCGAGCGGGACTTCGCCGAGATGCTTCGAGCCTCCGGCCGGTCGTTCTCCGAGGTCGAACATGCCCGGCAGCGGCCGCGGCGTTCGACCGAATGGCGGCTGACCCTGAACAACGGGTCCGAGGCCATCCAGTTCGGTCGCGGCTCATGGTGGCAGATCGAGACCCCATCGGAGACCGGCGGCCACGGCGACACCCTCGACGACGGAACGATTGACGAGGCGTTCGCCCACGAGGACGATGCCGTCGAGGGCGGCATGCGGCCCACGATGATCACCCGCAAGAACGCCGGTCTTTGGGTCGTGTCCACCGCGGGCCACGGCAGAAGCAAGTACCTGTGGCGGAAGGTGCTAGCTGGGCGTGAGGCTTGCGAGTCGGGGCGCCACGGCAAGACCGCGTACCTCGAGTTCTCGGCCCCAGACGACGCCGACCCCGGCGACCCGAAGGTCTGGCGGGACTGCTCCCCAGCCCTCGGGTTCACGATCACCGAAGACGCGATCGCCGCTGCATGGGAACGGGCGCAGCGCACGGGCGTGGAGGGGATCAACACCTTCCGCCGCACGATGCTGAACCAGTGGCCGGAGATCCCCGTGCTGAGCCTCGACGACGTCGACTTCAAGGTCATCCCGCAAGAACCCTGGACGGCGGCGCTTGACGCACGCTCGACCCCATCCGGGGACCTGGCATGGGCGCTCGACCTCGACACCAACATTCACGGCGAGGAGTGGTGCTCGATCGCCATGAGCGACGGCCGTCACGTCGAGATCGTGACACCGCCCGACGCACCAGCTGGAAGTTCCTGGGTCGTGGCTCTCGCGGCGGCGAAGGTCGCGGAGATCACCCTCGACCCGAAGTCGGCTGCCGGGAAGCTCATCGACCCCCTCGAGGCGGCAGGCGTACGAGTCCGCCGCGTGTCTGCCGACGAGTTCGTACAAGCCTCGCAGCAGTTCTACGACTCGGTGCTCGCTGGAGAGATCCGGCATATCGGTCAGCCGAGGCTCACGACCGCTGTTGCCAAGGCAGCCCAACGTGAGGTTGGCGATGGCGCCTGGCGGTTCTCTCGCAAGCTCGCATCTGCCGATGTCTCGCCGCTGATCGCCGGGATGCTCGCCGTTTGGGCCGCACGTACCGGTCCCGCCCCTGTTGATCCGTTCGCCATATACGCCTGAGGAGGGCCCGATGTTTCGACGCTGGGACCTTCTCCTCCTGGTTGCCGTGGTCGCTCTCGTAGCGGCTGCTGGCGGTGTTGACGTCCGGCTCGGGCTTCTCGCCCTCGCTGTGTCGTTGGGTGGGGTCTGGTACTGGCTAGGTGACGCTGGCGGTGACGGGTAGTGCGCCGCATCGACCAGCGCCGTAGCTCGCCGCCCAGTAACCCGATGCCGGGTATGTCGGAGCGGTTCTCGTTCCCGGAGTGGGTCAACTACCTCGGCCGGAACTACCAGATCGCAGGGTCCCCGGCATCCACGCCGGAGGCGACGTTCGAGGGGTACGTCCGGACGATCGCTGAACGCAACGGTGTCGTCTCTGCTGCGATCGCTGCACGGGCACTGCTGGTGTCTCAAGTCCGGTTCACCTGGCGGGACAACACCGCATCCAAGACCCCTGGCCGGTTGCATCGTGACCCGTCGCTCCTGGTCCTCGACCGACCGGGGCAGATGACCCGCCCGGAGATGCTCCACCTCGCCGAGGAGGATGCGTCTCTCGCCGGGAACTGGTACGCGCTCCGGAAGGGCAACGAGCTGTTCCGGCTCCGACCCGACTGGATGACGGTCGTTCTCGGGTCCAACACGGAACCCGCGTCTGACGGTACGCCGCCTGCGGATAGCCGGATCGTCGGGTACGTGTTCGCCGACCCCGGCAACCCGGGCGGCCGGAAGCAGGCGTTCCTGCCGTCCGAGGTCATCCATTGGAAGCCTGAACCGCACCCGCTCGAGTGGTGGCGGGGCCAGTCGTGGATCACGTCGGTGATCCGTGAAATCCAGAACGACGGTCAGGCCGAAGCGCACACGTCGAAGTTCTTCGAAAACGCAGCGACACCGAACCTCGTGTTCGTCATGGACAAGGACAAGACCCCTGAGCAGGTGAAGGGGTTCGCTGAGGTCATCAACAACCGGACCGAAGGGGTTGCCGGGGCGTACAAGAACCTGTTCCTCGGCGGCGGTTCCGACGTGAAAGTCGTCGGTGACGCCAAGGGCGCACTGGATCTGAAGGACATCATCGGCGGCTACGAGACTCGGATCGCCGCCCGCTCGAGGGTCCCCGCCACAGTGCTGGGGATCCGTGAGGGCCTCGCCGGCTCCGCGTTGAACGCCGGGAACTACTCGTCCGCCCGGCGGATGTGGGCCGACGGGTGGTTCACCCCCCACGTTCAGGGCCTCGCCGCAGCGTGCGAATCGGTGATCCCGACCCGCCCCAGCAACGCCGACCTGTGGCCGGACAGCTCCGGTGTCCTGTTCCTCCAGGAGGACGAACTCGACCTCGCAGAGATCCAGTCCCGCCGGATGCTCACCATCGAGTCAGGTGTCCGTGCCGGGTTCACCCCCGACTCCGTGGTCGAAGCGATCGAGAAGGACGACCTGAGCCTCCTCGTGCATACCGGCCTGTTCTCCGTGCAGCTCCAGCCGCCCACGGACGGCACCACGCCACCACCCGCCTGACCTTCAGGAGACGCCATGCAGGCACCCAAGGCTCTGCTCTCACGCGCGTTCACCTTCGAGACCCGGGCCGCGGACGGTGGCGACGGGTTCACCCTCGAGGGCTACGCAGCCGTGTTCGACACCCCAACCCGGATCGACTCCTGGGAAGGGAAGTTCGACGAGCAGATCGCATCCGGAGCGTTCGCCAAGACCATCAGCGAACGGACCCCGGTCCTTCAGTTCGACCACGGCCGAGACATCGCCACCGGGTCCGTCCCGATCGGAGCGATCGAGGAACTAAAGGAAGACGACCACGGGCTGTTCGTCCGTGCCCGCCTCCACGACAACGCCCGGGTCGAGCCGATCCGGCAGGCCATCGCCTCCGGTGCCATCGACGGCATGTCGTTCCGGTTCCGCGCCACCCGCGAGGAATGGGACGAATCCGGAGAGATCCCCGTCCGCACGATCCGTGAAGTCGAGCTGTTCGAGCTCGGCCCGGTCGTGTTCCCCGCCTACGACGCCACTTCCGTCGGAGTGCGCTCCCTGCTCGCCGGCCTGACCGCCGAGCAGCGCGAAGCGCTCCTGACCGAACTGGCCGCCCCTCTGACCGACGCCGCCCCCCGGGGCACCTCGGAACGAAACGACGACGCCGCCCCGCAGGGCACCTCGTCCGCCCACCGCGCCGCGTTCCTACGGCGCATCACCCCCACCCTTCAAGGAGTAGCAAGATGAGCGACAAGCTCAACGACCTGCGGGCCGGAATCGCCTACGTCGGCGACCTTCTCCGCACCATCAACGACTCGGCCGAGGCCGAGAACCGCGACCTCACCGAGGACGAGGAGCGCCAGTGGACCGAGGGCGAGACCTACGTCGCTGACACCCTCGAGGCCATCAAGCGTGAGGAGCGCCGCGAGCAGGTGCTCGAGGCCGCCGCTACCGCCGGTCACCCCGGTGACGGCGCCCGCGACTTCCAGTACCAGCGGAAGACCGAGACCGCCGTCGACGTGCGCCGCGCCCCGGTCGCTCAGATCCGGGACGCCGCTCTCGCTCTCCTCGAGCGGGACTCCGACGACGTCGCCGTCACCGACGACGCCAAGGTCGCCGTCGAGCGCCTGATCCGCCGGAAGGACGGCGAGATCGCCATGCGGACCGTTCTCACCGAGAACGACGCCTACCGGTCGGCGTTCCAGAAGCTCCTCACCGGTGCGGTCACCTTCTCCACGGAGGAGGCCCGGGCTCTCGACGAGTACCGCGAGATGAACATCACCACCGCCGGTGACGGCGGCTACGGCGTCCCGGTGTTCATCGACCCCACGATCCTCCTGACCGACCAGGGTTCCCCGAACCCGTTCTGGTCGATCGCTTCGGTCGAGACGATCACCACCGCCACCTGGCGGGGCGTGTCGGCCGCTGGGATGACATGGGCGTTCGAGACCGAGTCCGCCCCGGCGAACGACCTGTCCCCGACGCTGGCTCAGCCGACGGTGTACGCCCACAAGGCGCAGGGCTTCCTCCCGTACTCGATCGAGGTCGGCATGGACTACCCGAACTTCGGTTCGGAGATGGCCCGCCTCCTCAGTTCCGGGTACGACGAGCTCGCCCTCCAGAAGTTCACCGTCGGCACCGGTACCGGTGAGCCGTGGGGCATCTTCGAGGCGTGCGAGAACGCGACCTGCCAGGTCACGGTCGGCACCGATGGGCAGCTCCACGCTGCTGACATCAACAACGTGTGGGGTCAGCTGCTCCCGCGGTTCCGCAGCCGTGCCTCGTGGGTGATGAACATCGACGTCAACAACGACATCCAGCAGCTGGGTGACGACAAGCTCTCGAAGCAGACCGTCAACCTCGCCGCTGGTGCAGTCGACATCCTCAAGGGCAAGCAGGTGTACGAGTCCCCGTACGCCCCCGCCTTCACCGGTACCACGGGTCAGGCTTCGATCCTCGTGGTTGGTGACTTCTCCAACTACAAGATCGTGCGCCGGGCCGGGATGAGCGTCGAGCCCATCCAGCACCTGTTCGACACCACCACTGGTGCCCCGATCGGTCAGCGGGCGCTCTACGCGTTCGCCCGCATCGGCGCCGACTCGGTCGTGGACAACGCCTTCAGGATGCTCGTGAATACTTGAGCCTTCCAATACACCTAGTAACCTCGGGTGATGCCTGAGATTTCTAGGTGTCAGGAGTGCGGTGGTCCCACTGCGTTGCACGCGCGGTGGGGCCACCCCCTCAAGTACTGCTCGCCGGCATGTAGGTCGAACCACGCCAACAAGCAGGTTCGGGAGCGACTCGCCGAAGCGCGACCGTCGACCTGCACTGAGTGCGGCAACGAAGTGGAACAGCCCGCCATTGGGCGCTCACGCCGCTTCTGTTCGGACAAGTGCAGGCGGCGGTTCCACAACCGCCGAGCACGCCGCGCCAGGCTGCCCCTCCGTGACCCGGCTCCCGAACCGCGTAACTGCATTCATTGCGGCAAGGAGTTCCTTCCGACGAACCGCCAGAAGGTCTACTGCCACGGCTGGTGTGTTCAGGCGGCCTATCAGCAACGCAAGCGCGAAGGTGCTCCACTCCGGATGGTCAACCGCACCATCAACTGCGACGAGTGCGGGGCATCCTTCACGGCCGAGCATCCGAATGCCCGATGGTGTTCCACGAAGTGTCATCGCCGGTTCTGGGGTCGAGTGCAGTCCCGACAACGCGGGGCGCTCTCGACGGCGTCGTACTCGGATCTCGACATCTTCGAGCGTGACGGTTGGATCTGCTCCCTGTGCGGCGAGCCGATCGACCCGAACGCTTCCCGGTCGTCTCTGAATGGAGCGACCATCGATCACATTGTGCCGCTGTCACTCGGTGGAGCAGACGCTCCCGAGAACGTGGCTATCGCTCACCGCTCCTGCAACCGCAGGAAGGCGGCCCTTCTGCTCTAGCCGCTGACCTCCACGGGTCGGGCCAGGGCGAACTGATCGTTCCCGGCCTGGTCCTTGCGGGTGCCGGGCCGGGGACGAAACCCGCTCCAACCCGCTGGAGGAAATGATGTACGCATACGCGATCACGACGACGGTCACGGCCCACAAGGGTCAGACCGTCCGGGTCTACGAGGGCGAGGTGTGGGACGCCGACGACCCGTTCGTCACAGCGAACCCGGCCCTGTTCTCGAGCAAGGCAACGAAGCTGCGGAGCACGACCCCGAAGCAGGCTGTCATCGACCGGGCCCCCGAGCCTGTTGTCGAGGAGACCACGGCCGAGCCGGGCAAGAAGCGCCGCACCCGTGCGTCCTGACAGCGTCTTCGTCGCGTACATCACCGACGGCCGGGACGTCGCCTACTCGTGGCATCACTGCTACGAGGAACTCGTCGGGTGGGATCTCACCCACCATCGACGGTTCATCGACGGCGGCGGTTGGCTGGGGATGCGCTGCGGTACCGACGGTCTCGTGGGTGCCCGGAACAAGGTCGTTCGGGAGTTCCTGAAGACCGACGCCCAATGGCTGTTCTGGATCGACACCGACATGGGGTTCGAACCCGACACCGTCGACCGGCTCCTCGAAGCAGCGGACCCGAACACCCGGCCGATCGTCGGCGGGCTGTGCTTCGCGATGCGAGGCGTCGCCCTCGACGCGATGGGCGGGTCGGTCACCATGCCGGTCCCCACCATCTACGACTGGGCCAGCGACGAGAACACCAGGGAGCAGGGATTCAACCCCCGACGCACCTACCCGCGGGACACCGTCGTGCAGTGCGCCGCCACCGGGTCTGCGTGTCTGTTGGTTCACCGGAGGGTGTTCGAAGCGATCGCTGAGCAGTTCCTCCCGCAGGGGCAAGCCTGGTACGACAAGGTCCCGATCGTCCCCGAATCCGCTGATGGGGCGCGGGTGGAGATGTCCGAGGATCTCGGGTTCTGCATGAGGGCCGGCGCTATCGGTGCCCCGGTCTTCGTGCACACCGGGGTGAAGACCACCCACATGAAGCACGTCTGGTTGGGGGAGGACCGGTACCTCGCCGAGTCCTGGCCCGAACCCGCGTCCGAACCTGTCGCTGTGATCGTCCCAGCGCTCGCTCGCCCGGGGAACGCGGCGCCGTTCATGCAGTCGCTCCGGGCCTCGACCGGGCTGGCTACCGCGTACTTCGTGTGCGACCGGGACGACCGGGCCGAACAGGAAGCAGCGCACGCTGCTGGGGCCAGGGTGTTGATCCACGACGGGGAACACGGGACGTTCGCCGTGAAGGCCAACTACGGGTACCGGAACACCACCGAACCCTGGCTCCTCGTCGTCGGTGACGACGTGTGTTTCCGGCCCGGCTGGTACGACCGTGCCATCCGCGCCGCAGGCGACACCCGCCATCTCGTCGCGACGAACGACTACTCCGGTCTCGACCGCCGCCACGCCGTCCACCCCCTGATCCGGCGGTCGTGGATTGACCTTCACGGCGCATCCTGGGACGGCCCCGGTGTCTTGGCGCATGAGGGGTACCGGCACTGCTTCGTCGACAACGAATGGACCGCTGTCGCCATCCAAGACGGCGCGTTCGTCGAAGCCCCCGACGCCGTGGTCGAGCACCTTCACCCGCTGTTCAAGAAGGCCCCGGACGACGCCGTGTACCGGAAGGGGCAGCACTCCTACGACCGTGACCAACGGCTGTGGGAGAAGCGCTCCACCGACCACGCCACGAAGACGGGGTTCTCTGTCGCCGCTTCGGTCGCGGCGTACAACCGGCAGTGGTCCAGCATCCCGGATCTCGTGAAGGTCGAGGAAGACCTCGACCGGTACGAACACATCCTCACCACCACGAAACCCGAAGTGGTCGTGGAGTGCGGGACGTGGAAGGGCCGCTCAGCGGTGTGGTTCGCCGAACACGGCTGCGACGTGATCACGATCGACATCGACGACAACCGCACATGGGAACACACGAGGGTCACGTTCCTCGAAGGATCATCGGTAGACCCGGAGATCGTCGCGAAGGTCACCGAGCTCGTCGCCGGCCGGCGTTGCATGGTCGTCCTCGACTCCGACCATTCCGGGACCCATGTGGCAGCGGAGATCCTGAAGTACGGGCCCCTCGTCTCACCGGGTTGCTACATGGTCGTCGAGGACGGGATCTGCCGGTTCGTGCCGAATGAGAAAAGATGTTCCATCAAGAGAATACAAGTGATCAAGGTAAGGAGTTCGAGAATAATGACTTTGATGAATTTTACAGGAATCATGGCTACTCGCATACATTTTCAGCACCAAGAACTCCTAAACAAAATGACATTGTAGAGAGAAAGAGCAGAACCCTCATTGAAATGACTCGGACGATGCTGAGCGAGAACAACCTACCTAGATACTTTTGGGCAAAAGCCGTTAGCACGGCATGCTACATTATAAACCGAGCCATGGTAAGACTCATCCTGAGAAAAATACCATATGAACTTTTCAAAGGTAAGAAACCCAACATCTCTTATTTGAAACCATTTGGATCCATATGCCATATTCTTAATAATGGAAGATCTAATTTGGGAAAATTCGATGCAAAAAGTGATCGTGAAATTTTTCTTGAGTACTCTCTTAACTCTAGAGCTTATCGAGTTTATAACCTGGGAACTCTTGCAGTAGAGGAGAGCCCACATGTCATTGTAGATGAGTCATGCAATATGAATGATAACAAAAACTCAAATTTGCAGGATGAAGAAGAAGAAACTGGTGAAGAAAATCCTCCAAAGGCAACACGAGAACAAGAAATTCAAGGAGAAGACTTGAAAGTTGAGGATCAAGAAAGTAAACAAGGACAACAGCTTCCTAGGCAATGGACTTTCCACAAAAGCCATCCAGTCGAGAATGTGATTGATAATGTAGAAGATAAAGTGAAAACTCGATCTTCACACAGGGAAGTAGATAATTTGGACTATCTTGCACTATTTTCTCAGTTTGAACCACATTCTATTGTTGATGCCTTAAAGGAAAATTCCTGGATCTTAGCTATGCAAGATGAACTACACCAGTTTCAAAGGAATAAAGTGTGGTTCCTTGTGCCTTGTCCTAAAAATCACTCTGTGATCAGAACCAAGTGAATTTCTCGAAACAAATTAAAAGATCAAGGAGTGGTGATTAGGAATATGGCTAGGCTAGTAGCCAAAGACTATAGCCAAGAAATAGGAATTGACTTTGACGAGTTTTTTGCCCCAGTGGCAAGACTTTAGACTGTAAGAATTCTTTTAGCTTTTGCATGCCACAATGATATTAAACTCAAATGGATGTGAAAAGTGTGTTCTTGAATGGCTTTATACAGCAAGACGTGTATGTGGAGCAGTCTCCGAGATTTGAAGATCACGCATATCCAAATCATGTTTACAAATTAGACAAGGTGCTTTATGGGTTGAAACAAGCTCCCCGTGCCTGGTACGAGAGGCTAAGTTCCTTCCTTGTTGACAATGGGTTCAAACGTGTTAACATTGATCAAACATTGTTTACCAAAGTAAATGGTAAGAGAATTCTAATTGTTCAAGTATATTTTGATGACATTATATTTGGCTCTACTGATAACCCATTTAGTGAGAACTTTGCCAAACTTATGCAATGTGAGTTTGAGATGAGTATGATGGGAGAATTGACTTTCTTCTTGGGCTTCCAGGTCAAGCAAATGGTAGATGGAATATTCATATGTCAAAGGAAGTTTACTCGTGATTTACTCACAAAGTATAACTTCAGCAAGGTAAAACCTCAACCTACACCCATGTCTACCTCAATCAAACTTGATCAAGATGACAAAGGTAAGACCGTGGACCAAAAACTTTTTAGAAGCATGATAGGATCATTGTTGTATTTGACTGCTAGCCGGCCCGACCATCAATTTGTTGTTTGTTTGTGTGGGAGATTTTAGTCCAATCTGAAAGAATCACACATGTCGGCCGTGAAATGGATTTTTGGATATATTGCTGGTTCAGTTAGTTTGGGCTTATGGTTTCTACATAATTCAAGCTTTGAATTAATTACTAATTTTTACGCTGATTCTGTGGGTTGTAAAGTGGACCGAAAAAGCACCAGCGGGTATTGCCAATTTCTTGGGGGATGCATGGTCTCATGGGCATCCAAGAAACAAAATTCAGTGGCATTATCAACCGCCGAAGCTGAGTATGTGGCTATAGGTAGTTGTGTTGCCCAGGTGCTATGGATCTAACAACAAATAATTGACTATGGCATCTCCTTTAAAAACACCTCAATCTTGTGTGATAACGCCTCAGCCATAAATTTGTCATGAAATCCTGTTCATCACTCTCGCACTAAGCATATTGAATTTAGACATCATTTTATTCGAGATCATGTTAGTAAGGGTGATGTTGAAATGAACTTCATTGAAACCAACCATCAAATTACCGATATTTTTACCAAACCTCTAAATGAAGAAAAATTCACATTATTTAGGAGAGAATTAGGGGTTTGTAGGATAGAGGAGTCTGACTCATGAACATCTACATCATGTAATTACATTTTGTGAATTAGTTATTTACTTGCATTATGTGCATAAGTGTTCATAAGATTTCGTGGTATATAAAATGGTGAACTGTGGAAAGGTGGCCTACGAGTCACCATCTAGAATCAAGAAGCGGCTCCCAGATTGGACCCTAGACGAGTGAGTTATCATTTTTCTCCCTCGGGTACGCTATTCTGTCTACTCTAGGATTGAGCAGACACCTGACCACTGTTTGTGATGCTGCTATCTGCTCTGACCTCCTCTGGCATCCCTGTGGGTACCATTTCGAAGAGGACTCAGCAATGGTTCCAATGACTCTGGCCATGCTAGAATCCAAGCTCAGGAGTGTTCGTGGTGACCCTGTGTACCTACTGCTGAAATTTTGTAACAATCAGAGCCAGAAAATAGATCCCTTGATCACTATCCTGCCTCGACCAGTGCCGTCCTCCAAAAGTCCTACCAAAATTCAGAGGTCCTCCTGGACCTATCAGGGAGGTTTTGCCACTAGTCTCGTCAATAATGGAGTTCTGGAGCGACTACAGAGGCGTCATCTTTGACTTGTTGTCCCCAGTTCCAGAGAGCGGGCAGATCCGACGTCGTCATCCTGTTTGATTTTCTAGCTTTGTCCCCTCCCCTCACTTGGCCGGCTGAAGGCCCCTCCCTGCGTGGAGGTAGTTTTGGCTGTAAACAACTTAACTCCCACCCCAAGACCCCCCTCCTGCGTGAGGTGCAGTGTTGTAATGAATTCTATTTCAGGTTAGAGCTACACCATCGCGGCGTGCGGGTCCGTACCCACGCCTCCCCACTCGCCCTCGTCTCTGACCGGGATCGGTGTATTCATGTCGATCAGGTGAGCTCCTAAACACATCTCATTGCTGGGATTTTATTTGCTTAGTTTAGTAATGCATTTGGGTTGCTCCGTCGGCGGTGAGAGACTGCCCGATCCTGAGTTCAATAATATTTGAGTGACTACCGTGGGCGAGTTGCGAGAGAACCATTACATCCCACACCCCCGGTGTGCTGGCCGCCCATAAGAGTGGGCATCCCTGGACCCTTGAGAGTTCAATCCCAAGCAAGCCAACCCCCGGAGCCGCGAGGTCCCACCTCGGACCCTCACCACCATCATTGGGTTGCCTACGGGCACAGGTGTACGCTTAGTCAGTGAGTCCGCTCGAGTGAAGCTGTCGGTCCGTGAGTTGCTTGCTTGCTAGGTCTGAGGGTCATTTGGTTGGTCCCTAGGTCATTTCACATCAAGTGGTATCAGAGCAAGTTCACAACTTATCTCTACAAGTTGGTCCTAGGGCATGATTACGTTAGAATCATCATTGATCCACCCGTTGCATCATCATGTATACTCCTCTTTGGGTAATGCGGTACAATTCAGACCCTCCACGGACCAGCGGAGTTTATGAACTAATATTGAAGGAACATGGCAACCAAAGGAGAGTGAGGGTAGAGAACTTACTCTACCGGTTTGAAGAAACTGGTCCCGTTCGAAGACGAGGGTGAGCGGGGAAGCGTGGGTTCCCCACACGTCGTGCCGGTGTAGTTTCAATTTGTTCAAGATTTTACATCACTACGCCTCATGCAAGGGGGTTGAACTTGGGGAAGGGAAGTCAAAGTTACATTCAAACACTATCTCCCGCAGGGAGGGGTGGTAAGTCGGCCAGGCGAGGAGGGAAAAATGAAATAGAAGTGAACTAAGTGAAGGATGCCGATTCTATCCGTGCTCTGGAACAGGAGACAAGCTGTCGTTGTCGGTGCCGCTGAGACCACTCTCGAACTCAGTTTTTGACAAGACTAGTGACAAACTCTTTGGGACTGGATTAGGATGACGTCCAATTTTTGGGGAATTCTCAGGTTGGCGGTGCCAGTCGGGGAAGAGCCACAAACAGGGTCCCTACTTTCTGGTTCTATCTGCTATGGTACCACAGTAGCAGGAAATTGAGGCTGCCACGAGTGCTCCTGAACTCTGAATCAAGCATGGCTGGAGTTGTTGGAACCGTTGTCGAGTCTTTTTCGAAACGAGACCTGCGGAATGCCATAGGAGGTCGGAGAAGAGCAGAGCAGTCTGAACAGTGGTTGGGTGTCTGTTCAGTCCTAGAGTGGACAGAGCAGCGCACCCGAAGGAGAAAATTGAGAAATCACTTCTCCAAATGTCGAACGGGGTGCCACTTCTTGGTAGTGGAAGAGGACTTGTCTACGAAGCTCTCAGCCAAGTGGCGCCCAAAGAATCACTGGATTGTGGCTGTGGGAGTTTCTGGAAGTTACTTCAGGTTGCTGACCAGACCTATCCTGTGTAGTCGGGGAAGAACAGCTCTCCTTGGCAGTCACGAACTTAGACAGGGTCGAGACTACCGCCGTTACGAAGAAGACAGGGAGCCGCTTCGACGGTGCCTATGGAGCGCCCAGGAACGCTGGGATGAAGTCATGGTCGGCTCTGCAAGTCGCTGGGGCTCTGCTTCCTGTAAACTGGGAAGTGCAGGTTGAGGATGGGAGGTGGGAAATGAGGTAAACGGGAGGGGAAAGAGAGGGGAAGGGTGTGGAGGTAACCCTTGGCTGTTAGGGGGTCTGGGAGGGGGAAAACCAAGGTGAGGGAGGGGGTGAATGGGGGCAGGAAGGTGGTCTAACAGGTGGGGAGAGGGTGAGCTACGAATTTGGGACTTGGATGAAGAGGGGGAGGGATGATGGCTTCCCTATTTTGGGTTGTCTAGGGCTAGTGGGAGGAGAGAGTGGAGGGAATAATTCAAACTTCCCTTGGGAGTGGGAGGATTTCATGGAGTGAAACTCGTAAATATACCCCTACCTTAGGGCATGGGATTTTCCTCGGGGATAAACCCTTAATATCATTATTAATATCATAAAGGTAAAAGAGATCTTTGGCAGTTAATCAAAAGTGTTCGGACTTGTTCCGATTTAAATTAACACTGACTCCGGTTGGTGGGGAAAAGTTCTATACACGAATTCTAAATCGTCTGATAAACCCAAAACGCGAAATAAATAAATGCAAATAAGCATGCTGATGATACCCGAAATCCAACCCCCAAAATTTCAATTCATGGTCAGTGTGTCCGCATTTTTTGCGCTTGTGTAAACATCCACATAAAAAACCTTGGGTGGACTAAATATCTCAGGGGGCATACTCATAGTAGCTTGTGGAGTAAGATGGAAGAATCTGATGCGGATAACAAACATTATGAACAAGGTTAAGGTATTTTCTTGGAAATTCATTCTTGGGAAACTCCTAACAGCAGATAGGCTGAGGAAGTTTATCTCTAACCTAAATGGGGGATGCTCTTTTTTTGGTGCTACTTTTGAAGGATCCTATGATCACCTCTTTTTTGGATGCTGGATCATAATGGTCTTCTGTTATCTAAGACTCAATTTTCTCTAAATTAATTGAGAATTAAGCATAGAAAAATAATCCCTAAATAGAGTAAAATGGCACAATGCCAATAGTGCTCTACCAGTCAAGTCGGCCTCGAAAATTGAGATGCGGTGCCAGGCCAGACGGCACGACATGACAATCGGGGATCGCCCCCGAGCACAGGACACTGCACTAGTCAGTTTCCCGATAACCAGGTCGGATCCAAGGTTCGGGACAACTCGCCGCATCGAGCGGCACTCTGAAGAGATTCGGGGATCACCCCCGGACACTCTGCATACGATGTCACACCGTCGGCACCTCAACAACTGGGTTAACCCAGGTCTCAGAATAGCTTGCCGCATCATACGACTCTTCGCCAAGGAACGAGGGTCACCCCGACCACCAGACAAACGATGTCATCATGTCGATGCCCCAGTCACCGGGCCCAACCAAGGGTCCTAACCATCTAGCCGTGACTCGTGGCAACATCAACAATCGATCAGACCTGCCCCCGATCACTCAGTTTGTGGGTTTCCCCACGTTCAGCATAGCTACTCGAGCCGGGGGCACCCTAACTACAAGCCACATCATGTGGCACCCAACAACGAGGCTGGGGTCTATCCCCTGAGTCGCCTCCCTCCAGTCCTCTGAAGTCAAAGAAAGACCCATCTGGGCCAACCACAAGCTTCAGGAGCTTGCAACACCCTTATACGGCCCCACACGCCCGTGTTGGGACCTTCCCCGAGCACCTCGTGGCCGCGTATGCTCTAGCCACTCTATGGCAGGCCAGAGCCCGACTCAGGAACAAACCAAGATCAAGTGAACCATTTAAATACCTGAAAATTCTTTTCACGGCCGACAAATGTGATTTCCTGGGATAAGATTGATATCTTGCACAGAGGCACACTGAAATGTCTGTCAGGCCTACTAGCAGAAAGATATAATAATGAACCTATCATACCCCAGAAGAGTTTTTGATCAACGATATTACCCTTCTCATCTCCCAATTTCAGTCAGGTGGACATTGGTGTAGCAAATGGTTTGGCAGTCTCTAATTGAAATTTCTTCACAATTTCTTGTGTGTACTTCTTCTGATTTATGAAGATACCATCGTCTAGTTGCTTTATCTAAAGTCCCAAGAGGAAGTTCAACTCGCCCATCAAGCTCATCTTGAACTCTCCCTGCATGAGTTGGGCAAATTCATCATTCATTTTCAGATCAGAGGCTCTAAAAATTATGTCATCTACATAAACTTGAACAATTAAGGCATGTTCATCTCAAGTTTTAGTAAACAATGTTTCATCTATGTTACCTCATTTGAAGCCATTATCTATCAAAAATAAACTTAGACGATCATGCCATGCCCGAGGAGCTTGTTTTAACCCATACAGTGCCTTGTTTAGTTTGTAGATGTGGTCCGAAAATTTTTCATCTTCGAAGCCTGGTGGTTGCTCCACGTATACTTCTTCATTTATGATTCCATTGAGGAAGGCACTTTTCACGTCCATTTGGAAAAGCCTGATGTTCCTGTGACAAGCATAAGCAAGAAGAATTCTTACTGTCATTAATCTAGCCATAGGAGTGAAAGATTCATCAAAATGAATACCAAATTATTTGGAGTAGCCTTTGGCGACAAGTCTTGCCTTATTCCTCACAACCACCCCATCTTCACTAAGTTTATTTCAGAAAACCCACATAGTTTCGATTATGGGATGATTATCAAGCCGGGGCATGAGGAACCACACCAGATTCCTTTGGAATTGGTGTAGTTCTTCTTGCATGGCGAGAACCCAAGAATTGTCATTAAGTGCATCATCTAAAGACTTAGGCTCAATAGAGGAAAGTAAAGCTAAGTTGTCATGGATTTCAACTTCCCTGTATGAGGCCCACGTTCGCACTCCATCATCCACACCGCCGATTACATTTTCCAATGGATGGTCTTTATGCGTAGTCCATTGGTGTGGAAGGGTCGAATGTACTTACTCCTCTTGTTGCTCTTGCTCTGTTTCTTTTTCAAGATCTTCTGCCTCACCTTATTTGCTCGATTCTCCTTTCTCAACTTCACTATCACCTGTAACCAGATAATGATCATCATCATTTGACTTTCTCAAAGTGTATTCATCAACCACAACATGCGAACTCTCCTCGACAACGAGAGTTCTAGAATTGTAAACACGGTAAGCCTTGGAAGTTCCTCGTTTCTCTCCCCCTCTCTCTCACGTTCTCTCTCCTACTCCCCCCTTCTCTCTCGTTCTGGCTCGTGCCGACCCTAGATCGAGGCGCAGAAGGTGTCGTTGGGACGGGCTCGTCGCGAGGATCGCGGTGGTACCCTCCTTCGCACGATTCGTAGGACGTGGAGGCGGGATGGGTCAAGAGACGTGCAGGCGTTCTATCGTCTGCATGCGCGTTTTTGAGGTTATCGTCGCGATCGAGGTAGGGGGATGGACTCCTTGCTTCGCTAGGATCACTTTGGTACCACATGCACGTCCATGCGTAGGCATTTTCATCGTTTTCCATGCAAGTTATATTTTTGAGATTTTTAGGCTAAAATACTTGAAAATTTTACCATGGCCATCGTATTTACATTTTGATGCATTCCGTAGTTGTAAAAAGTTGTTATTTGACTTCTCCTACCCTTTTTCCTTTGTTTCACATCGATCCGGCTCGACCAGAGGAGAGCTCGGTCTTGAACTCGTCCCTCTCGTGTCCCAGCTGATATAACGCGCCTGCCAGAGGCCGTTATACACATAACGGGCCCTTGGGGGTGCGTTATGTTCAAGATAATGGACCACCCTTGGACCGTTATGTGACCGTCATTTCTATAGGTCGGTAGGTTGTTTGGCATGACGGACCAGATCCCATCCATCATGACCAGCATAACGCCCTTCTCCAGATGCGTTATGTGGTGTGTAAAACTGTGGATTTTTCTGGGTTTCATGTGTTCAGGTGACTTTAATGGATCAATCCCGGTGCGTTACAGTCACATGACGCACCAGTCATGGCGCGTTATGTTTTGTGTGGCTTCAATGGTTGTTCGGGTGAGTATAACGCGTAGGGGGAGGTGCGTCATACTGAGTATAATGCCCCAGAGATGGCATATTATAGTCTGTATGCCTGTGTTCACTGCTTTGTACGGGTGAGCATAACGGCCTGGGGTAGGCGCGTTATGGTCACATAACACCCCGACCTTGGTCCGTTATACTCTGTTGTTCTGAAAATTTTGAAAAAATAAGTTAAATTCTCCTTTAATGCATTCTATGCTACGTTTGTGTTTTACTCATGTTATTTTATGAATAATGACTTGCTCCTAGAATCCCAATGGAGTGTTTAGACTTTTCATGTGATGGAACCACTGACGTAGCCCTAGACTTCACGGATCGTCGACCCACCTGGGAGAGGTGGAGGGACAGTCCCATCAAACGGTTTAAGCTAGTACCGTGGGCCCTCGACTTTACCGTAGCGCTCTACGGGGAGGAAAATCTAGCTGGAGGCCTGGCTCTAGGCAGGGGTCAGTGTGTGCACACGTGGTCAGAGGTGAGAGCTGACACTGATGAGTGTTACTCTGACTAGTTCTCGGTTGGTATCTTGCCTCCTTCCCCTTCCCTCCTTTCTCATTTTGTGAGATTTGAGTGTCGCCCGGTGTGAGACCGTCCGGCGTGAAGCCGAGCTACGCGAGGTAGCATCCTAACCGTCCCGTTCGTGTCTCCGGAGTTACCGTCGATCTATTTCTACGTCGTCGCCGCGTCAGCAGTAGTGCACTAGTGTGGAGGGACCATCATCCTCATCATCAGTAGTAGATTTTGAACGGAGGTGCCATGCATGTGCCGGTCATTTTGACCTCCCCACGTGCCCCTAAAGCCTGGTCTCCCCATTCAAAAAGGGACATATGTAGTGCACATAGTGCACATCCATGTGAGCCCTATATATCATTTGATTCCCTGCCTTCTCCCCTCTGTTCAGATCCTCTCATCCCGGCCGCCACCTCCCAAGTTGAGCTCCTCCCCGACGTCCTGGTGTCTGCAGCTCTCAAGCGGGGTGACCCAACAGCAAGGATCGATGGAACCACCTTCTTCCCAGGTCATCTCCAGGACGAGCGACACCGAGGACAGCATCATCAACGGATGGCAAGCACATATAGCGACTCTGATTCCCTATTCCTTCTCTCCTCCTCTTCTTCTTCTTGTTCTTCTTCCCTTAATTGGTTGGGCTGCTGCTATCCTTGACTTGCTGTCTGCTTGTAATTATAATTCTCTGATGTTTTGTTGTTGTTTCTGGTGTTCTTTCAGTTGCAGCTGTTGCTACGATTGCACCACAGATTTGTGTGACTTCCTGTGCTGCTCCCTTTTCTGTTAGCCTCAGCTGGCTAGATCTAAGAGGTTCTGAGGAGTCCAGATGGTGCAGGCATTGCAGAGGAAGAAATTAACTTGGAGTAGAATGGAGAAGGAGAGAAGCATGGGTTCAATTTATAGGCAGATCTAGTTTTCCATGTAGGTGTTGTTTGCTTTTGATCTAATTCTCCGGTTTTAAAAGTGGAGTATTTCTCTAATTTTAAAACTGAAAATAGTTTGTTTGGATGATTGTAAGAAAAAATAAGATTTTCTTTGGTTGGTTGTGATTTCAGATTTTTTTTCTGATTTTATTTTTTGAGGGATATGAACTGCAAACTAAATTAGTAGAATATTAGTGCCGTGTTAGAGCATGCAATTTTATTTACATTATTTTACAACACACACCAAACGATCCCTTTACTCATTTGTGGTGAGGACGGTAAGCCACAGAAGATACTTGTCTAGTTTCTTCGCTTTCAACTGGCAGTGTTGGAGAGTTAATTAGCCCTTTTGTGGAAACTTCCAAGACCAGGACGTGGGAGGAGACGAAGGGATCATATGAGTGGAGGCACGGATGCATAATGAACAAATGTGCACGAATGTGTTTTGATAAGAAATATGCACGGAGTTTGACATGCACGGACTCAGGGAAGGACCGCTATGCTTCACAGAACTCAGAAAATCCACAGGGAAATGGAACTATAACACACCAGGACAGGCGCGCTATAGGACTATTACGCACTGGATCAAGGGCGTTAAAGTCAACACGCACACAACACAACTGATAGGGGATATAATGGACCAAGGATGGGGCGTTATGGAGAACATAACGCACCTCTCGTGGGCCGTTATGCCCTCCAGAACGACTGGAATCCACAGGAAAACACGAATATAACGCACCTCAACAGGGGCGTCACATGAGTTTAACGCATAGGGGTAGGGGCGTTAAAGGCAACGGACCTTTAACTCAAAACACAGGGACTATAACGCACTAGGTAAGGCACGTTAAAGTCACCCGAACATGAAAATTCACAGGAAACTCAGACACGGACGATATAACGCAACGTTAAATAACCATAATGCACCGGGGCAGGCGCGTTATGTCACCTGGGTTTCGTGACTCCGGAGGTCGAAATTGAAAATCCCTCTCGGTCGATCGAAATCGACAGGGGACGTGGCGGAATACAAAACCTGCTGAACCTGCCAATCCATACCGATCATACAAGCCTAAGCATGTCACTAGAAATGAAATACGATACCTATGGAATTGATTTCAACAATTAAAAGATGATTTAATGCATTAAAAGTTTGAAAATACACTAAACAGGAATATGTACGAAATATGAGGCAACAGGTGTCGGACCACGGCGCAAGTGGTACCGACGGTGTCCTAACGCGATAAGGTATCCATCCCCCTACCTGGATGACGATGAAAACGGCGAATCGACGGCGAACCGGCGAGAGAGCGACGCAGCGCCTCACGGCCCGGCTCGACTCCACGTTCCACGAATCGAGAAAAGGTGGGCATCAACATGATCCTCGCGATGCGACCAATCCAACGGTACCTCTCCAGCTTCGATCAGCAGCCATCTGGTCAGGAAACGAGAGAGGCATGCAAATCGAGAATAAATCTCAAAATCACCCAAAATAAGAAATGCACAGAAAATGAGGAAGATGGCGACGGATGGCGATGCAGAGGGCGTCAACGAATTCCTGGCGAGATGAGGAGTCTGTTCCCCTACCTTTTGCGCGACGAAGACCGCGAATCGGTGCCGATCGGGCGACGGGGGTCACGCCGTCTTCTAGCTCGCACGTGTCTCCACGCTCCACGATCCGAGGGAAGAAGGGTATTGGCGTGATCCTCGCGTCGAGCCCGTCCCGTCGGTATCTCCCACGCGACGACCGGGGTCCGTTTGGACTGCGAACCGAGGAAATGGGGGTGAAGGAGAGAGAACGTGTGAGATGGAGAGAGAGAGAGAGCGTGAGGTGGAGAGAGAGTGTGTTTCGAGAGAGTGAGGAGAGAGAGAGTGGGGTGGCATATTTTAGGCTTAGGTCTCATAAGTCAATGCATGATTTACACTAAGTCTAACAGGTTGAATGCATCCTTATTCTGTGAAGAACAAAGGTCGATGCAGGTTTTGAATGATTGAAATACAAGGTCGATGCATGTTACTGTAGCAGCCATACTAAGGTCGGTGCATGTCTTGCCTTAGCCATACTAAGGTCGGTGCATGCTTTGCCTTAGCCATATTACGGTTGACGCATGTTTTTGCCTTAGCTACACTAAGGTCGAAGCACATTTCTCAACATGCAGTGTAAGGTCTACTCACATGCATTGTCCAGGTTGGTGCACATTTGCATTCTACCTCATATAGGTCTGAGCATGTTTGGTCTATGTAATTTCAAGTCTGAGCAGGATTGAGTAACATGTAGATAACGTCGGTGCACATTTTGGGTGTCTGCATGTATGGTCTATGCATATCTTGCATAACTGCATACAAGGTCAGTGCACATTTCTGATCATGCATATAGAAGGTCAACACACATTTTTAGGTCTAGGGTTATTCAAGTCTGAGCAGGTCCAAGGTCAGTCCAAGTTGCATACTTCAGGTCTGTGCACATTTGCATATAGCATTCTAAGGTCGATGCACATCATGGCCTAGTAATACTAAGGTCGATGCATATTCTGCCTTAGTTATACTAAGGTCTATGCACATGTTGCATGATGCCTTCTGAAGTCTGTGCAAATTTTGTAGCATGCATTTAAGGTCTGATCATAAGTTCCATTATGCATCTCTTAAGTCTAAGCATTTGTGCTAGCATGCATTGAGGTCTGAGCACACTTGCATTAGTCCTCTATGAGGTCTATGTTGTGCCCCTGTGGTTTTGATGATAGCAGACACTATGAGTCACCAAATGTTTGCATGGAAGATTAAATAATTGACAAAACTTGCTTGCATTTGTTCTGTGCATTTGGTCTGTGCAATTGATCTTTGCACTATGCATCATTGAAGACATTGCTGTGCATTGAAGACATTGCTGTGCAGTGTTAACTCCATCTTGCATTTCCAAGTCCGTGCATATAGGTACACTCTTTATTAACACCGTGCACGTTGGTTCTTCTGTTGCAAAGTCTGTGCACGACCTTATAAGTCCATGCATGTTTTGAACTTAGTAGAGAAACTGCATCTGTGCACATTGTGCATTCGTGTACATTGTGCATCCGTGCACTTTGTGCATCCGTTCACATTTTAGGCTTTCACGCAACTAACTCCGTGCACATTCAAAACAAGTCCATGCACATTCATTCTCTTATGCATCTTTTGTTTTATGCACTCTTTGTGTCCATGCATTTTTTCTCTTATGCACTCGTTATGTCCATGCATACACTAAGTCCGTGCATATTAAGTCAGTGCACGTAGTTTCCTTTCCGCCGTTGCTTTCTCGGTTAGGGTTCCGCGGGATCCCTACTGAGCCAGTGATAGGAGGCTCACCCCTGGTTCCTCAATGGCTGTCGGGGTCACTGGGTGGCCAGGTGTCTGGTCGCCCAAGTCTCTAGGTGGCCAGAGATGTGGCCGCCCAGGTTGTTGGGCAGCCAGATGCGGCCATGAGGTTGGCCTCCCCAGTCTTAAGGTCCTAGAAATGAACAAGTTTTGTGATTCCTCGCAGAGAGTTGTCCCTACATGCATTGTTCACGTCAATACATGTTGGTTTGTGTTTGGCTTCATGTATCAACCTGAGGTCATGTTCTATCATGGTTCAGATGCATGAGTTAGCACTCTGGTGGTTTCTGTGAGACTACAGGGCTGAGTGTTTTACCATAATACCGCCTTGATGGGATATTGTAGTAGGACCCGACAAAATCACCTAGTGTGTACGGCACTCATTGCACAGGTGCGATCTTCTAGAGTGCTCATACCGTGATTAGGGCAAGTGTACATTGTTGTTGGGTGCAGAGGCATGTATCCCATGTTGGGTTGTAGGACACAGCCATGTTGTAGGTTGCAGATACACAGACTCTAGCCAGTCCCTGGGAGAGATGTGTGTCTCTCTCTACCCCAACCGACATCGGTTGTGGGCCACGGATGAGAGACTTATGTATATGAGAGTCGAGCGATGCCGAATTGATGGAATTTATTGTTAGTGTTGTCGCGGCCCTCCTAGCAGATAAGCTAATGCTTTCAACAACTCTGAGGTCATGGCTTTCTGACAAAGTTGTTGGGGTTCTCTTCCGAGCGAGACCAAGGTTTTCCCAACATTGAGGTCATAGTCCTCCCGATGGTGGAGGTTGTACTCTTGACCGTGTAGTCTTGGCCATGGCTTATGTCAGCAAGGAAGGACCTTCACGACATAGGTGTCATGGGTTTTCCTGATAGCGTAGCCGTGGTTTTACCATTGGTTTGGCATTTCAGACTATGAGGTCAAGTTTGCTTAGAAAGTCATGGTTTCGTCACCTTCTGTTGTTACTACTATTACTGCTATTATTGTTATTGTCATTGTTTACTATCATCTTGTCATGGTGGGAATCTATAGGACCCCTACTCAGCCAATGAGAAGAGGCTCCCCTTCTTCTCTAGATTTGGCATGCCTCTACGTGGTTCTGATGTTTTGGGTGATGCCAGCAGTGGTTCGTAGTGCCAGCTTGCTAGAGTCGTGGTATGCCCCATGGCTATGTACATTTCCTTTTCTTGTTGAATGTACTTTGTGGACTGGACTCTATAATCGATTTATTTAATTATAAAATTTTAATTTTATTTCTACCATTTAGTTAATTAATTCTATGATTGATGTCTACATTTATTTTAAATTTTGATGTCCCGTACCAAACGGCCCCTAGAAAAGTTTTCCCTTTGACTGAGTCACAATCCGCGCTGTGGTTTTAATTTGCATGGGGGTCTGTCACTTGGCGAGGCATACGTGTCCCTTAATTTCCGGCTCCACCATGAACCCATTGTTCTTTCTTCCAAGTGCATTTTGATTTTGTCATCTTCTCTTCAACATGACCTTAGTCATCCTACCATGTCTAGTCTGTTCTGTTGCACTTTACATGGCAACCCCATGCCATGCATGATCTCTCTCTCTCTCTCTCTCTCTCTCACACACACACACACACACACACACACAGAGAGAGAGAGAGAGAGAGAGTTAAAAATCGTTTAGCTGTGTTTATCTAATTTCCATTAATGAGTTGAGAAAAAGATGTTTTGTCAGATTATCATTTGCGTAAATCTTGTTATTAGTCGTAATGGTAGAGACCTCACGATGACTGCACCCACACTAATTGTGGCTGCAAATAAAAGGAATCAAGTAATCGGAGTACTCCCGTCAAAAGACACACACTCTCTCTCTCATATACATTTGCTGATAGAAGAAGATAATGGTGTGCATCTACCAGGCAAGATAGGGGCTACCGCAACGAGCATCACAGACATCCTTAATTGCGATACCATGTCAACTCAGACTAATATTGAATAATATTGTCACGTAGTCTTCTTCGGCACCTCCGACATTCGCTGCCCGTGACAAGATCACTCACGCTGTTAGTCCACCCGCTGGAGGTCTCAATCCGGCGACGGCAACTCCAGCTCCTGTCCTCGTCACGGGACTAAACGCTGTTGCTGCGGCATGGTCTCCGCCTGCTGCCCGGGCTACTCACGCCTCCCCTTCTCAGACTGTGGGATCCCCGGTCGCCTCGCTTACACAGTCCTCCCTGGTTGTCTCGTCTGTTGCCCCCAGACTCTCCTTCAATCAAGCTTTGAAGCGAGCCGTCAACCGCGAGCCACCTGGGGCTTCTGCCCCTCCGCCTTCGGTCCGCGCCCCGACCTTGGCTGCTGCCCCTGTGGCTGGATCTCCGAGTGAGGCTTCGTTGTCCCCTTCAGTTGATGGCTTGGTCAAGCTCCCTATTCTCCTTCAGCCTCTTACTATCTCTGGCCTCCAGCCGTCCGGCCCCGTCGACTTCACTACTGTTCATACCAACTGGGTCGGCGTGCAAGATCAGGACTGTTCCCCTCCTCCTTCCGGGGCCGATCGTGTCAACCCCAGACGTTCTCTGCGCAGATCCAACTCTACGAGCTCTACTCGATATCGAGACTTTGTTTAGTTTTTTGTCTCTTTGGCCTCTTTTGGTTTTGGGACTCTCGGGCTTTTTGTTGTTCTCCACCTCTGGCTTGGATGTCGTCCCTAATCTTGTACTCCTCTATGTTATCTACGGGGTGGCATGATTACAGAAGATGAAGAAATATAGGTGAAGGAAGGGGATCCTCACCAAGCGAAGGAAGAATAAGCTTACTACGAGCACGGCAACCGACGGGACGACGAGGGAATCAATGCGGAGACCCCTCAGTAATCTTTATAACTGTCCACGGCAGACCGACGCCTCTGAACCACAGGGCAGGTGAAAAGTCATCCGTCCCTATCACAGTACGGTCGCCACGACCAATCGTCAGTTCGGAGCCTGCGCCCCCAGACGAACAGGACCTGCGTCATGAGTGCAGTGGCGACACCAGCCACCACCAGAGGCACCTTGCGCGCCAAGCACATGGATGGGACCACCAGTCCATGTGATGCAGGGAGATCGCTCTCGAATCCCTCGCCATAAACAACCCTCTTGTGATTGACTCTCAGCTCCCTGTAAAACTGCTCGGCAACTGAGAGTAGGAGGGCTAATGAGGAGGGTAAATTTGGCCCGACCCATGATCGACTTGTTAATAAAAAGCCCAATCCAACTCCGGATCCACAGCGCGCCCACAAGGTGCCCAGCGGTCGCAACCCATTAGGGAGCGGCCCACTACGGCTCAACATCGACAAACGATATAGGGCCATGGCCCAGGCACGGTGATCACCCGAGAATCCTTCGACGACTGACCGTTACTCTTCCCCCCATGACGTCGGCCTTGACTCCATAAACGGGCGAGCACGCCCCACGAGTGCCGTGAGACTCGCCCAATGACCAACCGACGTCGGATACATCGCCCTCCAACGAGAAACTCCTGCCATCATTGCAGGAGGCGTTACTCCACTATTCACGTCCTTTCCTGTTAAGGGATAGGCCCCTCGCTCCAGGAGCACCCATATAAAAGGCACATCTGCAGAGAAGAAGGGACACAATAGAATCTTTTGCCAAAAGCCCTACACAGAGAATCAAGCCATAGCGACTGAGAGGTCATACGTGACCGTTCTCCCAAAGAGAAGAGCTATTCCTCCATAGATCTTACCACCCAGCGAGCACTCGTTGAGTGTCCACTGGGAGCGGCGAGCACTCGACCGAAGGATCTACACGTCTCTCACACCTACTATAACGACCTCCAACTCTCTTATTTTCTCCCCTTGATCTTCCCTGCTCTTACTTGGGACTGTTACTGACCTAAGTATCGGAGGGTTGTCCCCTGATGTAACACCCGGGACTCCTTCTGACGCTTCACTCTTCCTGGTGTTTGCAGGCTTCCATGGGTGCTAGACAATCTTTCACAAACCAATAAATAGAGAAGATGATACGTGGCATAGAAACTAGATTTCTGCCTCTACATATATATATAAGAAGAAAAATGTGACGCCCTAACTCGTAAACTCAGTCTAGTCGTAAAAACTCACGTCGATGGTTCTCTCACAACTCGCCCGCGGTGGTCACTCAAATATAAGCAATTCAAGATCGGGCACTCAACTCTCCGTCCGACGGCACTAGCAGTGATACTAATCTAGCAAGGAAAGACCATCAAGGTAGGGTAACCGAGGCTCACCTGATCTGTGTGAAGACACCGATCCCAGCTGGAGACGATGACGAGCGGGGAGGCGTGGGTATGCACCCGCACGCCACGCCGGTGTAGCTTCGGATGGTGACCTGCTAATACAATCACTACACCCTCGCAGAGGGGTTGATCAAGGGGTGGAGACATTAACTATTACAACCAAAACTACCTCCGCACAGGGAGGGGCTGTAAGCCAGCCATGCGGGGTGGGGGAAAATTAAGCTAGAAGCTGAATGGATGGAGCTCATCAGTTCTGCTAGCTCTCAGGACAGCTTGATAGGTAGTCGTTGTCAGCACCACCACAGGCTCTCCCGAACTCCGTTGTTGACGAAACTTATGGCAAAATCTCCTCGATTGGCCCAAGAGGACGTCCAAATTTTGGGGGAATTCCTGATTGACAGTGTTGGTCGGGGCAGAGGCATGAACAGGGTCTCTATTTGCTAGTTCTGGTAGCTTCTTCACCATTACGCAGGAAGATGAGGCTTCCATGGACGCTCCCGAGCTCTGATTCAGGTGTGGCCAGAGTCGTTGGATTTTTGGTTGAGTCCTCTTCGATTGGAGACCCACGGGGATGCCGGAGGAGGTTGGAGCAGATGTCGAGGATCCGAACAGTGCTGGGGTATCAAACTGGTTCCTGATGAAATTGATCAGCGCGTTAGAGGGAGAAAAATTAGAAATCATAGCTTCGGATGCCGAATGGAGTGACGCTTCTTGGTACTGGAAGTAGACTTATCGTAGAAGGTCTCAGCCAAGCCCTGCCTCCATATCTTCAAGAGAATGGCCATGGGAGCCTCTAAAAGTCACTTCAGGTTGACTATCAAGAAGCTGATGCATAGTCTGGCGATGACGGCTCCCTCAGGCAGCCGCAAGCTCAGAACAGGACAAGATGACCACCATTGTGTAGAGGACTCGGAGACGCTTCCGACGGTATCTCTTGTGCATCTAGGGGCTCCGGGATGAAGCCGTGGCAAGCTCTGCAACCAGAAACTTCTCTGCTACCTGTGAACTGAGAACTGCAGGTTGAAGAGGGGAGGTGGGGAATGAGGTAAATGGGAAGGGAAAGGGGGTGGATGGCTGTGGAGACAATCCCTGACTGTTAGGGGGTCTGGGAGGGGGCAAACTAAGGTGAGGGAGGGGGAGAATGAGGGCTGGAAGGTGATCTAGCAGGTGGGGAGAGGGTGAGCTACAAATTTGGGACTAGGAGGGAGGGAAAGAGGGATGATGGTTTCCCTATTTGGGGATAACCCACCGCTGCCCTCTTTCTCTCCCCACTCATTTCCCTCTCTCTCCCTCGTTTCTCTCACTCTCCCTCACCCTCTCACTCATTCGCTCTCCTTCGCCCCCCCTTCTTGCTCGTTCTAGGCCGTGCCGACCCCGGATCATGACACAGGAGATACCGTTGGACTCGGCTCGTCGCGAGGATGGCGTTGGTGCCTTCCATTTCGCGATTCGTGGGGCGTGGGAACGGGACGGGTCAGGGAAGGTCGCGGAGCTCCGTCATCCACATGCACATTTTTCGAGGTTATCATTGCGATCAAGGTAGGGGGATGGACTCCTTACTTCGCTACGATCACTTTGGTACTACATGCACGTCCATGCGTAGGCATTTTCATTGTTTTCTCTGCAAGTTGTATTTTTGGGATTTTTAGGCTAAAATACTTGTAAAATTCACCATGGCCATTGTATTTGCATTTGGATGCATACCGTAGTTGTAAAAAGTTGTTATTTAGCTTCTCCTACCCTTTTTCCTTTGTTTTGCATCGATCCGGCCCGACCGGAGGGGAGTTCGGTTCCGAACTCATCCCTCTCGTTTCCCAGTTGGTATAACCCGCCTCCCAGAGACCGTCATGCTCATAACGGGCCCTTGGGGGTGCATTGTGTTCAACATAACGGACCACCCTTGGACCGTTATGTAACCGTCATTTCTGTAGGTCTGTAGGTCGTTTGGCATGACGGACCCAGTCCCGTCCGTCATGGCCAACATAACGCCCTTCTCCTAGTGCGTTATGTGGTGTATTAAAACTGTGGATTTTCTGGCTTTTCATGCGTTCGGGTGACTTTAACGGACTGAGCCCGGTGCATTATAGTCACATAATGCACCAGTCGTGGCGCGTTATGTTTCGTGTGATTTTGATGATTGTTCGGGTGAGTATAACGCGCATGGGGAGGCACGTCATACTGAGCATAATGCCCCAGTGATGGCGCGTTATAGTCTGCATATCTGAGTTCTTGTATTTGCACGGGTGAGCATAACGGCTTGGGGTAGGCGCGTTATGGCCACATAACGCCCCGATCTTGGTCCGTTATACTCTGTTGTTCTAGAAACTTTGGATAAACATATTTAATTCTCATTTAATGCATTCCATGCTACGTATATGTTATATTCGTGTTATTTTATGATTAATGGCATGCTCCTAGAATCCCAATGTAGTGCTTGAACTTTCCATGTGATGGAACCACTAGACGTAGCCCTAGACTTCACGAATCGTCAACCCACTTGGGAGAGGTGGAGGGGCAATCCCATCAAATGGTTTTAAGCTAGTACCGTGGGTCCCCGGTTGTACTGTAGCGCTCTACGGGGGGGGGGGGGAATCTAGCGGGAGGCCTGGCCATGGGCAGGGGTCCTTGTGTGTTGTAGTTAGTTATTTATTTCTGTTATTATATCTATTGTCCTGCTTTATTTCCTATTTCTATGTACACCACACCTTTCCTTTAGCCCTTCCGAGTCTTTGGGCTCGTGGGCGGCGGGCAAAGGTTCGAGTTGCGCCGGTTCCTTTCTGGTACTCGGGTCCCAGGTCACTATAGCTGGTATTAGAGCTATGGTTATGGAAGTACATGGGAATTCAGGATATTGTAGTAATCAGAGTCCGTAAGGTCCTGTACAGTCGGCAATTGGCATAGGGTTTTGTGTTTGATTATCGCTTGGTTTCTCGCGTGAGAGTGTGGGTGCGCGACGTTGGCGCTGTGAAGGTGGTTGCTATCATCGTCAGAGTGCTGACGTAGGGTCTAAGGATCGAGATCAAGACCTGTCTCCCTCATTAGTTATGGCCCCAGTTGTGTTGTGTCAGGTAGAGGTTGTCGGCAGATGTGTCGCTGCGGTGCTGTGTTCAAAGAATCTACAGCGTGGTCAGGTGACTAGCGAGGATTGCTCGTGGTTAGGTGTCCGTGAGTGTGCTCTGAGGGAGTTGTTATTGGTGTTGGCCACTCCAGCTGAGGTTTATCTAGTCCCTGAGGCATTGAGATCGTGGTTCGAGGTGGCAGAGTGGGCGCTCTGGTCGAGATGTGCTCAGATGAGCGGAGGATCTTCTTGGATTGAGTTGTGGTTGCCTTGGATTTCGTTTGAGATTGTGTGGCAGTGGCGAGCTTGTGGCTCGAGGATGAGCGTTGGCAGGTGTCAGTTATGGCTCGTGTTACGTTTTGAGGAGTCGCACCGATGGTGCATCGAGAAGTGTTATGATAGTGGTCTGACAAGACACTTGGTGAGTGTGTCGGAGGTGCTGACCTGATGAAGGTAATGGTTTTTCGGTACTGTAAGGTGCTGTTCCCAGCGTGTGCAAGGTTCGAGGTCAGGCCGAGCACGGGGACCTTCCGTTGGTCAGAGGTGTATTGAGTTTTCCCATTGGTTGGAGGAGATCGCGTTGGGTTAAGGTTCGTTGTCTTGCATCGTGTGTCTGGATTTGTTGGCCTCTCTCGTGTGCCATGAAGTCCGTGCGAGACGAACCCTGTGTTGGCAAGGTGCTTGCCGGTGAGAAGCGTTGCCCATTCCCTGATGTGTAAGGGTGTGTTGGCGCTGCTCCGGAATGATGAGTGCCAGTTGGGCGGTGTTTGTGAGAATTTGTAGTTAGTGTTGTGATTTTTGATGTGTTGGGGATCGGAGCCTGAGAGTTGCAGAGGATTGTCGGGATGGAGAATCCTGAGTTGTCATTGTGGTGGCTGTGCACGTGGATCTGAGTGCACAGTGGAGGATCGTAGTGTTGGATGCTACGGGCGGATTTTCAAGGATGTGTAGAGCGTCAGAGGGAAAGAAAAAGGTCCAAGAGTGAAAGAAGAGTGTGAGTCTGTAAGTGAAAGGAGATAGTGAGATAGTGAAGAAGCGAGATATCAAGAGAGGATATCGTGAAGCGATTGAAGCAGGCCTTGAAGATTTGTTCTCCACAGTGACCTCTAGATCAGATCCAAGTCACATTGCTCTTGCGTTAGCATTTTGGTTTGTCTTAATTGTCAGTTTACCGATGCTGAACATTGTGATTTTCTATTTGTACTCTCCATATTTCTTCTAAGCTGTGTATCAGCGGTGGCATAAGCTATAAGGCCCAATGGCAGAGGTGGATTTCTCTGGATAGCTAAGCTGTAACACTCAGCAGACGGCGAAGCTATAATGCCCAATGATCAAGCTGTTAGTTAGTGGTCGGCTAAGCTGTAAAGCCCAGCGATTTGTAGGCAAGCTGTGAGGCCCAGCTGTTGCAAGCTGTTTGACAGTGAAATCCACACTCTGGATTGAGTGTGGGGTGGATGTAGATCTGGGGGACCGAACCACCTAAAAAGTTCTTGTGCACTGTGGTTTGATTTTTTAATGTGTTAATCGTTAGATGTATGTTAGGCGCATTTCAACCTACGTTCCTGGATGCTTTTAATTCCGCATTAGTCTAAAACTGTTCAGATTAAGTTTTAATTTGCTCAAGTTTTTAGACGGAGATTCATTCACCCCCCTCTGAATCTTGGTTTGCACCACTACATCGTGCTAATAATTGGTATCAGAGCGGGTCACTGAGTCATCAGATCCAACGATCTGCAGTGGATCCTGCCATTTTCGGTGCATTAGTTGGTTTTACTGATTGTCTATTATCTCATCTATTTGCTATGGATACAATATCTGTTCCTCCAACGTTTGATGGGATCTGTTTCTCTGATTGGCTTAGTAAGTTTAGACAATATGTGAATTCTGTGGATTCAAATCTTTTGGTCTTAATTGAGCATGGTGCATATGATATTCCAATGAGTAAATCTGAATGGAATATTGGACATGAGCTGATGGATGCTGAAAATAGAAAAGCCCTGGAGCTAGTGAAAGGGGCAATAAGATCTAACGAGCTATCATGTGTATCTGAGTGCAGAAGCGCCAAGGAAGTGATGGACAAACTGACTATCAGTTATGGTGAAGAAAATCTTCAGTGCCTTATGACAAGGGATCATAACAGTGATCAATCAGATGAGTCTCCATCTCAGGTAACTTGTGACTCAGAACAAACGTCTCTTGATGAATTGATTGAGATGTATGATGATTTGTTAGATAAATACAAATCTGATAAAGTTGAAATGAGAAAGAGAAAAAGGAGCATGTTAAATGAAATAAGAGAATTGAAATGTGAGAATGAGCAACTAAAAGATGATCTGAAAAAGAATGAGAATTCATATAATCAAACAGGTTGCATGCATATTCATTTTACCAAATAGGTTGTGTGCACAAATATTTTTCAAAGGTTGATAGTTAGTGCATATGTACACATATGCAGACTCAAGTCGGAGCACATGCATCTTTAAGATCTGAGCATACCAGCATAAGGTCAATGTTAATGTGTCTAGGTTTCATATCAAGCCAGTGCAACATGTTTAGTTAGGTCTGTGCATTTTTTACACTTGTTTGAATGAAGTTTGTGCACATGTAGAAGTCATGCTCTTAAGGTCGGTGCATATTTGCAAATTCTTGCATGATGCAACACACAGGTCAGTGCATATATCCTTCCTTATTAGGTAAGGTTGATGCACATTTTAGTTTGAAGCTATAAAGTCGATGCATGATAGACTGTGTACATACTAAGGTCGATGCTAGTGTGTACGTGTACTCACTATGGTCGATGCTAGTGTGTATATGTTTCTCACAAAGGTCGATGCACATTGCTCCTTTGCGCATGCAAGGTCGATGCACATATGTGTTACCAACCAGGAAGGTCGATGCACAAATGCCGCTGGCCTTAGAAGGTCAATGCACATTTACATTGGTCATATATAAGGTCGATGCACATTTGCATTAGTCATATATAAGGTCGATGCACATTTGCATTGGTCACCTATAAGGTCGGAGCACATGTTGCATCTTACACACTAAGGTCGATGCACATCTGCCTTAGTCATGTATAAGGTCGATGCACATCTACCTTAGCCATCTATAAGGTCGATGCACATCTGTCTTAGTCACTTATAAGGTCGATACACATCTGCCTGAGTCATTCATAAGGTTTGTGCACATCTTGCATCTTGCATTCTAAGGTCTAAGCATATGTGCAATCTTAGATCTGAGCATATGTGCTAGCTTGCATATAAGGTTTGAGCATATGTGCTAGCATGCATATAAGGTCTGAGCATATGTGCTAGTTTGCATATAAGGTCTAAACATATGTGCTAGTGTGCATTATAAGGTCAGAGCACCTTACTGTAGTCAGTGCACATGAAGGCATCAGGTCAAAGCATACTAGGCATGGTCGGAGCACATTGCCATTGTTGCATAATAATGGTCGATGCACATTTTCATTGTATTCATTGTCAGGTCAATGCATGTACTGTAGCTTGCTCCATAAAGTCGATGCATCTTCTTCAACGTGAAGTGTCTAAGTCTGTGCATACATAGGCCTATGCACATATAGGCTTGTGCACTTGTAGAGTCCTGGGTTGATGCATTTGTGGATTTACCACTGCCAGATCAGTGCACATCCTGCATATGCTTACAGTAAGGTCTATGCATCTTCATGTGCTGCAACATGCATTTTCTATCTAATCTTAAGGTCTACCTGACTTGATACTCTAGCCCCTCCACTATCCCATTCCACCCCCCAGCCAATCCCCACAGCCATCCCACCACTAATCCTTGCTGTACCATCACCCATCCCCACCCCTTCCTTCACCTTTTACCATTCAGCTAAGGCCAGTTCGTAGGTAGTATTGAAGGGTCTAGTTACAGAGCCTGCCCCGCCAACACCTCGATGTTCCAGAAGGCAAGTCATACATTGCTGGAAAGCTTTTCAAGTCAGCTTTGCAGGCGAGTGGTTCTGCCTCCATTCGACGCCCGTGCTGTCCGGTGGAGCCATCCTCGCCAGACTACGCTGACTCTCTTTGGCAGACATCCAAAGACGATGTGTATCAGCTCTCACGACCAGATCGGTGAGGATCTTGGTGCGCCATTTTTCTGGAGAAAAGCACTACCAGTCCTCTGTCATCCGCAAGAAGCGGAATGAGATTTGGACTCCATCATCAAGAGTTCCGAATTTTCTCCCCCAGGTGTGCAGATCAGTCTAGTCAGGTCCTGAACAGACACCCCATCACTCAATGAGCTCTACCTCTCTACTCCGACCACCTATGGTGTTCTGTCTGGTCACATTTTGAAGAAGACTCGTCAACGGTTCCAACGACTCTGGCCACGCTCGATTCAGAGGTCAGGAGTGCTCATGGCGGCCTCTTCTTCCTGCTGCTGAGGTACCTTTGCTGTCTGAACCAGCACTCAGGGACCCTGTGTACGGCCTATCCTCGACCAGAACCATCGACCAGGGAATTCGGTAAAATGTAGACGTCATCCTGAACCAACTATGAAGATTTTCCAACTAGTCTCATCATTGGCAAAATTATGGAGCAACCACAGCAGCATCAACTCCGACTATCTATCCCCTATTCCAAAGAACAGGCAGAACCGACGATGCCCACCCATTCGATCTCATTTAGGCTTTTCCCTTCCCCGCCTGGCCGGCTTACCATCCCTCCCTGCTTGGAGGTAGTTTTGGTTGTAATTTGATTCTCCCTACCCCTAATCCACCCCCTCTGCGAGGGCATAGTGCATGTATTAGCAGGTTAGCAATCCAAGCTTTGTCGACGCAGCGTGCGGGAAATACCCACGCTTCCCCGCTCGCCCCGTCTCCGGTCAGGATCGACGTCTTCACGCCGATCAGGTGAGCTCCTGATCACTGTCCTCTTCTAGTAGCATCATCTTTCCTGGTTTATTATTCCTTTCAATTGCCCGTCGGATGGTGAGCGAGTGCCCGGTCTGGAATCCACCAAATCATGTGCCACTGCGGAGCGAGTTGTGAGAGTGGCCCTACATCCCACGCCGTCGGCGTGCTGGCCGCCTGTCGAATTGGGCATCCCAGATCCTTAGGGGTTCAGCCCCAAGCTAGCCAACCCCCTGGAATCTCAAGGTCCAACCTCCATAATAGAAAGAATAGAAAGGCATTAGGGCATTTTTACCTGCAAGAAGGGTGAGAAGCCACCGAGCATGGTCACCCGGTCAGTGGCGCTGAGCGAATGGAATAGGAAAGCCAGCACTACTGCTCCCCACGCGTACTTCCTCACCCGACTCAGATCCGCCAGCAGAGGAAGGAGCCGGCAACTGATCACATCGGCTCGTGTCGCGAATAGGAGCTTCCCGAACAGTAGCATCAGGAAGCGTCTAAGGACCATGTCTCCTTCCAGTCCCGACTCCGTCGCTACACTCGGACGAGCTTGCTTGATCACTCGGTCAATGTGCTACTCCGGTAACTCACCCACTGCCGCTGCTGCTCGTCGGAGTCCCAAGCTTTCCTGGAGCACCGATCGTGACAGTTGGGACGACGGATGCCCCGACCTCATCAAGTCCAAGCCGAGAAGCTCCTGAGCCAGCTCCCGGTAGTCAACGTACGCCCACCCGGTCACCGCCTTGCTGTGCACCCGCAAGCCACTGATCCGGGCCATATCTTCCAAGGTCGATATCATGTGCCCCCACGGGAATATGAAGGCTCAACTCACCGAGTCCCATCTCTCGTGTAGAGCCAACAGGAGGGCCATATCCACTCAGGCCACCTTGATGCTCAGGACTTCCCCGAAGCCCATGGCCGCCAAGCGTTCCCGCTGATACTCTGGCAACGCAAGGTAGACTGCCCGGACTTGTAGCCATGTGATTCATGTCCATCTCTTCCCCTGCGCAATTGAGTCATAGGGTTAGTCATCCAGTCATAGGGTTTAATTACATTGCATTTATAATTATTAAAACCACAAAAAATTAGAAATCAAAAAACTCAGAAAAATACATTTTCTGCTCTATTGACCTTAACGCACCTGTCCAGATGCGTTAAGGGCATAACAGCTACTGGTAGGGCCGTTATGCTCCTACGCATCTGGCGTGGTTTATTTTGTTTCTTGAGCCCGTGAAAATGGCCTCAAAGGCCTACAATCAATCCTAATGAGCCCATAGACTCGTTCTATGCCCTCCAAACACACATGCAATCACATAAAAATTTTAAAAATTGGATTTTTAGGGCGTATGACCTACCTCCGAGTCTTGACCCCATTTCCTCTTCACCGGCGGGATGGCTCCTCCTTCCACGCCGATGGCTTCTCCAGCACCTCCTCCAGCCTCTTCAACTTCTCCTGGCGCCGTAGGGACTTCCTCCTCCGTGGGAAGGGATGTCGTCGCCACCGCCGTTTCTTCCTGTTGAGTAGTGGATAGCGTATCTAGAGGGGAGGGGTGAAAGATCTGCCCCTCTTTGTTGTGCATCCCTTGGTTTTGATGATGACAATAAAATATGTTCACTAATCAAAATTCTATCTTGTTCAGTAACGCGAGGTGTTTTTGCAAAGTAAAATTTGCTTCCAACACCATGCTAAGCAATTAGTTAATATATACATATCTATCTAACAAATGGATATATATCGAAATTAATTTTCTGCGTGCAAACAACGATGAAAGTAGACGAAGCGGAGTTTGGACGATGAAAGTAGACGAAGCTGGAGTTGGATGATGAATGGTAAATAATATAGAAGCAGACAACGGATTTAGGTCTTACAGAATTAAACAATAGATTTAGACAACATCGTTGTGAAAGTAGACGGTAGATGTAGATGATGAGCTCACAGAATAGACGATAAAGATAGTCTTTAGAAAAATGGACAATAGCATTCTAAGCCTTGAAGACTTAGATGATGGACATAGGCATTGGGAGAAATTAACTGTTGGACGACTGGACTTTAAAGATTTGACTCAAATGCGTATGTCAAGGGTTAACAGTATATGACAAATGTTAGTGGGATATGACAACTACTAGTGGCATGTATGATAGATGTCAACGCTGCATAGCGAGTGTCAGTTGCATGTAAGCCAAGTGTTAACAGTAAATGACAAGTGGAGAGCATGACTTTAATGTTGAAAGATTAAATATGACTAAAGAATTCCTCCACTAAAGCAACTATCAATCAATCTATTTAAATCCTTCCTTCCCCTTAGCTCCATTTACTTTCCTGGAATTTTCGTTGTTCTTTCCGACCTCCTCGAGAACATCTTCATCTGAAGGCCTTCTCGGCTCCAAATATAACATTTGGGGTGCTCCTAAGGATTTCTTCATTGAACACAGTTGTTCTACACCTAGTAAGTGTCCTTTGAACCTCATTGTGTCCTAAAACCTCAGACTTCTATGAGTTCCACAGTCATCTAAAGTTTTGTCGTGTTCTTCCATGTCCATCTTAACCTTCTCGAGAGTGGAGCTCGGTAGGGCAGATCCAAAGACTTGTGGCTTCTTGACAAGGTAGTTTCCTAAGCACAAGTCATGCATGTCATCTTTAAGCCTATCTTTGACCAATCTATGTTCTACGATTCTTTAATCTACCGAATGCCCCTATGCAGAGACCATGATCCTACTCTTTAAGCCACATTCTGAACTTCAAACCCTTCTGCTATGTTTTATAAGGGCTTCCGTTAAGACAAGTCAAGCATGTAAGTGTCATGTAAGTGACATGAAAAAGGCAAGTTCAGCTCATATTTATCCCATAAGATGAATGAACAAAACTAGTATGTGCGTGTTTATTTTATAAGCCAAATGAACAAGGCATAGAGGTCATGATGATACTTGATATATATATATTGATTCCGATTTCATGAGATTCGATCTATCTGGACAGAATGTCCATTGCTATGTCATGATTCACCATTGAATTTGAATCTTAATACACCCCTTGAACCATAATTCTCCCCTAGAAATCCCAACTCTAGGATTATGCTTAAGCAAGTAGGGTGGACGGTGTAACACCCATACCGGGTCGTGACCTCGGGGTAGCAGGGCAAGAAAACGTTGCACGTTCCCTACCTGGGGGTGTGGCATCGTCTAGGTAGCGGGTTGAAAAAATCCCTACGAAGTTCGGGGTGAGACAAAGATCTTTGGTTAGTGTACACTACCAAGACTTACTCGGGGCTTGATACCAACTTGGGACGCACCAGTGTTGAGTGGGGTATGCAAGTATAAGAGTCTACTTCCTGCGTGATGGTAGTCCTTCTGTTTAACCTTAAACTATCATGTATTATGTTTTGATTGCTCTGGTTGATATGTGGATGATGTGGGTATGAGTTTTATGTTACTGTAATATTATGTAAGAAATGTAAGTTATGTGCGAGTTACGCTGACCCACTAGTTTGCATGTTAACTACCCTCCTTATGTATCACACTATGAAGTATGTTATAACCATGCATGTGAAACCAGCTAAATTTCATGCAAAATAACCGAATGTCATGTATTCCTTGATGTCAAGAATCTTTGCAAGTATGCAAGCTTATGTTACAAGTTTAAGATCATGTATACTCATGTTACAAGTTCATGTTATGCCATGATATTCTTAGATGTAGTTTCGCAGCTTTCTTCCTTAGCCTCAACAGCCTTGGGCGGTGGTATGAAACGCCCTCATTGTTGTTCCACAAAAACTTCAATTATTCGATCAGCTTATGAGATTCTTCTTCCTTACATGTTTCCCGAATCATATGCGGTGCACTTACATATAATTGTACCACATGAAAATCAAGTTTTATAAGCAAGTGATCGTTTTCATGTCTACATGAAAATAAGTATACTATAATGGCGGGGTGAAGTGTTGCCTTGCATTAGGGATCCTGCTGAGCCATTGTACTCAGACAGTTCTTCGTATCCCTTTTTAGGTGTGGGTCAATGAGATCTAGGGGAGCTGTCTGGTGATAGTGCTGAGTGGATATTTTTGGTGCTGACTGTGCTCGTGCTGTTTGGAGCTCGTCCCGGAGTGGTGAGTGGTGTTGCAGCCTTTGTGACTTCTGATGTTGTGCTCAGAATGTAATATGAAGATGTTTTGTCTACTTGCCAAGAGCAGGGTTTATGTATTAATGACAGAATTGTATATATGTACAAATTATGAATGGGAAAGGCTTTCGTTGGTTTACTGTTCATAGTATGTATATGTGTATGGTTTGTCTAATGTTGTGGAATGTGTGTGATGTTATGTCCTACGGGTGCTAATACTCTCAGCCTTGTTCATGTATGTGTGGCATTGCCCAGCCCTACACAGGGGGTGTCTCTCACACGTGCAGCGGCCCCTTCCGTGCCGGCTCGCTAGCAGGTCCTGGCCCACGGCCCACCAGTTGAGACAAAGGGCCCAGGCATACTAGCCCAGCAGGGATCCCACCCTAGTTCGAATTTGAACCAGGGCCTCCACTGCTGCCACACAACCCTCCACCTCCACGGCACCACCATCTTCCTGCTCCCGTGTGGGGCATGGATGCCCTAGAGGTAGGTACCGCCACCCTACACCTTCTGGCAAAAATCTCACCCTGGCCGCAAACTGCCTCTCCACTATGGCGAACAAGATGACAGGGGACACCACCGCAGGACTGCTCACCCTCACCAAGGTTTGGACCGCCGTGAGGGTCCACATCAGGGCAAAACTGGTGGTCTCTGGCAACATCGACCCCCCGAAGGCTTGCGCCAAGGTCTCCACCCCCTCTTCATCGCAGAGTCAGGGGGATACCCGCAATACAAATCCCCAACTCCAAGCATCCAGAGTCTGGGAAGGTGCCTCTATCCAACACCCATCGTTGGATCCGTAGATGGATGCCTCCCCCCACGGCATAGCCCGCCACCGCCGCCATCTCAGCCTGCTCCTCCAACAGACTGACCGCTATGAAGCCCGTCAAATTGACACAGCAAGCCCCCCATCCATCTCCGCATGCAGCCAGCATCTCTTTGACCTTCTCCTCCTCCACCTCCCCATCAACTGGTGTCACCCAAAGACACTGCCGAAGCCAACTAACGCAGTCCTAGACCAGATCAAGCGGGAGCTGGCTGATGCTCCTCCCTGCAATGCCTAGGCAGACCCTGAGCAGACAACGTCAGTGTACAACCAGACCAGGGAAGCCGGTCTCCCAGCACCCAGGCCCTCCAGCAACCGAAGCCTGCAGAACCTCTGAATATGTCCCTGTCTCCCACACCGGTAGCACACCATTCTCCCACCTGTGGCCAGCCCTCGACTAGAGAACCCCCTCTCTCACGAGGAACCCCCGCCCACCTTAATGGCCGGAGAGCCAACGTGATTCTCGATTGGATCGTGCTGAATGTCTCGGTGTGCAACTCTTTCCAAGTGCTAGGGAGAATGGAAAAGAAGAATACTTGAGCGGCCCATCGGCCGAAGAATGAGCCGGCCCTCAGGCCATTGAAGACCAAGCAAATTTGGGTACCCAAGCCCACTTGGGTCCCGATGTCAACTCGACCGGGACCTGTTGAGGCCAACAAGCCCAGGAAGGAAAGAATGAAGAAAGACAAGATGCCAGTAGGGGCGTCTTGCAAGCCACCTATCCAAGTCTACATACGACAGGAGAATACTTCTTTACATGTTAAGAATCACGACAGGAGTGCCAAAAGGGATAGGCTTGTCTATAGGCCCCCAACACAAGTAAGGGTGCCGCCTCCCACAGATTACCCTAACTATGAAGAAGAAGACATCACCCAGGCCATGCACGGATATCTCTGGGGTGCTGGGGACACCTCCCTAGGGAGGCAGCGGCTACTGCAAGCCATCATCGCTACCAAAGAGGGTCGAGGATATCCAACTGACCCGGATGAAATAGAAGATGCGGAATCGAGGTGCTATGGGCCTCCCCGCCAGGAAGAAGAAGCACCGAGAGTCTCGGTGTTTGAAAGGTTATCTTTCCCTAGTTAGCCGACCAGACAGATGAAGAGGAGAAATAGAAACATTCAAGTATATACTTGTCACATGGTCGGAGTGGCCAACCGTTATGGGGCTCTGCCTGAGGAGCCCAAAGAGGTTGCCAGAATTGCTGAAAGGTCAGGCCCTCTCACAAGAAGAGGGAGAGCCACTACCAAGGTGCTACGGACCCTCGCCAAGGCAACAAATCCAAGAGAAACAACAACGGTTCTAACCGCCAATGTTATTACAATCGAAGATGATGGTGGGGTGCCATCCACATCATCAGAAGAAACACCTGCTGAGGACAGGGGTAGCCTCCCCAGCCCCTCTATCAACGACTTGACTTTTATGACATTGTTGCATAGATACCAGCAAGAGATTGAGGCACTGAAGAAGTAGCTGAGCGAAAGAGATGCACATGCGCCTGCCCCCGAGGAACTAGAGGTCAACCCCAAGCATTAGTCGGTGGAGGCCAAACGTTTGAAGCCTCACCGTAGGCAACACCATCCCAACCAGCACCCAGCTACAACGGGGGCATTCCTCCCCCGCACCAACAACTTACGGCTACGCCGCAACCCTCTTTCTTCCAATTCCAAGGGGCCCCATCTATGCCCCACGTGACCATGTTAACAACACCGCATATGCAACAAGCCCACTCCTACCCGAGCCTGGTTGATCCTGCAGTGATGAATAAGCTCATGGTCGAGCAAATGATAGAAATGAAGCTGGCAGAGAGGAGCGATGGATAAGAGTGTTTTATTCCTTTCTTCTTCTTTTTTTAATTTCTTCTCTTTTTGTTTGTGTTTATTTTTCTTTATTTTTTTTCTTTTGAGTTTGTCGACTTAGACGAAAGGTCGTGGAACCGACGCAAGGAAATCGAGTTTTTTCAACCTAGATGAAAGGTCCAGATCGTACCCCTCGATTAAGACCTTGAAAGGACATGGGTACTGAGTTAGTGTAAAATGACTGTTGACTCGACGAAGTGTCGAAGTCAACGAATTCGGTTCGGAAGGAAGAATTGGGCCCAAAGGAGGTCATTTATCGGTTAGACAGAAAGTCATGATGCCTAATAACTTGGCCTAAATAGAAGGTCATGATGCCAAGATAGAATATTTATCAGCTTAGACGAGAAGTCGTGACACTGAATAACTTGACTTAGACGGTGTGTCATGATGCCAAGGCATAATATCCACCGGCTTAGACAAAATGTTATGTCACTGAACAACTTGGCCTAGATGATATGTCATGATACCAAGAGTAAAACGAACACTAGCTTTGATGAAGTCATGCTACTGAGAAAATTCAACATCCTTGGGTATGGTTACACATCTTTTCTTGATATCATCGGGCATTTCTTTAAATATCTTGGACATCCTCTAAACATTTGCTAGCCTAAATGCCGACTATCTTGAACATCCTAGAATATTTGCCGGCCTGAACGCCGATGATCGCACATCCCTGGACTTTTGCTGGCATGACTACTGATGGCTGAATATTTTTTTAATATCTTTGGGCATTCGTCGGTCTAGATGCCGACAATCACACATCTTGAGTATTTTTAAACATTCGTCAGGCCATACGCCGACCATTGAGCTTCTTGGCATATTTGTCGACTTAGACACCGACCCTTGAACTTCTTGAATATCTTTGAATATTCATTGGCCTGACACTGACCATTGAATATTTTCAATATCTTTGAGCATTCATTGGTCTGGATGTCGACCATTAAGCTTCGGGAATATCTTAGAATATTCGTTGGCCTGAGTGTCAGTTGCTTTGTCCAGTGGGATTGTTGATAAATTTTGGGCTTCCCCAGTGTGTCCGCTTAAGCATCTTTTTTTCTTTCGTCGCCGAATTGGCCTATTTGTTGTAATCGGAGGACTCCTCCCTTTCGGCTCTCGCCCCTCTTGGTATTGACGGTAGGGAGCCCAAATCATATTTCCTATCATAATTTTGGGTGAGTATTGCCCCTTTGATAATAAATTGATCTTGCTCGACGGTTGGTCGTTCAGTTGTTTCCCTCTCACATGAAGTACCCTGCAAGGGTTGTGGAGGGTGTGATGTGACACGACCTCGGACCTACTAGCAAGCACAATTTGTAACGTAAACGGGCCGTAATTGGCGGCCGGCTCACCTATTTTAGAATTTAGAATTTAGAAAAGAGGGTGATCAATCTATTCCCCCCCCCTCTAGATCACCCTTTAGCTGTTCAACAGAGCCGCCGATATTCCCACCTGTCCTGAGGCCTATAGCCTTGGGGTACCCCAAAGATTATATCACAGCAGCGGGCTTGGAGGCGCCAGAAGTGATTACTAGGCCTAACCATCTGATGATGGCTCTGGAACAGCAGCAACTTATCATTAGTGGGGGACCGCTCCAAGGTCCGGAGGACATTCCTGAAATAAAAGTGGGAGAAATTGTGGAAGAAGCAGTCGAGGTCTCCACAACTTTAGCCCTTGCTATGGAGTCAGCACTAGTGGAAGTTGGACAAGCCGACGACAGTGCTCGACCGCTCCCCATTGTTGAAACCCAAACCGCGGTGCCCTTGTTCAAAATTGGGGGAGAGTTTACTGTTATCGAGGCTTCCTCCATAGCACTAATTGTCAGAACCGGCTCTAGCGCAGGTGCTTTGCAAGACATGCCATCATCATCTTCAGAGCTGAAGGACGATATCTAGGCCGCAGTTGACATTCGCGTGGAATTTCATCTCCCCGACACGCCATCACATGGTTTACAGTCATCAAGTGACTTAATGTGGCAATATCTGGAGACACTACGACAGACCGTGACAACCCATCAAGATCTGACCTATGTGCAATTAAGGGGTCTCGTGGAGCACCTCTCTCGTAAACTATTGGCTTTTGGCTGCCCCATCAAGGACTGGATGCATCGGGTGCTCTTACTTCTAAAATATATGAACAGAAGGGATTTCATTGGCCATGGTCTAGCAGATCAACTGACAGCCATAAAGTTTGAGCAGGTGGAGTGTCGAACCACTCTCGCATCCCTGAGAGGAACCACCCAGCAGATGCGGGATGCTACCAACACCACTACTCAGCAATGGACTTCCTTGAAGGCTTGGATAGCAAAACTGCCTGTCGAACTCTCCCGTGTTGAGGCAGAGCTGGAATCAACTGAACAACAGCAGGTCCAGAATATAGAGGAGGCAAAGCTGGCAGAAGGGCAGCCAGCCTCTCTTGAGGAGAAACTGATGCAGTTGTAGGCTGAGGAGTCTCATTTGTAGGAGCTAATCCGTCATCCCTCCATGGGGATTTTGGAATTTGAGGACATCTTCTATCGCTCACTGCGATAGCTTTTTCTTTTGCTTTCTTCCCCTTTTTGCTAGGCCTTCATGTATCTCGGGGGATGCCCCGAGTACTGTGTATTCTTCTTTATGCAAATGAAATTTCTTCATTATCTACTTTGCACATTTGTTGCTTAGTCGCAACTCTCCTTTCCTTCTTTCTCTTTCTCTTAGGCATAGATATGCAGCTAATTTATCTAGCTCGGGATACACGAGTTGCCTTGTCCAATTTGTAGACGTGGTCCGAAAATTTTTCATCTTCGAAGCCCGGTGGTTGCTCCACGTATACTTCTTCCTTGATGACTCCGTTGAGGAAGGCACTCTTGACATCCATTTGAAAAAGCTTGATGTTCCTGTGACATGCATAAGCAAGAAGAATTCTCACTGCCTCTAATCTAGCCATAGGAGTGAAAGATTCATCAAAATCAATACCAAATTCTTGGGAGTAGCCCTTAGCTACTAATCTTGCCTTATTCCTCACACCCACCCCATCTTCACTAAGCTTGTTTAGAAAAATTGACTTAGTTTTGATTATGGGATGATTATCAGGCCGGGGCACGAGGAACCACATCTGATTCCTTTGGAATTAGTGCAATTCATCTTGCATGGCGAGAACCCAAGAATTATCATTAAGAGCATCTTCTATAGAATTAGGCTCAACATTGGAAAGTAATGCGAGATTATCATGAAGTTCAACTTCCCTGATTGAAGCCTGTGTCCATATTCCTTCATCCACATCGCCAATTACATTCTCTAGAGGATGATCCTTATGTGTTGTCCATTGGCGTGGCAGGGTCTGTTGTATTAACTCCTCTGCTTGTTCTTTCTGCTCTTCCTTTTCTTGACCTTTTGCCTTACCTTGTTTGCTAGACTCTCCTTTCTCATTCTCACCTTTACCTGATGTAAGAAAATGGCGACGCTAGGGCTGGCTGCACTAGCGCTGGGACTGGCTACACCAATGCAAGGACTGACTGCATCGACACAGGAGCTGGGGGCATCGACGCTGGGGCTGGCTGCATCGTCGCCTGGTCAGGCTGCATCGATGCAGGAGCTGGCTACACCAATGCTAGACAAGGAGCTGTGTCGGTGCAGACCTTCATACTAAGATCAAAGGTCGACCTGAGTGGCGGGGCTGCGACATCTGCGCTGGTGCTAGGTATCATACGAGCGTCAAAGGTCGACCTTAGCGGCGAGGCTGCGAGGGCTTCATCAGAGTAGGGAACCGATAAAAGTTGATGATTCGAGGCTATAGGCTCAGAAGCCTTGTCCCCCAAATCAGAGGCAACAGGAACAACATCAACGCTGGACAACTCATGCACAAAACTAGATGGCTCAGCCAAGTCCAAACTAAATGGTTGACTATCAGGGACAATTCCCTGAGCTGCCAAAATAGGGGGATGAATAGCCTTGGCAGGAGGAGCCAAACGAACATCATCAGAAGGCAATTCAGTAAGGTCCCTGGCTGGAGGCTCTTGTTGCATTCCTACAGTTTTGATAATGTCACACGCTACTTGTCAAAATATGTTTATTTTGATTATCTCACATCCTTTTAATTACTGTGTTTCTCATTGCTTCTCTTATGATCAAATTCAATGCAGTTTTCTTCTTAAAGTTTTAAACCCTAAAATTTTCTTCTGAGAGTCCATGAGTTATCAAATCGAAAGTACATGTTTGGCACAACATTTAAATGAAAACACTCTTTTGAGTTTTCATGTGTTTCACTCTACACTATGGCCCATGGGGAGCTATTTCGGTAGGTTCCTAGTTATTTTTAACTTGCACCAGATTTGGAGAATTGACCATGAAAGCAAGATGCCATCCTTTTAAGTGACAGTTTGATTACTACATTTTGTTTTGCGTACGAGTTCCCCCAAGGCGTGTGGCGAGCCCTGCCCGCGGCAGCCGAAAATTGATAACGTTGACCTGGTAAACATACAACTTCGGACAAACGAAACCAGAAAACAGACTCGAGTGGAAGCAAGAACGGGGCCACGGTGCGAATGAGTCCTCGCATCCCATTGGCTCTCTCGCCTCAGATCATGCTAACTCTCTTGTACCTGCAGTGCAGCACACCCCGACAGGGCTCTATAAAATAGCACCTCCTTTCTCCGGCATCCATCCCCGGCAGTCATCGGCCAGTCCACCGCCTCTGCCCCCGCAATCCAAGGCTCCAAGCTACGGCGCCCGCCGCCGCACCGATAACCGCCGCTGGTGCGCTGCCTCCACCGCAAGCAGCAGCATCATCGCCACCAGGAAATGGCAGAGCAGAGCAAGCCGAAGCAGGGGGGCGGGCGGTGTTGTCGCCGGGGGACGCACCCCCGGTACGTGCCGAAGAGGGGGAGGGTCCTGCGGGGCATCGCCAGGGCCGCGTGGTCGCGCCTCCGCCTCTGCTGCGGTTGGGATGGCGGCGCCGGCTCCGGGGAGGTGCGCTCGGAGAGAGAAGGCTTGCCCCCGCAGCGCCGGCGTTCCCTTTGCCCCGCATTTCTCTCGCCGAAGGTGGCGCCCTCCGCCTAGCTGGATCACAGAAGGGCGGGAGCCGCGGCTGTCGGTGCGGCGCTTCCTTCCCCGAAGCCATGTCGGCGTTGATTTGCTGCCGCAGGCGGAGAATGGGTTGGTGCCCACCGCCGCAACCTTCGGGAAGAACGGAACTTGACGGCGCACGAGTGTGGATTTTAGAAGAAGACCGTCGGGGGTGGAGTCTGGACTGCAGGAGGTTCTCTGGGCAATGGGTGCCTGTTCTTTGTGATGGAACTCCTCCCCTTGTCTTCTGCCTCTCCTACTTCTTCTTCACCTCCGAGGATGTGGAGGTGGCTCGCCATTTGACGTCCCTGTTAATTTGCGGCGGCTGCTGCGACCTCCGTCGGGATGTCATGTGAGGTTCAAGCTGCCCAATGAATGATAGAAGAAGAAAAATATGAAAAAAAAAGAGACAAATTTTTCTAGTGTCATTTCTTAAAGTACGCCATATTACTTGGGGTATTAACCTCTGCCATTCTACTACTCAGCCCGTCCCCTGGCTAGCTGTGAGGAGGAGGATGGCACATCTGGTCCAGTCCTCTAGGTTCCCTCGACCCACTGCATTTTAGAACGTCAGTCAGGTTTTACATAAAGCATTTCAGTTTTTAAGTTTAGAAAACTCACCAGAAGCTCTAAGGCTGCTCGGTACTCATCCTACTGCTGCACGGTAGCGTGGAGAAGTCCCTCGAGCTCGGCTATGCGACCTTGTGGGTCCAACTGCATTTAGAAAAATAAGTGTCATACATAGCATTCATTCATTCATATAGAATAGGAAAAGTCGAGTTTAGCATTTTCATACCGGTTGTCAGACCCCGCGGTAGACCTGGCTACCATGCCGGTGGGTGAAGGCCTTCAAATACGCCTCGTCACTGTCTGCCCGCTCCATCATGGCCTTGCTTTTATGCTTCCAATCTTGAACATACTTTCTGGCCCGGCCACTCCAGTCAATGTCACTGCTGATCCCTTTGGCAGATTTGCCTGGGCGCTCGTCGTGACGGTGTGGGAACCTCACCGCTGGCTGGTGCACTCCCCGTGTCCTCATAATCAGACAGTAATGGAGGGACTCGATTACATTTATGCAATGTATCCAAACATCCCGCCCACGATAAGCCAGGGAGGCCTCGACCCACGGTTGTCCCGTATGGTCCTTGTCCCGATATGGTGTCCACCGCACCTGAAAGGGCCATTCATTTGTCAGTATATACCATTCATGCATATAGCATTCATATAGCATTCATATAAGAAAAGTATTTAGGAGCATATAGAAGAGCATGTAGAAAGTCAGGCTATTTACCGATGCATGTGGGAATGAGTTGAGGTCCTCTTGGATCGCCTGAGTCGACCGCTGGATCGACCCTGTGCTCCAGGCAACGTTCCACCGCCTCGCGATGGGAAACCGTCCTGGGTACAGCTCGACACCTCGACCAATCCCCGACAGATACAGAAAAGCCCAAAACTGCATTTATTAGAAGTTTCAGCATTTCAATCATATAAGAAGCATAATAGAAAGGCATATAAAGGCATTTGAGGCGTTTACCTGCAAGAAGGGCGAGAAGCCGCCGAGCATGGTCACCCGGTCGGTGGCGCTGAGCGAATGGAATAGGAAGGCCAGCACTGCTGCTCCCCATGCGTACTTCCTCACCCGGCTCAGGTCGGACAGCAGGGGAAGAAGCCAGCAGCTGATCACGTCGGCTCGTGTCGCGAACAGGAGCTTCCCGAATAGCAGCATCAGGAAGCGTCTCAGAACTCTATCCCCATCCGGTCCCGGCTCCGCCACTACACTCGGACGAGCCTGCTCGATCACTCAGTCAATGTGTTGCTCTGGTAACTCACCCACTGCCACTGCTGCTCGCCAGAGTCCCAGGCTTTCTTGGCATTTGAGCGTGTTTATACTCCAGCCTGCCTGAAGTTAGCCAAGATGTACCAGTTTCTGGAGCTGACACAGGGTGAGGTGTCGGTGCTACAATATCGCGATAAATTCATTGAGTTGGGTCGGTATGCACCACATATTTTTACCGATGAGACTGTGAGGACTCAGCAGTTTCTGTGCGGACTGAGAGCAGAGTTGGGCCTGTCGCTGTTCGCTACACGTGTTGCTGAGCTGGATGCCGCTTATCAAGCCGCTGTCGTGTTGGAGTTGGAGTTGGCGAGGACTCGAGATTTCACTCAGACTGGGATGGTGTCATCAGTTGTGCCATATCAGCCGTGCCACCAGTCATCTGCTTCAGGAGTTTCTCCCGCCTTCTCTCCTGCCGATAGTGCTCCTTTCCAATAATCTCATGGCAGAGGTTTTCGTCATAAGAAGAGAAAGAGGTTCGACCAATCGATGTTTTCTGAGCCGAGTCAGCATTCTGGTTCGTTCATTCGACCGCGTTTAGATTCTGTTACTTTTCAGCCGAGGTTGTGTTCCAAATGTGGTGGCAGTCATCCAGGTGTGCCGTGTTCTCTGCCGGTTGTGTGTTATCGATGTGATCAGCCGAGGCACATTTCCCGTAACTGTTCGTTGAGGTAGCAGACGGTGCAGTTCACTCAGGCTTCGCAGTCGCAGCAGCCACAGTTCCATCTTCCACCGCCGCCTCAGCCTTCTCAACTGACTCAACTGATTCTACCGTTTCGACCGCCTATTTCTACACCTTCTCAACAGTCATCTGCCGCTACTCATCCGTCGAGAGCCAAAGTTACACATATCACTCGTGCGGAGGCGTTGGCATCTAATCTGATCGAAGGTACAGTTTCGATTTATGATCGCACAGTGCATGTTCTTTTTGATTCAGGTGCGATGCATTCGTTTATCTCTGAAGATTTCATTGCCCGTATCGAGAGACCGGTCAATGAAATTTCCTGTGACATGCTTGTGGAGTTGTCATCTGGTGATTTCATGTCGACTCCTATGTGCTTGGAAAATTCTCCGGTTGTGGTCAGTGGTTGGAAGTTGCCAGCGAGGCTTTATACACTACAGCTAGCCGACTATGACGCGATTCTTGGTATGGATTGGCTGGAACTTTATAGTGCCGTGGTGGACTGTCGTCTCAAGCGAATCTATTTCATGCCACGCAGAAAGTTAGCCTTCTATTTTCAAGGTATCGATTTTCGTTCGGTCTTGTTCTCTTTTTCGGTCAGTAGGGTGTGGCGTGTGTCAGTTGCCTCCTTGTCCTTTGTCTAATTTTGAGGATGAAATTCCTTTTAGGGGGGAGGGACTGTAGCACCCGTAGTTTAGTGGATCCTTAATGGTGTGGATCTAAGATTCGTTCAGTGAATTTTGGCCCAACCCTAGCCGCCCCTCTCCAGACTCTCACCCCCAGCCACTTCCGGTCACCCCTCCCCTCTGCAACTCAAGCCCCTCACCATTTCCAAGAGCGTCAACAGTGACCCCGGAGGCTTCCCGACGTCACCCACCTCCCGGAGAAGCCAGAATCCAGCTCTGCTACTCCCTGCTTCAAGGCAGAAGTAGAAGCCTAGTTTGCAGAAGATCTCCCGGCGTCCACAATGCAAGTTTGATCAAGTGGCCTTTTGCAAAGTCATCCTACGTCGAACCAGCTACGCTCTGGAAGTGGTCCCGCCTCGATTCGTCAACGGCACCGACCGCGTTTGGCGTTTCCGTGCAACTGCACCAGAACCACACCAGTTTCTGAGGACCTCTTGTCAATGGCGGCACCATCTTCCCCCATGTGAACCGGCCAAAACTCTCTTCAGAAGAGTTCTTCGTCTTCAAGTCGCCAATGATCCAGAGGTAGTCCCGCCATCTTTTGATAACGCCACCGCCCAGGGCGTCCATTTTGCTGTGACTGCGCTAGGTTTAGAAGTCTCTATCTGCCCAGGACAGACAGCAGCCCCATCGGCCCTGGCACTCCATCCTCTGCTCCGTTTCGGGCTAAGCTGTCTTCTCCAAAGTCGTGACCCTCTATGATACGAAGCCAACGTAGGTTGTTTTGTCTCATTCTGACTTCAGTACAGGAAATTCCACCACAGCCATTGCCTCCTTGTCCAGCTACTCTCCCAGGAACCAGAAGTCGACCATATCGGCGACCACGACCTGCAAGGTGATCCGACGGTGGCCAGCTTTTGAGGGTACGTAGTGCTCTCAGTCTGCTACCCCACTGATTTGGTCCTGTCACGTTTGGAGATATACAGCGGGCGTACCGGTCATCGCATCTCGATCGCCAAACCTGTCCGTGGGACAGAGTGGTGTAGATCTTCGACCGCGGCCGTCCCCACCCTCCAATGACCTCAGAGTGACGTCGGGATCTCAGGAACCCACCGGCGTCCACCAGGCTTTGTCTGAGTGCTGATGACACTTCAGTCAGACGTCGGTGCTTCGTGAGCTATTCGGAACCAGCGGCTCCCTCCCGACAAGCTGTCCGTGGATCGGCCACCCGACCTCCCCTCTCCTTGCTCCCCCCCTCCTGCATGAGGGTAGTTCTTGTAATAATTGCCCATCCCCGTGTTCCCTTCCCTGCGTGGAGTGTAGTGGTTGTATTAGCAGGATCCGACGCCAAGTTACACCGACGCAGCATGTCTGCCGGGTGCGCACGCTCCCCGGCTCGGCCTCGTCTACGACCGGAGCCGGTCCATCGGATGGCTAGGTACGTGCAACTACCGCTCCTAGTTTGCTTGCTTAGTATTGGTTCCAACTGCAGCGCCGTGAGAGGAGTGCCCAATTTCTCAAACTTAATAGAAGTATGATCATGAGTTCGTGATGTGCGGGAATGGCAGATCTAGAGGGGAGGGGTGAATAGATCAGCCCCCTTTTTCGTAAATATACACAGCGGAATGTAAAGGATGCTAATACACAGGAAGATCCACAAGGATGGAATCAATGAAAGCTATGTAGACGGCCTACGCAAGCATCTACCGCAGGACAATCACACAAGCAAGCCACACAAGACAAGATTTTTAAGGTGGTTCAGACTCAACCCAGAGTCCTACGTCCACCCCTCACTCAACCGAGTGAGACTTCCCTAGTGAAACCACACTAAACACTGCTGACACACAGCTTACGAGCTCACAAGGCCAATGCTGACACATAGCTTACGGGCTCACATAGCCAACGTTAACACACAGCTTACGGGCTCACATAGCCAACGCTGACACACAGCTTGAGGGTACACAACCCAAACACCACGGACCAGTGAGCACACTGTTCATCTTCCTACACGTAGGTAGGGAGCAATAGTCGGGTATAGTTTTGAGAAAAGTAAAATAGAAAAATGGTAGACCAGACAGAGTGTGACAATGAGTTCTATGGGAGAAGAAAACTCCTGTCTGGGTAGGAACTAGACAAAGCCTGGGCTTGGTTCTCCTCTTCTTCTCTCTGGGCCTTCACCACAAACAGAAGAGGAAGGAGAGATCGTTGCTCTCTTCTCCGATCCTCTTCTCCATTGGGCTTCTTCCTTATTTCTCTGCTAGGCTTGCATAGAGAGGAGCCAAACCTTGCTCTTTCTTTCTTCAGCTTCTTCTCTGCTTGCCCTCAAGAGAACCCGGAGCCTTCTCCCTCTTTTGCTATCTTTTCTTCTGCTAACTTCAGCTGTCCCCACTAGTTCGTCATTCCTCCTGTTCCTTTTATGCTCTAACTTATCCTCATTCCTTCGTGCGCTCGATACCCTTCACTCTTGTAGCGTTTCTTTCCATCTTTGAACAAATCCACCCTTTTTCTTGAACTAGCTGTGCGATATGCTTTTGCAGAGTATGTCTCCCAGCTGGTATTGTTTTGGGTCAGACAATCTTTTCTTCTGCCTGCAACGTACAAAATTGGTAGCCCCTGATTTGGTAAGAGGTAATCTGAACCATCCATCTTCATCAGCGAGGCCTGAACGCCAGAACAGGGTGACTTCTGATTGGTCCGGAAGTGATAAGGTGCAGTGAGTTCTCATTGGCTGGCCAGTCTGCTTCATGAGGTACACTACGGTTCCCATTGGCTGACCAAACATATCTCCGTCAGGTGCACAGTAGGTACAAGACTTTCTCCTAAAGGTATGACCCCTTTTTGGATGAAGACCCTTTCTAGGTGATTTGTCATTGGTCCAGCTGGAAAGTAGGAATCTTTTCAATCAGCATTCCTGCGGCTTGAAGAGATGACCAAATAAAAATAGCATATTCACTAGTGATGAATAAATGATTCACTGTTTCCCCTTGATGTTGTATGTAGCAATGACATTTAGAACAGAGCTGGATGCCCAGAGCTTGGACATTAGAATCTGTGGGAAGGCAGTTATTGATAATTTTCCACAACAATATTGAAGTCTTAGTGGGCAGCCAAGTGGACCAGAGGTGTGTCCAGGGCAAAAATGAATGAGATTGATTGGAGCTGCAAGCATGTTTATAAACTGAGGAGACTACACATTCACCAAAAGATGACAAGCTTCAAACCTCCTTGTTAGCATATAGAGATAAGTTTGTGGTCCTGATAGCTTCTGTAATGACAGCTAGCAAAAAATTATCAATTAGTTGATCTTCTTCAATAGTCGGTTGCTTGATACAGTCATTGACTGAGACCTTTTTATTGTAGATGATTTCAGCAGGAACATAAGAGACCAGAGGTTTGTCACCTAGCCAGATGTCATACTAGAAATTTATAGTATTACCATCCCCAAGAATAATTCTTTTATGCTATAAGATGAGGTTCTTTGCATGAATCTAGCTTCTTCAGTAGTGCCCTTTCATGTTTCTGAACTTAACATCCATAAGATGACTACCCCGAAAGTATTTGGCTCTGAAATATTCTGCCCACAAAGAATTTGAGTGCATTGCTCTCCAAAGCATCTTGACTCGGAGTGCAAGTTCCATTTGTCTAAGGGACATAATTCCAAGACCACCATGGCTGACTGGCCTGCAAATGGCTTGCCAGGATTTCCAATGATGTCTATTTCCTTGGGTAGAGGATCCCCAGAAGAAATTGGCAAAGGACCTGTCAAGAATTTGATGGGTTCCAGAGTGAAGAGGAGAGGAGGCCAATGCATAAATTGGAACAGATGAAAGAACATGTTTAATTAAAGTGAGTTTAGCTCACTGAGAAAGTAACTTAGCATTCTAGCCCTCTATACGATTCTGAATGGCAGTAATAAGGCCAGCAAAGTGAGGTTTCTTTCTCCTTCCAAGGACTAAAGGATAACCCAAATATTTATGAGGGAATGAGTGATGAGAAAAACCTGTGATATCTTCAATGCGTCTAGTAGTTGTAGCATTTGCTTTATGGTGAATGAAGAAGCCACTTTTACCCACATTGATCAGCTGACCCGATGCTCTTTCATAGAGTCTGAGAATCTTGATGAGGTTTCAGACTAAATTGATGGATGCTTTGCTGAGAATTATGGTGTCATCTGTAAATAATAAGTGAGATATATTTGGACAGCCCCTAGGGCCTGCATACCAGCCTATCCGACTAGAGTTAAAAGCTTCTTTTAAGGTTCTGCTGAGAGCTTCTTCAGCTATGATGAGCAGAGAAGGAGCAATGGGATCACCTTGGCAGATGCCCCTTGAAGATTTGAAAAAGCCTGCCAAGTCTCCATTAACTAACACAGAAAACCAACAATTGCTTAACATGTTTTCAATGATATTGATGAACTGAAGACTGAACCCAAATTTTCTCAAAACAGCAAAGAGGAAGTCCCATTCTAATCTGTGATAAGCCTTTGCCATGTCCAGCTTGAACATAACATTGCCACCTCTGGTTTTCCTGCCCAATTCATGGACCAGTTCTTGAGCTAAGGCTATACTTTCCACAATCTGCCTGCCTTTTACAAAAGTTGATTGTTCCAATGAAATGATTCTAGGAAGGATAGAAGCTAGCCTGCTATTGAGGATGGTTGAAATGATTTTATAGTAAAAATTACATAGACTTATGGGCCAATAATCAGAAATATCTGTAGCATTGTTCTTCTTTGGAATGAGAGCAACTAGAGTAGCAGTCACATTTCTGGGAAGAGGTTGCTACTTTATGAAAAATTCTTTTACTGTACTAATTACCAGACTTGAAATAATGGGCCATGTCTTTTGGTAGAAGACACCCGTAAAGCCATCAGGGCCTGGGGCACTATCTGTTGGCATATTAAAAACCACATCATTGATTTTTGAATCAGTAGTGACTGCACATAAATGTTCATTATCTTCTAAGTTTAGTATCCTTATAATACAATTTAAAATGCTGTTGTCAATGTAGTGATCCTGTGATTGGAAAGCTTGTTGAAAATGTGATACAGCAATACCTTTCATTTCCTCATGGTCAGACGTGATGTTGCTAGCTAAATTTCTGAGGTGAGCAATCTGGCATTTTCTCCTGTTAGACAGAGTAGTCATGTGAAAAAATTTAGTGTTCCTATCCCCTTCCAGTAGCCAACGAATCCTTGATTTTTATCTTCAAAAACACCTGCTAAATGTATCTGACTGATAATAAGGATTTAGCCTCATCCAACCTAATATGATTGGCTTCTGAGGGGTCTGAGTCATAACAGAATTTGGCTTTGATCACTGCATCTTCAGCAGACGCAAGATTCCTATGAACATCACCAAAAACTTGCCTATTCCACAGACTGAGCATTTTTCTCAAATGTTTCAATTTTAGATAGAGAGTAGTAATAGAAGAGGAAGCAATGGGGATAGTGCGCCAACAAATATCAACAGCCGAATTGAATTTATCATGCAGAGTCCACATTTTCTGAAAACAGAACCTACTTTAAAACCTGGACCCGAGAAGTGGCTTGATTAAAAGTGGGGCATGATCTGAGGCTTCTCTGAAAAGATGTTCAACAGAAATAGGAAAATTGTTCATCAACTCAGCATTAAAGAGAGCTCTATCCAGCCTAGCCCATATACCTTTACTCCCCTATTGGTTATTATGCCAAGTGAATTGAGAACCTATAAAACCAGCATCCATGAGATCACAGGCCGAGACACAATCCTTAAAATCAGAAATAGACATCAAATTAGGGGGATTACCCCCCAGCTTTTCTTCCATATCCAGGATACAGTTAAAGTCTCCTACCACAATCTAGGAAGCAAAGATCTGACTGTGCAATACAGTCAAAGAATCCCACAATGACTTTCTTTCAACAATGGAGCACTTCGCATAGACAATAGTAATATAAAAAGTTGGCATAGCAGTGTTGGTTTGCAAGAGTGTAATTTATATAGCATTTCTCACTTGGACCCATTTTCTATCCTACCAAAACCACTCTTTCAATGGTCCAGTGAGTCAGCCAAATCATCTTGTTCCACCATCAAAATCTGCCATGTTTCATTTCTGGGATGCTAAGGGGGTCGACCCATCTCCAAAGGGGGTCGACCCACTTCTACTTGGCTTGTCTAACCCATAACATGTGTATACCCGGTCAAAACCCCCTTGAGCCCATTGTTGACCGAGGATATAACCTTAAAAAAGCATCCCCTTGCTATCCTAGCCGCATTCCTTCTACCCAAAGAGCCTATCTCCTTCTTTCCCCGCTTTCTCCACACGTTCCATCCGGCGGACATCACCGCGGCTACCGCTGCCCCCTCCTTGGTGAGCATCAAGGGTGCAGTTCTTCTTCTTCCCACCTCGATGTAGTGTTCCTCTGACTAGTGGAGGGAAACCCCTTCCCCACTGGTTGTACACCTTCCTCTCAAGGAGAGAGAGTGATTTCTAGCGGCTCAAGATCTGTGCTCTTCAATGGCTCCGCGAACAATGTGTATGGCCAAGCGACCACGACGTCAACCCACCAACAAAGCTTCACCGTCTGCAGCAGAGGATGAAGCCCCTTCACCAGCTGTTGCTAAGCATCCAAAGCGTCGGGTCTCTATTCAAAAGAAGAAGCTACCTCTTCATCATCTTCTTTTTCCTCTTCCACTTTGGCCATAAGGCATAGCTGATCTTCTTCTTCATTGTTAGAGGAGCTACTCTGACTTCCTTCTTCCTTGTTGCTCCAAGTGCTCACCATTACTTTTCCTTTCTTGTTTCTCCACCTGGGCTATTTCTCCTTCAACTCAGGACAATCTATCTTGAGATGTCCTGCTTTCCTGCAGTTATAACATACAATACTGTCAGATTTCTTAATAGGTTCAGGCTTATTTTTCGAATGCTTCTTTCCTGAAAAATATTTCCTTCTAAGCCCCTTTCCTTCCTTCCTTAGAAATTTCTTAAACTTCCTAGTGAGCATGGCAAATTCATCTTGATCTTCTTCAGAGTTGCCAAAGCTATGCTCACTGGATGACCCTTTATTACTGGAAGTAACTTTTAGAGCCAGGGGTTTCTTCCTCTTCTCAGACTCATCTACCCTCTTAAGGTCCAACTCATATGTCATGAGGGAACCAATGAGTTCATCTATAGATGTTGTTGCTAGATTCCTAGACTCCACCATCACAGTGGCCTTGGTGTGCCACACAGGTGTCAGGGACCTAAGGATTTTTCTTACCAGCTCGTACTCCCTATACACTTTCCCCATACTTCTTAAACTATTAGTGAGTAACATCAGACGGGCATACATTTCTGATATAGACTCGTCAGGCTTCATTTTGAAAGCCTCATACTCAGAGACTAACATGTTGGCTTTAGTCTCCCTCACCTGAGACATCCCCTGATAAATGACTTCTAGTTTATCCCACATCTCCTTAGTAGTGGAATAGGAGGAAATTTTGGAGAATTCTGTGGGATGAAGAGCACACTACATAGCATTTACAATGCTCCAATTTAGGGTGGACTTACAGATCTGCTCCTTAGTCCAGACTTCTTCATCCTCAGATAGTTCAAAGGGACCCTTGCTGACTACCCTCCATATTTCATAGTCCTTCGGCCTAAGAAAGACCTGCATGTGACTCTTCCAATAAGCATAGTTTGAGCCATCAAAGTATGGTGGCTTGCTGGTAGAGTGACCCTCAGCAGTTAACCCTCTAGCCTCCATTACAGCTAACCTCTCCGGGATGTGAAGCCCTAAGGGAGAGTTAGGCTCTGATACCACGTGTTGGAACTGATGGACACGATCTAGAGGGGGGGTGAATAGATCTACCCCTAAAAATCTACAACAGTCAATGATAATGCGGAATAAAAACTAACCACTGTAAATCAATCAAGAGATATAAGCTTCAAAACAAATTAGCACGCCAACAAGTACACAGGAAGGGCAATTCACAATAACAGCTAGAAAATTACTGCAAAATGTCAGACAGTAAGAATAGAATCTCCAAGTGCAGTAAAACTGAAGGAGATAGCCAACCGTTTTACTGTTGGTCTGCAGGCGATGGGCTGTCCCTTGAAAACATGGGCCCGGCGCGTCTTGTTGCTGTTAAAATTTGTGCACCACTGGGATTTCCTGGCGCGTGTTTCAACTGACAGGCTAGTGGCTCTGAGGCTATAGAGAGCAGAGTGCAAGTCCGAGCTGGGAAAGATAAATTCTGTCCTTCAAGAGCAACAAGGCCAGCTGGAGGCTCTGACTGAGCGGGTGATGCGGGACGGACACGGGAGACCAACTCTATATGATGCGGACCTCGGACTCTAGATGGAGATGCGACTAGCAACACCCATATTGGAGAGACTTTGGCCCGACACCATAAGTTCCTATGGGCTATGCGTCGCCAATAGAAATGCAAGCTCACTCGTCGCCCCAAGCAAGGGAAACGCAGATCATGCGCGATTGAGTAACCACCCAGAGTTAAGGGTAATCGACTCACTTTCGTGCTCGGATCGAGTCACGGGATGGGTCACTCTCACACTCACAGTGGTGCATGGACTCACGAACTAGTTCCTATCGCACTCGACAGTAGCCTAAGATCATATACTAAACTAGCAAGTGAATGCCAAGAAGTTACGAGCTTTACCTCCACGCTCCCGACGTGGGGAAGACAATCCCGGCCAATTTCGGACTCCCGGTTAACAAATTTTTTAGCAGTACAATAAATTTGACCCACTCCATGCAGGGAGGTAACAGGTCACATGTGGGGCCCGGGAGTCATGATAATCAGGTTGACGGGCAGCATCTTGATGTCGCCTCGGCGGTGCCGAATCCGCGATTTAGTGTTGTCTAGACTACACGATCTATGGGTCCATGGGGCCCACAGACCGCTCCAACCTCCGGCTCTGGTGGGGTGGGGCCTGCTGTGAGGGGGACCCCTGGTGGCACGCCTCCCTAGAAGATGGTCGGCCGAAAATGCTGGACGGAGACCGAACGGCTCCGATTCCCAAGTTTTGGAGTGGTTGCTCACGGACTGGTTGTTGCTGTTTTTAGGCGCACAGTCCGGCGAGATCGCTGTGACCAATCCCGAGGTTAGATCGAAGCTCAGGAGGCACCGTTGGAAAGCTCTCTCGAAGTTCTTTAATCTTGGACTAGGGAGATGAACTGGATCTGCATGGATATAGCCTTTGTTGATTTTTGAAGTTGCTATTGGACAGTTCCCGAAATCTCAGAACAGCAGAGCCATTTCCTGAGAACTACCTTTGACCATGGGGTAGACCTCGGATCTGGGTGTTTGCCTCTTCATGAAAGTTGTAGAGGGGAAAGCAAGGAAAATGGAAATAATTTTTGTGGAAGGAATAATGGTGGTTTCGATTTTTTATGGGTTTTATACTGGCTGGGGGTCAGATTTGGACGCTTTATTTCCTATTTCTATGTACACCACACCTATCCTTTTATCCCTTCCGAGTCTCCGGGCTCGTGGGAGGCGGGCTGAGGTTCGAGTCGCGCCGGTTCCTTTCCGGTACTCGGATCCCGGGTCGCCACACCGGGGAGGAGGCCTTTTTGTCTTTTTGTTTAGGGTTTCAGTCTGGCCGGAGGTACAGGCATAGCGGCGATGGCAGGGTGGCTTAGGGCAACAACTCTCACAGTCGGAGGTTGAATACGAAGCGTGGGTGAGGGTATGTGGGCGACCAATACGCCATGATTCAAATTTGAATTGGGACAACATGGTAGTTAGGCTTGGCGGGCCATGCTCCTTGAATGGGCCGCATGGTGGGTCAGTAGTTGGGCGGGACACAACAGGGAATGGTAGTGGGTCGGATGTCTTGGCACCCACTGGGCCGAGAGATGGGCGAGTGCTGGTGAATGGGTTGGGTAGATACGCGAGTCTGGAAGTCTACTCGGACTCGACCCATTTGACCCATGACTTACCCATATTCGGGGGTCGTGGGCCTATTGGGTATTGGGGACCCGTTAATGGTCGCCACTGACATCCAACTGTAGTTGCAGTGCTAGTGTAGATGCAGTACGTGGGTGACTCCAGCTTCGGAGGCTAGCTGTTGTCGGTGATAGTCCTTGCATCTAGTAGTCCGGCCAACCCTCTCCGGCCGTTTCACCGACAGGCCGAGTGGTTTTTGCCATGTTCAAGCACCGCACTAGAAGGAGCCCGAGTGCAATCTAGGGCGGACTTTGGGGATGGAGATTGTGGTAAGGTGGGACCAACAACAATCTTGTTGTTGTGTCGCCCCAACTTCTTGACATCTCCTTGTTGGAAGTGAGTGGGCGGCTGCTCATGGACAAACAGAGCTCTGACTGGCCATACTTGGTTGCGAGCTACTGGTGTGAGGCCCAAGGCGATCCAAAGTTGACGACAAGATGGTCGTGCCAGCTCTTTGGTGCTTTCTTATCGATGGCGTGTGGGTGGCTGCTGTTGGAGACTGCCAGCTTTGGCGGGGCGATCATGGTTGTTGACTACTGGGGTGCAGTCTTGGATGATTTGGAAGGATCCCTAGGGGATTCCGGGTAGCGGGAGAGTCTCCTTCTAGGTGGGGACAATTTGACTTAGGAGGCTGAAGGGGGAGAGAAATTTGCGAACGAGGAGGAATTTTTCGAGAGACACTGGGAGGGGCAGAGGAGTCGGAAAGAGGGGAAACAGATGGGGAGGGTTTGGTAGAGAGGAGCAGATTGGGAAGAGAGGAGCTGGTGGGGGCGGTCGAGAGATTGACAGAGGCACAAGTTAGGGAGCTGGCGGACAAGGTGGGGATATCCTTTGGGGGACTAGAGAGAGATCTGAGAGGGGTGTTCGTCAGGGAGGGAGGTACCCATAAAATAAGCCCAAAGACGTGCTTGTAAATGACCCAATGAGTAATGGATAACTCGAGACATCAACAAATGGTAGTAAGAGGAATGACTCAACTTATCAGTAAAAAATGGGTGTCAACACCTGCTTCACCTGAAAACACAGGGGTGAGCCTCATTTCATAGGCTCAGTAGGGATCCCGCGGACCCCCATCTCGCATGAAAGAAACAAGGCAGGAAACGCAAGTAGTACGAAAGCAATGCTACCTAGCAAGAGTACGGTAGAACCAACAAGCTGTAATAAATAAATGAAAAAGTGATCTAAACTAACCGCACTGCATAACCGAACCTCGGTCCATCAAAACTCGAGTCAGTACCTGCCAGTAGATAGGAGCACCACCCACTAGAAGAACGACCAGATGCGTCCCCGGACGTCTTACACCGCGTCACTAGTGTCTAGCTACAACGCCCCAGGCGGAGATAGAGACACATTCAGTAACCAGTACCACAAACAAGGACTAGCTGGGGTCGTACTCGTCAGCGCCATCTGACGCCCCCAACCTTGTGTGCACACTCAGACCATACGCCCTAGGCCTATCCTCAAGCTGGCAATTCCCCTTAAGCCTGGACTCGACTGTACGTGGGGGCCCTATGGTAACCAGCCTACTCACCATCTCACTCGGGTCAACCGCTCCACCACTCTCGGGTGGGTCAGCACGCACGTGTTGTAAGAAGGCTACAACTAGCGGACGTGTCAGTGGAAGAACAGACTCTCAAGCCATGAAAAATGACCCCGGAACTAGATAAGTACGGAGATCACTCCTCGCACGACACCAACTCATGGTGACGCAAGCTGAGAATGCCACCTCCCGGGACCCCACGACACCCCATACATAGCCCCCACATGATGCCCAGCATCAATCAGACCACAAGTCAGCACGTGGATCGAGGTCCACTCACCCGGGACTCGAATATGCACGGAAGGAACCACCGGTTAGGCCTCAGACAGTAAACGGTCCATCATGGGCCATTCTGGTGTAAACGGACGGTAGATGGACCGCCTCAGGGAGTGAAACGGTCCATCATAAACCGTCTAAAACCAGCGTACATGGTCCTTCATGGGCCGTGCCATCCATGCATGGCCCAAAGGAAGGTCGTTCCATCCCTAGACAGAACGGGAACCACACACGGCTAGGCTCAGGACATTCAGGACCCACGTGGTCCAATGATAGGCCGCTTGGTGGTCACAACGGTCCCAGTTAGGGCCGTCCAGTCACCCAACGGCACGAAAATAGAATGGCCAACCCTGGGCCGTTCAAAGGGCTACACGGCCAAGCCCTAGGCCGTGCCATCCCAGCACTGTGTAACGGTTAAGACGTAATGGTCCAAAAACACCTCAAATTTAATGTGAAATAGGTGACATTTGCTCATCATTTTGTGAAATAGGTGCATGCATTGATTACGTGCATGTATCTATGTGCATCAATCTTATGGACTAATTGGAAGTCTGTAGATTATCTGACCCATTTATTGGTTGGGATTCAATAATTTAGTAGTGGAAAGATATCTAATGCATGCTCTTTGCTTGAACATCAAAGTTTGAGGTGTTAGAGTGTGGAGTCTGAACTCGCCATCGTGTGCCCTCGCACGCGGATCGACCTGCGCGGTCAGGTCGCGGGGATCGACCTGAGCGGTCAGGTCACGGGGATCAAGGGGGCAGCACCCCTTGCGGGAGTTTTCGGGGGCGGAGCCCCTGGAAGAAAATTTATGTTTATAACATGGCACATCATTAAGGACTTTATGAAAAAAGAAGGTTGCTTGTTCTAATTTTACTTCCGAAGATAGCTTTCTCACTAAGATATTGGCAATCCGAATCCACAGTTTCTTATGAAGTCTGTCCAGTAGAACCATAGCATGGCAGGGTCAATTTTTCTCTTTGCTATTTGGCCTCTTAGTATAGGAGTGTGTTGGACTTTACAAACTTTTTTTGTTTAACCTAATAAAAAAATGGGCACAGTTCCTTCATTTACCTATGAAGCAGGGGACCTTGGTGGGGCTGCTACCGAAGGCGGGGAAGGAGCAACTGCTACCAGCTGTGACAGGGATGATGCAACTACTGTCGAAGGCGAGGAAGCAAGCGGCTACTACTGGCGGGCGGGGCTGTCGACGGCTACTACTGGTGGGTGGGGCGGCAGGCTGCTGCTAACACCGGGCAGCGCTGCAGGTCACTGTTACCGGTTGGTGGGGAAGCAGGCAGCTGTGCTGCCGGAGGTGGGGAAGCAGGCGGCCTCTACCAGAGGGGGGGAAGCAGGTGATTATTATCGGAGGAGGCTGGGGAAGGAGGGGTTGCTACCAGCGGGCGGGGAAGCAGGGGGCTGCTACAGGATGTGGAGAAGGAGTGGCTGTTACCGACAAGCTAGGAAGTAGGTGGAGTTGATGCAGGCGGCTGCTACCGATGGGTGTGGAAGCAATGATGGCTGGTGAATGCACATAGCCCCATCGGTGTAGGTAGGGCAGGCAGGGAAGCAGCATCGCGGCATGCGACAGCAACAATGGCAACTCGATCAGCATCCTCCCAAGCTCTGGTGTATCCTTGGTAGCGGGAGGGGGGGCCAAGCACTGCAACTTTGGTTCCGCTAGGCAGCAGCAACTCTAGTGTCAGTGGCGACGATTGTGACAGTGGTTGTGTTGGGAAGGACCTTTCCACGGTGAGAAAGAGGGGAACACAAGAGAGAGAGAGAGAGAGAGAGAGAGAGAGAGAGAGAGAGAGAGAGAGAGAGAGAGAGCCACAATCGCCAATTCGTCTTACGTAGTTCTCCCCCACCCCCTCCTAGCCGGCTTAAATCCCCTCCCTATGGGAGGTAGTGTTTGATTGTAATCCTATAGTCCTCCACCCCTAGTTCAGCACCCTTGCAAGGGTAGTAGTGATTGTAATCCATTAACACAGGTTGAAGCAACACCAACACAGTGTACGGGGAACCCACGCTTCCTCGCTCGCCCTCGTCTCCGATCAGGGTCGATTTCTTCAAACCAACTGAGTAAGTGCTCTACTCCTACTCCTATTTAGTGCCTTGTTTGTTCAACATTAGTTCATAGCTCCGCTGGTCAGAGAGAGTGAGCACTCAGTCCCACAAGCACCATTGCTTTCGATTGACCGCCGTGGGGGTGAGAGTAAGGCCCGTGCCCTCGGCACCCAGTCGGCCCCTTGAATTGGGCCTTCGTACCCTTGGGAGGTCAACCTTGGCCCTGCTGGCCTCCACCAGCATGAGTCCAGCCCCCACATCCTCAGCTCGGCATCACCGAGTTACCCCTAGGTTTTGGGTGAGCGTCAAGTGAGTAGCAGCCGACGTCGATCCGTTAGTCTCGCTAACTGTGCTTGCTTGCTAGGTCTAAGGTTCGGTCTAGTTGTTGCATTCCCTTAGTGTGTCACATCCACCGTGGTACCCGTCATTAAGTGGTATATCAAAAGACGTCACGGGAAGGTCCAGTCACGTTGGTCTAGAATGAGGCCTTTCTAGCGTCGAGGAGACCTTTAGGTCCATCCTTCGCCTCGTACCACTTGGCGATCGGGGTCACCACCTTCATCCTAGGTCATGTCACATCAAATTGATGTTAGAGCAAGTTCACAACTTGTCTCTACAAGTTGGTCCTATGGTGCATATGCATTTAGAGTCTCCGGTGCATCATCATGGCTATTCCTCTATGGTCAATTCCATACAATTCGGCCCTCCACAAGGGACCGATCGGTCCACCACTCTTGGACATCATTCTAGACGAGAACCTTCGCTTTGACGGATCGAGCCCTAGTGCCTACCTAAAATGGGAGGTTACCATGGAAAAACACTTTAAAAGGACTTGGGTATATGGACCCGGGAGAGTCTGCGTTGTCAAGGGGCGACTTCGGGGTAAAGCCAAGGACGAGTGGCAACACATAGTGGGCTTAAGGGAGGGTTAGGAGGCAAGAGCCCATCAACTCATGGGAGGAGATGAAGGTAGAACTTAGGAAGATCTACGCTCCCCAACGTCCCCCTTCCTACTCGGAGAGCTATAGCCCGAGGAGCACTACCACTCCTCCTTTCTCTCCCGGCCAATCTAAAGTCACCTTAAGGGCCCAACCTCCACGACACCCCTCACCTTCTCCATTCCCACCCGGTCAACCCAAGACCTCCCTTAGGGAGGAGTGATTTCCAAATTTTCTCCCCCAGGCGCTCTGCTCTGTCCACTCTTGGACTGAGCTGACACTTGCTCACTCACCTGGCTGCGCCAATCTGCTCTGACCTCCGCCAACATTCCCACAGGTGCCGTCTCGAAGAGGACTCGACGACAGTTCTGATGATTCCAGCCCCGCTTGATTCCGAGTTCCGGAATGCTAGTGGAATCCGGCTGCTGAGGTACTCCTACGGACTGAACTAGAAACCCAGGGCCCTGCTTGCGGCCAGTCCCCGATCGGATCCAGTGACCAAAGAATTCGACAAAATTCAAACGTCATCCTGGGTCAGCTACGAAGCTTTTCCAACTGGTATCAACATCGGAAAAATTCGGGAGCGACTGCAGCAGCAACAACTCTGACTGACTGTCCGCTGTCTCAGAGAGCAGGCAGAACCAACGCCGCCCACCCGTTCGGTCTCATTTAGCTTATTTTCCCTCCCCGCCTGGCCAGCTTACCGCCCCTCCCTGTGTGGAGATAGTTTTGTATGTAATTTTAATTCCCCCACCCCTAGTCCAACCCTCCTGCGTGAGGTGTAGTGCATGTAACTATTTTTCACAGGGTGAAGCTTCATCGACGCAGCGTGCGGGTCAACCACGCTTCCCCGCTCGCCCACGTCTCCGAATCGGGGTTGGTTTCTTCAAACTTGCCAGGTGAGCTCACTGCCCTTGCTCCTAATTGTCCTTGTTTATTCAATATTCTTCAATTGCGTCGTCGGATAAGGGAGAGAGCACCCCATCCCAAGGCTCCACCACCTCCGAGTGACCGCCGTGGGTGTGAGTGAGTGGATCTGTGCCCTTGGCACCTATCGACCTATTGAAGGTGGCGACCGTATCTGAGGGGAGACTTACCAAAGCACTGCTGGCCCTCTACCAGCAAGGGACCTGCCCCACATCCCTAACTCGGCATCCCTGAGTCACCCCCGGGTTGAGTGTGCGTGCCGAAGAGTGTCCGCTTCCGTAAGCCTCTTGGCCTTGTGGTTGTACTTACAAATCTAAGTCCAAGGTTCATTGGTCTTGTGGCTACCACCCCCATAGTGGTGTCACATCATAACAACTATGAATGGCTCCACATGGCTGCTAACTGGTTCGCTCTGTGGCCATCACTCTTACCCGTCCCTATCAGTTTGCGAGTCCTCACCTGAGCTACCTAAAAAAGGGGGGAACAACTAGGTGAGCAAACGCTCAGTAGGCAATAATAGGCAAGTTTAAGTGCTTAACCAATTAATTATATTTTAAGGTGCGAAAAAGAATGAATGAAAAGACGATATGACAAAGTAACATGACAAAAGAAAGTACGAGATCATGAACATAATGAAACTGGAAATTAACCAACAAGCTAGATTATAACCAAGTCACGTTGATTGGTTGATCGATGAATAAATTTAATAAATTTAATAAAATAAAATAAATAAATAAAAAGAAAGGCACCCACAGTCTGCCACGCTCGGTGGGACCAGTGTCACCTTTCATCTCTTTGCCCAGATATACGGCCCCAAGGCCCTCCCAAAGAGTGCTGATCGTTGGTTTGTTTGTGCTTGCAGGTAAACGATGACGTTAACAGGACTAACTAGCATCAACTTTGGCCCCGCGATCGTCACCGGCCACGTTAAGCATGGGTACCTGGCAGTGCCCACTGGGTTCGGGACATTTCCTGCTGCCGTAGGCTTCCCCAACTTCTTGGGGTTGGCCTTCGTTGATATGCTGCAAGTGGAGTCCTCAGAACCTGTTGAGGAGGCTATGAAGAAGATCGAGGCTCTGAAGGCTCGATGCTATGCGGGCTCGCTCAAGAGTCAAGTTCCGGTCGCCAACTACCTGGTGCACCACATCACCCCCAAGGCCCACCCCAATCCGGCCAAGAACTCTGGAAGGCGCCAGCAGAGGGGTTTCTGGAAGAATACTGCTGCTGCTACCAGATGTCTCTCTGTGTCTCTCAAGTCCATGCTGATCGGTGGAGTCTGTGTTTTCCTAGATGGATGTAATGCTCGGGTGGTCTCGGATCGGGTCATCCCCGCCGTACCTATTAGCAACTCCTACTAGGCCCTCACTGGGAAGAGAGTTGAGAAAGAAGAAGCTAGCCGCCATGGCCGGCATTGTAGGTAAAATCGGGTACCTCGCCATGTGAAAACCCGCAAGGGCCCGTGGGTAAAAGCAAGAGGGGGCCGGCTTCAGCGAAAACCCAAAAGGGCACTTGAGTCGGCAAAGTGGTAATTTAAAAGTTCCTCTCCACCCTCATCCTAATGAAACTCCAACAAGGACAATCACCACAGAGTTCTGCCGGAGAACCTTTTCTATAAATTGTTATCGACCCTTGTCATCATCGGCAAGATCAGTCGACATTCTCCCTTAGCTTGGACCTTTCGTCCTTGTTAATGAATATACCCTTGCTTCGATATTTAACCAATGCCGACGAACAAACCCGCGTTCGACCCTTGTCATCATCGACAAGATCGATCGACATTCTCCCTTAGCTTGGACCTTTCATCATTGTTAATGAATATACCATTGCTTCGGCATTTAACCAATGTCAATGAACAAACCCGCGTTTGACCCTTGTCATCATCGGTAAGATCGGTCGACATTCTCCCTTATCTTGGACCTTTCATCCTTGTTAATAAATATACCTTTGCTTCGGCATTTAACCAATGCCGACGAATAAACCTTCATTCGACCCTAGTCATCATTGGTAAGATCGGTCGACATTTCTCTCTTAACTTGGACCTTTCGTCCTTGTTAATGAATATACCTTTTGTTATGCGCACACTTGTGTCTGAAATAAATGACATTTTGAGTGAAAGATTGCTCCTATGGATTACTTTTATGGATGAAACAATGATTGCGTGAATAAGTGTATTAATTTCATTTCATGCAAACACATACATGACTCATAGTTGTCATCATCAAAAAGGGAGAGATTGTTGAAACTCTGATTTTGATGATGACACACTATGAATCATGATGAGACTAAACTGAAAAAGAACTTTCACATTGAACAAATCATTTATTTGTCTAAATGTTAGAACTCAGGTCGATGCATATATAGCCACTTAGTAATAAAGGTCGATGCATGTTTAGGTCTAAGTTAGGTAAGGTCGATGCATGTTTGCATCTGAGTCACACAAGGTCAATGCATGTTCACACTTTCTTCACATTAGGTCAGTGTACATTTTTGCATCAAGTCTAATAGGTTAATGGACTTTTTAGGCTTAAGCAAGACAGGTCAGTGCACATTTTCATATTACGTTGTTAGGTCGATGCATGCATTATCTTCATCCATTCAGGTCGATGCATCCATATACTTCGTTGAAAATAAGGTCGATGCATGTTTTTGCTTGAAGTCGCACAGGTCGATGCATATTCGCATCAGTAGTGTATCAGGTCGATGCACAATACATCTTGCATAAAGCAAGGTCAATTGTACCTTGAGCAAAGCAAGGTCGATGCACAGTGTAACTTGAGTAAAGCAAGGTTGATGCACATTGTACTTTATGTAAGGCAAGGGTGATGCACATTACATATTGTGTAAGGCAAGGTCGATGCACATTCTTACACTCACTCTCTAAGGCCGACGCTCATGCTAGTTCCATGCACTTCAGGTCGATGCATGTTTTATAGCATGTTCTACAGGTCGATGTACGTATTGTAGCACACTCTACAAGGTCGATGTATATTCTTTAGCATGCTATACTTGGTCTGTGGATGTGTAGAGACTAGGGTCGATACACATGTAGTTTCATGTCACCAAGTTTGTGCATCAAGTCAACAATTAAGGCATTTGAATAATCTTACATCTCTTCAATCTGAGCATTTGATTTCTCTAAATTGCCTAAGTATGCATTCTCATGAAAAAGGTGTTTGACTAAATGTCTTGTTTCTTATTGATAGGATTTACTCAAAAACTTAATGGACTGAGAGTAACAGAGACTCAAGTGGGCGCGTGACACAAGATTCAAGTTAATGAAGCACGTGATCCGAGGTGGCTTGCTCTCCCAGATTGATCAGCCACGTGGTCTTATCCAATCCTCAAGATCTGACACGTGGAATGATCAAAGCTACTTTTCTGACAAGGCATTGGTGAAAATTCTCCCTCCATGCACTGGAGCAAAACTGTGCAAGGTCCATGCCATCCGGCTTACTGGTGATCTTGCCGATGATGACAAGTGTCGAATTGGTTTGTTCATCGACACTGGTTAATTGTCAAAGTAAAAATATATTTATTCATTAACGAGGATGAAAGGTCCAGGCTAATGGAAATGCCGACTGATCTTGCCGATGATGACAAGGGTCGAACTGTTTGTTCATAGACATTGGCTAAATGTCAAAGCAAAAATATGTTTATTCATTAATGAGGATGAAAGGTCCAGGCTAATGGAAATGCCGACCGATCTTGCCAATGATGACAAGGGTCAAACTGTTTGTTCCTCGACATTGGTTAAATGTCGAAGCAAGAATATGTTTGTTCATTAATGAGGATGAAAGCTCCAATTTAAGGGAATGCCGACCAATCTTGCCGATGATGACAAGGGTCAGAACTGGCTTGTTCATTGACATTAGTTAAATGATGAAGTAAGAATATGTTTATTCATTAATGTGGACAAAAGGTCCAGGTTAAGGGAATGCTGACTGATCTTGCCGATGATGACAAGGGTCAGAACTGTCTTGTTCATCGACATTGGTTAAATGCCAAATCAAGGATATGTTTGTTCATTACTGAGGACGAAAGGTCCAGGTTAAGGGAATGCCGATCGATATTGTCGATGATGACAAGGGTCAGAACTGGCTTGTTTATCGACATTGGTTAAATGCCGAAGTAAGAATATATTTGTTCATTAACGAGGACGAAAGGTCCAGGTTAAGGGAATCCCGACCGATCTTACCGATGATGACAAGGGTTAGAACTGGCTTGTTCATCGGCATTGGTTAAATACCGAAGTAAGAATATATTTGTTCATTAACGAGGACGAAAGGTCCAGGTTAAAGGAAATGCTGACCAATCTTGCCGATGATGACAAGGGTCAGAACTGGCTTGTTCATCGACATTGGTTAAATGTCGAAGCAAGTATATGTTTGTTCATTAACCAGGTTAAGGGAATGCTGACCGATCTTGTCGATGATGACAAAGGTCAGAACTGGCTTGTTCATCAACATTGGTTAAATGCCGAAGCAAGGATTTGTTTGTTCATTAACGAGGATGAAAGGTCCAGGTTAAGGGAAATGCTGACCGATCTTGTCGATGATGACAAGGGTCAGAACTGGTTTATTCATCGACATTGGTTAAATGTCAAAGCAAAGATATGTTTGTATTCTTCATCAGAACACGCAGAAGGTCTATTCCAGTCAGGCTTTGTCTATTGGTGGTTTATTCTCTAGTGGGACTAGTGGTAAATATCCTTACCGGAGTTTCATAAGGCGAGAAGTGGAGAGGAACTTTTAGGCTACCACATTACCAGCTTAAGTGCCCTTTCAGATTTTCACCGAAGCTGGCCCCCTCTTGCTTTTGCCCACGCGCCCTTTCAGGTTTTCATGTGGTGGTAATAGTGTAATTGACCTTAATTCTGATACTGGCAACACTGTGATAATTTGAAGTCTCTACTTAAGTTCATTATCAGGTAGATGCATGTTCATATTGATTGCATTATAAGGTCGATGCATATTCATGCATTGAGAGAGTCAGGTCGGTGCATATATTCACTCCGAGTTTAGAAGGTCAGTGCATATACATAAGTGTTGCATTATAAGGTCGACGCATCTCCTACTGCATTGAACAAATGGGTCGATGCATATATGTCATTGAGTCCAGAAGGTCGATGCACATATGCATTATAGTCTAGAAGGTCGATGCGGGTGTACATTGTATGCTCTGTCAGGTCGGTACACCTTGTTCACTTCATGGTCTATCAGGTCGATGCACCTTATACACAGGTTGATGCATATATGTAGGCTGGTCTAGAAGGTCGATGTATGTGTACACAGTATGCGCTATCAAGTCGGTGCACCATATTCTCAGGTTGATGCATATCATAAGCAGGTTGATGCTAGTGAGTCAGTGAATGCATCAATAAGGTCGGTGCGATAGAGGTTGTCATCCTCAAGGTCGATGCACCTTATGTATCTGTTGTGAAGTAAGGTCGGTGCAGTAGGGTCCTGCGTCGATGCTTTATGCATCCTCAATATACATCACTAAGATAGACAAACTTGGCTAAGTGGCATGTCGATGTTATAGTTCATGAAGTATTGGCTTGTGCACACACATGTCAATGCACCATCATTACAGATATAGCCTGAGTGACAAAATAAAGTCTACCTATGTTACTTAAAGGTCGATGCTATTGCTCTATCTTGCTGCATGTATTAGTCATGTTAGATTAAATAGGACGATGCACCTTGTTTATGCATCGATGCATATGCAAAATTTTGTGCATTCACTCACATGGTTCATTCTGTCCTTATGATATGCTTAAGTCAACTTCTCTGATCTTTCAATATGATTAGATCTTCATTTCTATCTTTAATAGGAACATCACAATGTCAACAACAGAAGTGTTCGGTGAAAGACTCAAACACTTAGAAAGTAATATCTGGAGGTTTGAGTAAAGACATGTGGGCCGTATATGACCTTGATAGGCACGTGATCCAAGGAGGGAGACTGAACTGAATGTCCTGCCACGTGGAGCAGATTACTTTCTGCACCTGACACATGTCCCTCGAAGCGCACTTCTTGGACAAAATTATTGGGCGGGAGTGTGCCTTCCACGGGCCCAAAATCTGAAAACTCGTGGGACCACAAGATTCACGCTCGCCTGTATAAATGGGGATCGAGCTCTCAAATTCCAGCGATAGAGAAGATCGTGAGAAAGAAGAAAGAGCAAGAGAGCAAAAGAGCACGAGAGCAAGCGAGTTCGTGAGAAAGAGTCAGAGCTCCACTCCACCTCTGCCCCCTCAGCCCTCCAAGAGGTCCCAGCCACGTCCTCCCCACTCCCGCACCAGTAGCCACCATCCCCTTGCATTGCAGCCCCCCTTCTTACTTCATTGGTCATCATAAGGTGGCAGCTCTATTGGCAGGTCACAGGCAGACAGTAAGGGTCTTGGAAACTACAACTTCTCCAGCACTTCCCCAACTCATCTAGTGGCAAACCATATACCACTGGAAAGGTTGTCCAGAGGGCTTTCAATGGTGGTTTCATCTTCATCCGAGCTTGGAGCTGGCCGTGAGAGCGATTCTCCCCTGACTGCGTAAGAGCTCTCAGGCAGCGAACCAGAGACCTAGAAAAGTTTCCACCACGGTCACTCCCTGGCAGATCTGGGCATGCAACTTGGCTGAGGGCATCTTCTACTAGTCCTCTATCATCCCCAAGAAGCGGAGTGAAGTTCGGACCCCGGCATCAAGAGTTCTAAATTTTCTTCCGAAGTAGCGCCAGGTTGGTTCCCCTATTCCTGAATGGACCCACCTCCACCTTTCTGGGCAGCGCGATCAGCCCTGACATCTTCTGAGGCTGACGTTAGTCCCATCTGAAAGAAGACTCACCCACGGTCATCACGGTACTAGCCCTGCCTCTATCCGAGTTCAGGACTACCCGTGGCGCCTCCATCTTCCAGCAGTAATACCCTGGGAGTGGCCAGCACTAGCACTGTTCAGCACGGTTCCAAGACCTGCACCAACCAGCGATCGTCATAGGGTTAATCTAGAAAATTTGAGCGACTTCCCGGGCCAAGTAGGAGAGTTTTGGCTCTGGTTTCAGTTTGTTTGGAGTTCGGGAATGTCCGTGGCGGTGCACACTTCGACTGGCTGTCCTGTGATTCCAGAAGCTGACAGCACCATCGAGGAGCCTGGTAAGTCAAGTTTCTAGCCCCGTCCCCTCCCCTTGCTTGGCCGACTGAAGGCCCCTCCCTACGTGGAGGTTGTTTTGGATTGAAACCATAAACCCCCACCCCTAGAACCCCCTCCTGCGTGAGGTGTAGTGCTGTAACTATTTTAATTTCAGGTCAAGCGCCACCGCCGTGGCGTGCGGGTGCGTACCCACGCCTCCTCGCTCGCCCTCGTCTCCGATCGGGATTAGTGTTTTCACACCGGTCAGGTGAGCGACTGATACACCTTGGCTGGTTACATGCTTTGCTGTCTTAGTATCGTCTTGAATGCCCGTCGGACGGTGAGCCGAGTGCCCGAATTTGCACACCACTTCTAGTGTGCCCACCACAGATTGTGAGTGAGTGCCACCCAAACCCACGCCCCCGACGTGCCGGCCTCCCACGAAGTTGGGAATCCCAGGCCCTTAGGGGTCAGCCTAAGCTAGCCAAGTCCCTTAGAACGTTGAGAATCAAAGTAATTTATATAGTGTCATCATCATCAAAACCTTAGGGAAACACAACACGGTCCACTCCAGACTGTTTAACCCCTTTTGGAAGGTCCACAATGGACCGTTCTGTCTTTAGCATGGCACCCTTCTAACCGTTCAGCTTTTCGGAATAGTATGGTGGTGATGATTGAACGGCCAATCCTGGTTTGTTCAGCCCCACTGAGCGGAGTGTCGAGTGACCACCCTATGAACCCTTCATGCAATGAGCGGTCAATCCCAGGCCGTCCCATCCATTGAACGGCTGACCCCTGACCGTTCTGTCTATAGAACCATGCATAGCGTTAGAATTAAATGGCTCAAATCAAACTATCTTGGCCCATTGAGTGGCCTATCGCCCGACCGCTCAATCACTGAGCGGCCATGTCCAAACCCTTTAATTCCTGCAAATTTAAATTGTTAGGATATTCGTTCAATTATGCTTTTAATTACTGCATTATCGCCATGTTTATCGTATTTCATAAGCTGTGGCATATTTCTATATCCCAATAGAGTTGCTTTCTCTTTTCTTATGATGGAACCACTAGTAGTAGCGCAGCGACCTCTTGTGTCTGCCCACCTGGGAGAGGTGGAGGGGTAGTCCCGTCACACAATTTTTAAGTTAGTTTCTGTGGGCCCTCGTCCGATGGTAGCGTTCTACTGGGAGGAAAAACTAGCTAGAGGCCTGGCTCTAGGTAGGAGCCGGTGTGTGCACACATGGTTAGAGGCTTGAACTGACACTGACAAATGTTACTTTGACAAGTTACTTGGTTCTGGTACTGTTACACTTCTCGCTTGTCGTGTTTCGAGACTTGCGTAGATGCTTGAGACACAGTGTAAGCCATTAGTGGACGTATCTGGTTTCACTTTCTGGCGGTCTTCCTTCTTTCTCCTGTCACTTGGTTAGCTGAGGTTTATTCTATTGGTAGATTTGGCTCCTGATGCTTATATTTAAATCAAATTGGCATGTTAGATAGCTATTGCTGAATTGCTTAGATATTTTTACAGCTTTACTAGACTGTCATTTAATTTACAATGCATGCTTTACTACTTTTACATGTTTAGTTGTGATGTAGGAATCCGCGTGACCCCTACTAAGTCTGGCTATGACTCACCCTTTCTCTTTTAGGTGAGCCGCGACCGCCGTCTCCCTGAGCTTCTCGAGTTTTTGACGACAGGCCTTAGCAGCCAGCAGTAGCTTGTCAGTTAGTCCTTTTCTTGTACTTTTGGCTGGGGTATGCCCCATGTAGTTGTACAGTTGGACTTTTATTTCAGTGTCGGACTTGTGGATGTTAAGGATCTGGACTATTGTATATATGCTTACGACTCTGATATATTTAAATTGCTTCCACATTAAAGTTTAAATCATTGTGACCCGTTGCCGGCGTTGGGTGCCACCAGTGTGCTTGAGCCTAATTGGATTTATAGGCCGAGCCGCAAACCACCCCAAGGGGGGGGGGTTGAACGAGAGAACATGCAAAAAATTTGGGCGGGGGAGGCAAGTGCTACCGAGTTATTGCGAACTCGGAATTCACACCCCTACGGATCCAGGTAAGTCATCAAGTACTTAGACACCAAACGAGCACCCGATCCGATCCGCTGAGCTAACCGGGTGGGTTTTGGGCTCTTTGCCCTTAACCTGTGGGCAGGACCCAACCAGGCCGTGATCCGACGTCCTGGACGGGCCGTCCAACAAGGCAGGTCGGTCTGAATTCAAACCGTCCATCAAGGCTTCGTATCTCACCTCCGGACAGGGTGGCAGAAACCCTAGCGCTACCTACAAACCTCGTCGTCGCTCAGGTCCCGTCGGCTGGGAAGACAACCCGCCCACATACTCCACCCTATCGGCAAAGAAGGAGATCGTCGTCGGCGCCACACCAATGGCTGGAGTGGAAACAAGGGCCTCTGTGACGATGACTCTACCCTCAGCATTCATGCGAATCGATCCAGCCACCAGCTGATCGAAGGAGCCTACCAAGAAGCTAACCCCTGCCACGTCACAATGCCAGATCGAGATCCCTGAGAACCTGATCCACCACGTTTGCCTGCAGGGGGTGGAGAAGGTCCTTCTGTCTGGATTCCATGCCTAAACACGAAGCAATCCCCCGATCGCGAGCACACCAGCATCCACCACACCCCTCACCCCTACAACTGTCGACGCCACCACGAGGGGGGAGTTCTTGAAGACCTTCCAGGCGTCCCAAGGAGCCTCCGTCTTCCAGCGTTCCTCCAGGAAACGTCTGGCCATAGTAGCGTCCAGTCCGCCTTGAAGCGGGGACAGGTAAAAGCAGTGAGACAGCCACTCCAGACAAAAGGAGATGCTCTCCGGAGCCAGCCCCTCAAGCTGTAAGGGCTCCCCCCTAGCATAGGTTGCAACACCTATGCCACGAGACCAGCACCAACAGCCAGCAGGGAATTCCGGAGAACCTCTGCATTGGACCTGCGCTGACTCTGCACTCCACCCACACCATTCACCCAACCACCACCTGCCGGGAAGATGCAGAACCTGCGCAGATAGCTAGGAGACCCACATCGGAAACACCTCCAAGGAGGTGCCCAGGGACCTCAGGCACCCCCAGCCGGGGCCACCCTCACCTCATCACCAAACACAACCTCACCGACCCTCAGTGACAACCTAGAGCTTCTCCCTCTAGAAAAGAATAGAGAGAGAGCAAACTCACTTTTGTCTGAATCCAAAACTTAAACCCTGAACTCAATAGAATCTGCAATTTAAACCCTAAAATCAATAAAAGCTGCAACCGCTGTTTCGGGGTTTGGCTTAGCTAGGGATTGACTCCCTAAGGGTTTGGGATGCCCCAACCAATGGGCGGCCAGCATGCCACGGGCCTGGGTTGTAGGGTCGCTCTCTCAACTCTCCCCGCGGTGGTCACTCAATTGATCGGCCATTTGGACCGGACACTCACTCACCGCCGACGGGTAATCAAGCAATACTAAACCAGCAAGTAAACACCAGCAAAGAAGGGACCGAGGCTCACCTAATCAGCGTGAAGACGCTGAACCTGGCCGGAGACGATGGCGAGTGGGGAGACGTCGGTTTGCACCCGCACGCGGCGGTGATGTCACTCTAACCTGAAATTAATGTGGCACAAAACTACACCTCGCGCAGGAGAGGGGTTCTTGGGGTGGAGATTATGTGTTACAATTAAAATACTACCTCCACGCAGGGAGGGGCCTTCAGCCGGCCATGCGGGGGAGGGGATGGAGCTCGGAAATGGAGTGATCGGGCTCCTTGTCGGTGCTGCCTGGGGCTAGAACCGCATGACTGCTGGATGAAGAATACGCCGCCACGGACGCTCACAAACTCCAAATGGGATGAGGTCAGAGCCAAAACGCTCCTGTCTGACCCAGGAGGAAGTGCGAATTTTCTGAAATCAATGTGATGTGATTGCTAGTTGGGACAGGTTCTGGAAAAGGGCTGGACCGCACTGGCACAGACTGCTCCCAGGGTGCTACTGCTGGAAGATGGAGGTGCCACAGACGGTCCCGAACTTGGATGGAGGCAGGGCTGGTGTCAAAACGACCGTGGACGAGTCTTCTTTCACATGGCACTAACGGAAGCCTCTGAAGATGTCGGAGTCGAACGTCGTGGCCAGGAAGGTGGAGGGTGGTCTATTCAGGAACAGAGAGACTAACCTGGCGCAACTATGGGAGAAAATTCAGAACCTCTATCTCAGGAGTCTGAATGTCGTTCCGCTTCTTGGAGTTGAAAGAAGACAGGGAGAGGTGACTCCCAGACAAGTTTCAAGTCCAGATCCTCCGAGGAGAGGTCGTGGTGGATGTTTTACTAGGGCTCAGGTCCTCCTCCTGGTAGCTCTTGCGCAGTCAGGGGAGAATCACTGTCGTGGACAGCTCTAAGCTCAGATGGGGATGAAACCACCGCCCCTGGAAAGCCCTTTGGAAGACCTTTCCAGTGATATATGCCTCGCCACCAGAAAACGTGGGGAGGTTCCAGAGACGATGCGATCTTCAGGGGGCCAGCTATCTGCCTTCGAATAGCACTTCTGCTGGAGCCATGTGGTGACCGTCGGAGCAAGAAGAGAGGGCTGCAATGTAAGGGGAGTGGAGGCTGATGGTTGGGGGGAAGGTGGACGTGGTTGGGGTCCCTTGGGGGCTGTGGGGGCAGAGGGGGAATTGACGCCTGTATGAAAATCCTCCATTTTCATAATTGGCGTCTCTACAAGGGGCGTTAATTATTTATTTTATTCCAAATAGGATTCTTACCATTTATTCCAAATGAATTGACGCCAGTTTCGGGGGCGCCTTGTAAAGAATTGGCGACTTTACCAACGTCGCTATTTAACATTTTTTAACATTTTTATTTTTTTCTATAATTCAGGGTTGCTACAAGGGTGAACAGGCCTAAAACTATGACTTGGACGATGTAACGGCCTAAGCTAGGTGCGTTACATGCTCTAACGTGCCAACACAAGGGCGTCAGGAACAACAGACACGAACGGCATGTAACGGTCCAATATGGACGCGTTACAGCACCCCAGCGCATGGGGGTTGGGCCATTAGAGCAAACTGACATAGCCGGTCAAGCACATTGTGACGGTCCAAAGAAGAAGCGCCACAGTACTCTAACGCATAAGGGAAGGTCCGTCAGAGTGAACCGACCTACTTGAATCTCGATGCACTAGTGGCTGTGACGCACCACCATAGGGGCGTCAGGGTGTTGTGACGGTCCTATACTGGTCGGTCACACTGACCCAGCCTCGAAAAACCTGAAATGACCAACAGCTATGATGGTCTATCGTGGAGCCGTCAGAGACTGTGACGGTCTCTGGAATGACTGCCACACTATCACGACGGGAAGAATTGTGGAATGGCAGAATCGGCCCATTCCATGCCCCATTCAAGTCGAAGCGCAGGGGAAACAAAGCCGCACGGTGAAAAATAACTTCTGGAAGCTAAAAATGCCACATGCACGCATCAAAACGCGAGATCGGGGTGATTCCGATGAATCGACCCAAAATAAGTCATCGAGGTTCCCAGACTCCTATCGGCCCCGAATGACAATCGATCGACACGAAACTGGTAGGTACATGATCCTGACATCCCGACGATCATTTTGACAATAATTATACTACAAACTGTCACCATTTTTGGGCGAACTCTACAAACCCCAAAAATAACGATTTTACCTAAACTGGCCCGATCGAGCCTGATCGAGCACCAAACCACACACAGAAGAAGGGAAAATGTCAGGAGGAAGTGGCGATCTGTCTCCCTACCTCCACCGAAGAAATCGAGCATCGAGGTGACTAAATCGCATCGAAAATCACAACGTGAGCTCAACTGCCAGCTTTGAATCCACCGTTCGGGATTGCGTCAAAATCGATCCGATCCTCTCTCCATAACGCGTCTTAGCAGCTTCTCGGCGTCGTCAGCTCACCCACGAATCCCTCCGTCTGCAGTCGGAGGCGAGGAGGTGAGAGAACAAGAGAGAACAAGAGAGAGGGAGAGAGAGTGAGAGCGCGAGTAAGAGGAGAGAGAGGGTGGGGGGTTAAAAGATTAGGTGAAAGATATTTTTTAAAAATGTCAGATTATGAAATAAATGTGTGATTTTATCCATTTGTTGTTCATACTCATCATTTGAGTCTCTTGATCAAGCCGCTTGTATAATTGTTCACTCCTTGATGATTTTACATTATTCGGGACGTGACAGGTTGAGGAGGCTAGGATTAGCTTACCTTTTTGGAGGGGATCTCTAGGGTTAAATAACTATAGGCTCCCTCTTCAGGGTAGTGAGAATCTTGAGAGTCCGGGGGCATTACGTCCACAGCATGAACTATTACCATTCTGGGACTCTTGCTCTTCCCTTGTCTTAATGGGCTTCCCACTCTCAGACGGTAGCATAAAGTTCTCTTAAAATTATTAGGGATAAGTGTCTGGCCACGAGGAATCCACTCTGACTCATCGAGGTGTCCTAGTGAAGGGTTGATCCGCAGGGGATAAGGGATGCTCCCCTTCTAAGCCCGTGCACTAAGCATGGAATCCCTGCCTTGGGCATCCCTGAGGGAACATCTCATTTGCCTTTTACTGGCTCAGTCAAGGGTGCGCCTGGGTTTCTCTCGAGCATCGGGGAGACTTTTACATTGGTGTCTGTGCCAAGGCTTGGTGGGCCTTATTTGGGCCCTTTACCTTAGATTTTATAGCAAGTGGACCCTCAATATGGAGTTGGGCTATCACTTACTAGGCCACACAAACCTTCATGGGCCTTTGGGATGTGAAATATTAGGTCACAAATCTTCCCCTCTCCAGTTGTCCCCTACTCCTGAGCCAAGAGTCAGCTTGGAGAGCAGAGGTCATATTGGCTTTTTGGCAAGGGTGGGAATCGACCATCATGAGCTATCCCCGCTGTGATCATTGGGTCCATAAATGAGGTTGCCCTAACACGTTGGGGCTCGAGCGCAATAATGACATCTTTTGTGCCTGTTCGAAGCACCGACTCAGAGCATTTAGCTTTTCGAGCTGCCTCAAGACATCATAGTGGATCTTCCTCTATCGCTCAGGGGCTATAAATGCCACTCGGGCTTGACTCCTATCGCCATCATTAGGCTTCTCCCTCTTATCATGCCTTCAAGTTCTAAGGGGATCATCCATGTCTCAGGAGGAATTCTAGAGGGACCAAGAGATCGCTAGATCATTCGCAGAGCTTGCAACGACCATTGCGGAGGTGGTTTGTTTGCTCCCTTCCCCTACTCGCTCCTCAAGTTCACGTGTTCTGCTATCTTCATCATCCTCAATGGTGGAACGAGAAGGGAGCACCTGTAGTGAGGAGGTTGAATAGCGGGCAGGGAGTTTCACTCTATGCCCTGCCACCACTTGCGTAGCAAACTCATCGCAAAGGAGGTAAGAGAGCTTGAAGTTTGATGTCAGCTACTTTGGCAGTACACCTTCTCTCTCCCTAAACCACACGAATCAAGTCTGAGCACCCATCCATATTCCTTCTGTAGTTATATTCTAGTTTGGAAGTGTGGCTTTCATCTTTCCCTCCATCTCTTTACCATAGATCTACTGAACTACTTCTAACTGGCTCCCATCCAGCTATTCTCCAATTCGTTTGCCTTCATCTTTTCATTCATCATTCTTTGTCCGAAATGTAGGGTTCCTCTGTCCCTTGAGCTCTTTAATGCCTTCTATAAGTTAAAAGGGCACGCACAGGTTGGGAAATGTTTCTTTTTCCTTCAGGCTAGGAGAGGTAAGAGTTGTATTACCCTCTCCCCCTGGGATTCCTCGCACAATGGGTGGAAAATCCAATATTTTTCGGGAGATTTTCTAAGGGTACCCAATGGCCTTTCCCGACTCAGCCAAACTTCCAGCCCGTGCTCGCTACGAGGCCTTCAGCCATTTCCCAAGAGATTGAGGATAGCGTCAAAGTCCTCCAAAACAACAAGCAATTGACTACTGAACTCCTTTCTGAGGCCAATCTCCAGCGCTATGCTATCGCTTCCTTTCTTCTTGGAGGTGAGGATTCAAGCACCTTTACTTCCCTGAAATGACTTTTTGCTTTATTCTGATTGTTTGGGCTATGGAGGTCCCCCACGATGATGGACAAGGCTGACTGGTCGACCAACCAAGGCCGCACGTAGAGGGGGGGAGGTCCTAGAGGAGTTGGCTATTGATGCACGAGAGATCCTTCTTGAGGTAAGGGAGATTAGGAGCTCGTCGGTCGCCCAAGATAAGGGCAAGCGGGCCCTCATCAGGGAGGAGATGGAAGAGAGGGGGTCTAAACAAAAGGACCCCGAGCACAGGTTTATGCTGGCCTCTTTAAAGGCAATGGCCGCCGAGGAAAGCAGGAAGAAGAGGGTGAAAGTTCCCCGTACGGCGGGGATCCTGTGAGCGACGTCACGGGAAAGGAAAGAAAACACGCATGGACGCAGAAAAGACCATTGCGGGAAGTTGCTCTCAACGGATTCTAACAGGAAATATGCGAAAAGTACGCCATAAGAGACCACTATGGGAAGTTACTCTCCGTGTGTTTTAATGGGAATAGAAATAAGGGAAATGGGACCGCTGTAGGAAGTTAGTCTCCGCAGATTTTAACGGGAATGGAAATAAAGGAAGTGGGACCGCTGTTGGAAGTTACTCTCCATAGGTTTTAATTGAAATAAATGAAAGGAAATGAAAATCACGCGTGAGTGCGCGTGTGTTGATGATGTGTGATCGTCAGAGGTCAAAGACCTTAAAAATTGAAAGAGTATGTGATCGCTAGGGGCCGAAGACCCCAAAATGAAAGAGAGTTATCGCGTTTATACCTCATAAGTGAGAGATTGTGTGGATTCCTTCTTCCTCTTCCCTTGGTCGGCTGATGAAGAGGGCTTTCTCTTAGTTACCCTTGCAAGAAAATGAACAAACACCCAAATGAATTAGAATAAAAGTAGTATAGTATCAATCCCTTGTGATGAAAGTAATGAAATTATGAACGGACACACACCTGGTTGGTGTTATTTTAAACCCTTTTCAGACGCAAAGGGGGAGAAAATGCTATGATGAAATGGAATTTTTTGTAGAAATGCACAAATGCAAGTCCTTCTCAAGGAGAAAAGTGTGACACGAACAGAAGTAACGAGTGATGCACGCAACTAGCGGAATGAAATAAAGAAGGATAAAAAGAGGGAAGAAAAGCTTATTGGGAGCGTCGATGGCGGGCTTCGAGGGGAGCTTCGGCAGAGTGAGGATGGCGTGGACGTATGGTGGGATGGAATGGCCTTCTCTTTCGAGCGCACGGGCACTCAGAAATCCAACAGAACCTCCACTTAAACACTCATGAGCTCGGAAGTGAAATGGATAGAGTTTTCCCTCCTCTTTGAAGATTTTAAAGTCCTTGATTTCGTAGGAGGGGGTCCTCTATTTATAGGAAAAATTGAGAAGAACGCGTCCACCATAGGGGACCAGTTCATGTGAATGCATCCCGTTGACCAGGTGCCTTCACTAATTTAAAATTATTTTCTTCTAGGAATTTGCGTCCACTACCATGGATGCGTTCTTTAAACGCGTCATGGGTGGTGGATGCGTCTTCTTTTTTTCCATAAACTTGGCACCGAAAGGCACCGAAAGTGTCAAAAGTGAGGGGTTTCAGTGCTTAACCTTGACTTTTAAAGCCACGTCTGGTTAGCAAGACATGTTTCTTTTTTTAGATTTTTTTGAATTGTCATCCTAAATGGCAGGGTTGGCGCCGAATGTGGGCTAAAGAACGCATCTTAGGGGGGGTGACACGTTTTGAAGAATGCGTCCCCCTCTTTTATTGCCAGCTTTCAGTTGCTGAATTCCTTCATTCTTGTTTTTCTCTTTTCATCTTTATTCAAGCTGTTAGTCAGCAGAGTAAGCTGTGTCGCTCAGCGGTTGCAGAGGATCGGTCCTCTGGTCGGCAAGCTGTAAGGCCCAGTGGTTCAAGCTATTTGTCAGCGGAAGGTGTAAGCTGTAATGCCCAGCGGTCGAAGCTGTGAATCAATGGATGTAGGCAAACTGTAAGGCCCAGCGGTTTAAGCTATGTATCAGCAAAAGCCACACTCTGGTTTGAGTGTCGGGTGGACATAGGTCTGAGGACCAAACCACCTAAAATCATTGGTGTCATATGGTTGAATGCCTTTCTGTGTGATTGCGATCCTAGTCATTTGAATTGCTTCCGCTTGCATAGTATGCTTTAGTTGGTTAGGGCGGATTCTTATGCAGTCCAAGTGTTTGTCCAGTGTTCAAGCCTTGTTTGCCTCATACATACTTTAAATTGGACAAAAAGCTTTAAAGATCCATTCACCCCCCCTTTGTATCTTCTGTCAACTCGTTTCATGCACCCTTCTAGTGGTATCCTAGCATACCATCTGATCTATCGATTCCCAACACGTGGTATCAGAGCATACCTTATTGGGCTCCTTTCACCTTACAGTTGGTATCAGAGTAGGTTCACTGATTCACCAGACCCAACGATCTGCAGTGGATCCTGCTATTTTTCGGTGCATTAGTTGAGTCTACTGAGTGCCTAGTTTCTTGCATTTCATTTACTTGCCATGGAGTTTACGTCTGCTGCTCCTCTGTTCGATGGAATGTGCTTTTCTGACTGGCATAGAGAGTTTAGGAATTACATGAATTCCGTGGATTCTAATTTGCTTATTTTAATTGAACATGAACCATACAATATTCCAGTGAACAAATCTAACTAGAATATTGGTCATAAGTTGATGGATGTTGAAAACAAAAAAGCCCTAGAGATATTGAAAGGGGCGATAAAGGCTGATATGCTTTCATGCTTGTCCAAGTGCAGGACCGCTAAGGAGTTGATGGATGAGCTGACATTCAGATATGGTGAAGAGAACCACAAGTGTCTCATGACAAAGGATCACAATAGTGATCAGTCTGACGACACTTCATCCCAGGTAAACTCTGAAATAGAACAAAATTCGTTGGATGAGTTGATTTAGGTGTATGATAATTTGCTTGATAGTTATAAGACTGAAAAATGCAAAATGAAGAAGATAAGAAAAAGCATGCTGCATGATATAAGAGAATTGAAATGTGAGAATGCAAATTTGAAAGATAGCTTGAAAAGAAATGAAAATATATGCAAAAATTGTGATTCAGCTAAGAATATGAACAACGATCTTCTATCTCAACTTAAGCTGCAAGAGCAACAAGATTACTGCCGCATCTCATCCTCACGCTCCCACGATGCTTCACCACCAGAATGACGCTGCCAGACCACCTTAACCAGAGTGAATAATCTTGTTCCGCAAGCGCTGCTCATGTCGATCCTCAATGCGGATGGGGTACTCTGATAGAGACAAATCTGGGGTCACCCCAGGCCAAATAGAATCGTCCAAAATGTGGGAGTCATCAGGTATATACTTCCAAAGTATCGACACATGAAACACATCATGCACGACAGCTAGCTCTAGAGGTAACTGCAACCGATAAGCAACTTCACCAATACGCTCGACAATGGGAAAAGGACCAATGTAGCGGTGACTCTACTTCCCACGCCTGCCGAAGCGCATTACACCCTTCATGGGAGAAACTCTCAGAAATATTCGGTCTCTCATCGCAAAGATGAGAGGTTGCCTCCTCCGATCGGCATAACTCTTCTGCCGGCTCTACGCCACCAACAACTTCTGTCGAATGAAATGCACTACCTCAACACACTGCTGCACCAGATTCAGTCCCGTCAGGACACACTCGTCCACCTCGAACCAATCAAGCGGAGTCTGACATGGTCGCCCGTACAACGCTTCATAAGGAGCCATACCAATTCTCGAATGATAGCTGTTGTTGTAGGTAAACTCCACTAACGGTAAATGGTGGGTCCAACTCCCCGGCCACTCCAAGCAACAAGATCTCAACATGTCCTCCAAAGTTTGGATGGTTCTCTCAGACTGACCGTCCGACTGAGGATGATAGGCCGAGCTGAATGCCAACTCCGTGCCTATAGCTCTCTAGAAACTCCTCCAGAATCCCGAAGTGAAGCGCAGATAACGATCGGACACAATGGAGATAGGGACTCCATGCAACGGAATGATCCGCTCCACATATAATCGGGCCAACTTATGCACACTCCAACTGGCTTTGATCGGCAACAATTGAGCCGTCTTCGTCAGTCTATCCACCATTAACCAAATACTATCATGCCCACTAGATGTTGTCGGTAATCCAACCATAAAATTAGTGGTCACGTGGTCCCACCTCCACGCAGGAATCTCAAAGGGCTGAAGTGTACCTCCTGGTCACTGGTGCTCAGCTTTCATTGGCTGACGGATCAAACATCTGGCCATGAACTCCACGACATCTCTCTTCATGCCAGGCCACCAAAACTGCCTCTTCAAGTTCTGGTACATCTTAGCTGATCCGGGATGCACGGCATACCGGCTCCCATGGGCCTCTCGCAATACCGTACGCCTCACTTGCTCCTCGACTGGGACGTACAACCTACCTCTGAATCTCACGACTCCATCCTCACAAAATTCCACCTCTGTCATGTCCCGAGCCTTTAATTACAGTGAAAGACTAGCTCGGGAAAACGTGAACAGTCGGTAAAATCTAATGAGATTAGGACTCTGAGAATTGGACGGCTATGGTCAGTCCGCTCAAGTACTTGAGTGGCTATTCTCAAACCGTGTGACAGCATGTCGGTGAAAATTCATAAAATCAACTAAATACCTAATAAATATATGGACGGCTAAATACCAACCGCTTATGTACTGAGTGGCCAGACGATAGACTGTGCAAAGCCTGAATGTTTGAAATTCATATATATGATAAATTAAGTAAAATCAAGGCCCATTAAGCCCTGAGTTGAAGCAAACCTAGCTAGGGGGGGAGGCTACCCATAAAAAAGGCCCAAAGACATGCCAGAAAATAGGCCAATAAGTAATGGACAACTCGAGGCATCAACAAATGATGGTAAGAGAAATAACTCAACTTATCAGCAAAAATTGGGGGTCAACACTCGGAACCATGCCTGAGTGTCCTGGACCAGGGTGGTCACGAACGCTCGACACTTGATGGCATCGGACACCCCATGCAAGGTCATGAGGGTGTCGTAGCTGTCATAATGGTCGGCCTGGTCTCCCTAGCCGTCGTATGCTTTGAAGGTCGGTAGTGAGATCCTGGGGGAGATCTCGGCCTTCAAGATGAAGTCAGATAATGGGGATTGCTCCTCGTCCTCCGCAGCGGAGGTCTTTTGTTGGGCGTGCTCTTGCTCTGTAAAACACCTCTCAAAGTCTCACAGCCGGAGGGACAGCTCCGGTCATCGCTAGGTTGAGGGGCTGTGGGGGCACTCCTGCACGCTGCCTCGATGCCCCTCGAAGGCCTCGATTTTCGGAGGCGGCCGGCGCGCTCCAGACTTCTCTCTCCTTGGGATGGAGGAGGCTTCTTGATCCAGGGGAGGGGCTTGCGATGGCCCACTTGACCAGTTGTAGATTATCCGCCATCCCCGGAGGATGAAATGGCCCCCTGTAGTTTGCATGGAAGTATCTCCACAAGGGGGGCTTTCCATAGGAATTCGCGAATGCTCCTCCCTGGCCGCCTGGATCCTCATCAGATCAGTGAGGCTATCCAATTTTGCGTTGATGGTTTGGTGGGGGTCCGCGCTTCCAATAGGGGGTTGCCCTTCCACGGTGGGCGGGGGTTATCGTCGGTCGGGTCACTGGCGGGTAAGGGGGTGTTTCCCATAGGATGGGAAGGTGCACCTTCCTCCATCGCCATGGCTTTCCCTTTGTCACCGGTGGCCTTCTTGCTAGAACTTCTTCGCACCATGTTGGCTCTTTATTCATTTCCAACAGATGGCGCTAGATGAAGAGGGGTTATCTCACGTGGTGACTGAGCTGATGATGATGACCGCGTATGCTAGAACTGCAAAGAGGGAAACGAGTCAAAGGTGCCCAGGGATGAATCCCCAGGGTAAACCCTCCGATGCTTAAGTCATACCACTTGGATCCTGAGAGGCATCCCAAGAGCTGTAAGGCTCCGAAGGGAAAGAAAGGTATGTGTGAGTACATTAAATTTTAAGATAATACGGCAACAAAAATTATACAACTATGATCAGGACTGTTAAATTATCAAAAAAAATTATATTTTTAATTAAATAAACTAAACTACAGAGTTAACAGAGTCTAATCCAACTAAAGTACAGTCTATAGGAAAAGAAATATACTCTGAAGTCGGGAGAAGCCTGACACTGGCAAAGCTGGCACTAAGAACCACGTATCGCACCTCCAAACCACAAGGAAGGAGCACCGCTATACCTGAAAAGTCAGGGGTGAGCCTCGTCTCACCAGCTCACAAGGGGTCCCGCGGATCCCCACCATAAAACAACAGCAGTAAACAACAATAACAACAATAGGAACAGTAATAACTATAATGACAACGGTCGGGAAAACTACGGCTGAGCCGCAAGCTACTCCTATCAGTGTGAAACACACGCTCCTGCACTCACGGTCGGGAATCACTGAACTGATACAAGGAAACTCTAGCTACATTGCCAGAACACGTCATGACATCTCAGTCATGCAGGATCGTCCTCAAAGACAAAAGCCCAATTCAAGACCATACGGTCTAAAAGCACTAACACTGACACAACCTCGCCCTGACTACAGGTCAAGCGAAACACAGACTACCCGAAGAACCACGTCAGCATAGACAGGAACTCCAACTCAAAACACAAGACAAGATCGTAAGTTAAAAGACTCACGCTCCACGAGAACCACACGAGCCACGAATCATGTGTCATGTGACAGAAATACCTCTTCACTAGAAGAAAGGTCAGATGCGTCTACTGACATCTTACACTACGCCTCGGGTGTCGCCCACTCACCTCGAACATGAAAACTAAGACACCGTAATAGGAACCAAGTATCAAGCAACAAGTAACTAGTCAGGGTCGCGCTCGTTAGCGCGGGTCCAACGTCCCCGACCACATGTGCACATACAAGCTCAATGTCTTGAGCCACGTCTCTAGCTAGTTTTCCCCTCATGTCGGACTCTAACGGCAAGGCAAAGGGGCCCTCGGTAACCAACCTAAAAATCATCTCTATTGAGAACTGTCCCACCACCACTCCCAGGTGGACCGACATGAAGTGTCGTCAGACTACGACTAGTGGAGGCTCACTAGACACAGATGTTGGGCATGTATGTAACATGCTTAATTCTATTATTTTGATAATGTCTGACTATGACTCATTGATAAGTTTGGCCTATTATTGATAAGTTTGACCTACATTTGATAATATCAACATTCATGCATTTCAGGTCAAGCCAGCATTAGCAACAAAATGTGTATGCAAAGATAAAGAGAAATCAATTAAGGCACAGTAAAGTGGACAGGTTTGTTCTGATCCAGAGTGTGTTCTGAGATCAGAGGGTGAACAGACTTCGTGTCTGCAAGCTGTTTGTCAGTGGTTGCAGAGGTGCTGCCTCTGGACGGGTAAGCTATAATCCCTAGCGTTGCAGAGAAGGAGTTCTCTAGACAGCAAGCTGTGAGGCTCAACGGATTGTGGGCAAGCTGTGAGGCCCAGTGGACGCAAGCTGTGTTACGCAGCAGTAAGTCACACTCTGGTTTGAGTGTGGGGTGGACGTAGGTCTGGAGGACCGAACCACCTAAAACATCTTATGCATCTGTGGTTTGCTTGTCTTTCTTTCTGTCAACGATTAGATGTATGCTAGGCTCATTTTCGTTGATTGATAAGCAGTAGATTTTATTTTGGTAAAATTTTAAAGGGGAATTCATTCACCCCCCCTCTGAATTCGTAGCACCGATCCCAACAAATAAAAGAGAGTACAAGAGCTTAAGAAGAAAAAAGAAAAGGATAGAACGAAAGGTGAGAAGCAAGGATGAAAGAAGGGGACTGTTGGCTCTCCCAGGACTTCTCTGTGGTAGAGACCAACCTAGGAGATCGCTTTCACTCTTCCCTTTTTCTCCGTGTTTTCCTCCGCCTCCCAATCTATTCTCTCTTCTCTTCTCTTTTCTCTCTTTGCTTGTTTGCTCTTCTCCTTCTTTCCCTCGTGTATTCTGCCTCTTTGTATATCTTCTTCCTCTTCTTCCTCTTTCTTATGCTCGAAGGCAAGCCCTTCTTATAGGGAAACAATGGTTCGAATGGGTGACGGGATGGGCAGCTCTCCACCGACCCACCGCCCCACCATTTGCGGAGGCCTTGCACTGACTCGCCAGGAAAAGGGGGCACTGACCCAATAGGGGGAGGGGACCGACTCATGACATGCACGCCGACTCACGAAGGCGGGAGAAGGGGCACCGACTCACCCAATGGCATTTTTGTAAATTTGACATTTGGCCCTAAAACTGACCCGGTGAGAGCTTGTAGTCCAGAGTGGCCCTGGGGTTGATTCGCCCCAGGATGTACTTTGAAGCCCTGTTCGGGGTTTTCGGTGATTTCCAGCACATGCCGAACCCCTACTGACTTTCTCAGGTTTTGCTCTGATTTGGCCTTCAACACTATGACTCGTGCTGCTAGACTTACTTTAGAGCCACATAGGACTTCTTCATCGAGTGGTCTATGATAATCACAAAATCCGTCGTTGAAAAAGTTGTGCTACAATTTAAAATTAACCAAACTCACTCACTTAAAAAGATTTTGAAATAGAGTAAAGTGATGAATACGGGTCGATCCCACGGAGAGAAAATATCTTCAATTAAACAAGATGGAGAATTCTTATGTTTGAAAATGATCCGAATTTGGAGTGAGATTAACGTTTTTGAGCGGGTTAGGGTAAAATCATGTTTTGGGGAGCGATCGCCCGATCTAACGATCCACCATGTTTTTGGCCGATCCAAGGCTGTAGAATCATGCTAGGGGTTATTGGGGAGCTTCCCCCTTGTTTTCCCCCTCTCCTATAGTGGTATGCAGGCGTGGTCGGCGTTTTTGGGTTGAATTCATCGTTCCATTGCCAGAACGCTATGGCGGTCGTATCAGAGACCGCCACAGGGTATAACGTGCCCAGGGAGGTGCATTATGCTTTGATGGTTTTGAGCTTGGGCTGTCATGGGAGTGACGGCCCCACGATAGACCGCCATATGACTGTGATGCCCTTGGGCTGGTCCGTCATAGGGTTTCCGACCGTTGGAATTTTATCGTTGGGGGTCATTGTAGCCTGGCGAACTAGTGTTGGTCCGTCAGGTAATGCGACGCCCCTGGGAAAGCGCGTAATGCCTTCCACCTAACGGGCCTGTGTTGGTCCGTTAGGGACTGTAACACCCCTAGGGGAGTGCGTTACAGCCAGCTTGGTCCCATGGCCTAATGCACCTGTGTTGGTCCGTTAGGTGACGTAACGCCCCTAGAGGAACGCATTACGTTCTGTGTTTTCTGGTGATCGTGACGCACCTGTGTTGGTCCGTTAGGTGCTGTGACGCATCAGCATAGGTGCGTTACAGTTCATTTCACACCGAGTGTCTGACGCGCCTGAGTTGGTCTATCAGGTTACTGTGGCGCACCAGGGTTGGTCCGTTACAGGCTGCGGCACACCAGGGTTGGCGCGTCATAGTGGGTTTCACACCGTTGGCCTGAGGCCCCTGTGTTGGGCCTTCAGAGCACTGTGACGGCCCAGCAGTAGACCGTCGGATCTTGTGGCGTGCCTAGCTTGGTCTGCCAAGCTCTAGACTACGTCGAGTGGTTTGTAGTCCCATTTCTTCTCCGACTATGGTCACCATGCGGCGGCGCTGGTACGTGGGACGGTCCCCATACTCTGTCAGGTTCGGACGTTGTTTTCCGTGGCTTGAGAGTCTACTCCTTCAGAGACACTCCACTAGCCGTAGCCTGCCGGTACGCGTGTGCTGGTAACCACCTGGGAGTGGTGGGATGGCTACCCTGAGGATGATTTTTAGACTAGTTTTCATCAGGCCCCACGTCATCGGCCAGAGTCTGATTGAGGGAAAAATTAGTTAGAGGCCAGACCTAGGACGCATGGTCTGTGTGTGCACACGTGATTGGGGGCAGTTGGACACGTGTCAATGGGCATGACTCCATCTAGTCACTCACTTTGTGATTACTTGTGTGTGTCTGAGTCTCGCGCCCGGGGCATGATAGCTAGACACTCGTGACGTCGTATAAGACGTCAGTGGACGCATCCGATCGTTCTTCTTCATATAATAAAAGTATAATAAAAAATAATAATAAATAAAACAACAAAAGTAGTAAATAAATCTTGAAGTTGAAGTGTTGTTGGAAACTCTGCCCCTAACCCATTACACATTCCATATGTGCATCGACCTTGCCTCCAGCCCATTACACATTTCCAGATGTGCATCAACCTTGCCTCTAGCCCATTACACATTTCCAGATGTGCATCGACCTTGGAAAACGCCCTTTATACATTTCTAGATGTGCATCGACCTTGCCTCCAGCCCATTACACATTTCCAGATGTGCATCAACCTTGGCAGGCAGCCCCTTGGTACTTTGCAAATGTGCATCGACCCTGGCAGCCCATTCCTTCATACATTCCATATGTGCATTGACCTTGCCTCCAGCCCATTACACATTTCTAGATGTGCATCGCCCTTGGCAGGCAGCCCCTTGGCACATTTCAGATGTGCATTGACCTTGGCACCCCATTCCTTCACATATTTCAGATGTGCATCGACCTGCCTTCAGGCTTGAACCAAATGTGCATCAACCTTCCTTCACTTTGGGCCCATGTGCATCGACCATCATTTGGGCTCTGTGCCTGATGTGCATCGACCTTCCTTCACCTTGAGCCCATGTGCATCGACCTTCATTTGGCCTTGTGTTGGATGTGCATCGACCTTCCTTCACTCTGTGCCTGATGTGCATCGACCTTCATTTCACTTTGTGCCCGATATGCATAGACCTTCCTTCACCTTGAGCCCATGTGCATCAACCTTCATTTGGCCTTATGCTAGATGTGCATCGACCTTCCTTCACTCTGTGCCTGATGTGCGTCGACCTTCATTTAACTTTGTGCCCGATGTGCATCGACCTTCCTTCACACATTCCATATGTGCAACGACCTTCCTTCACTTTGAGCCTATGTGCATCGACCTTCATTTCACTCTGTGCCCGATGTGCATCGACCTTCCTTCAAACATTTCAAATGTGCATCGACCTTCATTTGGCTCTGTGCCCATGTGCACTGGCCTTCCTTTGGCTTTGTGCCCATGTGTATTGACCTGCCTCCATGCTCAGTCCCCACTAAAGGTCTTCCTGCATTCATGTCCAGACCCCAATCAAGGTCTACCTGCATTCATGCTTAAGCCCCCTCAAAATCTACCTGCCTTCGTGCCCAGACCCGTCAAGGTCTGCCTGTCTCCAGCCCTGACTGCATTGGGGTCTACCTATCTCCAGCATTGACTTCACCAAGGTCAATCTATCCTCAAGCCAGGTCAACCCTTCTCCATCCCCTCTTGGCTTATCTTTCCATGCACACTTTGCACTCAGAATATAATGATATGACAAAATATGATAGTCAAAAAAATATAATAAATAAATAAATGATAAAAAGGAGATGTAATAATGTACTTCGAAGCACCAAAGGTAGCACAGGAGACTGCCAACAGACTCAGGACAAAGCAAGTAGACCTACAACTACAACGGTCCCTGAGTCCTACAACTCTGAGTCAAGATCGTCACACATAGTGGGACAAGTCGCCAGTCTGTCTAATCCTAAGTCAGGGAAAACGACGCTCTGAGAAAATGACACACGGAGACCTGAGGGGACACTGAGAACCCTCAGCACACATGGACACGCAAGACGAGGTAAAATGATATCTCGAGGCATCCAGAACATGCTCTCGAATTGGACAAAGCCGTCGAGAGACAACAAGGCTACCTATCAACCGCTGGGTGACCCCTAGTTGACTAGAACCCGACAATGATGACACATACATACACACACACTGCATGCACAAACATTCCTGGCCATCCCATCATGGTCACTATCCTCATAGGATGTCAACAGACACCCACGGGTCATGGGCAGACCATGAGATCAAGCCAAGACAAACAGAAACTTGTGCAGTGGACGACAACAACACTCTGGGCAAAGCGAACCATCACTCAACCCTAGGCGAACCCGATTGTCAAGGCTCAGCCGCTACGCAACCAGAGACAAGGACACTGGCAGTTCTAGATTGAGTCGTTAGGGTACTATCATCATCAAGGAAAAGACCACACCCAATCACCTAAACCGACCGATCCAGACAACTACCAACAAACAGACACCGCCTTAGAACACAACCTAAGATTGACCAACACACAAAATCGAACAACTACCATCATGGCCAACAACAGGACTATAACGCACCAGCATTGGGGCATTACCTGCTATAACGGACCACAGAAGGGACGTTATGGCAGATAGACCCAAAACTCAAATACAGACAATATAACACACCAAGATAGGGGCGCTATATCAGCATAATGCACCAGGACAGGGGCGTTATGGCCAACGAACCAAAACTCAAACCAAGGGGAATATAACGGACCTCCAAAGGCACGTTATACAAGCTTAACGCACTAGGATATGGGCATTATATCCAACAGACCGAAAACACTAATAGGGACAAGAAGCATATAACGCACCAAGCTAAGTCTGTCATAGCCACATGACACACTGGGTGAGGCGCGTTATATCAACTGCCACACCCAATCAAACATCGGCCAAACACACCATAACAGATCCCTACAAGTGCGTCACCTGAACCATAATGCACGGGGAATGATTCGTTAAATGAACCGATTGACACGATCTTCGAGGAAGCATGATCGTCGAGGGTCTGACACAGCAGCAGGCCTCGAAAATCACAGCACGTAACGGACCAAGCCAGGCGCGCTACAGCCATGTGATGGTCCCACTATGGTCCGTCACACCCAGAACGTAATGCACCAATACGGGTGCATCACAGTCCAAAGAGCCAGCCACGGAAAGCCCATGTGATTGAAGCAGGGCGAATATCCAGGGGGTGTTGGCATACATGCCTTCTCACCTATCCTTCCCGCTGATAAAGGTCCGGTACGGATGAAGGCGGTCAGATTTCGGACGCCAATCCGCCACGGTCGGAAGAGGCTCCTCCGCCGGGACGGGAATTGCTTGGAGAACCACCCACTCGCTGCTGACCCGACATAGCCCCTGAAGGGTCTTGACGTAATCATCCTTCTGGATAGGCGGCATCTTCGGGTCAGCCTTTGAGGAGCTGCGCTTTGCGGTCTTCCGCGCCTCTAAATAGGCCATGACTTCGGAGCTAGACCACCCCTTCAACTTCTTCAGGTAGGCGGGGTCAACGTCTAACACCGGCTCTGGCTGGGTGCCCAGGAAGCGGCGCTCAACAGCTCGCCAGCAGTCCTTCCGGGAGGCGCGGTAGAAGCCAGTCCGTGCATTCCACCATTTGATAAATTTCAGCGGCACCCTAGGCAAATGAGCAGGGGACGGCACCCTGAAAGATATGTCCTCACGACGATAGAAATAGTCCCACCACAACCGGGCTTCGTCCGCAGTCGTCTGGACAGCCCGATGTCGGTTGGGGATGTTGAAGCGGGCCGAGGAAGGTAGAATCTGTTGATCGTACCCGAAGTTTTGGCTGAGCCGGAAGGGATAATACGACTCCAGCCATAGCAGACCGCTCTTCCGAAAGATCAGAATGCTGGGGCGAATAGCCAGGGCCCAATCAACCAGCTCTGGCTCCAATATTGGCCTCGTACTTTTGGCGCCGGTAAAGGGATGAACAAACTCCTCAGTCTCATACAAGCGGCATTCCCGCATTCTATTCACAAGGGGGCTAGAGTTAGCTGCCAGGCTCCAGAAATGAAGGACTCCTGGTGAGTCCATCGGGACCGTGGTTAGCTTCCCTCGAATGGCGAATAGCTGATCGGCCAAGGAAGGAGGCTCGACACTCGCAAACTCGACCATCCTTGGCACCAGGCGATCAGACTGAAGAGAGCGCGGAGCTGCCTCTGGAAACAAGGTGCAGACCCACGCGTTGAAGAAATGAAGCGGACCAACCGTCTGCGAATTTCGAGGGATGCGTGACTTGTGCAGATCCCCCAACATCTTATATATCAGGCATAGGGCCACCGGACAAAGTGACAGCTTCATCCCCCAAGCCATCAAGCACGCTGGGTAGATGGCTTCTGGCCTGATCACCGTCTCGTCCTCTTGTGGAAGGGAGAACGAGCACAGCCAATAAGTTAAATACGCAGCACAGTGCGTGACTGCGTCGACTCCCATGGGGTTCGGACCCCCTTGTCGGCCTCTCTACACGACCGGAGGAAGGGTCGTCTGGCGGCGGGCTCTTGACTTCACTTTCCCTCTCCAACCTAGTCTGCCCCCCCTCTCATTCCCTCCACTAGTTGCGCCCCCACCCTGGCCTTCCATCCCCATTCATCCCTTGTACACCCTACCCCATATCTCCCACAACCTCTGCCAGCAAGCCCTTCCTCCCTTATCCACTCCCTCCACTTCCAACCACCCCCACATCCATCAAAACCCTTCTTAGCTCCACTCAGTTCACTGGCAGTAGCAGAAGTCCGACTTGCAGAGCCTGCCCCGGGGTCATTCTGAGACTTCAGGAGGTATACCATACATCCACGGAAAGATCTCCCAGTTAGCTTTGCAGACGAGGTGATCTCATCTCAATCCGAGTTCGGAGATGCCCGGGAGAGCCGTTCTCCACAGACTGCGCAGAACCAGTCTGGCCTGCAACCAGAGGCGACTTACTAAAGCTCTAGCAACCACACCCCAGCTCCCCTTGGTGTGCCGTTTGGCTGGGACGTTCCTCTACCAGTCCTATGTCCAACACAGATGGTGGAGCCTCTTTTGGAGTCCGGAGCTGTCCGTTCCAAATTTTCTTTACTGGGTGCGCAGGTCAGTCCACTCAGAATCAGAGTAGACACTGCTCCACTCTACGTCCTCTACCTCCCTACTCCGACCTCCCCTGGCGGCCTTCCTGGTTGGAGATCGAAGAGGATTCATTCATGGACGCGTCTTTTTTTGTCCCGCACCATTTTGACAATGGGAGTGATCGTGACGGTGTCACCTTCCTACTGCTGTGACCTGAGAATAGTCCCAGTCTGAGCAGAGCAACCCGGGTCCTGGGCCAGCCACAACCAGCGACGGCGTCGAGCGATCCCGTAAAAATTCTGGAGCCTTCCTGGACTAGTCAGCGAGAGATCGGCGCTGGTTTCGGCGTCTTCCAAGTTTGGTACAGTCCGTGGCGGCACCAACAGTGACCCACTGTCGGGCAGTTCCAGGCCTGGATAGAGCTAGACATCCCCTCCCGGCGCGAGCTTAGCTAATCTCCCCTCCCCGCCTGGCTGGCTTAGCGCCCCTCCCTGCGTGGAGGTAGTATTTTGTTGTAATCTCAATTTCCCCTCCCCTAGTCCAACCCCCCTGTGCGGGGAGTAGTGCATGTACTTTTAAAACAGAGGAAGCGACTTTGGCACAGTGTGCGGGGGACCCACACTTCCCTGCTCGCCCTCGTCTCCGAACGGGGTTAGTTCTTCAAACAAACTGGGTAAGCTCCAAACCTCACTCTTTCAGTAGTACTTGTTCATAGAATATCCACGAAATTGCTCCGTTGTGCGAGAGAGAGAGCACCCGACCCCGGAGTGTTACACCTCCGAGCGGTCACCGTGGGTTGTGTGAGAGAGGGACCTAGTGCCCCAATTGGCACCCGGCCAGCCCTTGACTTCCTTCACCTTCCCCTATAAAACCCCTTAGAAGCTCAAGGGGTAGGGGCATGCAATCAGACGCAGGGAGGATCATCCAGGCTACTATCATCCAGCAAGCAAGGACACAAGGAGATTTGTGTGTGCGGTTGGCTTGTGAATCAACTTACACACGTCGAGGGTAAGTCACTCATACTCCCCTCACACGGCGTCTAGCCATGACACACGGGTCCGCTCCTGCTATACGTAAGGTGTTATGACAACGGCAAACACACCCTCATCTTGGGTCTGCCCACGTATGCCAGCCTACGACGGCCATACATATGCCATGATGTCACACCTCACTCCGTCAAGGGGCCGTGCCCGACTGCTCAGTCCGAGCCACGCTCGGCCCTCGCCCAGTCACCGACCAGTACCTCCTCCGGTCACCCAATCTAGCCCCTCCTTGGCGAATAGGGCATGGCCCTCGCCTCGGAGAGAGCCTCTGTAAAACACGCGGATATCCACTTTATCGAGCATTGACTCGGGGACCGACTCACATGTCGGGATTGTCCCACGGCTTGCACCAATTGTAATCTGGCCACCACAGCCCACTTGTAAAGCCCATGCGGCTCTTATAAAATACATTATTACCTGAATGAATGTCTCCACGGCCACGTTTGGGTCTCAGCCTTTCCTCACCCCACTCGGCGTGTGGGTCCAGCATCTTGGCCCCTAGCAAACACCTCCCAGTCGAATGCAAACCCACAACTGCAGATTGCTCCCCGCCCTCCACCCATGTATTCAGACAAATACAGACTCCTCTTCAGCATGGAATGAAGGTGTTCGGATTCAATCCAATGTAAATTAACACCGACTACTTACGGTCGGTGGGAAAAGACATCCAATACACGATTCCCCACAATCATCTATGCACTTACACCTATGGAACCTCCCCTCTCTCCACGTGCCGCTCGTCTCCCAAGCCCACGTGCCGCGTCCTGGCGACGCATCCCCGGTCAAACCTCGGTTCCATAAGGTGGTTGTCAAGAAATTGACTAACATGCTGACATCCCAGCCTTGTTTCCCCAAATCTCAGAAACCTCCCATGCCATTCGAGTCCCCCTCGGATCTCCGTAAAAGGCAAGTGCCCGGTACCGCCCTAAGAGGGACATGGTTATGGGAGGGGATGCCCGAGATAGATCAAACTCTTGCGTTTCCCCCCATCACCTTGTCCCGTCCCTCAGTCCGGTCACCGGATCCCCCGCATCCGGGTCACCCGCGGTCCACATCCCCTGGATCCACCCCCGGAATGCCTGAATAGGTCCCAAAGAGCTCTACAATTAAATAAACTTGAAGAACTGCACAACAAAGCCTACGAGAGTTCAAAGATTTACAAAGCCAAGGCAAAAACATTCCATGGCAAACACATTCGAATTGGCTATCAATTTCAAGCAAGTAACATGTATATACCCTTTTGCGGGTCACGCGAGTCATGTCATGTCAAGTCAGGTTATGTCATGTCGATTCAAGAACTCATGGAATGTCTCTAGAATAGTAAGTACTTCGGTGCAATGCCATACTGTGATCATTCAACTCCCTCAGGCACAAGTACTTTCGGGCACTCCTCCCAGGACCAGATTTGGCCCTATAAATGTCAGGCATTGAACATGTAATTTGACATTGTGGACGTCAAAAAATGACGATGAGGATCCCACGGCACCCGCGGCACTCACGCCTACTTGCGAGTCAAAGGCGGGAATGCCAAATAAACTCACACCTCGCCCGGCCGGGATGAGAACTCACTCGACAGTCCGCTACCCATTAAGGGAGCCCTCGGGTAGAAGATATCTACGATCCGCCATGTCGGGAGGTGAATCGAAGAAAAGTCAGGGATTTCGGCACACTATCGGCTTATGCCGAAAGGTACGTAAAGCCGCGGATCGAAGGCCAGAAATGGCAAATGAAATATTCCAGATGCCATGCACTGCAACTAAAACACCCCGGGAGTGCCGGCATTCGCATAAAGGGTCGCGACTTCGAAAAGAATCCGTTCGGCACTTGAAACGGCACCAAAAAAAGTCTTGAAACTGCGCGATGAGGGCCTTAACCGGCGCGCCCCCTCCCTTTATTGCATTGAAACGACGCGCCACCCCCTCGGTTGTCTGGCGCGCTCACGAAGGATGCCCCCCATTTCTTCTTTTACCTGGAATGGGTTGAAATGGTGCGCCATCTGGCCGCGCCGTTTCAACCCCTCAAGCCTCGATTGTGTAGCTCTTTGTGGCTAAAATGATGCCGCACCGCCGAACAACCCATGCCGTCATCAATGTAAGTCCTGCAATCACCGAACGACCATTCCCGACCGATTGCCCACGTCCCTGCAAGGCGTGGCGATGGAAACGTGGCTAGCTAAGGAGCTTGGCAACGCAACCGCGTGACGTGAGCAAAGTAAACGGCGTGCTCACCTTCGAATAGAAAAATTTGAGCCATTGGCCTATGTATATACTCCAAGCATTCCGTGCTCAAGGGTCTCTCTAGGCTCTCCCGTGGGCTTTTCCGACGTGCGAGGAAGAGAAGAAGAAAGGTCCTCTCTGGGCTCTCCTGTGGGCTTTTTCGGTGCGCGAGGAAGAGAAGAAGAAAGGTCCTCTCTCTCTCCCGTAGGCTTCTCTTACCGGGGGCTATTCGTGGTTCGTGCACAGGGAAGAGAAGAAGAGAGTGGAAAGCAGGAAGAGAAGAAGAAAAAAAAGAGAGAAGAAGAAGAAGAAAGGGAGAGGGAAAGCTCTATCCACCAGTGTTGGTAAGGTGAAGAGAAAAGAAAGAGGGTACCGCCTGAGGACTAGGGAGGTTGGACTGAAGGCTAGCTAAGTGGGACGGAGCCAAAGGGAGGGCAAGAACCAGGGGTCTTGGTTTGGCTTGTTCGAAGGGGAAGCTTCGGTTGGGGGAAAGGGAAGGTTGGTCTGGGTGTTCGGAGAGGCCGGGAGGACAAGGGTGAAGCTATGGGCCCCTACAGAGAGGCTAGATCGCCGGAGGAGAGGAGGAGAGCGAACAAATGTACGCAAAGACTCGAAACGACCAGAGACAATGAGAAACCTCAAGAAAGGGATTTTTATTCATGGAAGACAAGGGCCATGACCGGCCATGCACACTTCAAAACACCGGGGTAGAAGATACAACAGTGAGAGGAAGAAGAAGGGTGAAAGGAGGGTTGGGAGTTGAGCAGGGGTGACGGCTCCCCGCTTCCCCTCAATGCCTCATAACTACAAGACCTCTCTCTCTCTCTCTCTCTCTCTCTTACTCTCTCTGGTGGGTGGTCGCTGGAGGGGCCTCACGCCGGAGCTCTCTTCTTCCTCTTCTCTCTTCTCTCTTCTCCTTCTTCTCTTCTCTGCCAGCACCGTCATGGCTCCCTCTACTGGTGTCCTCTCTTCTCTGTGGGGAAGACGAGGTTTTATACTCCCGACGGCGGGAGTCTTTGAACGTGGATGGCGGACGCGGGAACGTGAATGCATTAATGGAGATTTGACTTCGGCATCCTTCGGTGGCAGGGGGTAGCCTGCGTGCCGCCTCCTCCATTCGACACCTCAACGAACCCATTGCGCGTCAAGGATCTATAGGGGATGGCGTTAGATTTGATTTACCAGAGGTGCCGGTGGAGAACATACCCATGCGTGCCGTTGAGGGGCCAGAATGTTGTGCCGCTGGCAGGCACAACAAGCGTGCCGCTGAGAGGCCGCCAGGGTGTGCCGTTGGAGGAGCTTGCAGGCGTGCCATTGGAGGCCTCTGTATGGCGTGCCGTTAAAGGGGTGCGCAAGGGTGTGTACCACTGAAGACACCCAAACTGGGTGTGTCGGTGGAGCGCCCTGGCCGAGTGTGTCAGTGGAGGCACCTGGCCAGGGGAGCGTACCGCTGAAGCTCCCAGGGGCATGCTGGTGAGGACTGCCAGAGTGTGCCGTGGAGGGCAGCAGGGGTGTGCCGGGTAGCCAGTGTACCAGCCAGGCACACCAGCGGGTGTGCCGCTGAAAGGGCACAAGAGTGTGCCACTGGAGCTTGCAAGGTCTGCCGTTGGGAGGCATGTTCAAGCCCGTTACGTGCACAAGTTGTGGCTCATTTAATTTTCTTCGGGGCCCATAGATTGTGGGCTTGTCGGGGGTTGATTTCTCTTCGCTGTCGTGACTCCGGAGATGGCTTCAAGGTAGTGTGTGTTTGTTCAGAGAGTCAGAGGAGCTTGAAGAGTCCATCCTAGTCTCGCTCACCAGGACATCCTCTCGGCCAAGAAGGACTCGGAGGAGTCTAGTAGTATCTTCTCTAAAAAAGGGGAGAGACTCTAGCTCCTGCCAGGGTCGCCACTACGCAGCTGGAGTGGCAGGGGTTGGTTGACTAGCCTGTAGTGTTGAGGAATCGGGAGAGACCAGAGGAGTAGGGGAGTGAATGACGTTGGCCGAGAAGGTACTCAGTCCCGCCTCTTGGCTGGCATCTTGCTCCCTGCGTCTCCGCAGTCACTCGAGAGCTTCCCGATTGTCGGTTCGAAACTCGAGCCATTCTGGAGTGTGCTGGTAAGGCAGCCCTTGCCCATTTTCCTGGGGAGGATCAGGCTGCTCTGGCGTATTTCTGACAATGCTCAGAGTTTCTTCGATAGCTTGTCGCAGTCGAACAAGTGCCATGGAATTCCCTTCGGTAGTAATCTGCTCCAACCGGATCTGTTCTTGGATGAGGTACTAGACTTCCTCACAAGACTCGATCACATGACAGATTCGTGCGTGAAAGGGACAGTACTGGGGGTGGTTAAAGTCCCACTGAGTGTAGTCTGCCGGTGGATCGCGGGGTAAGATTTGTGCCCGCTCGACGAGGACGTCGAAGAGTTGTCAAGTTCTTTCCCTGGGGAAGGAGAGGGGTCTGCAATCATGCCAGGGCCTCCACCCTGGATACCAGATCAAACGCTCTCTCCGATTGGTATTGGGCTCCTCTAATTCATCATCAGAGAGAGAAAATGCAGCCATCATGTGGATCACATTAGTCTGATGATGAAGCACACGCGCTGCTTTAGCTGGTCTGGACCACGTATGTGGCTGCGGAGGATCGACGAGACTGCTCTTCATTTGAATGAGGCCGTCTCAGATCAACTTCTGTGTCTGGGTCTTGAAGATGTAGCAATCTTTGAGAGAGTGACCTAGCATGTGGTGGTATGAGCAGTAGTTGGGATCGTCGATTTTATGGGCTTCGTCCGGCTTGCGGACTTCTAGTAATTTGACGATCCTCTAGGCCATGCAAAGGTCGAAGAGCATCATCGTGTGTTCCTTCTTGAAGGAGAAGGGGGTCTTCATGTGCTTCGAGAAGGAGGGAGCAGCCGACTTATCAGCTAGCCTTTTGTCGGAATCACTCGTCCCAGCTCCCTTGCTGGCTTTGGTGGCGGGGGTGAATTTGATGATGTTCACCTCCTTACCGGGTTGGTATTCCCACACTTGTTTACCCTTAGCTGAGATGTAGCTTGGGTTATCGGCAAAGAACATCTCTATCTCGACGACTGCTGAATTAAGCTGGTCGAAACCCTTGATGTTAGTGCCGAGAAGCTTTTCACTGACCTTAGCCGCCAAGCCTCGATGACAGATGAGCCAAAGCGGTGTCGGTGTGCTTATGTGGGGTTTTCCTTTTCTCCACCACCGACCATCTATTAGATATCCAAAATCCGAGCATTGTTAGTGGGCTATGGCGGGGAATGTCTATTTCTCAAGCGGTCCTCGCATATCTGTATGAAGGGCTCAGCTCGGCTTGTCTTGGAGGACCTCTCTTCGGCTCCATGGTTTTGCTAGAGTGTTGGATAAGGATCAGAATTAAATTCCAGCATAAGGAAGGGTTGACCACGACGAGCCGGATCTTTGGGAGCCACCCACTCTTCTTCATTGGAGGGGCCTTCGGATTCTCCCAAAAAGTTGAGTGCCGAACAATGGACAAAAAGACATGCGATGATTGGCGTCTCTTCCTCAACACCATGCCAATGGACGGGTTCAAGATGTGTCCAAACATGCTTTAGAGTGCCACTTTTAGAGTAGCACGGTGACCTGGCCTAGACCTTCAGCTAGTGGGGGACACTACCCTGGCGATCTACAACTCTCACCGATGTTATCTCCAAATCAGGCTACCTCGAATCAACACTCCTGCACTTGCACACCACCCTCCCCTTCAAGCTAGGAAGATAGGGACTGAGGAAGATGAAAGAGTAGTTCGGAACGCGCTGACCATGTGGGAGATCAGCAAGGTGCATCCGTGGCAGGAGGAAGTGGAAGAAGATGATGACCGTTGCCGGGCCTACATGAAGGAACTACGAAAAATCCGGCCTCAAGCCGACAAGAAAATAAATGTATTTTGGTTTTCTTTTTTTCCTTTTTACTTCTTGATGTAAATGAGAAGAGTGGAATTTGGATGATTTGATATGCAATGTAACAAAATTGAACAATGAAAATGAAAGCTTTTTGTTGTATGAAAAGGACTTGATTTGATTCTCTCGTTGAATGAACTGGTTCTGGGAAATGAGCTTCTGCGTTAAATAACGGACCTATACCAAGCCGTCACAGGAGCATAACGGACTAGATACCATCCATCACAAAATGACTCAGGAAAACCAACCAGGTTATTACGTTCTGGAAACATTAACGGACTACATATGATCCGTCAAGAGTATAGCGGGTACCTTGGAGTGTGTTAAATTACCATTGTCTGAGAAAGGCTTGTAAGGTTCCTGAGGATTATCACGGAGTGATGAGGGTCCATTACATCACATATAACGGTTCAGGTGAGCTACGTTATATTATCAGAAACTAAGTCTTGGAACATGCATTCTGCACACACTTAAATAAGGAAACAAGTTAGATCCATTCTTAGACTCAACCCCTTGCCTTGAGTAAGTTAGAATTTGACCATTCTTGATATTTGGTCAAGAGGTGGAGCCATTATTAAATAGGCGGAGACATAGTACGAAAGGAAAATGCAATGGATGCAATGCTTTTATAATGCACTCGTAATTCCAGTTCATTATGCACCTCCTCAACCAATTCTCCCAACCCTTACGGGGCCTCATCAACCTCTTGGGTGGCGTCTCCGAGTTCGTGGTATCAGTTTACCAGTATCAGGATCTCCGGGTCATTACACTTGGCCTCCATCTTCAATTTTTGGGGGCGCCAGCTGAAGGTCAATGAAATATTAAATATCATCGTCGAGTTAAAGTACCTCCACCTCTTCATTGTGTTGTCCCTGGACCTCCTCAGAGACTAACATAAATGGGCCGTCCCGTCTGACAGAAATTGAGTCCACATTCCTCGATTGGAATTGTGGCGACCCATGGACCTGTGGAACCCCTTGTAGGTTAGTCCTCAGGGTCTCCATCCCATTTGGGTTATTTGGTCAAAATTGTGTTGATGACCCATGGATTATCGGTACCCCGCGTAGGCTAGCCCTCAGGGTCTCCGTCCATTTGGGTTCACCAGTCATCATGTTTAGCCTCCCAATAATTAGGAACTTGCCCCGGGAACCCGTGGGTGAGCCTCTGCTTTTCCCCCCATGACCCTCCAAGATAAGGGGAAATGCTATTGAAATTTACCTGCGATTTGCCAGCTCATGTGATCGTTCTGCTAATAGCGATGATGCTAACAAGTAATTAAGTGACCTATAATGGTTAACAAATGTGGGGTGATTCTATTAATAATCACGCAGTGTAGTGCCTATGCACCTACCTTGAACCGGAATAAAATTGTGCTTGAGTATGAACCTCACACGAAATTGGATTGATCAACTTCTGCTCTATTGAATTTGATGATTGAAGTTTGAATAAATCATAAATTTTCATAAAGGAAGGTTAGGGTTTGGGCTGGGCCTCAAACGAGTTTGCTTAAAGTCTGAAAACCTTATCCCCTCAACCAGCATCACCTTCTCCTCAACCAGCGTCGCTACCCTTCCACCCGATATGGGCTAATCCAGCGTGCAAGCCCCCATGCCGGATCAACTTCCTCATTTGCCCTCGTCCTCTCCCATCTCCCGGCCTCTCTAAAACGGTGCGAGTTAATCCGGCATGCCATTGGCCACGCCGGATCACCCTTCCTCCATGCTTTCTCTGTTATCCCTCAGCCGTCACCATTCTACCTATTTGTCACCCTAATGTGAGTATTTTTCACCACTACAGCCTATTTGTCACCGATGCTGGATATTTGTCCCCGTTGACTTTTCCCCCCAGCCGTCGCCACTTGACACATCTGTCACCCTTAAATCCTATTTTTCACTGTTGTGCACAAGGTTTGCCAGACGTTATCAAATCATCCTTGTATGCCCCTTTACCACCTCTCACGCCTTGAGTCGACTCTGCACTCGCTGAGTCGACTCCATACCCCATTCACCCGCTTGCCCAAACCCCTTTACCCAGCTCACCTCTCTTCTCTCACACTCACTCTCTTTTCTTCACCTCTCAGGCACAGGGGGGGGAACAGATCTTCTTTCTCCTTCAGGTGCCCCTCTTCTAGTTGCCCACTCCAGGAGCCCTTTCTTTTTTGTTGCCAACCTTAGGAGCCCTTTTTTCTTCTTCTCCTCCTATGTTCTCCGAAGAGCTTGCCTTTTTATAGAACATCCAGTGGGGGAGAGAATTCCCACCACCTCTGCCACGTTTGCAGTGACATCGGGAGAAGACCCATCGCGCTGGCTTCTGCTGGTTCGCAGAGTACATTGGCCTTCATCCGAGGATGAGACGTTCGAGGGTTTACCAGCAGATTTCTGCTACTGCCACTGTCGATGCTTGCCTCGTCGCTGCGCTGATAAACGGAGGTGGAGACAGGGATTGGGGCATTGAATGCTTTGTTTTTTCACCTCCGCGCACGGGACTGATGCGAAAATAGGGTGTCGGGGCACGGATGGGATAGCGTTGGGTTAAACCGGCGTGGCTAGGGGGTGCACCAGTTTAGGCCATATGCAATTAGCGCACCGGTTTAGCTGCACAAGAGGGCGCGCCGGTTCAGCAAGGTAAGAGGGGCGCGCCGATTTAAGGCCCCCTTAAGGGGCGCGCCGGTTTAAGGCAATAGAGGCACGACCATGTCGATTTTAGTGTCAAAGAGTTTCTTCCCCGCTTAGCGGCAATTCGGATGGACGCTTGCCCTCCCGTGTTGCTTTAGTTGTAATGCACCGCCTCCGGGGTGTTTAATTCGAAGCCTCCGGGTCCCAACCTTGGACTTTTGTAATTTTCGACGCGTGTCGGATCTGTGTCTGAATTCCTAGGTTTTTCCTGATTCAGTCTTTGGCACAGCAAGTTGGGGAGTCGTGGCCATATATTCTACTTGAGGGGCTTCCTTATCAAGTAGCAGACCCTCGGGTACGTGCTCGTCTTGTTTGGAGGAGGTATGGGATTTATTCAGCCTTTCCATCTTTAGCTACTCTCGGGTGTCGAGGCACGCATGCCGTATGATAATCATCATTTTTTTTGATGTCCACAAATGCCCCCCACTTGCAGGTGGCACAAGCGAGGGACGAGCGTGCGGGAATGGTGAGTGTCTCTTCTTGTCTAGCCGGTGGTCGACATCGGAGTAGAACATCATTGGTTTCATGTGAAGGGCTGATACGCACAAACGCATCATTGAAAAGCCGTGCCACAATTTAAAAATTAACCAAACTCACTCACTTAAAAAGATTCGAAATCAAGTAGAGTGGTGAATACAGGTCGATCCCACAGAGAAGAGATATTTTCAAAATAGCATGGAGGAGAATTCTTATATTTGAAAAATCTAAAATTTTGAGTGAGACTAAACTCCCCAGAAGAAGCTCGACCATGGCCACTCCCTTGCAGCTCTAGGCGTGAAACTTGGCTGAGGGCTACTCCTTCAAGTCCTCTCCCATCCCCAAGAAGCAGAGCTAATTTTGGACCTCAGCATCAAGAGTTCTGAATTTCTCTTCCCAGGTGTGCCAGGTCAGTCTCCCTGATCCTTAGTCGACCACCCTCCAGTGTTCTGGCCTTCGTGATTGGCTCTGACATCTGCCACTGACACTATTGGTCCCTGCTCGAAGAAGGCCTGACCGCCCTTGCAACGGTACCAGTCTTGCCCTCAACAGAGCTCGGGATTGTTCGTGGCGCCCCGGTCATCCAGAAGCATCACTCTGGGAGCAATCAGAACCAGAGCAGTCAAGCCCTGTTCCAGATGCTTCCTTGGCCAACGACATCGACAGAAAATTCCACAAAAATATCGGCGTCCTCCTGGGTCAATTCAGAGAATTTAGGCACCAGTTTTAACCATTTCTGAGCTCGGCAGAGACTGTGGTAGCGTTGTCTTCAACTACCTGTCCAGCTGTTCTAGAAACTGGCAGAACCAACGGAGCTCGGCTCTTCGGTCCCTAGCCACTTTTCCCCTCCCCTCGCTTGGCCGGCTGAAGGCCCCTCCCTGTGAGAAGGTAGTTTTGGCTGTAAATCTTCTAACCCCCACCCCGATATCCCCCCTCCTGCGAGAGGTGTAGTTTTGTAGTTCATTATTTTCAGGTCAAAACTACACCAGTGCGGCGTGCGGGTACATACCCATGCCTCCCCACTCGTCATCATCTCCGGCCGGGATCGACATCTTCATGCTGATTAGGTGAGATTCTGGTCATGCCTCCTTGTTGGCACTCCTTCCTTAATTAGTATTGCTTCTTAGTTCCGTCGGTGGTGAGGGAGTGCCCGAGCCAAAATCAATCAAATCGAGTGTCCACCATGGAGTGAGTTGTGAGCGAGACACTACATCCCATGCCCTCGGCGTGCTGGCTGCCCACGGAATCTGGCATCCCAGGCCCTTAGGGGTCCATCCCAAGATAGCCATACCCCTGGAGTAGCAAGGTCCAACCTCGGAGCCTTCCCACCATCGTCGAATCACCTACGGTCACTAGTGTGCGCTACACGAGTGAGCCCGCTCAAGTGAAGTCACCGGTCCGTGCAATGCTTCCTTGCTAGGTCCAAAGATTATTCGGTCTTGTGACTATCACACCCAAGGTGGTGTCACATCAAGTGGTATCAGAGCAAGTTTTAGACTTGTCTCTACTAAGTCTAGTCCTAGGACCATGGCATTTGTCACCCGTGCATCAATCACTAGCATGGTCGCCTCATACCAACCTTACCCATCGGCCCTCTCCATGAGTCCAAACCCCCAAGAGAAACCCACCACCAACAAACATGATATACAAAGGCGCACAGGATGCGCCAAGAATTGGGGGAGAGCTCCCCTGGGTACCAACTGTAATAATGGAGGATAGACTCCATGAAGGGGTGCACATGGAGATGAAAACCTACCCGAAAGTATTCTATTGGGATGCTAATACAGCCCAGATAATAACCCCCCAGACAATCATCAAAATCAGTGAAGATGATGTCACAATCGGTAGGGATCTGAAAGGCTTCATGGAGGCCATGGACCACCCTATAAGCGACTAGAGGCGGAGAGCGAGGACGACTGGGGCTAGGACCCAAAGTGCTCAGGATGTCGACACGACTGACCTCCTCCTCAGCGGAGGACGTAGGGTTAGTGTGAATGACCCTTCTACGAGGCGCCATGGATCTGGGAACAAAGAAAGGTGGAAGAATCCTCACTAGGGCAGAGGAAAGAGAGCAAAGAAGTGCTAGACATCCACACTGAAGATAAGAGAGGCAAGTGGAGCTTCCCCAAGTGTCCCTACGCCGATACTTATAGACTTCGAAGGTGAATTGACCCCTTCGAGGTGACACATGGGGAAAAAAGAGCACTCGTCACCGCCAAGGTCGGCCATCGAACCCAGGCGATCGCTCGCGCCCATGCCCCCAAACAAAAATGGTAGCACCATGATGACAATGATGTTTCTTGACACCTCGATAGATGATGCCTTGCGCGCCAAGAAGCTTAGTAGGTGGTAGGGCCCACCTATCCTGTTGATACGAGGAGATCCTCCTAGAAACATCCTCTTGATGGGCCCACCAGGACTGCCTCTCAGACCCCAAAAGTGCTCGATAATGCCAGGCCCAAGTCAGCCTAAGATCTACACAATGCATAGCAGACCCTTGACAGCTGACGGCTCACACCAGACGGCTCAATAAAGACGGACATAGAATTCACCAGCCCATGAATTGACCCAGGCATATCTGATGCTGGATGACCCATCAATGACTGAACGTTACTCCCGTCATCACCGACCTCTACTATAGTAAAGGTGAGCATGCCCGAAGAGTGTCGTAAAACTCGCCTGAAGGCCGCACAGTCCGAATAAATGGGCTTGTAGGCGCCGAAAGGGTGTGCGTGCCGCATGATGCCGCGATGGCCTTCCTCTGAACTTGTGCTGCTGCTACCTACAGTGCCCAAGTTAGAAATGAAGAAATGAGTGTGATCGTCAGAGACCTATACCTGGGCCTCACAGGAGTAAGATGATCGTGAATGCCTTAGGAACGGGAGAATGTGGGTTCCTATCCTCGCTCTCGGCCGGCCAAGAACAAGGAGCTCTGTGAGTCGATGATGAAGTTCTTGCAAATTAACCAGCAAATAAAAGGACCATTAGACTGAGAAAGTGCAGTAAATGTTCATAGAAGTAAAGGAAACATGCCTGTAGGTGTGTGTACCAATAGGGGCACGTCTAGGTCTAATGACTCAATTTCAAGTTCCTCATGTAATTGACTAGCAAATCTCTCAGAAATAAAAGTATGTGTCGCACCGGTGTCAAACAATACTCTAGCATGAATACCATTGATAGAGATAGTACCTTCTGTGAGGTCCTATGCCTTCTCAGCATTCTCTCTAACAAGTGCAAACACCCGAGCTAGCGCTCGGGATCTCCTTGCTGGTCGTGCTTCTGCTGGTCTGGCCGCTACTGGAGCTGCTACTACTGCTACTGGCCGAGCTGCTATAGGCTGCATCATCTTCAGACAATTGCAGATCCTGTGGCCCTTCTCACCACAATGGAGACACCTGCCGGTGGCGATCCATCATACTTTCCTGCCATGTCGCTTGCCGTAGTGTTTACATTCTGATTTGTCGTTGCCCTTTGCTGCTGGTGTGGTCTTCCATGTCACAAACAATTGTGACGGATTCTTCATCACCTTTTTACCTTTGTCATATCGATGAAATGGTGCCGATGGCATCTTTGTCGAAGTCCTCTTCTCCTCTTGATATAATTCCATGTCACTCTCTTGACGACAAGCCACACCAAGAGCTGCCTCCATCGTAGCAAGATCTAGTGCAACTAGACGGGTCCGAAGCGATGGCCGGAGTCCCACCACAAACTTCTTTACCTTCTTTTTTTCATCTGTAACAATGTGCGGTGCATACTTTGATAATTCTGAGAACGTAGCTTCATACTCGAGCACGGTCATCGACCCTTGAGTTAGGACCAGAAAGTCTTGCTCCATCTTATCTTGTACATGCTCCGGTATGTACTTCATTGTGAATAGCCGCCTGAATTCTTACCAAGAAATATCATGCTCGAGTCTATCAGGTTGATTCCTTAGCACAGACACCCACCACATGTCTGCTCTCTCTTGCAACATGTATACCGCCAAACTCGTCTTGTCCCCATCTGCACACCGGATGACCCAGAAAATCTTTTCTATCTCGCAAAGCCAGTTTTCAGTCATGATTGGCTAACTCTCCCCCTTAAAAGAGGGTGGAGCCATCCGCCTAAATCTCTCCATCATGGTAACCCCTCCCAAAATCTGCTCCTGGGGTGATGCTGCCTGAGTTTGGAGTTGCACCTGAAATGCCACCTGCGTTTGAGCCTGGGTTTGCATAGCTTGAACCAGACCTTGCATGAACATCCCATAATCCACCAAAGGTGGTGGGGGCGGAGATGGGGGTCCTCCCGGCTCCTCCAGAGCATCATCATTCTGAACCGCACGACGACCTCTTCCCACCACGATCTGACAATACAATTATATGGTTAAGTTTTCATCATAACTACCTATGAGTTCAAGATTTTGGAATGTGGATCAAGCTGATGTTAGGTTTCATATAGACTAGAATAGTTGCAAGCCAAGATATAGAAAAATGGTCAGAACACTAGTAAATCACCAAGCACAACAATAGTAAAGGCATATGAAGTGTCAAAATATAACTACAATTGCCCAGAAAAGGAGTCTCACGGGCTGTAGGCCCTCATCTTTGCCTCCGACGTATGACCCGTGGGGGGCATTTGTTGTACCTGGGCTATTCCCCAGTAAAATGACGAGAAATAAGGGTTCGGATAATATACCGAACACCTTCCAGGCATGGGCCACACGACCTTCCCTATAGCCCCGCGGGTCCCTACAAGGGCCCTGACCAACTTGCAGCGACACATGGTGACACTAGCAACTGTCTAGGATCAACTCTGGCCACTCACATGCGGGCCTTGCCCGTATCCTGCATTGCCGCCTGGTCGAACCCGGGGGTGCCCCGACGGCGAGCCATGCCATGTGGCACTCAGCAAAAGGGGCCAAGGGCCACCCAGAGACACATCTGCCAGCCCTCCAAGACCAAAGGGAGACCTAACTAAGTCAACCACAGGCTTCGTAGGCCCGCCGCACGCATATACAGCTCACATGGGTATGTTCGGCATTCTATCAAACACCTTGTGGGTGCATATGTTCCAGCCCTTCTACACCAAATCACGGGCAACCCCATGGTTCCAGCCCCTCAATTCATCCTACAACGACCCTCCAGCAAGTTGGGGCCAACCCAGACACTTAGACACGTGGTAATAAGCCACTTAACTCTAGCACTCGGGCCAACCCGAGGCTACCTTGACAAACCACTGTACAACGCAGCACAAAGCCCCAGGCATGGCCCACGTCCACAAAGCGCCTCCCATTAGCTCCCATGAGCTACCATCATCAGCCCAAGGCCCACCGTGCGGCCCCTCAGCTGTCCATTCAAGCCGTTCGGCAATCTTGGGTGTGTGGGGTATTTACCCGAACACCTTGCGGGTGGCTACGACAACTCAAAGAATGGCAGCCCCCACAGGCCCATTCCAGCTTCCCAGGGTCCAAAGTCCATCAAAGGACAACCCCAAATGACTCAAGAAGACCCCCGGGGGCCATGCCCCATGGTTACAACCTCCCTAGGGGGCCAGTTCACCCCAGGGGTGGCCACACACCCTAGGGAGGGTGAACCTCCTTGGGGCCGTGCCCTCCCTCCAACCCGGTGGTCCCACGACCCCACTTAGTCCTGGTTCGTCTGATTTACAGTCCTATGACGCGGTTCAGGTGTCGTACCAGTTCGAGAAGCTGACACGTGGGCGCGAGAGCACAAAGCGGTAGCACGGGGAAATTCCTCAAGTCCGACATGCTCGCAAGCTTCCACGTATCCTCCCAGTTAATTGTCCTTTTCTTTCTTAGCCAAATTAGGAAGAATTTGCAAAATGGTGTTGGATAGTTTATCTATCTACTATCTCTCGGTGTTCCGCATCTCGAAGACTATGATGAAGAAAATAGAAGCTATTCAGGGAAGGCTCTTTTGGCACGGGAGTGGGGGGAGATGTAGGGGTTGGCATGACATTAGGTGGGGGATGGTGGCAACTCCTAAGGAACATGAGGGCATCGAGATCAAGAATGTGGGTGACTTCAATTTGGCTCTCTTGAGTAAGTGGTTATGGACTTTGGGTTCAACTCATCAGGCAGAGGTACTTTGGTTGAAGGAGAGTTTGGGATATGGATTTTCCAGTTCCAACTCAGATGCCTCCTATTGGGTGTGACATCTTCTCTTGCAGGGACTTCATTTCTTCCGGGGTCCGGGTTTGGCTAGGGAAAGGCAATCATTGTCTTTTCTGGAAGGACAAATAGTATGGCGACTTCACGTTGGAGGTTTCTTTTCCTAGCATGTTTGCAAGCTCGGTTGATCCTTTAGGGACAGTGGATCGGGCTTTTGACCCCCAACTTTTTGGGGACACATGGGCACTAACTTTTAGGAGGAACCTCACGAGTGCTGAGCTGGAGCAACTCCAGGACCTTCTCCTCTTCCTCCTCGACTTCGCACTGCTCCCCTCAGGTAGGATGAGTGGACTTGGACGTGGGGAAGAGAGGGGACCTACTTTGTTAGGTCGGCGTACTCTCTCATCTCAGATGGCGGGGTGTGGCACCGCTTTGCTCCCTTCATTTGGAGACCGAGGAGTCCTTTGAAGGTGAAACTTTTGATTTGGAGGATTTCTCATGGAAAGCTTCCCACCAGAGACAGGCTCCTGCGTTTCCTACCGGACATCCAACATATTTGTTGCTTGTGTGGTCAGGAGGATGAGTCCTTAGATCACATGTTTGTCGGCTGTCAGTAGTCACAGGCAGTGTGGGAGGGTATGTCTAGGAGATCCCGGTGTATTCTTGGCCAGTAGTTGGAAGTGCATTCCTTCATCTGTTCCTGGGGTAGGAGTTGGCCCCTCAGAGGTGATCATATGATTTGGTGGCTTATTCTGCATGCTACTCTTTAGTCCCTTTGGTGTGAAAGGAGCAACATGATCTTCAAAAGGAAGGCTGGAGTGGAGGTTTCTCTTTTCTCTTTTATTTGTTCTAAAGTGAGGGAATGGGTAGAGATGCTTTGTAATGTGGATGCTCTCAATTCACCTCTTTTTGCTTTGTTGGGAGGTGAGTGTCCCCGCACCGCCTCGGTGTGATTTTTTGTATAGGGTCTCTTTTTGGGAGCTTTTTGTTTACACTTGTATACCTTTTTTCTTTTAATACACACAGTGGTATTATCCACTTTCAAAAAAAAATTTCGATTATCATACTCTACCCGTTGTGGCAAGTTCACCTCCACATCCACTTCATTTCCCCTCCCATATACCCCATTTCCCCCATCATCTTCAACCTTCAGATCTCAGTTCGCAGGCAACAGACGAGGCCCGAGTTGCAAAACCTGTCCCAGAGTCATTAGGCATCACCTGAAGACATATCATATATCGACGGAACGCTTGTCGAGAAAGCTTCACAGATGTGGTGGTCTCGCCGGCATCCGACCTCCTTGCTGTCTGGGAGGCTCGATCTCCCCTGACTGCACAAATCAGGACCAGCTGGCAACCTGAGTCGACTTCCTGGAGTTCTCACGGTCGCATCCCACAACTTCTGAGGGCGCCACTTGGCTGAGGACTCCTAAAACCAGTCGGCATCCATCATAAAAAAGTGGCATCCCGTTCGGCATCCGGAGGAGCATTTTTTGATTTTCTTCCCCCAGGTGCGCAGAATAGGTCACCCTGGACCTGACCTGACCCCTCCCCACTAAACGGGCTCCTCCTCTCTGCCCCGACATCGTATGGTGCTCCCCCTGGAAGCAGATCGAAGAAGACTCATCAATGGTCATCCTTGACTTGGTCCCGCCATGATTGGACTTCGGAAGCGGCCATGGAGGCCACAACCAGCTGCTACTACACCCTGGGATCAGCCTAAGCCAGAGCGCAAAGAGCCTGTTCCAGAAGCCACCCCGGCCGGTGGCGACGACGAGTCCATCTACAAAAATTCTCCAACGTTCCAAGTCTGTCAACAATGATTCGGCACCAGTTTCGGTGACTTTTGAGCTCGGGGGAGTGCACAGCGGCGACTACAGTGACTCACTGTCCTGTAGTCCCTGACCTGGACAGAACTAGAGAAGTGCCCTTACGGTACCGACTTAGCTAATCTCCCCTCCCCGCCTGGCCGACTTAGTGCCCCTCCCTATGCGGAGGTAGTTTTGATATAAATCTAAGTTCCCCACCCCTTGTCCAACCCTCCTGCATGAGGTGTAGTTCATGTAACAACATGTCACCATCTGAAGCTACATCGGCGCAACGTGCGGAGGCATACCCACGTCTCCCCACTCGCCTTCGTCTCCGGCCGGGATCGACGTCTTCACGCTGACCAGGTGAGCCTCTGACGTGACACCGCTAGGGGGGGGGCTATGGAGCAATGAGACAAGGGCCCTTGGACCTATCACGTAAACACTTTCAACCAAAGAGTGAGGTCCGCGAAAGTGGTCAAACCACCATTACACACACACGAACTCGGGGTGACTCGGCGATGTCGAGTGGAGGTGGTGGATCAAGTCCCTAGCTGGTAGAGTGCCAGCAGGGCTTAGATGGCCCTCCCAAGGGTACAAAGCCCACGATTCAGGGGCTGGCCGGGTGCCAGTTGGGGCACTAGGTCCCTCTCTCACACAACCCCACGGTGACCGCACAATAGAAACACCTAGAGACAATGTAGCTCTGAAGATCAAATTGGCTTGGATCTGATCCAGAGGCCAATGGATGAACAAATCCCCAAACTCTTCAGCTCAGGCTGCTCTCACGAAATGGACTTCAGATCTGGAATCTCTTGATCTTTCTCTTCCACTTTCTCTTTCTCTTCTTCTCTCACAGATTTTCTATCTGATTCTTCTCTCATGCTAGCTCTCTTCGCAACTCTACTGTTTGCCTTTTCCTTCATTTCTCCTCTCTTCTTTTCATCACTTCACTTCAAAGGCAGAAGCTGCATATATATATGGATGAAATTTGGTAATTTCTAGAAGAGTATTATCTTTAGATCTGGAGCTTGATTAGTCCAGGTGTAAATTCAGAATATTCTTCTTTATAATCATTCTTCAAAGATTGCCACGTGCCCTGAAAATGTGAGAGATCCATTTAAGTTCGAAAGCACCAGATTTCTTTAAGTCATCACGTGCTTACTAAAGTGTAATGATTGCTTCGACGTGCTGGGAAGATAGGTTAAGGAAGTCTTAGTGGTTGTCTGCCCTGAATGTGCTGGTGCGTCGATGCATTAAAAGATAGGTCGATGCACCCTTTCCCAATCTTAGCTTACACAGCTGTTGAGGCCTCATAGCTTTGACACAGAGGCCATGAACCGTGGATGTGTTGTAGAAGAAGAAAGATCTTTACTAGAATGCTTGAGATCCTTGGCAGATGACTTAGTGCGTCGATGCGCTATCTTAAAGTTTCAATGTGGTAGCATTCGATTTCTGATCCTGGAGTTGGTGCGACGGTGCAGCTATTTGATGCGTCGATGCACTAGATGAAGACTAGGCTTAGTGCGTCGATGCATTACTCTGACTACGTTAGTGTAGAAGTAAATATAGGAGCTTCTAGACAATCTGTTCGAGCGCTTGCCATTCGGTGCATCGATGCAGTCCTTCAACTGCATCGGTGCAGCCAATGAATGCGTGCTTCTAAAGATGACTCCTGTGTACTTGACTGTGTCGATGCACAACCCTTGTGCTTCAACCTGTTAACATGGGTATCATGAATGTGACACCTATTTAATCTATTCAGGACTTAGAGTTCATATGATTACATCATGATTCATATTGTGTCATCATCAAAACCAGAGATCCAGCACCCTCCTCCAGGACATAAAGCCCCATGGTCTCTCTGGCCACCCTACCTCGGGCCAAGAAAGTAAGCAGCTATTTAAACTCAAGAAGACCCTCCGAAAAGGTAAGGTGATCTTGTGTACTCAAGACCACACTCACCGGTGGAGAGCGATCTCGTGCCCCTCACTTTTTCTCCTCCTGCATCCCTTCCACCTACACTCTATCAGCTTGCTGACTTAAGCATCAGAGTGTTTTCCCCGTCTGATGAAATTTATGAACTTCTTTGCATCGGTATAAATCCAGTAGCGATGATGAAACCACCTATTGATCGTCAGGCTCATCCCCCGATCAATGATGAAACTTACCCAGATTGGACCTTACGTCTATTCTGATGAAACTTATGAACTTCTTTGCATCGGTATAAATCCATTAGCGATGATGAAACCTGCTATTCTGCCTTGGCGTCATGGCCTTCTGCCTAAGCCAAGCAATACAGCGTCATGGCCCTGTGCTTAAGCCGGTAAAAATGCTACCTTAGCATCATGGCCTTCTGCCTAAGCCAAGCTATACGGCGTCATGATAATTTACCTAAGTCGGTAAAAATTCTATCTTGACGTCATGGCCTTTTGCCTAAATCAAGTTGTACGACGTCATGGCAATTCACCTAAGCCGTCTAAAATCCTACATTGGCATCATGGCCTTCCGCCTAAGCTAGGCTGTACGGCGTCATGGTAATTCGCCTAAGTCGTCTAACATTCTGTCTTGACGTCATGGCCTTCCGCCTAAGCCAAGTAATATGGCGTCATGGCCCTGTGCTTAACCCGGTAAAAATGCTACCTTGGCGTCATAGCCTTCCGCCTAAGTCAAGCTGTATGGCGTCATGGCAATTCGCCTAAGTCGGTAAAAATTTTACCTTGGCGTCATGACCTTCTGCTTAAGCCAAGCTGTACGACGTCATGGCAATTCACCTAAACCGTCTAACATTCGGCCTTGGCGTCATGGCCTTCCGCCTAAGCCAAGTAATATGGCGTCATGGCCCTGTGCTTAAGTCGAAAAAAATGCTACCTTGACGTCATGGCCTTCCGCCTAAGCCAAGCTATATAGCGTCATGGTAATTCGTCTAAGCTGTTTAAAAATTCTGTCTTGGCGTCATGGCCTTCTGCCTAAGCCAAGCAGTACGACGTCATGGTAATTCACCTAAGCCATTTAAAAATTCTGCCTTGGCGTCATGGCCTTCCGCCTAAGTCAAGCTGTACGGCGTCATGGTAATTCGCCTAAGCCGTTTAAATATTCTGTCTTGGCGTCATGGCCTTCTACCTAAGCCAAGTTGTACGGCGTCATGGTAATTCACCTAAGTCATTTTAAAATTCTGCCTTGACGTCATGACCATACGTCTAAGCCAAGTCATACGGCGTCATGACTTTACGCCTAAGCCATTAAATATTCTCCTCTTTTGGCATCACGACCTGACGTCTAAGCCAAGTCATTGGGCATCGTGACCTTCAGTCTAAGCCAACAAACATATTACTATTGGCCCGAAGTCGTTATCCGAACCAATAAATAAAAGACCCCATGTTGTGCATATGTTGTTTAGCCCTGATGCTAGCAACATATATATTATTCTGTTTTGATGATAGCAACAAAGCACCTCAATCGAACTTCCATAGTAGGGATCCCAATGATCAGCTGCCCGCCTCGTCCCTGGCGGTGGAGCACCGTGGTCCTCACTCTTTTACATTCCACTACGTTCATCATGAAAAAGGGGGTAGATCTATAACCCCTCCCCTCTAGATCTGCCATTCCCACACATCAAGATCACTATCATAGCCTTTTGATATGTAGCTCCTGCATTCTTTAACCCAAAGGGCATGACAACATAGTAGTAGATCCCCCACAGAGTGGTGAAGGACGTTTTCTCCTAGTCTTCCTCCACCAGAAGAATTTGGTTATATCGTGAAAAGTCATCCATAAATGACAACATGTCATAGCCGGCAGTGTTCTCTATAAAGACATCTATGTGTGGAAGAGGAAAATCATCTTTAAGACAGGCCTGATTAAGATCATGAAAGTCTATGCAAATCAGGGCCCTACCATCCTTTTTCAAAACAGAGATGATATTAGCTACCCATTGTTAATATAAGACTACCCTGATGAACTTGGCCTTGTGGAGATTATCAACTTCTTCTTTAACCTTGAGAGCGAGCGTTGGGTGGAGTTGCCCCAACTTCTACTTGACAGCTCTCGCATCAGGCTTTAAGATAAGGCGATATTATACTAATTAGGGATCCAGGCCCATCATGTTCTCATAGTACCAAGCAAAAGTATCAGGAAATTCCTTAAGTACCACCACGATGGTAGCTTCTTCCTCTTTCCTCAAATTGGTACTTATCAAAGTAATCTTCAGGTTATCCTTGGTGCCAAGGTTGACCTCCTTAGTTGATTCGTCAATCAAAATGCAAGGTTCATCAAACCACTTAGTCCTGACAACAAGGGGAGCTATATGATCAGTGCATTCTCTAACTGACTCTCTTCAGTTCCTTCTTCACCATCTTCTTCCAAAACATAAACCCCTAAACCATCATCTAGCAGAGATCCTTCTACTTCATCTGCCCCTAGGGGAATGGGAGCCGACATGAGGTCGGAGACCTAACATAGCTAGGCACACTTCTCTGCCAATTGGTTGATGTAGTGTGCAGGAATGTGTCTATCCCTAGTTTTCTTAGGAGGATTAGGGAAGGACAAACTAGACTTACCTAAACCTCGACTTGACTCTACGTTATTATGTACAAGGGGAGGATGAGAGACAGTGTTTAGGGTGGAAAGTGCCAGCCCTTGGCTGACGAATCCTAACTCCAGGGATGAGGTTTCTTCAATAGTGAGCTCATAAGCCCACCTTTGCAAATTGGCCTTTTTTTGTGGTCATGGCAAAAAGCGAAGATAGCATGTGTGTAGCACCCTTGGAAATTTTCTAAGGTTTTTTTGGAAATTTTTTAAAAATTACATTGATTTATTTAATTATTTAATAGGCTTAAAAGGTTTAAGATTGTTGGGAAGATGCTGAAGCTTGTGGATAAAATTGCTGAGGTTGAGGTGGTGGGGGAAGTCTGAATTGAGATTACTGGGGCTGCGTAGCCTGAGAAAACTGCGTCAGCATCGACTTCATCGGACAGTCTCGAACAATGTTATCCGGCTGGTCACAACAGAAACAAACCACCGGCAACGAGCAAGGCTTGCCTGGGTGGTTGCCACCACACCTCCAACACCGCTTCTGCTGACTAGCCGCGGAACCTTGGCGCTGAGGGAAGGAAGGAGCAGACTGCTAAACAGCACCAGAAGACGCCTGCTGATCAAACTTCTTCTTGGACCTCTTGAACTTAAACTTCTTGCCCTTGGATTTAGAAGAGGGAGCACCACCAGTAGCAGGAAAAGTAGGAGGAACTCCTGGAACAGTCGGTTGGTAAGGCAGCTGATTCTGCGCCGCCTGCTAAACCATCCCAGCCGGAGGAAGTCCTCGGGTCCTTGCCAATTCCAATTCCATAGCAACGACTGCCTGGTATGCCGCATCCAATTACAAAGGCAGGCTCAACTCCGCATTCAGCCCTGGCAAAAATTGCTAAGTCTTCATCTCTTTGTCAGTAAAGATATGTGGCGCATACCGGCCCAACTTGATAAACTTATCTCGATACTACTGCACAGACATACCCCCCTGCGTCAGCTCTAGAAACTGATACATCTTGACAAGCTTGAGGCAGGCTGGAGTGTAAGCATGCTCAAAAGCATCAACGAACTCCGTCCAAGTGATCTACCAGAGCAGACGGGAATGGAAGGCAACTTCCCACTCCATGGTCCACCATGTGCGCGTAGAACCCTGTCGTTGATAGGTCGCCAGCATGACCCTCTCATCCTCCACGCACTCCATCGACTGGAACGCGGACTCAATGGCATCAAGCCACACTCTTGCTGCCTCAGGATCTGATTGTCCCTCGAAAGTCGGTGGGTGGAAAAGCAAGAATTCCTTCAAGGCTCTGCCATGACCACACGGCATTTCTTCACACGGGGTAGGATTAACAGGAGCTGGCACAGCTAGGGTAGAGGAAGTGCCACTCTCCTCCCGAGGAGCCGGAGCTCTCCTCCAACCATGAGGCAGCATCTTGAGTCTAAAGAAAACACGTAATAATGGAAAAACCATCAATAATCGTGGAAAACACCCTAAGCCAGCAATAGACGACTCGATGGACTTGCTCCGGACCAGCACGGATTTCAATTCCTAATGTAAATCCTCAACAAAGCTCCGATACCAACTGTGATGACCCAAAGATCCAGATACCGATATACCGATAAAATCGATACACTGATACCAAGAACTGGGGAAGCCACCCAAGAGGCTGATGAGGCCCCTGAAGGGTTAGAAGAGTTTGTCGAGGAGTCGCTTCTTTTTCTTTAGCTCTTAGCCCAAGGTTCTACCCAATCTCACCGGGTAATAATGGGGTTGAACTTAGAACTTATGACAACCTATAGTCAAGACCTAGGATTTAATAAACGTAAGCTCTGATACCACATGACTGCATCGAAGTAATGGTGATCTTGCTTCGACACTCTTATGGCGATCAGAGCACCTGTTCTCTTGACTTTACTTCTGGACCATCTCATGGTGTTGAAGCTGGAGACTGATATGTGCATGACTCCATAATTACTACTTTGCATCCTTGCACTATTGGCTGCCCTATCTTGAAGCTCCTATGTTAACTGCTTTGATAACTTGAGTTGTTTCTACTACTTATCTTGACTGCTTCAGCTCGAGTTGGGCTACATTTGAGGTTGACCTGGCAGTTCTATTCTTCAAATGTAGCAGCTCTTCACGGACACAAGGCATAAGGTATTCAAGCATACATATGGCCTTGTCAATCAAGACATTAGCATGCACATTAATATAACCTAGCACCCATGAAATTCATGATATCAACATCCATGATCATAAAATGACTCATAGTGTTATACATCATCAAAACCACAGGGCACAACAATCTCAACATTGGTATGGATCTCCATCGGCGCCAACTGGTTGATATACTGAAGCTTTAACTCATTTAAGAACCGCTTGGCCTTCATTTTCTTAGTGGACACCAAATGCGGCGCATACCGAGACAATCGGGAGAACTGCGCCTCATACTCAGTAATTGATAAATTCCACTATTTCAGTGAAGCAAACTCCGTTGCCTTCTTCTCCTACACACGATCTGAGAAATACTTACTGTTAAAATGCTCCTTAAATTCCTCTCATGTTGCACGCCTTTTTCCTAACGTGGCTTCCACGGATTCCCACCAAGCACATGCATCGTGCTCTAGCTGAAATGTCACCAAGAGGGCTCGCTCCTGGTCACTACACTGCATGACTCTAAAGATCCAATCCATCTCCTTAAGCCAATGTTTTGCCTCGTCAGGGTCTGTAGAGCCACCAAAACATGGGGGATTCAAGCTTCAAAAGTTTCAGTGGAGATCATCGGCTCTATGATGTGCTGCTCATTATGCTACTTGATGTAAGGCGCGAGTCAAGCCCTGAACTGTGCATTGCATATCTCGCCATTGCGTACGCTCGGCCACCATCGCAATAGATTCTGATAATGTAGGGGAGTTAATTAGAAATGACCTATCGAAATTTCTTTTAGAATTTATTAATTAACTTAACCCGAGTCTCTATCCCATCTCATTGGGTTAGATTTAAGGCTTTACCATGGTCACGGGTTCTAATAACACTTCCAGAAACCTAGGTTCTTAAGAAAACCTAGGCTCTGATACCACAAAACTGTCACGTCCCGATGCCAAGGACGGACTCAAGCTACTGGCTCGGGGTCGTCATTCCGCCCCTCTCATTAAAGACTTCCCTGAGTAGGGCGTGCATTTGAGGGAGACTTGCCATAATCAACTGTCTTTAAAGAACAGTGTCCCTACTAAGGCCATACCCGGAATACAATCCAGCCTAAGAGGGAGAAACAGAAGAAAAATGGGAGATAAGCTTCTTGCAGGATGCGAGATGTCAGGATTTGAATTCCTTCCAGGACACTACCCCTCAAAGAGATGGTCTGTTACACCGGGACTTTGTGTCTTTGATTTTTAGGACTCTTAGGCACGTGTACGACCAAAGTTTTCCCTGCGGGACTTCGCTACTCTTGCCATGCCTTTGCTTCAAAATTTTTGCTATTGATTTTCATATTGATTCTCATTCATTTGAACAGCCCTTATTGGCTAGATTTAACATAAACGCTCAATTTTGAGGGTCAAGATTTCCCCTATTTGAGACCCCTCCTGTATTGGGGAGTACCTAGGTTGGTCATCTCATCCATCAATCTTTTGCCCCTGTGCTCGGTCGAGCAGGGAAAAGAAAAGATATTTGTGCAAATCCAGAGTATGGCCAAAGCAGCAACGGTGTTGCTCGGAGGGATCGGCTATGGCTTGCCGTGAAGTGTGTGAAAAAATCCTGCTAAAAAGGAACACCCTCAACGATCGGGGAAGAAACTAGACTCCCAGTGCGGAGCTATCACCAGCCTAAGATGCTGCAGAAGCAAACTCATTTTGTTTGACTTAATTAAACTAAAACTAAACTAAGACCTAAAGCCACTCAACTATGTTGAGGAACCAACATTATAACCACATGTAGAAGAACAAGGATAATGGAAATGAGAGCATATTCTTACACAAAATAAAAGATACCTCACACATCCATGACATGAAAGTAGCATCCTGAAGCGACCTTGATCATCGAGCTACATATTCCTTGCTTGACAGGACGAAGAGGAAAGGATAGCGGAGGATCAAAGATTCCTCTACACGGAAGAGCGGCAGACACCAAACTAGATGAATAAGAATAAAAAAGAAGAGAGACGAGGGCTAGATCTCCCTCGTTAAGGCACAGAGATCCTGATAACAAGGAACCAAATACAGAATAAGCAAGGATTTGATTGAGATCAAGGCGGACTAAAGGCTCGAAAATAGTAAGAAAAAGGGCGAAAATGCCAAAAGGGTGAAGAGGAGTGAGTAGAAATAGGAGAAGAAGAATCATCCGACGTAGTCGGAGAAGAGGAATGATAATCACCGAATGGGGTTGGGGAAGGAGAATTAGAATCACCCAGTAAGGTCGGGGAAGAAGAACTATAGACACCTGACAGGGTCGGGAAAAGATAATCAGAAACACCCGACAGGATCGGGGAAGGAGAGAGTTCCACTCTGGGTCAAATCCAGACTGGACTGCTCAATAGAGCTATATTGTGCTTTCCTTTTTATGGCCATTTTACTGTTCTTTTCTGTTTCATTCTTAAATTTTGTGCAAGTTGTGAGGCAACGACGAGGGTTGATCCTCGGAAAGTAAGCTGTGAAGCTCAGCGATTTGTAAGCTGTGTATCAACGAGATTTAAGCTATATTTCAGTGAAAGCCTCACTTGATCGAGTGAGGGGTGGATGTAGATCTCAAGATTGAGATCGAACCACCTTAAAAATAGCTTTGCAGTGTGGGTGGTTGATTGTGTTCTCGTAGTTGGGTCTATGATTGTTTGCGAGATTTCTCTCTACTGTGAGTCAACTTAGTGGTATATCAAAGAATCACAACTGAAAATATAGGGTACACCTATCTGGAAAGCTGTATTCTGCATAAGGACATTCATGAATCAAACCTCCACCTCATACCAAAGTTGTCTATGTGAATGATTGCTTATAGATCTCAATCATCATGAGTGTTCTGAGTTTGATCATTTTTCTGCATTAAATCCTTGAGTGATTTGTCTTGGATCTAGTCTATAGCTTCTCTGCAGAACTCAGTTCTGCATTTTTGTTTACTGCAGTAGAACGTAATTTGGGGTTGATCTATTCACCCCCCTTCTAGATCATTCCATCCATTCACCATCTGTCAATTGGTATCAGAGCCTAACTCTCCTTAAGGGCTTAACAACTCAGATAGATCTGGTGTAATGGATACTAAAGGATATATAGCTGAGGGTCATTCGTAAACAAGCCTCCCTTCTTTAATGGAACTGATTATGCATACTGGAAGAATCGAATGCAGGTCTTCTTAAGAGCCCAAGACCACGAGATCTGGAAGGTGGTCAGCTGAGGTCCCTTCGAGATTCCAGAAGATGAAGATGTCTGGACTCGAGAATAGATCTGAAGGTCCAACATCAACTGGAGCGCAATGAACATCATGCAATGCTCGTTACATCCCACCGCGTTCTCTAGGGTATCATCCTGCTCTACAGCGAAGGAGATGTGGGATCGCCTCTAGGTAATATATGAGGGAACTTCTCAGGTAAGGGAAACAAAAGTAAATATGCTAGTGTCTGAGTATGAAGCTTTTAAGATGAGATCTGATGAAACCATCTGTAAGATGTACACTAGGTTGATGCAACTCACTAACAGTTTGAAGAGTCTAGGCAAAGTCTACAGTGAGTATGAATTGATCAGGAAGATACTTAGGTCCTTGACTCCAATTTAGCACACTAAGGCCACAATAAGGGAGGAGTCCAGGAACTTGACGACTACCACAGTTGATGAACTTATCGGCTCTTTGATGACATATGAGCTGAATCTTAAGAGGGTCGAAGACACTGAAACGAAGCTGGTTCCTCAACCGCGCACGGTCCCACGTTTCCCTCACTTAGGGACGCCCGCGAGCTAGAGTCCCAGGTTCGCTGTCTCATCCCATATCAGGCTACCAAAGTGGAAGAAGTACAGGTTTGCAAGCAACTTAACATTATATTAAATCACTCATCATAACAAATTCAACCACATCAAATTCAGAATTTCAGGTACTAGGTGGAGAACATAGATCCGAGGATCACCTCACACAAGGTGTTGTCTTCCAGATAGGCTTGGCCCATCAATCCAACATACACCTTTTGATATATAGAACTTTAAACCAAGTGAAATTTGAATATACCATTCAAACATTCAGATGTTCATTTTCAACGATCATGGTTCAGCAGTTCAGTGAGACACAATCAGGTTGCAGGATTTATTGAAGGCAAAATAGACCTATAATGCAAGCCTACCTTGCACAATATTGAACACAAATTAAAAAGTCTATTTACATACCTGTGCCTTGAGCATTTATTTTGTGATTGAACCTCTCTCAGCTCCAAGGCACCTGCAACCATAATTCTTATTTTGAATTTTGTGGTACCCAAGCTTGCTTGGGTCCTTGAGGGTTAACACTATGTGTAGCATTCAGATCTCTCTTTCTTAATGCTATCAAGTCATCTTCGCTCATTGAATGACAGTCATACATTCCATGCCCAATTTTCCCATAATAAAAATAGTGTACAAAAGGTTTGATGTTGCTTTTATGTGCATATGCTTGTGCATTGGGCCTTTGTGGGTGAGCAAAGAAATTACCCCTTTTGGCATGCACGGGGGTTCTACCTTTCAAATGCCAACACTCTTTGACTATATGACCAATCTTTTTACAATAAAAATAACACACAAATGATTTGGTATTCTTTCTATGTGCATGCGCATCAGATTTTTGTGGGTGAGTGTGGATGCTAGCGTGTTGAGCATGAGAGTGAGTCCTACCTTGTAGATGCCAACAAACACAGACAATGTGGACAATTTTGCCACAATGGAAGTAGCAAGGAAGAGGGTTTCTTCTGATAGCCCTTGAGTGTGTCGGCCTGTCTAGATGGGTATGTCGATGTGCAGGGTCATACCTGGGCTTTTGAGCATAAGTGTGTAGAGAATGCTTTCTCCTAGTGTTGACCTTTCCTTTGGCATAGCCTCCTGCATTGTATCCTTCGCTCTTACCTACTCTTTGTTCATCATTCCTCAAGATAGAATAGTCATGCATAATGTGACCATGTCTACCACAATAAAAACTATGGACATTCTTTCTATGAGGAGCATGGTACTTGGCATTGGGTTTCCTAACATGCATGCTGACATTAACAAAATCATTTTTCTATTTTTGCTTGGGTGCCTTCCTTTTTTGTTTACAAATTTATTTTTGGTCCTTCATTCAAGGTTGATGAATTCCTTTCATATGCCATAGCCATGTGCTAATCACTCACTATCATTCCCAATCCCTTAATTTAAATGGTTTTGTTTTATTGCTTTGGAGGGGATATGAACATCGATGCTCACTTCGCTTCCATTTGAGGATCATTAATTCCCCAAATGTATGCCAGGGGCTTTATTTTCCGTGATATGATCCCTGCTTGCTCCTCTCCATGGTGATTTTGTCTGATTGTCACCGCCACAAACTACCCCATAGATGTGTCGCATCTTATAGTCTGGTGCCCTGTTCGAGGTCTGATGCCCATGTATGCTTCTTAGATGTGGCCTCTGAACGTCACGAGTATAGGGGTAAATAGCTCTTCATTGATTAATTTGACCCTTTTTCGATACTCTATTCTGTGGCACAATACCCTATTTTTCCTGCATCTCCTCATTAGGTGAAATAAGTCACCAGACTGTTTGGGCTTGTCGACTGTCGTGACGACATCTCTTATGTGTATGCACTGCCCATGAATATATATGATCATCAGGTCCCCTGAATCCCCATTTGCTTCCTTATCAAATTAACCTCTATACCTGCATCGTGTATGCACGATCTGGACGCCATGCCATGCGAATGTGACCAATCACTAGCCCATTTCATATATATGGCTAAGCACACCTAGATATGTAAATTGAATGGAGGTATGCATGAAGCCCCACTACCATGTCTCCTAAATCTGTCAACCACCAGCCCATTTAACAACATATATGAATGAGTATACTCACATGCTTGGCCCGCTCAGTTCATTGTTACCCTGTAATCCAGCGTGGGGTAAACTTGCGTGCTGGCTTCCATGCCGTTTCAACTCTTCAGTCCTACCGTTTTAAGCCATGTTGTTTTAACCATTCCCATGTCATTTTAAAGTTACTTTTTACGCCATTTTAGGCAACCACTCTCGGAGTGAACACTAACCGCCTTAATGGAGAACAGGGTCCCGATCCGGATAACCCATGGACACATGAAAACCCCTCGTAGGCTAGCCCTCGGGACCCACATCCATTTGGGTATTTGTTGGGTTTACGTGATGTGGGCATCTCACAGTGCTCTCTTTGGCTCGGATCGCAGGCATCATTTTGAAGAGTCTGACTATATTATCATGTGTAATTTTCATTTTATTGAGTCATGTCTTATATAATTTCCTTTAAATTGAGTCATGTTGTTAGTCTATTTCCCTTATTATGCTTAATTGGGTCTTAGTGCCTTATTTATGGGCCCGTAGGATTGAGTCTAGGATAGGCTTGGTCTTTTAATTATTTGACAAGGATATTTTGGTCATGTGAAAAGTGGATGCCTATAAATAGGCCACCCCACTCTCTCATTTGTAACTTTTGATGAATCAATTAATTAAAATGAAATTAATTATTTAATCATCCCATGACTTAAATAATTAATTAATCATCTTATGATGAATAATCATCTCATGATCATTGCACTAATGGGCTTTCAGGCCACGGTAAGCACCAAGCAATACTCCGTGACTCCAGAAGAGAAATGTGGTCTATAAAATCACTCTGGGACCTTTCCGTCAATAGGTACTGCACAACTATAGTCCTCCATTCATACCCAATGCCCCTGGTCATAATTAAGGGTATGATCATACTATCAAACCCTTCTTATCTATGACTTGATGAACGTACTCCGAGTCCCAATGGAAAACTCCTTTTCCATTGAACTATCTACCTTGCCCAAGGATTTAACCGAGTGCCATTCATAGGGCATTCTCTCTCATGCTATATCTGAGAGTGAATGATCCACTATTGTCATTCAATTACCTTCGCATGTATTCCGCTGTATCTAAACACCTGAGCTTCCAGGACTTATGGATAAAGTCCATTTGCCAAGAATCAAAATACAGAAGTTCTCATGCAAGGTATCTTTGGTGACTCATGTCAAAGGACCAACTGTGCAACTGTGACTAATGAATCTCTTGGTTGACAGTTAGATATAATTACCATCCAAAGATTCTTGATCGGATCAGTTCAGTGAACCCTATTCTTATAATGGACAGCTACACATATATGTTAGTGTCTCCACACCAATGACTGTGAGATCAGTTAGCCTCATCATATGAGAGGATATCATGTGCACTAGTCTATCCAGATTCTTTGACGTCCTATCTCAAAGATCCTATGACCAGGAACATTTCGAACACACGCATCTAGAAGGTTGATCTCACTAGCATAATCTCATTATGATTCAACCTTCATAGCCTGCGTTCAAGGACTTCATCACGTCAAGCGATAATATGCATAAATAAATAGGACATAATGAAGGATTTGCCATAAATACGAATGCGAATATAAAAGAAATGATGCCATCACTTCATAAGTGATTGGCTTGCAGGGCATACACTTCTTTCAGCTTCCTCCTCCAATACGGCATTAAGACGAGCTTGCCACCTGCGTCCGCCATTTGAAGGTTGCTCTTTCATGAGAGGGCAATCGGGCTTGCGATGCTCCCGACTTCCACAGCATAAACAAGTGCCGAGATGCTTCCAGTATTCTTCGACCGAATGATCAAACTTCACACAGAAAGTGTAAGCCACCATGGCTTGCTTTTCCTCCTCTTTCACCTTCTTATTCTTACCATTCTCATTGCCATTACGGGACAGCTTCTTATTGTCATGGGATTTGTAAGTGCCCATGATGCTGAACTTATCTTCCTTCCTTCCCCGCTTATCATGTTTCCAGCTAGATTCTACTCACTTACTCTTGAATTTCTCGACCTTCTCAAATAGATCAGGGGTGCCCAGGGATGAATCCTTGGGGAAAACCCTCTGATGCTTAAGTCAGCAAATAAGGTAGAGCATAGGTGTAGGGGGAGATGGTAGGAGGAAAAAAGGGGCGCGAGATCGCTCTCCACCAACAAGTATGGTGGTTCTCACTCAGGAATGTTGCTTACCTCTCTGGAGGGTCTTCCAGGGTATATATAGCAATCCGTTTAATGTAAGAATCCAGGGAGTCTCGGGAGTAGAGGGGATTCAGGGGAGGTTACATCCTCATTACATGCTCTTTATAGCGCAAGGACTCTTACTTTCCCTTATCCCTTGGAGTTCCGTGCTCCTTAAAGCTGCACAACGGATGCTTGGGTGAGCTTTCGACGATCGGGCCGAGCCTGCGACGCTGACTGGGAGTCTTCTCGAGCGAGGGTAGGTAGCTCAGACAGGGTGCTCTGGGCCCTCATAGGGGCCTTCCCGACTGACCTGTCACTTGGACTTCCGGACCCGGAGGTCGCCTAAGAAGTGCTGATCTAAGTGGGATTTTGGGCTTGGAATAAGTGGGCCCAGAATGGGACTGTCACTTTAGGAAGCTGGGCCTGGTTCGATCGAATTGGACCTAGTTGGGTCGTGCTTTTCGGGCAGTTGATTCCCCCCCTCCGTTTGTCCTCCCCTACTCTTGAGCCAAAATTGGGCTTGGATGAGTAACATTTGTGGGGGTGACGTTGGTGGATCGGATGGGGTAAGGGTTTCTCTCTAGCAAGGGCCATTTAATGCGGTTGTCCTGGGAATACGCCCATAACAATGACTCTCTTGAGTCGACGTGAGGAGTCCCTTCTCAAAGTGTGGAACGTCGCACCTCCTCCTACAAAACTGCTGGGAGTATAAACATCACGCGGGTTTACATTCTATGACTCCTTTGTTTAGGGTTTTGTCTCTCCATCACCCTTGCATTCTGAAATGCTCATGTGCCGCGAGGGGGGTTCGGAGGAGCAATCAATCACAGAACGCTTTACGGAAGTAGTAGAGATCACGGCGATGATGATTTGTCAGCTTCCACCTCCTCTCGAGTTGCCTGAGTCGACGTCTTCCTCCTCTTCCCCTTGTTCTTCTCGTTTGGCAGTGGCGGAGCAATACCTAGCAGCTGAGGAGCAGGAAGTCGGTCATGGCACGGGGAGTTTGGTGCCGCAGCCCGGACATCCGATGCGTAGCGAGTTAAGTGAGGATGAAGTGAAGGCAATGGAGGGGCACTTTGGGCTACCGTGGCAGTATTATTTCTCCCCCCGACGAATTCAAAATGACCATACCTGCTGCGGAAAGCCGTTTTGGAAATATCAGCCTCCTTAATCCGCAATTGATGATATCCAGATCGAAGATCGATCTTAGAGAAATAACGTGCTCCCGCTAATGTAAACCATGCAATTTAAATCACGGTGTAAGACATAAACCATGCAGAGGATTTAATAGGAGACATGAAGATGAGATTAACATCTAATTGAGTAATCATGTGTGCTGTTAACGATTTTTGTCTGGGGAGAGAAGACCTACCTCTTTTTGGGGTTTGATCTGGATGTCGAACGAAGAGTATGAGGAAGATGTATATAATAACTGTAATGGCAGCACTCGATCAGAAGAAGTTAAGCTTCTTCGTAATACTATAGCGATCGTAATCACAGTAACTATAGTAATAGGATTACATGAAGAAGAAGATGCCTGTCCCTCCTTCACGCTGCAGGTACTCCCAGGAGGAAGCAGGGGGACAACAAACAACAACTACTGTAACGACAGCGGCAGCAAGAGGAAGGAGATCTACCATGCGAACAGTAGCAGAGAATGAGCTTTCCCTCAAAGTGGCAACTTCACGTCAGATGTAGGGTGGATGCAGCGGTGAAATCCCCTTCAAACGTGGCAGCAAGCTCTGCTCGTTCGATCGTGGGTTGGTTTTATAGAGGAGGGGAAACCTTAATGGGTAATCGGATGTTAATAAGGCAAGGGGTTCTACCTTGCCATCCACTGCTAAAAAAAAAGGCTCGACCTGCCCTTTATTCGGCCGACTACCATGTTTTAAATTTAAAAATCCTATAGGGTACCCCATGCAACATCGAACATGCATATGGGTTGGGTCATTACACATGGGTTTTAGGTCATGGCTTGGGTAATAAGAGGTCTTTGCATTGGCATATGAGGGTTGGCCCATTCACATTGTGATCATGAGAGCCCCTCCCTTTTTATACGTAGGTGGGCTGAGGCCCTTTGGATGTGGGTTTTGGGTTATGGTTTACATGGTGGCTAAGATATTTATATATATATATATAGTTGGAGTTTAGGTGTAGATATATATCTTGATATATCACTAAACCCATTGGTTATTTATTAAACCTCATATACACGGCCTATAACTATTAATGGTTCCCATATATATACATATATATAAAAGGCCCATTAGCCTTAGACTAAATTCACCTACGCGAGGCCCGTACTTGGTGTAAGGTCTCTTAGCTTTTAGTTAGTTATTGGGCCCATTGGTTCGAGTTGGGCCCATTATGTCCTAATACTAACCCACACGTGGGGTCCATATGTGTTAAGCCCATTAGTCTTTAGGCTAAACTTATGTACATCAGGTCCATAAATACTCACATATATATATGGGTTTTTAGGTTTTATTAATTTAAGTTGGACCCATTATTTTGATATACATTTTATTAAGCTAATATGGTAGGTGGGTCACGATATATATTAAGGCCGTGGTCAACAACCACCGGGCGTCCACAAGGCGACCGCCTCGCCTTCCGTGAAGGAGGCTGGTGCCACCCCAGGGTCTGCTGCACCAGGCGTAGGTAAAGTGGCTCCTGCAGGTTCACGTAGAACAAAATGGTGTCCCAGCGGAACCAAGCTCGCCCCTCTTGCACCCATGGATGTGGGGTGAGGTCCTCAGTGGCATAAGGCATCCACATCACCTGTTACAACATGAACCTCAAGCTTGTCAAATTCGAGTCCACCCGGTAAATGCGTAACATCTTATAAACTCAGCTTGGCAAGATGCTTACCCGGTGAGGTGGGAACTCATCCAAAGCTGTCCTAAGGTCAGAGAGACGAGTGGTCACCAGTCGACGGTCCCGAAATATCTCCCATCTTGCCATCAGAGGGACCGCCTATGCCCGATCTCGCGGAATCACCCCGCGGCCTAGAGGAAAACGAGTGTACCCCCAAATCTGTAACACAAAGCACAGCACAAAAGTCAATCCTAACCAAGTGACAGATCAAAAGCAAGGTTTGGTGAGATAGGCTCATACCTATAAGAACGGGGCAAACCCACCCAGGTTCCCCGAACCTGGCCGAATAGGATCCATGTGAGCGAAGAGGTGCGCCAGTATCGCCCTCCCCCACGCAAACAGCGGTCACCACTCTAAAACATCTATCAACGACAAGTACTTCAAATTCACATTATTGGAAGAAGTTGTGAATAGCAGCCGGCCAAAGAAGTAAAGAAGGAAAAGCCATATCTCCTACTGCTCATTCCTCTTTCTCACTCAGAGCTTCTGAGCTACTCGCCCCATGTATGTCTCCAGATCCTCCAGCGGTCCTCGCACCACTCGGGCTAACCCCACCGCAGCACTGATGCTCCCGAGAGGGGTGGTGGTCACCGGTCTCCGAAATCGAGCCAACCTAACACCGAGCAATCTATCGATCTCCTGCTGGTAATCTTTGAACTCCTTCCCTAACACTGGTGTCCAAGCTATAGGCAATCCTATCAAATAGGCCACATCCTCGAGTGTGGGGATTATATGTCCCCATGGCATCACAAAGGCCCAGCAGTCGTCCACCCATCTCTCACGAAGGGCTGCCAAGAAGGTAGCGTCGACGAGGAAGGGCTCGATCCTAAAGAAGTGGCCAAACCCCATCCAGTCTACTCTCCATTTCTGATCATAAGGGAGGGCATGGTACCACACCTACACTAGGTCCCACAAGACCCAGGCTCTGATCCTCCTTCGACCCTACACGTAAGATAAAACTAGCTGATTAGTCACCAAAATCACAATTCATTAAATCCATGAAACAACTCCCACAATTCCTCACTGCCAGTCCACACCCTAAGCTCAGGGCGGCCAAAACCCTGGCAGCTTGGGTCCCTGGGCGGCCAGGTTGCTGGCCGCCCTATTCTTCTGGACGATCGGTAGTCTGGCCAGATGAGTTTGATGGGTGAACTTCAATTCTTCCTCAACTTGCAGATTAGTCAAAGTGTAGATGGGTGCTTTATAAATCAAGCTAAATATATCAAGGAGCTACTGAAAAGGTTCGATATGACAACGTGTAAGACAATCGCAACTCCAATGACAACCTCTACATCACTAGATGTGGATGGCAAAGGTAATTTTGTGGATGCAAAAATCTACAGAGGTATGATTGGTTCACTACTATATTTAACTGTATCTAGACCAGATATCCAGTTTAGTGTATGCCTTTGTGCCTGATTTCAAGCTAGTCCAAGAGAATCTCACTTGATTGCCATCAAGCGTATCCTTAGATATCTTGCCCAGACTTAAGACTTAGGATTGTGGTATCCATCATCTTGTGAGCTTTCACTTATTTCCTATTTAGATGCGGACTACGCTAGATACAAGTTGGATCATAAGAGCACCAGTGGCTATTGACAATTTCTAGGCGGGTGTTTAGTTTCTTGGGCCTCCAAGAAACAACACTCTGTTGCCCTCTCAACCGCAGAGGTAGAATATGTCACTGCGGGAGTTGTGGCACCCAAGTGTTGTAGATTAAACATCAACTCCAAGACTACCTAATGGATTTTGGTTGTGCCTCGATCCTGTGTGATAACACCAGTGCCATCAATCTTGCAAAAAATCCAGTCCAGCACTCTAGGACTAAGCGCATTGAAATTAGGCGTCACTTTATTAGAGATGAGGTCTTTAAGAAAAAATTTGAGTTGCACTTTGTTGATACACTGAATCAAGTTGTTGACATTTTTACCAAGCCCTTGTATAATGACAGGTTTTCTACACTCAGAAGGGAGCTCGGTCTGTGCAGAGCCCATGTCAATAAAAATTAAATTTCTCTTGTTATCTCTCATTGTTGTTGCTTATGTTGCACTGAAAAACTCATGCATATGCCTTTTATGTTCATATATGTTATGTTGCATTGGCATGCATAGTATGAAAAGTCCATGTTCATAGTGTACTACATTGCTTACTTCATCCTTCATAATAAGACCATGGTATATTAAATGATGAATTGTGAAAGGGCAAGTTATGCTTGTTTGGAAGCATTCACCATGCGTGAGGACTCACCTCCATCGAGTACCATGAGTCAATGTTATTTTTAGGGCATAGTATCAGGGGAAGCAATCTGTATGGGTTTCTTATGCATACATAATTCTCATTGATTCAGCTTATGTTAATAAGTGTACAACCATTGGCATGTATTTCCACATCATTCTCTGGACCTGTCTGAATTTTGTTAAGGGGGAGTGTCATGTGATTGCCATCTATCTTCTTGTTCTCTGCATCAATCTCTGGATGTTTTGACTCCTTCCTTGAAAATCTGATAGACAGTAGCATCCAATTATATATGCACAATGCATACAACAAGGGCATGATAAAAGACATGTTTAACATAAACAATTTCTTTTTATGCGACTCATGGCCAATTAGGTTGATCAATCCCTATCATGGAAGGCAAGGGTTAGCCCGAGAATGAGTGAGGGGTTAAAATGGTGCGAAAGGGGGCAGGTATAGGCTAATATGGCACAGACAAGGTTGGTGTAGGCTAAATCGAGGTCGACACAGGTATGGGCTGGGGGTCAGCGCACAGGGGGCGAGGTCCGTGCATGCGGGCCTGAAGGCCGACACAAGCCAGGGGCATGGCTGGCACTCGCAGCTGGCGAGGTCGGTGCAATTGAGATGAAGGTCGACGTTCATTCACATGAAGGTCAAGGTAGGCGTGGTAAAGGTCGACGCTTGCAAAGGTTGAAGGTCAATGCTTGTGTGAGGCTTTGAAACGGCGCGGACGGATGCAGAGGGGTTCAACAGTGCGGACGATATAGCACACCGGATAAGGCCGTGCCGGGTAGGTGAGCTCGGGAAAAAACTAGTTTTGAGTGTGCAGTTAAAGTGGCGTGGGGGGGGGGTACCACACCAGATTATGGCGTGTCGGGCTTAGCCCGCACCGAATTAAGGCGTAGCCCCATTCTTTTAACCCATTAGAGTCACAGAGTTGTTTATTGACCTCTTGGATTAATTAACAGGTGAATTCAGGTCCTGAATGCCCTGGAGACAGGGTCAAAACTTGTGCGAGGTTCATACGCAAGCACAATGATTTGCCAATTCGAAATACACCTTATTGTAACTTGAATTATAGTGGCAATTGGTTAGTTTGGGCTAACGAAATTTGGGTAGCATCTCCCCATATCCAGAGGATCACGGGGGAGAAGCGGAGGCATACCCATGAAGTTGGGGTAAGCTCCTTAATATCGAGAGGCCAAGACGGCGTCCGGCAGACCCAGATGGATGGAAGCCGTGAGTGCTAGCCTACAAGGGGCACCAATAATCCACGGGCTAAGGCATGTCTAAGAGGGAAGACCAAGACGGGAGAAAACCCCGAGGGCTAGCCTGCAAGGGGCATACAACCCATGGCCACCACCATTCCCCCTTTGGGGGCAGTGGATTTAGTGTTGGGTCATAAGCCCTATTATTATTCACCATTTGGCGGCCCATAGAGGTACATGTCACAGAAGGACAAGACCTTATGACCTTGTAGTGACTCATAGAAGATCCATGGACACGGATGTCGATGGGGAATGTCCCCCTTCCCCGGTTACTGGACTATCATCCTCAAGAAAATCGAACGCAACATTGCAACCCGCACACAGGGAAGAAGAAATATAGAGATTAGTTGAAGGGGGTTAGTAGGTAAGCATACCGGGGTTAGCATGTAGTGACCTAGAATTTTTCTATTGGGGGGATCGTACGTGTGAAGGATGCTCAGGTGTCACTTCTCGTAGGCCATGTAGAACTCATGCCACATGGCATCCACATGGGGTAGCTCAAGGGGTCAGGGAAGCTGGACGAGAGTGGGCGATGGAGCTGCCTTAGCCACCATGTCGGCGATGGGTGACTCTTGCTTGAGGATGGCCGGCTCTTGTTCAGTGATGGCTAGATCAAGCTTTGTGGCACCTTGTAGTAGTGCCCACTCTAGCTCTTCTTCCTCGTATTAGGCGATTAACGTTGAATCGGCCTCATAGGTCACCACCAAAAATGGTTCCTCCTCCTACGGAGGCTTGATCGTCGAGACCTCTAGAGCAGTCAGAGGAGGAGTTGGAGGCGGAAGGGGAGCGCATGGTGGTTCTGTGTGGTTCGCTGGTAGGGAAGGCCAGCCGGGGTAGGCAGGCATCTATCGAGGACACTACTAGTCCACACCAGCCTCAAACCTCATCACAATAGTTGTGGGAGTGCACTACTATTGATATCTCCTCAAGCTTGGCCATAACGATGGCCCAAAATTGTTGGAACACTCCTCTGTTCTGACCAGCAGCAGACCTGTGTTGATTGGTTTTGATGATTGGCCAATGGTTTAATGATTGACAACTGTGCAGGTTTCAGTTTAGTTCATACACATTTATCTGCACTTCTAAGTCCATGCATAGTCTGTGCAATTATTGCACGTCTTACTTTCCAAGTCCGTGCATAGTCCGTGCAATTGTTGCACGTCTTACTTTCCAAGTCCATGTATAGTCCATGCAATTGTTGCACGTCTTACTTTCCAAGTTCGTGCAAATGTTGCACGCCTTACATTGTCAAGTCCGAGTATGTTCGGTCTACTGTGCATGAAGTCCGCGCACGTCCGTGCATGTTTTATCTAAGTCTGAGCATGTTCAGGTCATATGAGTCCATGCATGTCATTAAGTCTATGCATGAATAGTAAACTAAGTCCGAGCATGTTCAAGTCCGTGCATGAACAGTGCACGTTTCCTAAAGTCCATGCATATTCGTCTTAGGCTCAAACATAAGTCCGTGCATGAATAGTGCACGTTTCTTTAAGTCCATGCTTATCAAGTCCGTGCATGAACAGTGCATGTTTCCTGAAGTCCATGTGTATTCGAGTTTGTTCGTTCGTTAAGTCCGTACACACAAGAGTCCATGCACGTTTCTTCCAACCAAGTCCGAGCACGTCTTCTGTTGGAAGGAAAACTAAGTCCGTGCACATATGAGTCCATGCACGTTTCTCCTGAAATAATGTCCTTGCACCTTTTTGTCAAGTCGGTGCACAGACAAATTTGTGCACGTTTTCTAGAAATGAAGTCCTTGCACATTTGGTTGAAGCAAGTCTGTGCACATCTTGTGCGTGCAGCATCCACATGTTCGATTTCGACTGTCACCACTCCACACCTATCTATCAGAGAAAAAGTCGGTCCTTAAAAGTGCAAACTTTCTGAGAAAGGAGGAAAAGGAAATGGCAAAAACAAACAACCTGCTTGCAAACTCTCGAACTGTATCACCATCTCCAAAACTCCCGACTACATGGTGGAAGGACAGTGCACTTGCAGGACAGTTCTCAAGAGGATCCAGAGTCATTACTTTGATCGCCATCTGAGAAGCCGCTTGACACAGCATACGTCCCAGCTGCCCGCCTCCCAATACGCCCACAATAGTATTAGAGATGCCGTGACCTGGTGACTCGTACTTTCTACAAGGAAATAGCAAGGAGAAGACGTTAAAGTTACGCCATTGAAATAGATACAGCCTAGGTTCTTCTTCGTGCAGTTTCTCTCATGTATCGAGTGAACTAAAGCGCTTCTTATACCAGATACTTGCCACTGCGTAGCTGCAAATTTTCTTGTTCGTTCCACAGGTAATAAACGAAGTAAACTTCCAGCGCGCACTAACCGTTCGTTAAAAGAAAAGAAAAATGCGAGACATTCAGAGGGAAACAGCTACCCGTCCGGAGAAGCACCTCCATCTTGGTGCTCGGAACGAACGGGAGAGGAACGGGCGGCCATCCTCCGCTTCAGCATAAAAGCGAAACCTCCGCCGCCTTCCGCCTTCCGAATGAACAAAGAAGTGGACAGAGAAGCGGGACTCAATGCAAAGGAGGCGGCGGCGGGAGAGAGGTGGTGGTCGTGCGTCCAGGCGGAGCAGCAGACGGCGGCAGCCGGTGCGTAGCAGTGGAGCAGCATCATGGGGCGGCGTCGCCTTCCTGTTAGCTGTCCTCGGCCGCCGAAGTTGCAGGCTGGTTGGAGTGGGAAAGGAAAAGAGAGGGCGGGATAGAACTACAGTGATATCAGGGTTTGACGGATCGATACGATCCGCTATGTACCGCACGTGCCGGAAGGTGCCAGCGCGGCACGGCGGGGCGCACACGGTACAGTGTCAAGGTCGTCGGAGGACTTGCGGAGGCGGCCGAGGGAAAGCCGGACTGAGAGAGAAAGAGACGTAGGAACGGAGTCCGGGTGCTCCGATCACCGGCGGATGGCGACGGCGATGTGGATGCATCATCCGGCGGCGCAGGGGAGGGCGGCGGATCGAGCAGGGGCCGGGAAAGAAGAAGAAGACTGCCGTGGGCCGGGGTAGCCGGAGTCGCCGGCGAGTCCAAGAAGAAGCGGAAGAGGGGGTGCGATTCAGGCAGGGTTTGCCGCAGGATTTGTCAAACCGTTTCGAGACGGGTCGAACAGTCAGTCCCCGATCGACCTAGTCAAAGATTGGGACGATCGATATGTGATACATAATTAAAATATTTTTCTATTAATTCATCAACCGTGGCTTGACCTCCATCTTCAATTTCCGGAGGTGCTGGCTGAAGATCAATGAAATCTTGAATATCATCATCGAGCTCCAGAACCCCGATGTCCTCATCATGTTGCCCCCAGATTCTTCAGGAAATTACAACTTGGGCGATGACAGTGATGCGGGTTGCCCCTCTAGCAAATCCCCTTCAGCCTTGCTCTCGTATGGCCAATCATTAGCTTTGTCAGGATGGGATTTGCCCATCATTAAGTCGGAAGTATGACATTTTAGCTCCGCCGAACACGGGGATGGCCTTGCTTCCTCAGTGGCTTGAGTCACCACAATTTTGATAGGGATAGCTTGTTCCCCATTGGCTATGTCTTCATCAGCGGAGATTATTTGACCAACTGCGACAGGAACCTCGTTGGTCGGTTTGGGGCATATTACCATCGCAAGAGGAGGGTTGCAGGAGTAGCTGGTTGCTCCTTCTTCAACATCTTCAGCCTATTGTTAGCCATGTCAAATTTGGCCTGTAAGGCTGTTTCTTTATAGCGGACCTGTTCCCAAGATCTACAGGTGGTGGCGACTTCCGGCCCTTGGTCCTATAGTTGAAGCGCCTGGCCTTGTCCAGCTTCTGTCCGATCCTCGTCATATATTGCCCCCGATAAGCCTTCATCTGTTGAGGGGAAGATAGAGATGGTGTCTACCTCATAACATCCACTGTAGTAATATTCTTCCAGCGAAAATCCCAGCCTTGGATCCTGGGATACACGCCTTAGCTCCTTGTCCAAATTGGCAGGATGCCAAAGCTTCTGGATGGCTTCTTTCTCTTTTTGAGACTGTCGAGATGGGACATGCTGCTTTATGAACATTTTTGCCACCTTGTCTAAGGTGAAAGTCAGTCCTTAGATGGGGACTATGGGATTCTCCAAGTCTTCCAGGAGGCGACAATCAGTGTCCTTCTGTGCAGCATGCTCTTCAGGCGTGTAAAGCAGACTAGTGGGGCCTTTGGGCTGGGTTATATCCAGCGTCTTGAGGGGCATGACTGTATAGTGGTCGAGGCTGGCTATCGGCTTGGTGAGGCCTTCTGGAACTTTAATATGTTCATAATTCTTATCAACCTCGGGTTCATTCATCCCGAGATAGATGGCGGGAGGTGTAGTTCTACCCACATCTCCTGTGCAGCCAATGTGTGACACTGCCCGGGGGCTAATATAGCTTGGTGGTGACGGTGGCAACTAGTCATCATCGGAATTTATTTTTGTTGACTTGGAGGAAGTCTTTGCCTTGGGGGTCTTCTACGACTGCTCCATATAAAAGGGTGCATGTCACGCCCCGAGCTTTTAATACAACGGAAGGAATCTCAGAAACGTGGACAACAGGCATGGTAAGCCTCTCGTAAGCGAGAGATGGAGACGGAAGGAGAAGAATGGAGAGCCCAGCAAAGAAAGAACAGAGGAGAGAAAGAAGGGGGGAGAGTCTAGAGTTCTAAGAGAAGATCCAAGAGGAAGAAGGTAAGGGAAGATATTAGGCTTCTATCCTTTCTTTCCTCTCTATAATTTTTCTTTCAGATTTCTGTATACTATTCTGCCCATTTCCTTTTAATTTCCCCCAATGATTGTATCCTCTTCCTATGCCCCTCTAGAATTATAGGGGTAGATGAATAAATCATAACATAATTTTCTTTGGTGTGAAGCTGGAGTTTATATGTATGATGTTTCTCAGATCGTTCCGATTCCCCCGTTTAGTTTCTCTTTAAAAGAAAGGCTCCCTAGTGTCTTATCCTCGAGCGTGAGGAAGCCTCTCTCTCCTGAGGGGGGGGGCTAAACCTCTTATGAGTCCAGTGATAGCTCAGGAAAGAGGGGAAAGAGACCCATGGGGTTCGCTATATCCTTCTGTGAAATGGTCTCTGACCACGCCCCTTGAAGGGGTGACATTAAATATCCTCTCCGAAGTTCTTCAGTGTTACCGATCAGTGTGAGTGCATATGCTGACCGAAAGATGTATTGGAAGTGTTACCGAGTGGTCGATGTGGTCGGAGTAGTTATTGAGTGCCCTCTCATCCCTGCGATGAGTTGTAGGGGCCTCCTGCAACCTCCATCCATTCAGCCATCCCAGGGTATTACCCTGTCTCCCCTTCGAAGTGCGAGACGAAGTGTGTAGGAGAGTTGCATCCGATCAGTAGACTCTTCGCTTCCTCTTTTGATCATCTTGCCTCTTCTAGTCATTCTTTTCCCTCCATCTGCCGTTGCATCGAGCACGAGCCCAATGCATGGATTGGGACTACTCATTCAGGCATAAGGGTGATACACTGGCAGCATGCTCCGGTTGGGGTTCTGCTTTGGTATCAGGGAATGTTTCTTTAGAGAATGTTCTCATCCTGGGATTGAGACCATAGGTTGACTACCCGGGGAGGGTATATCTTGATCGTTGATGGCTCGATTACTATTCAGCTTATACTCACCATGGGTTCCAGGGGGTCTGTCGCTTTGTCACATGTTCCACGGGAAACCCATTGCACGAGTGAATCACTAAAAGTGTCATTCATGTGGCTACATACCGATTCATGTGTATTGACCCCGAGGGATGTTTCCCCCTGATCACCATGAGTCTCTCGCAGGCTGGCCCTCGAGACTCATAGAGTGGCGATTCTGGGAACTAGGGCAGTCCACCTGGGCTCCTTAGTGTTCATGTCTTGACACCGTCTACCGTATGTCATGCTACTTGTTTAATTGAACATCTACTTATGCGGGGGAGATGCTGCCAAATTTTTTCTAGGCGAGATCGTAGTTTCCCCCAGCAAAACAAAAAGTGAGGAGTTTTGAAAGTTCACATTACAAAGTAGAAACGCCCACGCCCTCACCCTATCACAAATACACAAAACAAGAGACTCCTCCGCCCTTGCTTCCCTGTTGAAGATCCTGTTCTTACTCTCCTCCCAGCTGTTGTTACTAATTGAATGTGACTAATATGCTATGAAGAGAGAGAGAGAGAGAGAAGCAGCTCATGCACAGCAGTCTGCTCTACCTGATGATAAGAGAGGTGGAGAAGAACAGCTTTGGTCTCTTTTCATATATAAAACTTTCGAGTAACAAACACGGCATTCTTATATACCTAGAAACCATATGGTTTGTGTAAACCATTGTTATGATTTACGCATTCATAAAATTAACTCGTGATAACTCCAACACCTTAATGAAACCCTACATGAGAAACACACCCCCAACCCCACAGCCCCCACCGCAAAAAAAAAAGAGGAACAGGAATCCCCCATCATCCCAGCCTCCAAGGAAGGATATATTCACCCACCGATCTTGATAACTACGCCAACTTCCCTAGCCATTTTTTGGCCAACAAAGTGAAGATCTTCTATTTGATGGGATGAACTAAAAGGCAACTGGGTGAAAGTAGCAGAAAATTTTATAAAAACAGATAGATAAAGTAGGCAAAAATAAGATATCGGTACCTTGTCGAATCAGCGGCCGGTTGTCGAAATCGGACACCCCGGAGGAGCTGCTCCCCGGCGAACCCATGGACCCCTGCGGCCCCGGCGCGAAGCCCCTCGTCCCCTCCACCGCCCGCGCCGCCGCCCTGGCCGCCGCCGTTCCGTTCGGTGCCGGCGGGCAACATGCCCGGAAACGCTCCCCCTCGGCCTTCTCCTCCCTCTCCGCGCTGCCGTCCCCGTCCAGCTGCATACTCTCCCCGCGGCTCTCCTCCGCCAGCGCCGCCGTCCGGTCCCTGCCCGCCACCCGGGAGTTGTTCCTCTTCTCCGAACGCTTCCTTTTCGCCTCCATCCGCCGCAGGCTCTGCAGCTCTTTCCGCTTCCTCTGCTCCTCCTCCGCCTCCACCGGCAGCGAGCACGTCCTCGCCAGCACGGGGGTGGCGGGGGGGTCCTGCTCCCCCCGCTGCAGGAAGGGGAGGGACGCGACGGACGACGACCGGACTAGAACCCTCCGCTGCGCCGGGTCCACCCCGAAGCAGCCGCCCAGGGAGAGCCCGAGGCTGAGCTCGATCTTGGCTGAGTCCTCCTCCGTAGCCGACGACTCCGCGACCCGAAAATCCTCCGGGAACCCCCCCGAGAACCGCCGCAGCAGGTCCCTCGGGTAGCTATGGATCCGCGGGGACGGCGGCTGCTCTACCTCCCCCTCCCTCGCCTCCGCCATCTCCTTCTCCCTCTCCCGTCCGATCTGCAATCAACGTCCACCACTTACTCCCTTGGAGTAAGGCTTCCTTGCACTAAGCAAAAATAATCCGTAGACTCAGTCTGCAAACATATGTTGCCTAACAGCTTGACACAAAGGAAACAAATCCCTCAACTCAGATCCTACAATCCATAGGAACTGAACCCTGATCTTGCTCCAGCAAGATCAGTACCGAAGGACCAACCTCCCTTCCTTTGCAACTCGCAAAGGGAACACAGTAGGGTGCACCCAGCAACCTACTGACCAGAGGATCAATCCTCTCTTCCTCCAAACATGATGGAGGGAAAGCTGGAGAACCTCTCCCTTCCCCTAAGTGACCTCAGAGGGTAACAAGACGATGAAAAACAAACTCGAAGAAGAAAATGAACAAAGGGAAAAATAGACGATCAGTAATCGATGACAATGTAGCTTCCATAGAAGCAGAAATTCAGACTCAAACAAACTGGTCGATCAAACAAGCTCTCTTCCTTTCTGGACTGCTCTCTCTTTCTTTCTCTTTCTCTAACTTTCTCTAATGGAAATTTTGGCTCTGGCAGAGGAGGCAAATCTTATTTCTCTATCACTTCTTCGATCAGCTCTGTTCTTCTCACTTTTTTTTCTATCTCACTTTGCCTGTGCAAATAGCATCTATTTATATGGGAGCTCACGAAAGAATGGGAGTGTGGAGACCACGCTTCCCCTCCAAGGAATCGTCCAGAACTACTCGGATCGCGTGCCTCCTTTGAAGATCACGAACTTCTCTCCTAGAGCTTTCAACCCTTTTTAGACAAGTCCCTGCAAAATGTTGAACACTTAGTTTGCATTGAGCCATTAGGTTAATATCTAGTCTGCACGAACTTCACATGCAGGAATGAAAGACATGCACGGACTTACATTGCACGGACTTTGTTTCGTTCCAAAGGAGAAAGATGCACGGACTATGGAATAGCAAGGGGCAAGACGTGCAGGGATAAAAACATGCATGGACTTAGTTGAAGAAGGTGCATGAACTTCATATGCCGTGGAACAAAGAATGTGCACAGACTTCGTTTGAAGAATGTGTACGGACTTCATATGCAAAGGAACAAAGAATGTGCATGGACTTCATTTGCACGGACTTTACTTTCTAGCCTTAACACATAATGTGCATGGACTTAGAATATGCACGGAGTCAAGATGAACTAGGACCTTGCATATGCAACCAATAAAACATGCATGGACTTTAAAACGTACAACGGTAAAACATGCACGAACTTTTGTTGCCAACACATGCACGGACTTGTTTTCCTTCTAACAAAGAAATATGCAGTGACTATGTATGCCCAAGAGGAAACTTGCGCGAATCTTCTACATGGAGCATGCAACTAGCACAGACTTTATTTGCCACTAAAACTGAGTCATAATTTGTAGAGTCATAATTTGTAGAAAGTTAGTCTGTCCATGAGCTATTTGTCTAAAGTCAGTCCGTCCTGATGCATATCTTGATGATCTAAGATTTTGTTCATTTAATAATGAAGTGCTTCTTTAATACAAGATGATTCTACTATCCATAGCATGTTGTCTGCTAAAACCTTGCTCTGGACCTAAAATAACAAAAATATGAGCACAATGACTCATAGTTGTCATCATTAAAAAGGGGGAGAATGTTGTGTGCATTGTGTTTTGATGATGTCTAACTATAAGTCATTAGCAAGTCAATTTGAGATCACATGATTGGCTGAATGTGAAGAAATTGTCTAAATGTTCATCTCAGGTCAACTCACAGTCAAAGCCCAACTTCAGTTGACTGAGTTCCAAATCAGTCGACAGATATGAAAGTCAGTCGATTGATTTCCTAAGGAGCCGACAGAGTTTCATGAAACAAGAATAGACAACAAAGTGTGTCGACCCACTTCTTAAGTGCGTCGACCTACTTGGTCTTACAAAATGTAGAACTACATCAGCGGATAAGTAGTGCGTCGACGCAACGCCTTCAGTGCGTCGACACATCTTCAAGCAAATACTAGTTACTGGTACTCTCTTCAAGCTACGTCGACTCCATCCTTTAAGTGTGTCGACCCATCAACCTACTAGAAGCAGAACAGCCAAGCGTCAACTAGCTGCGTCGACACAAGTGTTTCATTGCATTGACACACCTTCAAACTTAGCATAGCTTTAGGAGCACACTACTAAGCTACGTCGATGCCATACACTTCATTCTCTTTAGTGCATTGACACTGGACTCATTCCAGGAGCTGATTCAGGAGCATATCACAAGGCTACGTCGACACAACCTTCTAGCCGCGTCGACACATCTTCAGTTCAGCTCGCATCAACCTAAGCAGACGGTGAAATGCGTCGACTCACCCCACTAGGTGTGTCGACCCATCTGGTGTTCTAGTGTGTAGCTACCACACAGATAAGGTGAGCTGCGTCGACGCACACCTCTTGGTTCATTGACACACGTGAAGAAAATCCACTCATAATAGTACTTCTGCAGACTTCGAGCAAGGCTAACTAATCTGATGATTATTTAATCTAAGTCAATGGCATATACCTCCAGGACATGTGCCTCAAAGTCTGAAAAATGTCCTAGGACAAAGATCCTTCCTTTTCATCATGAGATTGTCAGATTACTTTTGTGAAAAGGACCTGTCAGTAAAACAAATCTAGAAGAAGGGACCTTCTATGTTTTTCTTCTCGATGAACATCCCAACGACAGGTCAGGTTCGCTCGGATGAAGCTCATAGGCCAAGCCCAAACCTATTGGCGAAACGTGGAGCACCTATTGCTTCACCGGCATGCCACCGCTCTATTCCACAACTTCGGAATATGTCCCCTCGGCCACCGGACTGTCGGCAAAGCCGCTCTTATAGGCGACTGCTTTCACCGTCATCCCCGGCCGCACGCTGATCACCCCACAGTAAATGTAGCCGTTCGTGCGCGTCGGCGAATCGAACGGCCGGATCTATCTCGATCTCTGCGATGATGCATGGCGCGCCGTCGAGATCACTGCCAAGGGCTGGCGCACCGTCGATCGCCCGCCCGTAAAATTCCTGCGTTCGGCATCGGCCCGACCGTTGCCGGAACCGGAAGCGGGCGACGTTATCGAGCGGACGCCTGCGGCAAAAGCCCTTGAGCAATTCGCCAGCCCAATGCTCCGAGTCGGCCGCGCTGCCGCCGTTGCCGCAGATGAGCAGCTTGCCCTGCGCACGAAACGAATGGCGCAGGAGGGTGAAGGCGTTACGGATCGCATCGCGGCAGGGAGCCAGCGCCGGCGCGCGTTGCAGCAGATTCTCGAGGTGAATTTCCGACGACAAAGAGGTTCCTCCGTTTCAGGGTTGGATCGCAAGGGCGGCGGCAATCGCGCCGTAACTGCCGATTTTCTCGCCAAGCTCGGCCGGCACCACGCGGCAGGCATCCAGTGAGGAGTCGAGTGCCTCCTCGGCGAGGACCTCGTTCATCGAAGGCTCCAGCAGTTCCCGGCACGCGGGAAAAAAGCCGCCGATGACGATGCGCTCCGGGTTGAGCAGGTCGATCAGCACCGCCAGGGCCTGACCCAGCTTCGAGCCCGACTCACGCATGATTTCCATGGCGAGCGGATCGCCCTCCTTCGCCGCATCGGCGACGATTTTCGCGGTAAGCTCACCCGCGGTAAGCGCCCAATCCGGCTTGCAGCTCAGCCTCGCCAGCCGCAGGCAAGCGAGCCGCGCGATGCCGCCGCCGCTACAAAAGCCCTCGAAGGAGCCGGCCTTGGCAAAGCCAACCGGGCCGGTCTCAGCCAGCCGCATATGCCCCACTTCGCCGGCGTCGCCAGTCGCTCCCTCATAGAGCCGGCCGTTGAGGATGAGCCCCGCCCCCATGCCGGTACCCGATGTGAGAAAGACCATGTTTTGCGTGCCGCGCCCGGCGCCGAACTGCCACTCAGCCAGCGCGCAGGCGTTGGCATCGTTCATCAATACAGCGCGGCCGCCGAAATTGCGGGTGACGTAATCGCAAATGGGAATGAGATCCCAACCCGGCAGGTTCGGCGGCGAGAGAATCACGCCGTGGCGCGTATCGAGTGGGCCGCCGCACGAAATGCCGTACACCGTGTTGGCCGCGGGGCGAAGCTGCTCTAGTTCCGACTTAAAGCGCTCCAGGGTCCCGCGGCAATCGAGCGTGGGAAAACGGCTCAACTCTTCGGCATCGCCGCTGGACGTCAGACGCGAAACCGCGCATTTCGTACCGCCGATATCAAGACCTATGACGTGCATGGCTGGGTGGGTAAAGCAGGCTCCAGGGCAATAATGTATCTAAAATAATACAAGTTTGACGAAAGCTCCCACCGTTATCTTTAATGACCGATCACTTCCTCGTTGGCTACCGAGCTAATACGGGGTTGTTTGTGATGTACATCAAGCGAGTCATTGTGACTTTAATGATGTATCATTTGAAAGTCCACAAGAATCTCGAGATGTAGTTGACGAGATACATGTGATCCGATACTCTTGTACACCAATAAGCGTAAGCACGCTCGTGCCATGCACACTCACAGGCCGCATTTCAGTTCTCGCGCCGGGTTCTCTTTGACGGAGATCATGGTCGTCCTTGCGATTATGGCCATCGTCACCAGCTTCGCGCTGCCATCGTTCGTTGGCATGATCAGCTCGCGCGGCTTGGCGGCATCGGGCGACTTGGTGGTCGACCTCACGAACCAGGCGCGCCAAAACTCGATCACGCGCAATGCACTGACAGCGCTGGTCCTGGTGCGCGCATCGGGCAACGCGAACTGGGACAACCGGCTCTTCATTGTCTTGCAGATGACGGCGGGCAACACGGGCACCACGCCCACTTGGTCGCCCGTGACGAAGTGGGAGATGTTGCCCCCGGGCACAGTCGTCGATCCCAGCCAGAGCGCCACGTTCGTTTCCCAACTCCCAACGGTGAGTCCGGCCCCGCCCGCATTGAACTATCTCGGCACACCCGTGAGCGCGTCGGCGGTTTGCTACCAGATTTTTCTGCCCAGCGGCGGCTTGCTGCTGCCAAGCGGCACCACGCCCACGCCGCCCTTGCTGCACATCATCAACGGCGTCACCAACGGGTCGGGCGTGACGGCCCGCGGCACGGCCAACGAATTCTACGAAGTCACGATCAACCCCTACACCGGCCTGACCAAGGTTTATCGCCCATGATTTTGCCGGACGTTCAAACCCGCGCGTTTTCGCTGGTGGAGGTGGTTATCTCCCTCGCGGTAATCTCCTTCGCATTGCTGACGCTGCTCGGGCTTTTCGGCGTTGGCATGGCCAGCGGACGGCGCTCGGGCGAGGACACTAGCCTGGCCTCGATCTCATGGCAGGTGCTGACCGACCTGCAAAACCAGACGAACTTCAAGGCATTGGCCATCTCATCCGGCGCCTCGACCAACTACATCTTCGATTACACCGGCCAGCCAACCAACTCCGAGACGCAGCCTTACTTCACCTGCAACGTCACGGCACGCAACCCGTCCGCAAGCGAGATCTCGTCCACGGGCCAACCGCTCGACTCAAGCCTCGTCCTCACCACGCTTGCCATCACCTGGCCCTCCACCGTTCACCCTGCGCCGAACACCAACTACGTCTATGCGACCCTCGCCCCCTAGTCTCTCCGTGGCGATGGCGGCCAGAAAGTCCGCGCGCGGCTTCACGCTCGTGGAGATGCTCGTCACGCTGGCTATCCTTTCGCTCATCAGCGTCGTGCTGGCCGGGATGTCGGCGGAAGTCGGCCGCGGCTACGGCATCTCGCAAAACGAGAACGACCGGCGCATGGCGATCCGCACCGTGCTCGACTACATGGCGAAGGAATTGCGGGTCGCTTCACTCGCGCTCAACCAGAGTTCCGCCATCAGCCAGGGCAAGGGAACGCTGCAGATGCTCATCACGCCAACGTCGTCGATCAACTGTCCCGACAGCATTTTCTGGCAGGCCCCCATCGCCACAGATAACCAGAGCGACGGCGAGATGGCGGAAGTCGGCTACTTCATCCGGTGGACCAGCGGCCAGGCCAATCTCTGCCGCTTCTTCGTCAACCCGTCGGACACGACCAACTACCTCGTTTACTCGCACCCCTCGAATTGGCTTTCGACCAGCCTGCTCAACTCGGTCGCGCCGTCCGACCGCGCCAACAACTACCGCGGCCTGTTCCTCGAGAACGTGCTCGGCCTCTGGGTGCAAGCCTCACCCGATCCCAATCTTTCCACCACGTCCTACTCCAACCCGTACGACTCCTCGGCCCCTCCGACCGCCGGTCATCCGCTGCCCGCCTCGGTCACGATTTCCCTCGTCGTGCTTGATGCCCCCAGCGCCATACGGTACCAGAACGCCAACTCCGGCGCCGGTTCCTCGCCGCCCGCCGCCATCTCGTCGCTCTACAGCGACACGCCCCAGCAATTTGCGGACGCGGTCAACGCCATGCCGTTGCTCAAGGGCGGCGCCACCGTCGTCAGCACCAGCGTGACCATGAACAACTACCGCTAGGCGCAACCGCAACGATCATGAGCCCGGCATTTGGCGAAAGAAGACGCGCGTTCGCCTCGCGGCACAGTTCCGTCCTGATCATCACGCTGTTCTTCGTGGCGCTGCTCACGATCATCATCGCCGGCTTCCTGACCAACATGCGGATCGAGAAGTACACCGCACGGTCGCACCTCAACGGCGTCCTCGCCGGCCTCTACGCCGAGGCGGGAGTGGACACGGCCCTCACCCGCCTCCACGGCGTCATGGCTGACACCAATCGCTTCTGGACGACCGAGGCGGGCAGGATCTATGCGTCCAACGCGGGCACAAACGCCTTCGTCACCAACATCGTCGATCTCAGCTCCGGCCCGTGGACCAACGCCGCCGCGCCTGCCAGCCAGGACCAGGGCGTCGACCTCAACCCTCCCACGCTGCAGAATTCCTCGGTCAACCTGGTCACGTCGTCCTCGCAGCCCATGTACGTCTACTGGATTTACCAGCACCAGAGCGGCAAACTCGACACCGCTTCGCCGCCGGCCTACAGCGCGAGCGATCCCGTCATCGGCCGGTTCGCCTTCTGGGTGGATGACGAGAGCGGCAAGATCAACCTCAACACCGCATGGGCGCGAGAATCAGCCAACACGAACGGGCTGACGCATCCCTCGCGCATCAACCTCCACGCCATTACCAGCCTTCCCGTGGCGGATGACGACCAGATCAATACCTATCGCGGCGCAAACAACTACTTCAATTCGCTCAACGAGGCGCGGCAGGTCAACAGCGACGTCAACACTGCCGTCACCAACAACGCATTTGCCCTCACGGTCTACAATCATTCGCCCGAGCTGAACATGTTCGGCGAACCACGCATCCTCCTGACCACGCAGAAAACCAATGCCGATCTCTGCGGCACGACCAATTTCCTCGACATCCTCACCACGCCAAACACCGATCCGGGAAATCTCAGCGCCCTCAACGCCACCAAGCTCAACACGGTCTTCGCCAAGATCGTCACCGAACTCAGCCGCACCAACTGGCCCATCATGCCCGGGCAGAGCTTCGCCTCCAAATACTCCGGGCAGACCGACCCGGCCCAACTCGCGCTCAACATCATCGACTACGTCCGCAGCGCCGAGTCCACCAACGAAATCGTCGAGCCCGTGCGCGGCACCGTCTCAACCGATGGCTCAAGCTTCACCCTGACCCAGAGCGGAAAACGGATGGGAGTCGCCCGCCAGCCCTTCATCACCGAGTTCGCGTTCTTCCCGACCCAAGCACCACAGGCGGACGTCAACCCGGACGGCCTCTACAATTTTACGGCCACCGCCATCATTAAAATTGGCCTGCCGCCCAACTACGGCCTGTCACGCATCGATCTCACCAAAATTAACTTTTACGCCAACCTTTGGCTCACGGGAACGGGAACCCAGACGCCATTTATCATCCCGGAAGCGCTCATCAACGCCACGAATAGCTCGACCGGCACGTTCTTGCAGGCGGGACAGTCCAGCACCATCACATGGCAAACGCGAGTCACCGGCTACTCCGGCTCCGGCACGCTCACCAAGGTGACGTTCGAGCCCGTCATCGAAAGCATCAACAAGAACTCGCTCGAGGTGGCAGACCTTGGCGGCGCCGGCAAAACGCTCACGGCTCCGCTCGATGGTATCACCACGACGCAAACCACGGCGACTGGCTACTCCATCAACGATCCGCGAGTCAGCCAGACCGACAACGACTGGCAGCGAGTTGGGGTATCGCCAGGCCCTTACAACAGCTTCGGCTTGACCCAGCCCTACGGGGCATCCGGCATTTGCACGACGAACGGCGTGCAGAAGAGCACCCTTTACCCTCCGCAAGACACGATCGTTGCATGGAAACCCGGCTCTGCCCACATCACCGATATCGGCATCCAAATGCCCGCACCCAAGGCAACTTCGCCTGCCGACGCCAATGCGCTGACGACCAATCCGCTCGGCATGGTCTATTCGGTGGGCGAACTCGGCTACATCCACACGGGCGTTGACCTTCAGACCAATTCGAGCAGCAGCTTGTGGTCCGGCATGCCCTGGCGTTCGCTGCGCCTGCAACCCGACCCTTCCAAATCGGGGACGACCGCGCCGACGCTTCCGGACTGGGCCATGCTCGATCTCTTCGCCGCGCCCATCGCCGCCGCGCAGGTCGACGCGCCGTTTGTCTTCCCCGGCAACGCCGACGCCAACACCTATCTCAATTCCGGCGGCAAGGTGAACATCAACGCCGCCATCGCGCCGTTCACCAACGCAGCCAGCTCCTCGCCGCTCTTCACGCGCACGCTGCCGCTGCAGGCTCTCCTGCTCGGCGCCAGCCTGAACGGCACGACCGCCGTTTCAACCTCAAGCACGCCGTCCCTGTCCACGCTCGTGACCGCCCTCACCAACCAAACCCTGGCCGCCGGCGGACGCACCTACGGCACGCAGCCCGGGTTTTACTACCATCCCGCCCAGGTGGCGGAAATCTCGGGCTTCGCCGATTCCGGCGAGGCCAGTGAGGCGCTTGTGCGCGAAGTCGCGGCCCAGGGCGCCGTTCGCGGCGACGTCTTCTCCATCTACTCCATCGGCCAGTCGCTCAAGCAGGATGCCACCGGCATTCACGTCCTCGCCGAGCGCCGCATGCAAAAAATCTTCGAGCGCGTCAACACCGGCGGCACGGTCGCTTTCCAGCCGGTTTTCTCGAAGGACCTCGAACCCTGAGCCGCATGATTTCCCTCGCGACCACCGACTACATCGTCATCGCCGCCTTCCTCGCCATCATCCTCTTCGTGGGTTTGGCCATGTCACGGCGAGCGGCGAAAAACCTGGAAAGCTATTTCCTCGGCGGACGCAAGCTGCCCTGGTACCTGCTCGGGATCTGCGGCATGTCGAACTGGTTCGACCTCACCGGCACGATGATCATCACCTCGTTTCTCTACATGCTCGGGCCGCGCGGGCTCTACATTGAGTTTCGCGGCGGCGCCGTGCTCGTGCTCGCCTTCATGCTCGCCTACACCGGCAAGTGGCACCGGCGCTCCGGCTGCATGACGCCGGCGGAATGGATCACCTACCGTTTCGGCACCGGCTTTTCCGGAGAGGCGCTGCGTCTGGTCAGCGCCATCATGGGCATCATCATGACGCTGGGCCTGCTGGCCTATCTCGTGCGCGGGGCCACGCTCTTCATGGGCATGGTTTTTCCCTATGACCCGATCATGCTGACGGTGGTCATCCTCTGCTTCGCGTCGCTCTACACCGTGCTAGCCGGTTTTTATGGCGTGGTGCTGACCGACCTCGTGCAGGGCACGATCATGGTGCTGGGCTGCATCGTCACCAGCGTGATCGCGTGGCATGCCGTGCCCAATGCAGCGGCGCTTAACGCGGTCGCGGAAAAAGTCACCGGTAACGCGCAATGGATTTCCTCCACGCCGACGTGGCACACCACGATGCCGAAGGGTTACGAGGCCTATGAGTCGCTCGTTGTCGTGGCGGCGTTCTATTTCGTCCGCAACGTGCTCGGCGGGCTCGGCACCGGCGCGGAATCGCGCTTCTTCGCCGCGCGCAATTCCCGCGAAGCCAGTCTGCAGTGCCTGATGCAGGGACTCGTCGTCATGTTTCGCTGGCCGCTCATGATCGGTTTCGCCATCATGGGCATCCTTCTCGTCAGCCGCCTGATGCCGGACGCAAACGACGCCGCGCGCGCCGCCGATCTGATTCACTCCGCTCAGCCTGCGCTCTCCGACGGCGAATGGCACGGCTACATCAGCCATCTCGCGCATCATCCCGAGGACGCGCCGCCGGCGCTGGTCCACGGCCTGACAGATACGCTCGGCACCGGCTGGCAATCACGCCTCATGCTGGTCAGCCCACGCGGCACGGTGAATCCCGAGCTGATCCTGCCCGCCGTGTTGCTCAACGATTTTCACTCCGGCGTGCGTGGCCTGCTGATTGTGTCGCTGCTTTCGGCACTGATGGGCGTTCTTTCCAGCAACGTCAACGCGGCCAGCGCGCTCTTTGTTCGCGACATCTACCAGAATTTTCTCCGGCCGCGGGCGAGGAACTGGGAGTTGATTCTCGGCGCCTATGTCTCCTCGATCACCATCGTCATCGCCAGTTTCCTGCTCGGGATGGCTGCCCCGAGCATCAACGATCTTTGGAGCTGGCTGGTGATGGGCCTGAGCGCAGGCGGCCTCGGGCCGGGACTGCTGCGCCTTTACTGGTGGCGTACGAATGCCTGGGGCATGGCCGCGGGAATTTTCTTCGGCGGCGTGGCAGCACTTCTCCAGCGTTGCCTTGATCCGCAGATGGCCGAGTGGATGCAATTCACGCTCATGACGTCGATTTCATTCGGCGCCACGATCCTCGGCTCGCTTATCACCGGCCCGACTTCACCGGAAATCGTCCGCCACTTTTACAAGACAACGCGTCCGTTCGGCGCTTGGGGACCATTTTGGAAGGAATTGCCCGCGGCGACGAGACTCGTGTGGGCACGCGAGCATAAGTTCGATCTCCTCTCGGTCGCATCGGCGCTGGTCTGGCAGGTGTGCCTGTTCCTCGTGCCGATGCAAATCCTCACGCACAACTGGACCGCCGTGGCCTGCACCTTCCCGATTTTCCTGTGCGGCTGCGTGGCGCTCTACTTCTTCTGGTGGCGACACCTCCCCTCACCGAACGAGCCGATGGAGGACCAGCTTCGCCCCGGAGCCGCCTCCGCCACAACTCCCCTTCCGTCGGCGGAAGAGGAATCGCAGGCCGCTCTGAGCCGCTAAGAAGCTGAAATTTGCAGTAAAGAAAACCTCCTTTCTATATTGCGCGCTCTGTCTGTATGTGTTGAATGCACTACGCTCTGATTGACTTGATCGTTATAGACATCGTCATGCCACTTCCGAGTTATCTTCCGCGCTCGGGGCGTGATAGAATGCCTGCATACTTGGATGAGGCAAAAAAAATGAATGAATCATGACAAATGGAAATGGAATAAATAATAAAAAAGAGCCATGCAATATCTTCAAGTGGGCCATGGGCTACACCCACACGCCTTGCTCTTTCGTCCCTCTGTCACGACACCCGCGGGTGGGGGGCATTTGTTGACACTGAAAATATTCCTAATTTTTTCTAACTTCTGCTTCTACAGGTCTTAAGTTCTGATCAAGTGCTCCTATGTCGGCAGAGAAGAAAAGAAAGAAAAGAAGAAAAAGAATGGCGGAAGTCGAATAAAAGACGAGACCAAAGAAAACGAAGAAAAGAAAAGATGCTCGGTTACAAAGGGCAGTTGCTAAAGCAAGAACTGAGTGACTCGACTCGGGTACATCATCTTACCAGAAGGTCCGTGAGTGACCGAATAGCTGCTCAGTCAGGGCTAAAGTGCTCCGAGTGGTGACCCACTAGATGAGGAAGCTGTGCATATGCACAGAATAGACCTGGTAGTACAAATCACAGTGCCGAGGGCCATATCAACAGAAAACCCGAGTGACCGAACCAAGTGCATGGACTGCACCGGAAGTCATTATTTCCAAATCTGATGGCCTACAGAGTGTTTGTTTCATGATAGTGACGCAAGGTCCAATTAATATGAGTTTGAAACAGCCCCCCGAAGCTGGTCTGGAACTCACGAGCGGGCTCGATCCGATCAAACGACACAGAATAAGGTTTAAAACGGCGTGGCCAGCATGAACACAACGTCGCCAAATTCGACGTGCAATACCCTAATCTGGTGGTGAGAAATATGACGCGAAACATGCTTTGCATGCCCAATTCTGACGCGCCCTTTGGCACATCGTAATAGTCGAGAGTAGGTCGCTCCTCTATAAAATGCCCAAATCTGATGGATTGTAGACGGCAGACGAAGAGAAGATGAAGGAAAAGGAAACCCTACCTAGAGAGAATCCCAGAGAAAGTGGCCTCCACCTGTTCCCTACAGAATCAGCACACAGAGCGAAGAGAGAAGCCCTTCCTTATGATACTCTATTTTTGCTTGGAATAACAGAGGTAGGTCATGTGAGAGTCTAATGGTCTCCCCTTCCTCCTTTCCCCCAAATCTTTGGTGATTTCACATGTACAAGGGCGATGATATGAGCCCTATGACTTTCCTCCTTGTTTAAGCCCTTTTTTTCCTCTCGATTCGTCCTCCCCTGCCTTCTATTGTGGTTGCATTGATGTAAGGGCCGGCGGCCGGTCTCCAGGTGACAACGCTGGGCCGTGCTTACGAATGTATTATTTTAGCCATCTTATGGCAATCTAATGGAGTTATGATGTGAATATCCCCATGACATGTGAATCTTTTTAGTTTTATGCTATAGTTCTCTACATACTAGGTCATGAATCGCCCTAGGCTACCCTAAGGGCTACATTAAACCCCTCCCCGGGGCATCCTTGATGACTGACCGTATCAAATTCTTTGTTCAATGCTGGAGTGGGCTCCCTCATCACTTCCCCCTGCTCAGAATCATGGGTTGGGCGGGGTGCGGCCATTCCCATAATCCAAATACCTCGTGTTTAAGCATCGGGATCTCTCTTATCTATTATGCTTGTCAAATGCTTGGGTATATGTCTTATGCAATTTCATCAAGTTGTTGCCCTCTCCCTGTGAGTCTCACAATCCATATGCTCTCCCAATTAACCCCCAATGCTGATCAATCAACATATCTATGCTCGATTTATTATTGATTTATTGACGATCTAATAGTTTACTGTGTGCTTCTCTACCCTGAGAAGGAGTTGGGAGATGGTCTGTCAGGATGACCTATCTCCCTCCTTCTGGTTGTCTGGGTGCTATATGAATGTTATGGAGCACCGTCCTTCTATGGTGATGTCGACTCGCCAACTGGGGAGGGGGAACATTCCCCAACGAGTGCCACGCCCCGACGCGGAATATCGAGACTGCAGTAGAAACTAGCTAGTCATGATAGTATGCTAAGCATTAACACAACATCATGAATAGAATTAACTCCATTGATCCAATTAAACATCAAATGATCCAAATCTATTACAATATCCATCAAACCAACTTAAGCATAACCTCTACTTGACTTTATTATAATAACTGACACAAACTCTAAAGCATAGCTAGAGGTAAACAACTATATGATAACATCTACTAACTGGTACACTCCAAGTCATCACTCTTACCCATTCCCATCTATTTGCAATTCATCATCTGAGCTACCTGAAAAGGGGGGGAAATAACTATATGAGCGAACGCTCAATAGGCAACAACAGGCAAGTGTAAGTGATTAACCAATTAATTACATGTTGATATGGAATGATAGGAAAAGAAATGACGATACGACAAAACAACGTAATATAAGGAAATTGTAAGATCAAGGATATAAGATAACTGGAAGTTAACAAGAATGTCATGTAACTAGAAATTGTAACAGAAAATTGTAACAGGGAATTGGCCAACAAGCAAGCAGTAACCAAGTCAAGCACGTTCAAGTAACAAGAGATAACAAGAGTTTTATGTCGTAGACATCACGCTAGTCATGCACTCGGTGCAATGCCTCACCATGTCATTCAAACTCCCATGGGCACAAGTACTTTTCGGGCGCTCTCCCCAGGACCAGACCGGGCCCCTATGATGCGTTGGCATTGATTTATTGGATCCAAGATCCCAAGTTCCGTCTAGACATTTTAATCAAGTTTAATGGCCAATTCAATCAGAAGGAGGTACTGTCCAGAAGTTCAAGATAAAAGGACTATCATGTCCTTGGATTCAATAGCATAAAACATGAAAAAACTCATCTCTATGAGATGTACAGTCATACAGTGACTGCTCAAAGGATATATGCGGCTGGTACGGGATCGTAGTAACAGGAACTGGACTGAAACTCAGCCCACGAGGTCATCTCTATGAGATGTATAGTCATATAGTGACCACTCAAAGATATATGCAGCTAGTACAGGACCGCACTAACAAGAACTAGACTGAAACTCAGCCCACGAGGTCCAAGATAGATGGTTGACAGTGTGCCGTTCTACAGGATGAATGGTAAGCTCTGGGCCGCACCACATGGGCTTGGCTAAAAGACTAAGAAAATTACCCAAATTGGACTCCAGGCTACCATAATCAATGTAGAACTAAGCCAGGGTCCAGCCCACTATCTGATGGTCAGTCCAGGGCTTATTGGGCTGATCAGAATAGAAATTGGTCGAAGAATGATTTAGGATAATCAACCAACACTTAGTGGCCTAAGCCAGGGATGGACGATCTCTATTGGGCCGCCTAAGAGGATATGCGGTCCATTACTGGCCGCACATGCCTCTCTTAGCCCACTTTGATCTAAGACTTATAATCCAGCGATTCGATTACGAGAATCCATTTCCGGTGGTTTAATAGGTTATGGCAGGGACATATAGAGGTACTGTAATTATATTTCTAGTCCACCGGATGGAGTGTCCGGTGGAGAGGCCAATTCATTAACAATTATTAGGGCTAATAAACCATCGGGGATCCGTTTATCAGTCAGTCCATTCTACCTAAGTAGAATGACTAACATGTAGACCTAATATTCATTTTAGTCCTAGAAAAAGAAAAAAAAGAAAAGGAAAGAAGAAGAAAGAGGAACCAGGGGGAAATGTCTCCCGATCCCGAATTGTTGTGTACATTGGCGAAAATATCAAGAGACAAACAAACCATGTCGATTCCGCCACCCCGGTGACATCGACGAATGAACACCTTACCCGAGCCTTACGCTTGGGATAAGGAAATAAATCCCTCCTTTGTATTAGCACTGACTCAGTGTCAACGAACACTTCAAGAGACAAACAAACCATGTTGGTTCCACCGCCTCGGTGACACCGACGAATGAACACCTTACCCGGACCTTACGCCTGGGATAAGGAAATAAACCCTTCTTTGCGTTAGCATTGACCCAGTGCCGATGAACACTTCAAGAGACAAACAAACCATGTCGGTTCCACCACCCCGGTGACACCGACGAATGAACACCTTACCCAAGCCTTACATTTGGGATAAGGAAATAAACCCTTCTTTACGTTAGCACTGACCCAGTGCCGATGAACACTTCAAGAGACAAGTAAACCATGTCGGTTCCACCGCCCCAGTGGTGCCGACGAATGAACACCTTACCCAAGCCTTACGTTTGGGATAAGGAAATAAACCCTTCTTTGTATTAGCACTGACCCAGTGCCGATGAACACTTCAAGAGATAAACAAACCATGTCGGTTCCACCACCCCGGTGGCACCAACGAATGAACACCTTGCCCGAGCCTCGCTTGGGCCGAGGAACGAATATGCCCCTTTTGACTTGGACCTCTCGTCCAGGTCATTTGAATCAATAAACTCTTATCTCCGTCCCTTCGGGTGATGAATACGTCCCTTTTGACTTCGACCTCTCATCCAGGTCATTTGAATCAATAAACTCTTCTCCCCATCCCTTTGAGTGACGAATACGCCCCTTTTGACTTGGACCTCTCGTCCAGGTCATTCGAATCAATAAACTCTTCTCTCCATCCCTTCGGGTGACGAATATGCCCCTTCGACCTTGACCCCTCATCCAGGTCATTTGCATCGATAAACTATTCCATCCTCCCCCCCTGGTTCGGATTAACCTATTTGGATCTAGCTCCCTCGTAAAACCACTCGGTGGGCCGCAAGGCTCGCATGGTGGAGTGGTCCCCTCGTCTCTCCCCTGGGGAGGCGGGCACTCTCCTATGCGTCCTCACGAACCTGACCAAAGTATTCCCCGAATAAATCGCCGTCACGAACTCACCCCTCGTCAAGATGCAAAAAAAGGAGAGAAAAAGAGAGAAGAGAAGGAAAAGAAGAATTCTAGAAAAAATGTATGTATATGTACGTGCCATGTGCATCAAAGAGACATGTGAAATGGCGGTGTTCTATTTCTTTCAGAAGAGATTGAAATTACATGGGCGTCGGGACATACCCTTGTGTTGTCGGTGGGGAAAGATGTCCTGTACACGACTCCCCACAATCGCCTGCGTGCTTGCACCTATGGAACCTCACCTCTCGAGTCCACGTGTCACGCCCCGGTGGTGCTTCCCCAGTCAACTTTTGGTTCCACGGGTGATTGTCGAGAAATCAACGGGCACGCCCGCATCCCAGCTACATTTCCCTTAAAACCCTAAAACCTCCCGTGCCACTCGGTCTCCCCTCGACTTTTCGTGAAAGGCGAGTGCACGGTGCCACTTTAAGAAAGATATGGCCATGAGAGGGGATGCCTGAAGCACACTATATCCTGGCATCTCTCCCGTAGTTATATCCTACCCCTCACTCCAGTCACCACACACACTGCGCCGACCCACATGCTCCCGCCGCGCGTGAACAAAAAGGATGGCACGCCTGGTGGGACATCTCCCGCCTTCCTTCTTTCTGGTGAAGAGAAAGCTTGTGCCAGCCCTGAAGTCCTGGTGCCCTTTTCCTATCCTTGCAGGAGAGGTAGGAGGAGAGCACCTGCTCACACTTCCAGTAGCTTCCAGTTCGCCTTCCATTTGCCAGATCACGTTTGACGACCGTCAGCGACCGTCACCCCTGCTCATCCGGTGCATCAATAACCATGGCGGCCGTCACCTACGGTCCCATCATCATTGCCACCCATGCGCGAGTGGGCTACTTGGCGGTGCCGATTACTTAAGGTTGTTTCGCCCCGGTCGTCAGATCGCCCTACTTCTTGGGTGTGGTCCCTGTGGTGGCTCCGCCGCCACCCTCAGCTCCCATCTCTTCTGGCGCAGTCAACGCGCCATGCCCGTCACCAATCTCAGCGGCCAGACCGAGTGTCAGACGCGAGTCTCCCATTGTCGGCTCCCGTAGGGGTTCCAGACCAGCTACTGCCTAGGCAAACACCATCCCCCGGGCCCAGTTCCGATCGGCTCCCGACACGAGCTTCACGCCCCGAGTCCCGGTCCCTACCATTGCAGTTCACTCGGGCTTCCAGCCCTGGGCCTCGATTGAGTTGGCATCTGGTGTGGGTCTCCACTCTAAGGTGCCCGACTCCTCAGCGCCTCACTCGGGCCGTCAGCCCCGAGCCTCAGCCGAGCCAGCTCCTCGCACGGGTCTCCTGACCCGAGGACAGGGCTCCCCAGTATCTCGTTCAGGCCTTCTGACCCGAATTTCTAAAGTGCAATCGCCTCACCCGGGCCATCAATCCCCTGTTTGAGGTTGCTCAACATACAGATCAAGCATGCAACCCCAGGGTTTCTCACGGATGATGCCTGGCATGAGTGATCCGCGTCAGGTTCTGCATCCCTCGGCTACATCATGGGGGCACGTTCCCTACAACTCAACGACGCTGACTCCCAGTACGGGTCTACCTCTATGGGACGTGAATAACACAAAAATGCATGCATAAACTCAATAAACTTCCTAAATTCATTCATTCCTAAAATTAAACGAATTTAAATTAAATTAACAACAAATCTAAACAAATTTAAACAAAAATTAGCATATTTAAACAAAATTTTCAATTTACTATTTAAGCTTCATATGAGGGAAGGTTGGTTTTATGTAAATCAGTGCTAGATAGCCTTTCTATCTACTTCCTTTCTATGTTCTGGATGCCCAAGATAGTGACGAAGAAGGTGGAAGCTATTCAAGGGAGATTCTTTGGGCACGACAGTGGGGAAGATTTAAGGGATGGCATGACATCAAGTGGGGGTAGAGGGGTTGCTGGTAAGGAGGAGGGAGGTGTGGGACTCGAGCATTAAAGATTTCAACCTGGCTCTTTTGTGCAAGTGGGTATGCAGGCTAGGGGCGGGTGAAGATGGGCTATGAGCACAAGTTATCAGGCAGATGTATTTCAATAGGGGGAGAGTATGTGACCTGGCTCCTTTACCACAACATCACATTTCTACCATTTGGTGTGACATCTGGGCTTGCTGGGACATTATCTCTTCCACTATTCGGGTCCAACTAGGGAAAGACGATCAATGCCTTCTCTGGAAGGATAGATGGTGTTGCGACTACACACTGGAGGACTCTTATGCGAGATTCTTTGTAGTCTTAGCAGCCTCTCTTGCGTCGGTCTCCCAATCTTTTGACTCCCACCTATCGGGAGATGCTTGGGCACTGACCTTCAGGAGGAACCTTAGACTGGAGGAGGCAGAGCAGTTGGAGGACCTGCTTACCCTCCTCCGGCACTTTTCTCCTCAAGTAGATGCATGGGATGAGTTGACTTGGAATGGAGAACGGATGGTGCTTTCTCAGTCAGATCAACTTACTCTTTCATTTCCGATGGAGGGGTACATCATTGTCTAGCATCCTACATCTGGCGACCCAGAAGCCCATTGAAGGTGAAGATTCTTACTTGGAGGATCTCCCACGAGAGTCTACCGATTCGGGATAGGCTTCTCCTGATCCTCCCGGGCATCTCTGTGGGTTGCTGCCTTTGTGGAGAGGAGAATGAGATTGTGGATTATTTGTTTGTAGGCTGCGCCTTTTCACAGAGGGTGTGAGAGGAGCTAGCTAGAAGGACACACTGCGTCATCAGTTGTTAGAGTCAAGTGCATCAACTTATTGGGGGCTAGGGGAGGGCATGGAACATGAGAGGGGATAGTTGTATGGTGGTTGATCCTACATGCCACATTGTGGTCTTTGTAGGGGGGACGAAACAATAGGATGTTTAGAAGGGAAGCTAGAGCGGAGGAGACTGTGGTTTTGTTCATTTGTGATAGAGTGAGGGAGTGAGTGGAACTCCTATATAATGTGAACTTCCAAAACGAAAATATTTTGAGAAAAGTGAAGAATAATAAGGTGAGAAAATAAAAAAAATCATATGACCTTGGATTTCATTCTGCATCATTCCCCTGCCTGAGGGCGAGTAGGGTCACCATTGATCTGGCCACCTTTCGGCAACCAATGAAGTTCTCCTTAAATAGCTTCTTGAGCTGTTGGAAGGAGGAGATAGTCCCGGCCAACAGGAACTCGAACCAAGCTCGAGCGTTCTCCTAAAGAGTCGTGACGAATGCTAGGCATTTCACAGTATCTGAGGCCCGGTGGAACACCAGGTGAGACTCGAAGTTGTGCATGTGGTCGGCCAGGTCAGTGGCACTGTCGTAAGAGGTGAATGGCGGTAGCTGGAGCTTCGGTGGGATGGGGACTTCCATGATCTCCCTGGAGAAGGGAGCATGGAAGTCTTGGTCGTCATCGATCAGGCTGCGATTTTTAGCGGCCAGGAGGATGTCATCGAGATATCAGACTTTGTCTTTGATCTCGTCGATGCGCTGGAGCCGGTGATCCATCTCCGGGTTGGAGGGTAGTGGGCTGCGCACCCTTGGTGCAGGCGTGCTGCAAGACCGTTGGGTCCTCGCGACCGAGGCGTGGGACTCCTCTCATACTTGGCGGAGGTTTTCCCCAGTCTGGTCCCCCTCATCCCCCTGTCGTGTGGGTAGGGCACGTCGGGGTTCCACTCGGTGATTCTGGAGCTCTTGGCAGAATTTTGTTAGGGCCCAGATCTGTTGTCGGATCTCGTCTAGGTCACCTAGGGTGACCTCTCATTAGGGATGAGCGGAAGAAGCTTCCCGTGACCCCCGGTAGGAATTAGGTCCCTGGTGGGAACCGCGCCCCCAGTTGCTGGCGTTGCGGAGGCTTCCATGGGGTGCCATAGCCTTTCACTCGAAACTTTTCACAGATGGTGTCAGGAAGTGTAAAGATAGGAAAATGGTTCCTAGGCCACGTACCACATTCTCTATTTATTGTTGGGAAAGTCATCTCGCACCCGTGGAGGGCTACGAACACCAGGAAGCAAAGGACGTCAGAAGGAGTCCCGGGTGTTATCCCAGGGGACAACCCTTCGATGCTTAAGTCAGCAAAGGATTAACAGAGTACAGAGAAGAGTAGGAGAGAGGGAGGGAGAGAGAGAGAGGCCGCCGTAGGATGTTGTGTCCCTGTGATTTTGATGATAACAACATTGTGAGTCACCACATGAATTTGCATGATTGAACTTTTGCTCTGTGACTTTGAGGACTAAACACTATGAGTCACCATATGCTTGAGATGATGATGCTACATGTTATGTTTTTGTAAGGACAGACATCTTGCACATCTTAGATGGACATCTTGCACAGGACAGACATCTTGCACATCTTAGATGGACATCTTGCACAGGACAAAAGCCTTCATCGTTGGAGAAAAACCAACATTTCACCCCTTCCAACATTGACTTCAGACTTCTATAAATATATTTGTTGGACTTCCAACTGGAAGACTCCAATAGAGCAGATCCCCTTCACAACAACCAACCCCTCTGGAGCTCTACCAAGAAAGACAATGGAGGACCTTTCTATGTACTTGAACTTCCAAGTGGGCCTTGAAAGTCCGACTGTAAGTCTACCCTCCCTTCACAAGACCAACCGCTTCAGGACTCCTCCCAATACTATAAAGCTTTCTCCATGTAGTTGAGCTCCCAAGTGGCCTTCGGAAGGTCCAACTTCAACTTGCTGCATTCATGAGCAATCCACTGCAAAAGAGACTTAACTCTGCTTATTATCTTGGGCGAATAGGAAATTTTTTATTCATGTATCGTCTTTTTTGTTAACTGGGTAAAGATTCTCAATGATTGAGCACTAGAGCAAACACAGTTCCTGATCGGGGTAACCTTCCCTCGGAATCCACTTACCAGGCCCATCATCACATCAACCAAAAACCCTACCAGGGTACCAGTCAGAAAGCATGGCACACGTCCCTAATCACTTATACACAGATCAACGTCTCAAGTTTAACCCAAATGATACATATGTCTTCATATATCATGTCTCACAGAGGATATTGAGAAGAAGCACACATTCTCCGAATCTTATATACCTTATTCAGTTATTCCACAAGCATGATCGGCACCGTCGTCACCACACTGCAGGTACAACAGGCGACACCATTAAACGACGCGGCCGACGACGGGGTACTTGGCCTGGAACTTCTTCTCCCAGTCGTCGAGGACGCCGAGTTCCTTCTCGGTGAGGCCGCCGAGGTCCCCGCACACGTCCTCTTCGCTCTTGCTCATCTTCGCCAGGGCGCGGCTGGCGTCCCTCCCGGAGAACATGCAGTAGGCGCCGCCGGGGCCGTAGAAGCCCTTGCCGGCGGTGACGTCGTACACGGTGCCCTTCACAGCCACGTAGATGGGCTTCCCCTCGTCCGAGCCGTCGTAGGCCTTCAGCTCCGCCGCCGTCAGCTCCATTTTCCTCCCGATCTGATCGCCTTCCCCCGGAGGTTTGCCCCACTCACTCTGCTACAACTCGTGGGTGGGAATCGCCGGTGTTACTGGCGTGCGGGAGGGGTGAAGGCGGAACCACGAGGTTTGGTGATCCTACAGGAGCCAACTATGACCGTCTGATGCATGTGGCCATCCGTACGGCCCGCCCCTAGTCGGGCCACCGAGAAAAATCTGATCGTTCATCATAGCGATTGATGTAAAATAGCCTTATTATATAAATAATTATAAAGCACGCTGCCATCGAGAAAAATCTGATCGTTGATCATAGGGATTTAGGCAAAAAAATAACCTTCCTATGGCCCCGTGGATGTCCTGTTCTCCACTTAGATTTCCTGACGATTTTTTTGGGTGTCCTGAGATATCACATTACTTCGATTAGTGTGTCCTTGTGTTTGAGGGTCTTGGTGACCCTGTGTGTCCCTAGCTTCCGTGTAATCACTAGATCAAGTCACCATGTGTCGGTATGAGTGCGGAGGGTTGTTCCCCCAGGCCGTTAGCTTCTTTGGAAAGTGATTTTCATGTGGGCCATGCTTATGGCCTATGAATTGTGAGTTTTGTAACCTAGCCTAGGGCTGGAGGGATTTCTTAGCTCCCCATGGAAAGGGAATGAACTCGGTGGTTGTGAGTTGCCTTAAAGATTATTCTTAACCATGGTTTTTGACCCTAGGGGTAGGGCAAATTAATGGCATAATGCTGTGTGGTACAATGGTCTTGACCAGAGTCATGTGACTCAAGGACCGTTGGATCGATAGGTCTAGTGGACTATCCTAAGTCTAATGGCACCGTGCCACCCCGTGTTCTGAGTTACATGTGACGGGCCAACATGTAGCCTATTAGTACTCTGATGGTTTCTTTCGAGAGTCCTACGCTTAGTGACCCCTACTAGTCGTAGCTTGTCTAGGCACTTGTGTGCCGACCAGCGAAGGAGTGGGTGGAGTGCTACACCCACGAGAGACGATTTTAGGTTGGTTGCCGTAGGGCCTCCCACTATAGCAGCTCGACTCCGGGCCAGTAGGAAAATTGCCTAGAGGGTTTGACGTAGCGCAGTCAGTCAGTGCGTGCATACATGCTCGGGGGCTTCAAACATGTACTGACGAGCACGACCCCAACTAGACCCTTGTCATATGGTTACTTGTACAATGTCTCAATTTCCACCTGGGATGAGTAGGGAGACACCTAGGACATGGACTAAGATGTTAGTGGAAGCATCTGGCCTTACTTCTGGTAGGCAAGTACTCCTGTCACGCGACGTGTGAACTCTCGTGGCTCGAGATTTGATTTTCCATCAGCGAGATGTGGCTTTTCTGGTAGCTTCGTCATGCTTTCCCGATGTAGTGGTCTAGGGTTTCTGGTAAGGGCTTATAGGGGACATTTTTTTGTTTATTTTATTTATATTTTTTATTCATTAGTTTTGATTTATTTATTTACTCATTTTATTAACACGAGGCATGCCAATCACATTTGTGATGAATTTATTACGCGCTCGTCTGACTTATCAGACAATAGTGAGTGATCGTTTCGGGACCAGAAGTCTGCCATACCATAATGGTTATGATGTTAATTACGCCCTTCTGAAAGAAGGACAAGCCTTGATTAATCGCCAAGACAAAAGAGTCCTCGTGGATGAAATAATACGCAGATAAATGTAGGAAAACAAAGGTTATTTGCTACGCGATATAAGAAAAACACCTTTCACGGAAAATTCCTCAGCCTCGAGGATGCTGTAGGCTGTGCCGAGCACCACGGAATCGTGCGCGTCGCTCGATGCGGTCATGGGCAGGCCGCGCTGCTGGGCGTAAATGAACGCGTGCTTGTTGTAGCGCTTGAGCGTCGTCGCGGCGTTGAAGACCTCCAGCGCGTCGATATCCAGGGTGTCCAGCACCGGCTCGCGGATGCCGGCGCGGAAAAAGTCGTACGGATGCGGCGGGATGGCGATGCCGCCGTTCTGGTGGATGAGCTGCACCGCCTCCAGCGCCGGAATGCCCTTGAGGTCCGGCAGCGTGATGCCGAGCGCGAGCAGGTGGCCCTCCGCCGTGGTGATTTCCTGGCCCGGGATGATGAGCAGGCCGTCCACCGGCGTGCCCTCCTTGTTCATCAGGCCCTTCTGCAGGAAATAGTCGACGCACGCGCACGTGTTGTGGTCGGTGATGGCGAAGCCGCTGAGGCCTTTTTCCTTCGCCACCCTGACCATGTCCTCCGGCTCGGCCACGCCGTCAGCCGAGAAGCGGGAATGGCTGTGGAGGTCGAAGAGCAGTTGCATGGGGGGATTTCAAGCTTAGAACTTTGAACTTGGAAGTAAAGGCGGCGAATCCAAGGGGCGAGGGGTTGAGCCCATCGGAATATAACATGAATGAAAGAGGCTTCCCTTGTGGTCGCCACATTGCGGCTTGTGGAAAGCAGGGTTCCGTTTATTGAAGGTGAGGAACCCCCATCCGCCGTGCAAAAGCCCTTCAGCCCAAATCCCATACAAGTCACCAACTCACCGGGGAACGATCAACTCCTCTATTTTACCTCGACGAGTCTTCCTGCGGGAAACAAGGGACTCGTTTTTCTCTCTGACCGCGACGGCCATCCCAACCTTTTCTTTCTGGATTTCAAGACGGGGGCGGAGCGGCAGCTATCGCATAACAAGGAGGGGCACCTCAAATCCTACGTCTACTTCGACGGCAATCCCTATCGCGGCTTGGGCAAGGCGAGCGTGAGTCTCGATCCCACCCGTGGCCTGGTCTATTACATCCAGGGCCGGGAACTGCGCGTTTGCGACCTCGCGGGGAAGGAGCACACCTTGGCGCAATTGCCTCCCGGCCAGATGACGGCCTTCACCCACGTCTCCGCCGACGGATGTCGCCTTTGCGTTCCGACCATCGACGCGCGTGCCTTGGAGGACGACAAGCCTTTGCCTGCCGCGAAACCGGACTACGACGTCGACGAGCGCGTTCAACTCGACATGTATTACGTCCATCACTGGTCGCCCTGGATGGATCTCTACCTCTTGGTGCGAACGGTGCACACCGTGCTAGTCACCAAAGGCGCCTACTAGGCGCCGCATCCCGCTGCCGTTGCTCGCGGACTACTTACTAAATGGATCCTTCAAGTAGAGATAGCGCTGGACACTTATATGCCAAACTAGTACAGAACAGATCTCACAACCGTGAGCTGAAACACTTAAGCGCACACACAACTTGATTCTACTCAATATACGAACAAACACTTCACAGTTGTATTGAATTCAAACGATATCACAATGACGAACTTCAACCAGTTAAAGCACACACAGCCTGAGAAGGGGAGATAGATGAAATGGAAAGTATGCTGAAAGCAAACCACGATAGATAGGAGATTTTAGATGGTTCGGTCTGCTACCACAAACCTACGTCCATCCTCCACTCAAAACCTGAGTGAGGCTTACCTTGCACCAAGCAAGAAGCAGACTCAATCTACAAACAACGACTGCCAAACAGCTTGTGACTGAGGGAAGGAAATCCCTCGACCTGATCTTGCTTCCACAAGACTAGCACCCTAGCTCTGCTACACCACAACGCTAGAACCGGAGGATGACCTCCCTTCCTCTGAATCCTCAGAGGGAACCCGTGAGTGACACCCCGTCACTCACAATGGAAGACCGCAATCTCCCTTCTCCTGAAAACCTAAGAGGAAAACCAGTGAGCAACACCCCATTACTCACCACCTAGAGGACACATCCTCTCTTCCTCTGAGTCCACAGAGGGCAAATCATGAGTGACACCCATCCACTCACAACCGGAGACCCAAGTCTCCCTTCTCTTGAACACATAGGAGGAAACCAAAATAAGAAAATAATCAAGGAAAAAGAAACAAACAAAACTCAAAAACATATGTAGCTCTCGCAGGAGCAAGTTCAGTTCTAGATCTGATCTAGGAACTGATGAACACAGATCTTCAATCAAAACTGGCTTCTCTGATTCGAACTCTCTCCTTTTCTCTCTCAATCCTCTTCTCTGCTCTCACTCTCTTTCTTCTCTTTTCTTTTCTTCTGCTCACACTCTCTATCTTCTTTCTTCGCAGCTCCTCTCTGGTGGTACGCTTCTTCTCACTTTTTTTAGCTCTCCTCTTCGGAGGAAGATGCCTCCTATATATACCCAAAATAGGGGCTCCGGAGATGCTTTTTGGATAAAGGGATTTTTTATTCCTTTTCTTTCATTGGCCAATGTGATAGGGACGAGAATGTTCCTTTTGATTGAGTATCCTCGGATCACGTGCCCATCGTATGCTCCCTGGGTCCACGTACTAGCTTCTCACCATTCTTGGGATCACGTGCCCATCATTAGTTGGCTTGGGATCACGTGCCTCAGCCTTAGTCTTGTCAATTAGAAGAAAGGCATTTTGTCAAACACCTTATACGTTAGAGTTCATACTTAGGCAAGAATCAGATATAACATATGCTCAGACCAATGATATGAATGTACATGAGAATGCCTTAGAGAAAAATACACACTTATCATCATTCCATTACTGGCGGTTCCCTCCTTCGAGGAGTTTGAGGCAGCACAGGAGCAGCAATCTTCTTCGATTGGTATACTTCTTTGATCCGCCCCATTTAGACATGGACCGGTCCTTTGTTAATTTATCCTTTTCATTTAGACCCAGCAGCCCCTTCTGCTCTGACCGTAGAAGAAGTTACAACTGAAAGTGGCCCTGAGGTGTTTGAAGGTACTAAAGTACCCATAATTCCAGCCAAGAGCGATCTCCCTTCAATGACACCTAGTCATGAAGGTACTGTCACTACTCATAAGACTTTAGGGGTAGATGTTTATTTTTATTCTTTTATCAACCCTGCCTTTATTGGTCAGATGTCATCCCTTCGGAGCCTATTGTAGCTCCTTCTCTTGAGCCTTCAGCCCCCGATCTGCAACCCACCCGCTGGTCTTCAGGGAGGTTCGCCACCCTAGATGCGAAGAAGGCTTCTTCAAAGGTGATTCTGGACATCTCGGTGTGCCCAGAGGGTCCTGGAGTCATAGCTGCTGTGTTATCTGAGAGTCCTCCCTATGAACAGCCTGTCGACTATGAGCCCTTCACTGACGAAGAAGAGCAAGGTTTAGAGTTGGGAGCCAGCACCTCGTCTCTTTCTTACGGGAGTGACCTCCTTGCGTTCAGCCCACCCCGACTGACATTAGGACCATTGAGTGTGCTCAGCTTCCTTTTAGATGAAGGGGGAATCACCTCAAGCCTCGCAGAGCCAGCCTTGGAGGTCTAAGGGGCTAGTGAGTTAGGAATCGTGCCACTTGAGGTGAGGTTTTCTTTTGTGCATAGCTTCCTTCACGTCCGCCACCATTTATAGTAAGAGCTCTGATGTGTTTTTTTTGTAGGGGCCCGTGGTCTCAATGGGACTAACATTGCCAACAGTGGACACCGTGGCTTCCTTCTCTCCCCTTCAAGCAAGGGCCACAGCTTTTACCCCTGTTATGGGCACGGCTCCCATGTTGAGGGCACCCTAAAATTCCCAGGTGGGTCTATTTTAATGTTGGGCTTTGGTCAACCTGCCTTGGAGCAACTTCAGCTTTAGTTTGTGGAAGTCGGGTCAGAACTTATGGCTACTGCTTCTGTCGAGACGTCGATCGGTGCGTCGCTCAAAGAGGTGACCAGCGATACTTCTGTCTGGGCAATCGAGGCTGGCACTGAACTGGAATCGGTAGCTCAACTGGGGTAGCATGATGAAATCACCTCGGAGGGTGGAGACTTTGAAGGAGAAATAGTTGGTGAAACAACTGCTCTGGTGCTTACAACTGGTACTGACTTGGGAAAGGTGACACAGTTGGAGCAACATGTAGAATTCTCCTCTGGAGATGTGGGCCTTGAAGTCTGAGACTTTGTTCCTACAATAGAGGTTGAAGCTAAAGTTCCTGCCCCAGTCAGTGCTAAGTCCATCAAGCAACTTAAGAAGGAATTGGTGTAACCATCTTCCTCATTGCCCTCATCTTCTTCACAGCCTGCTGACGATATCTGGGCTGAGGTTGACAGTAGGGTAGAGTTCCATCTCCCTGACACACCATCGCTTGGCTTGCAATCATCGGATGAGCTGGTGTGGCAGAATTTAGAGATGCTGAAGCAGGCTGTGCTGACCTGCCGAGACCTATCATATGCATAGCTGAGGCCACTGGTAGAGCCTATGTTACGTACCCTCATGACTTTTGGCTGTCCTATGCAACATTGGATGCCTCGTGTGATCTTGATGCTCCGATATGTAAACTGATGAGAATTCATTGACCATGGCCTGAGGGACCAACTGACTGCCTTGAAGCTTCAACGGAAGGAGGGCCTTACTGCTCTGCAAGCCTCCACAAAAATCGCCAACCAATAGAGGTTCATTGCCGAGGGAGCCACCGATTAGATTTCACTATTACAAAAGCGAACTTCTAACCTTCATGCTGAATTGGCCCAGGCTGAAGAGGATTTGGCACATGCCAAGCAGCTGCAAATACAGAGCTTAAATGAAGCTGCATTGGCGGAAGGGCACGCTAGCTCCATCCAAGAGGAGCTGTTGAAGCTGGAAGCCGAAGAGCGCCGACTACAAGACCTAGTCGACCACCCTTCTAGTGGGGTCATGGAACTCAATGATATTTTCAGTCGCCCCAGCTAATGATGTATCATCATTTTTTTTCTCTTTTTTCTTGAAACTTCATGTACGTCGGAGCTCGCTCCGAAACTCCATGTATCTTTTTTTGTGTAATGAAATTTCTTCAACTTTGCCTTGCAAATTTGGTGCTAAGCTGTAGCTGCATGTTTCTTTTCTTTCCCTCATGGATCTGGGTAGAGGTATGGTTCCAATTCACCCAACCTGGGGTACGTTAATTGATAGGGCAGGAGAGCGCTCACACCTTCAGGGAAGGTATGAGGAGTTCGCTCTATCGCAATGCAGATCTCCCTCGAGGTCAAGGCTATAGGGCGAGCAGGGAATACTTCGGGTAGGTGTCGAGGGGTTATTGTACTCACCAGCATTGAAACGTATGCCAAGGCAATGAGACGGGGTAGCCATCAAGGGTCGAAGACCCAAGTGACTGTGTATTCACTACTCTTATTGATGATGACAAAGAGCAGGGGCTAATGCATTCTTCGACGTTGGGTAACGTGCCAAAGCAAAGGGTAGATTTTCTTTCATTAACGAGGATGAAAGGTCCAAGTTAAAGTTTCTTTCACTGATCTCACCGATCATGATGAAGATTAGGGATAGTGTATTTATCGGCATTGCATAGGATACCGAAGCAAAGGATGGGTTGTATTCATTAACAGGGACGAGAGGTCCAAGCTAATGATTCATTCACTGATCTTGCCGATGATGATGATGATCAGGGGTGATGTATTCGTCGCCATTGGACAGAATGCCAAAGTAAAGGATAGATTTTCTTTCATTAACAAGGATGAAAGGTCCAGGTTAATGAAATACTGATCAGTCTTGCCGTTGATGATAAGGGTCAGAGCCAGTTTGCTCATCGACATTTGCTGAATGCCAAAGCAAAGATGGTTCATTCATTAATGAGGATGAAAGGTCCAGGTTAAAGGAATGCTGACCGATCTTATCGATGATGACAAGGGTCAATGGTGGTTTATTCATCGACATTGGTTAAATGCCGAAGCAAGATATGTTTATTCATTAACGAGGATGAAAGGTCCAACTTAAGGGAGTGTTGACCGATCTTGTCGATGATGACAAGGGTCAATGGTGACTTATTCATCGACATTGGTTAAGTGCCAAAGTAAGATGGGTTTATTCATTAACGAGGATGAAAGGTCCAAGTTAAGAGAGTGTTGATTGATCTTGCTGATGATGACAAGGGTCAATGGTGGTTTCTTCATTGACATTAGTTAAATGCCGAAGCAAGATGGGTTTAGTCATTAACGAGGATGAAAGGTCCAAGTTAAGGGAGTGTTAACTGATCTTGCCGATGATGACAATAGTCAATGGTGGTTTATTCATCTACATTAGTTAAATGCCAAAGCAAGATGGGTTTATTCATTAACGAGTAGGAAAGGTCCAAGTTAAGGGAGTGTTGACCGATCTTGCTGATGACGACATTAGTTAAATGTCGAAGCAAGATGGGTTTATTCATTAACGTTGACGAAAGGTCTGTGAGGTAGGAGCTGAGCCGGTCATACCAGGCTCGAGGTGCCTGCTTGAGTCCATAAAGTGCTTTGTCTAACCTGTATACGTGGCACTATGATGATTTGAAGTCTCTTCTTAAGTCAGAATTAGTTACTGTTCATTATTAGGTCAATGCATACTCATACTGTTCACTATCAGGTCAAAGCATACTCATACTATTTATTATCAAGTCAATGCACACTCACACTGTTGCATTATAAGGTCGATGCATCTTCATATACATAGAAAAGACAGGTCGATGCATATTCATGCATTGAGAGAGTAAGGTCTGTGCATATGAACAAATGTTGCATTGAAAGTTCGATGCATCTCCCACTACTTTGAATAAATAGGTCGATGCATGTATATTGTTAAGCCCAGAAGGTCGATGCACATATGCATTTTAGTCTAGAAAGTCGATGCATCTCCCACTATATTAAACAAACAGGTCGATGCATATAAGTAGTCTGGTCTAGAAGGTCAATGCAAGCATATATTGTATGTGCTATAAGGTCGATGCACCTTATTTACAGGTCGATGTTGCTAGGCATTATATGCTAGAGGTTGTTTCATCAGGTCGGTGCACATCATAGAAGGGTCGATGCTAGTAAGCCAACGTTTGCAGCATAAGGTCGGTGCAACAAAGGTCATCTTTCTCAAGGTCGATGTACCTTGTGCATCTGTTGAGAAGTCAAGTTGGTGCAGTTAGGTCCTGCGTTGATGCTTTATGCATCTTCAATATACATCACCAGGATAGGCTAGCTTGGCTGAGTGGCATGTCGGTGTTATAGTTCATGGAACATTGGCTTATGCATACACAGGTCGATGCACCTTTATTACATATTTAGTCTCTCTGATAGAATAAGGTCTACCTGTGTGACTTAAAGGTCGATGCTATTGCTCTATCCTGCTGCATGTGTTAGTCATGTTAGATTATATAGGTTGATGCATCTTGTTTATGTATCGATGCATATGCAGAATTTTGTGCATTCACTCACATGGTTCATTCTGTGCTTATGATATGTTTTAGTCAAAATTCTCTGACCATTCAGTATGGTTAGATCTTCATCTCTGTCTTAACATGAACAACACAATGGGAATAGCAGAGTGATTCAGACAAAGACTCAAACATTGAGACAGCAATATCTAAAGGATTGAGTAAAGTCATGTGGGTCGTATATGACCCTGATTGGCACGTGATCCAAGGCAGGAGGCCAAATAGAATACTTTGCCACATGGATGAACTTTCCATCTGCACTAGACACGTGGACCCTCCAAGCGCACTTTTTAGACAAAATTATTGGGCGGGAGTGTAATGACCCAAGATCCGAATACCGGGAAAGGTCTGATAATCCGAATCTCGAACTGCCACCCACGAGTCTGCCCCACTCTCGCAGCTCGGGCTCCAGCAGTGGCCGAGTGACGTTCGCCTGGCTGATCGGGTGCACGTACGTCTCGACCGGTCAAGGGTCCAAGCCGAACAGATGAATTAATCTGTTTGTTTCAAGTATAAACTGCAGGTGCAAATAAGAAGAAAAAGAGAGGAGAACAATGACATAGGAAAGTACACAAATCACAAGTGCTCAACACTCAACAAACTCGGGTAACAAAAATGTCATATATATATATATCTGTCAAATGAGTACAAAACGTGAGGGTGGAGGAGTACAAAGTCTCTCTCTAACTCTCGCCTCCACTCTCCTCTCTCTGTCTCTCTCTCTCTGCTCCCCTACCACCCCGACGGCGAGCTCATGGTGGGGGCATGGACCCCTGTGCTGCACTTGGAGCTGAGCTCCGCACCTCCTCCTCCGGCCGCTGGTGTGAAGAGGGGCCCGTCATGTAAGTAGTGCTGGCGAAGGCGCTTGAATGCCCCATCGCTCGGGCTCGCTCTCGCCCTCGCTGCAGTCGCTCCTCCGTCGCTCGTAGCCTCTCCAGGACTATGGCCAGCTGTGCCTTGACAGCGACGAGCTCGACTCTCTCTCGCTCCCGCTCCTCGCGCTCCCTGGCGCGCTCTCTGCACTCTATCTTGAGGTGGATGCGGAGGTCCTGAACATCCCTGGGTAGCTCCTCGCGTTGTCCCGCCACCATTGTGAGACGTGCCACCTCCTCCTCCAACTCCGCAACCCGCTGGTCACGGATGGCGAGCTCAGCCCCAGCCAAGGCGGCCTAGGTACTCGCGTCCTGTAGCTCCGCCACCTGCATTTCAATAAGTCAACTATCAGTTTCGAGTTTCATTTCAACATATACATAATTAAAATTAATGTTGTTGACTCACCCATGCCGCGTGGTTGCGCTCTGTCTCCTGCTGGCCCAGCGCCTGCTCGAGCTCAGCGATCCGCTCACCGCGAGAGGTGACTTCAGAGCGCGCTGCTGATAGCTGTCTCCTCGCCTCAGTCAGCTCCGCTGCCTGTATCATATCACATCATCATTAATCTTTGGGAAAAGAAGAATACATGAATATTATGCACAAAACAAAACTCACCAGCACGTGGCGGTCACGGCGCTCCCTCGCGGCACAGGCGAATGATGCCTGTAGCTCCTCAGTCTGATAGAAGGAAAAGAGGAAATAAGTTTTTATAAGCATGTAGTGGCATAATTGAATTTAAGTTTGGAGGCTTACCCGTGCAGTGAGCTCGCGCTCCGCCTCCTCTGCCCGAGTAACTGCACCTGCGAGCTGCTCCTCTAATCCCCCGGTCCCGGTGCTCGGTCCCCTCGAGCTCGAAGCACCGCCGGTCCCCCTCGTCACTACTCCCTGCTGGGCACGCTGCATCAAGAAGAAAGATCGTCAGTGGCTAATCATCAATAAATCAGGAATTCACATGCATTTAATTTAACCACTCACCAGGGTCTCGTGTGTTGTAATCTCCTCCCCAAAATTTCTTATATCATGTTTTTTTATTATTGGAGGTGAATAAATAAATTGAGGCTGCTTGATTTAGTGGCTTAAATATTTTAGCTATTTTCTCCTCCCTTTTTGCCTCTTTCTGTGTTTATGCGATGGTCGGAGCACATCCCTGGATCGAATAGATCGTCTCAGGGTTGCGCGTGTTGAACATTTTCCCTTCAATAGTTCTCGTAATCATAACTCCCGTTGGATACTAGAGATCCGTCACACACTCTAGACGTGATCCTTGGATATGCCGAGTGAAATGGGAAAATTGATTTAATGACATCAATTTTGTTTCTACCCGTTCGTGTTCATCGGGTGGAACAGAAGATCATATTTATGCCGTCATTCTATGAATTTTAGCCCCATCTAAATCGAGTGATTCATGTACATTTCTTAGATGTAGCCTCCATATGTGCACAAAGGGGTAAATGAATTCTTTCATTGATTAATTTTTCATTTTTTCGATGCTCCGTTTTCATGTTCTGGGTTCAGAATTTGACCCGGTGCACGGATGCACGTCGGATACCCACCTTCTCACGCCTTATCAAGGTCCCTCCTATGGCGCCGTTTCACCTGGTCTTTCTCCCACCGTAGCACCCGCCCCTTGGGCCACCATGTGCGTGCATCAAGTCTCCTAAGTATCCCAATCACCAACACATTTAGCCTGTACCAATATGTGTCTATGTGCCACCGGTTTAGCCGCTTAAGCCCACCCATTCCACCACATATATGCTGCTAACCCATTTAGCCCCGTATGTGGGTGAATAAATCTGCATGGGTGTCTAAGTTGAATAAATGCATGCATAAACCCCATCCTAGCTGCCGGTTCACGGTGTGTCACACCTCTGTATATGCCACTAGCCCCCTTGAGTGTGTATTTATGAGAGTGAGCACCCCATGTATGGAATCAACCGATCTACCAGAGCCATACATGCTATCCCACTCCATCACACAGATGAACAAACACTTATGGGTATATAAATTGTCATAAATATGCATAGCCCATTCATTTCACTATATAATTGAATAAACGCATGCATGCATGTAACCCCCTAATCTGGTGCCGACGTGGGAATGGGAGGGTAGTGCGGCGTGCAAACCTTCTCACGTTGGATCAAGGCCCTTTTTCTCACGCCGTCTCAACCTCTCAGTCGCGCCATTTTAATCACGCATGGCCACGTTGTTTGCAGTGTCATTCCACGTCATTTTAAGACGATTTTTCACGTCATTATAAGTGATCACTTCTCGAGTGAATATTAACTGTCTTAATGACAGATAATATCTCAATGATCGATAACTCCCGGATGATACTGATCTCCTAGTAGACAAGTCTTCGAAGATTCGCCATCCACATTTGTAGGATTGGCCATATGTACAATATGAATTTAAGCATTTGAGTCATGAATATGTCAATCACTTATGAAAATGTCATAGATCAATCTTGCTTTTAGTTGGTGCAATGCCACACCCGATCAATCATAATACCGACACATGTTTGGACTTTGCCTCGTCCATGGGATCAGATCCGGACGTCGTCACCAAGGGATGGTGACCCGTGTCACCCTTCCAGTAATTACCGGGCCAACTACATTCATTAGGTAACCGGAACATCCGCTTTCACATCTATCGACTAATTCCACACCGTTCACAAGATACGCCCTTACGAAACTCTACTCCTCAACTTATCTTAACTCATGTAGTTGCCCACAGATTGTGGCTCATCTCTAGTTTTACACTATCAACAACCACTACCTTGGGAGCTGAACCATCATTAATCATTGCTGGGCCAACTTTGGTCTCCAACACTAGATTCTCATCTATCCTCACTATACGCTTGGGACACTTCACCATCGGACACTTGACATTTGTCAATTCTATTGACCACCATTCTCATATTTATCTCAATTAACAACAACATGGCTACGAAAATCCATCTGGCAGCCACAGGCCACACCGACTGAAAAAACTTCTATCTGTTTCTCCATAGGAATCAACAAGACCTTCGCAACTCATTCGCCAATTCTGACATCCAATATCATAATTTATTGAGTCAGATTTTACCTGGATACCACCTCTGCCTCCAACTGAACTCCTTTTCAACTCTCTTTACTCAAGGGAAGTGTATCGAAGTTACCAGACAAACCTCGAAGTTTAGAACCTAAACCAGCTCAAATTCCAATACTTCTGGAATATCTCCCAAATGGAAACAACATGGGGGTCCCCATCAGACGTTATCCCTTCGAAAACCCTTACGCCACGTAACCATCTGTTCAGAACTCTCCTATCCTTGTTCTCAGTTGGTCATTCTCAAACGGCCCTTCTTGACCATACAGTTAGCATACACCAATCCTCGACGTCTCTGTCACAATAGAAAATTGCTCGGACCAGACGACAACATACCACGTGTAACCTTATAATCTCAGTGCACCTCCTTTACACATGAAAGAACACCTTCCCTCATAATAGTCTGGTCAATGATGCCAAAACTATACTGAACTTCAAACATGCTTGAGCTTGGTCATAACCAGGTCCTTCTTTCAACGATTTCCATCTGACCCTCGACTGGGTCTCCTAATTACCATTAGTGCTGCATACCTAGTGCACCAATTCTTAAAATTACCAGGGTGCCAGTAGCCTAACCTATGACACTGACTATTCTTGGCATTCCTCCTGGGACCCCGAACTATTTTTTTCTCATAACATACACATCACTTAAAACCTAAATCGACCTAGAGAACCCCTAAGAAATTTCATCCTCAAAATTTAAGGACTAACCAAGGAGAAGCAGGGAGGAACAACCTGACAACACAACTACGAAGCGACACGAATCACGAGAAACATAACTCAGAGGAACATAGTCAGACCATAGTCACAAGCACACGCTCAGGACTGAGCATGACACAAGTGAACACAAGTCTGACACCTCCGAAACAAGGCTACGTTGCTTACATCTCACAGGGGAGAGACACGGCTGCCACAACAATAGATCACAAAAAATGAAACGACAGGCACGGCAAGCATCAGCTTAAACAAGGAAACACAGTTCTCACAGCTGATCGCTCGACCATATCATCGACTCTAGTGCCAAAAGTGATAAGGAACACCTAGTACACAAGACGCCAACAACAACAACACTGAACCACAAGCGCAATCAAGTGAGTCCTCACTTAGATAGTACATCTGATCGAGTCGCAAGCTAACTCTACTCGAGAAGAGGAGTACAGTAATGCTAACCGACAAGACAATGGTCCAAGATAGAAACACAAAATCATACAGAAACAGCACGTGAAACAACAACACGGCAGCACCTGTAGGATTTTGGCTCCGTACAGCACACAGAACCACGGAACACCACTGCAAGTAGGGTGACATCAAGGCACAAAAGTAGCTGATCACATGACTACGAGGAACGAGTCATGCATCGAGCAGCTTACCAAGAATGACCCACGACAACGAGAAACGATAATCTCAGGAAATGTATTTCAAGGACTACGAGCACGCCTTGAGAATACAACACCAAAGAGACAATACAGAGGAGCAGAGGGTACTCAATCAGCAAGAATGCCGACAAATTCCTCAATACTCACAAATGTCGCTGCCAACACCATAAAATTGCCAGCAACAGCACGGCAACAGACGACATCAAGGCACAAGAAGCCAAGATGAAGTCACATCGAGGAGAATAATTCTCTCGACCGACGAGAATCCGACAACAGCGATCCTCGACCCGTGGGTAACCATCCCACATGCTTCCTCTGCACACTCAAACAACGCACACAGGGCATCAGAAAAGACCTCAATATCCGCATCTCAACACATGCTCGACATCGTCGTAATTCAAGAAAATCACAAATTAGCACTCCACGAGTACTGATCCAGCGAACAATCGATCACAAGAAGCCTAAGTGCAACAGAGATGAGTACTAGCGTCAGCACAAAACCCAAGGAAAAATGCTAATCTCAGCCTACCTTTACATCCTGTAACGATAAATGAGCCTTCACAACACATCGGCCGTTGGACACGGCATGACGAACACGATATGCAATAGCTCTTAACACCATAACGAAGTCCAAGCCTAAGCAACCGTAAAACAAGGAAGCAGATCAGACTCAGAATAAAGCTGTCCACACTTATACAGGTTGCACTCAATGCTAGCACAGTCTCTTCATGGATCTTCTGTGTATGGACTCCTTTCCCCCCAATCACTCACTCAATAATCCTCCTAGAACTTTCAAAGCCTCAAACCCCATTAAATTCTAGAATTAGTCTCCCAGTTTAAAGCCCTCAGTGCCTGCCTTCTCAGCACCCAAAACCACCCTCTGCGACGATTCTAGGTACGCCGACCGATTGATTCTCCGCGTCGACCTCCCTTGTGTGCTGATTCCCTCGAAGGCCGACGCTCCCCTTTTGTCCACCGATACCCTACAATCACCGATTCCCATTACACTTTAGGCCCTTCAATCCCCTTAAGTTACTGAAACACTCAACCTCCCAGCACTTGCGAGAAGTCCTCAAGTCTTCCAATAAACCTCAAAGCCCAACACCCAAGCCTCATTAGCCTTCATGCAAACTTATGCCATCTCGGGAAGAGATCATAGTTCTTCACTTAAAGCCGTGGGAAATAAACTAATGGGGTTTTTCCCTTACATTCTGCTGATCAACTGTGATGCTTCTGCCAACACTACTGGCCCATGGAGTTCTACCACTGCATGTTCTCTAATGGTTCCTTAAAGGGGGATATCAATAAATGCAATGATGGTGGACATTGTCCCGTCGCATCTTGATCCTTTTGGATTTTTGGTTAGATATGCCCGTCTTTCTTTGGCTTCCATCTCGGCACTCCGTGGATGGATGTCCTATACCTCCCCGGGCATGATCCGAAATAAGGGGAGATGCTGTCCGAATGAATTCAGATCATTGCTATATCGAACCATTCTCATCTCCAAACCCCCTTGGATCTAAAGAGGTCTGCCTCTGCATTGCCTCTATTGACTCCCTCCTGGGGAATACTAATATTAAAATGCCATGGTAGGCGAATACTATCTCGGTTTAGTCCCATCTCGTAATATCCGGGCATTGATATGCTCCAATCTTTTGTGGATTCTGTCCCGGCTCTGCGTGGACGGTTTCCTATTCCCGCTTGGCATGGTCCAAGATGAGGAGGATATGCTATCGGACTTATTCTGTATACTTTTGTATAATGATGATTGATTCTGTAAATAAAGTCAGTAAATGAGCATGTAGCGCAGCAGCCAGATTAATGCTACAGATTCGGGTTGTTCTATTCATACTTGTCTAACTCTGTGAAGAATGATGTTTCATTTCCTTGCAATCATTTGCCTGGTGATTAAATAAATCAAATGCCCACTCCCTGTTGTCCCTGGTATACCAAATGATGCATTACTAAAAGTCAGGTTACGCTTGATCGGAGGCCACCACTATGCATGATGGTGGTCCTCGGACCTGGGTTCTATGTCTTATACCGAGAATTAGGCTAATAGACCGTAATAAGCTGCAATTTTACACCCAGCCCGGTGACCATGTGGGAATCCACGGTTCGCTGGGACTCACGGGGGTTCCTGATTGATAAGGACTGGCTACACCCGAGTGGGAATCCCCAGGTGCCCAAATCAAGGGGAGGGTGTTCCTTAAATGTGTGATGCCGACTCTTCCTATGCCCACCCTAAACTCAACCTACATGGTTAGAACACAGATAACCAAGAATACACAAAACAAAAGCTAAAATATGCAAGCAGGACTCACACGGAAGTAGAAACGTGAATTGGAGATGGCCAAGATGATGGCCACTCAAAGGACTTGGGCGGCCAGATACCTGGCCTCCTTGGGGTCTGGGCAGCCAACACTTTGGCCTTCTAGGGAAGGTGGGCGGCCAGGTCTCTGGTCGCCCTAGTTTTGGGCGGCCAGAAACCTAACCGCCAACTATTTTGGTCCCTGCAGGCAAACCAAGCACAGAACAGACACAAGAGCAACTAAAAATGAAAAATAAAAATGGAAAAGGGCTATTTGCTAGATAATGAATGCAATAAACTTCAATCTAAGCACTCACAGTGAGCAATTAGGGTCCCGCCGTGATCACCAGTTTGGTTGTAGGAGTCGGAAGGTGTGGGTGCCGCACGCGATGTCACGGGTGTGCCTCCCTCTGAACTATGTTGCTGCTTCCTATGGTGCAAAGGTAAGAAAAATGGAAATAATGTGATTGCCGGAGACCTATACTTGGGCCTTACAAGAGTAGGATGATCGTGAACGCCTTAGGAATGGGAGATGGTGGATTCTTCTGTCCTAACTCTCGGTCGGCCAAGAGCAAGGAGCCCTGCAAGTCGATGAAGAAGTTCTTGCAAGTTAACCAGCAAACAGAGAAAGCAAACCCATTAGACTATGATAGTGTAGTATATGCTCAAAGTAAAAATGAAACATGCAAATGGGGGTGATCGTACCCAAAAGGGGGCAGAAAGGGGATGGCCGCGACTTTCGACCATCCACCTTCCCTATGTTTTGGGATTAGGAAAACCTCTTTAAAAGAAGGGATCTAGGCAAATTTATGATGCATGAATGCAATAAAATGTGAAGAAACATAGCTAGATGGAAGACAAGGGAAGAAGGATGGGTTTGCCCATCAACGAAAAGAGGGTGGCCATCATTGCGGTCGCTTAGAATGGTGGGCAGCCATGTCGATGGTCACCCCCCTGCAACTAGGGCTTGTCCACGGTCGAGCACTCCAACTTCGGGTTCTACTACTAGGGGAATTGTTGGGGGAAGGTGCTCTCGTGCTCACAACTCTCTCTTTGAGCTCCAAGGAGCTAGTATCATCTCCTCTAGAAAAATGTCCAACCTCCGTTCCCGAAGTGTCCCTTCCTCGCGAAGTGTTCCACCCTCGGGAGATGGTTCGGAAATAAGTTAGATTGACATGAGTAGGATAGGGAAGACATTTTATTAACACCCCACGTTTTGTGGCTCATTTATGCGTAGATACTCGATCTCATGCATGATGAGAAAGTCATGAGTGCAAAACAATTCCAACTTGACACTACGTATTGTAATAGATCCAGAGTGTCAAGTGCGGTGGACACTAAGAAGTCTGAGGTACATGTCAAAATAGTTTAAGGGCACCACTGGTATGGTGATGACTTAGGGGATCACTTCACCAATGTCCGGAAGAATCTCGTAGAGGTCACATTTTCTATTTCTTATATAACCGTTGAAGTACTCATGACCTTTTAAGACAAGGGGCATGCATAGTTCTCCCTTATAATGCACCGTCAGCCCAAGTGGAAGTTGTTGCCAATTACTACTAGGGCTAACCAGAATGCCCATTTGGGCCACGTGGAGGCTCCCCCCTCCTCTCAGCTCTGCCCCCTTGCACTTTCTTCTTTTTCTTCACGTGGGGAAGATCCACCTCCTCTCCCTTTTCTCCTTATCCACCTCCAACTCCCTCTTCCTCTTTACCCATGCCAAATCACCATTGCCCCCATCTCTCTTGACCACTCCTATAAATAAGGGGGTAGGATTGGTGGTAAAGGTGTGGAAGGGGGTGTGGGTTGGGGGTTAGTGAAAGGTAGAGGGTGCTGAGAGGCTAAAAGAGAGGTGGAAGGAGACTCCAGGGGATCTCCCTGATGGTCTCGGGGAGGATCTGATGGCAAGCTCAAAGGAGATGCTATTGACAGTGAGGGCCGATGTGCTAGGGGTACGATGCATGTCCAAGAGTGTCTTGCATCGATGGATGTGTCCAAATGTGTTTTGCACATGGCGGGTATGTACACAGAGATGTCCCATGCATGCATGGCGTCCATGGTTTATGCATGGGTGTGTACCATGTCGGGGGTAAGTCTTTATTATGTGTGTGCATGAGTGTGAAAGAGAGAAGAGAGAGATCGCAGCCCCCGTAGAGGTTGCGACAGTCCACTCACTCTCATTCTCTCTCCCCTTCTCTCTCTTGATTCTCTGTCGTTGAAAGTCAGACGAGGGCAATGAAGATAGCATGCCAATCGTGAGACTTCGCTCCATGCAGAGGTCATGGAGTTACGTACTCTAACGATGGGCTCTATAACGATATCAGAGCATCATCAACTTGTCCTAGAAACTTGAAGGGTGGATCCAGTGGATAGACTCACATGTAGCATACTCCTAACTCCGCTCAAGCACATCGACTCCATGTACCGTTAGGTAATTGTATTTTGGTTTTGTAGGTATGCATGCTGTCTTCGGGTTCCTTAGACACGTACGATATTCTACTTTCACTGATACAATGATGATAATACGTGTGTCTGCTATTTTTGCTGACAGAAACAGGGAAACGTCGCTTACGTCTCATGGGAAAGGAGACATGACACATGCCACGACAACAGATCTTGAGAAAACAGAATGATAGATATGACAAGCATCAGCTTAAACAAGGAAACACAGTCCTCTCAGCTGGCAGCTCGACATCAATGGCTCCAGTGCCAAAGGCAATAGGGAACACCTGGCACACAGGACTCCAACGACAACACCGGACCACAAACACAATCAAGTCAGTGCTCACTCAGATATGACATCTGATCGAGCCGCAAGCTAACTCTACCAGGAAGGAAGAGTACAACAAAGCTAACCGACAAGACCATGGTCCACACAGTGCTAAGACAGACATACAAAATCATAGAGAAACAATGATAAAATGACAACAACGGTAGCACTTGCAGGATCCCTACTCCGTACGGAACATAGAACCACAGAACACAACTGCAAGTTGGGTCACATCAAGGCACAATGATAGCTGAACGCATGACTATAAGGGTCTATTCATGCATCGAGCAGCTCACCAAGAAAAGACCCACAACAACGAGAAAATGACAATCTCAGGGAACGCATCTCAAGGACCATGATCATGCCTCGAGAACACAACACCCAAGAAAGAAATGCAGAGCAGAGGGCACTCAATCAGTAGGAATGCTGACAGATTCCCCAACACTCACAAATGCCAATGCCAACACCAGAATGACTCCAGCAATAGCATGACAATAGACAACATCAAGGCACAGGAAGCAAAGATGAAGTCACATCGAGAAAGATAATTCTCTAGACCAGTCAGAATCTTACAACAATGATCCACGGCCCGTGGGTTATTAGCCCACATGCTTCCACTACGCACTCATACAATGCACAGAGGCATTAGAAAATATCTCAGTATCCGCATTCAGCATACACTCGGTGCCATCGCAATTCATAAAAATCACAAATAGCACATCATGAGTACTGATCCAACGAGCAACCAATCACAAACAGCCAAAGTGCAAAGGAGAAGAGCACCAGCTTCAGCACAAAGCCCAAAGAAGAAATGCTAATCTCAGCTTACCATTACGTCCTGAAACAATTATCGAGCCTTCACAACACATCGACCGCTGAACACGACACGACGAACACGGTGCACCATAGCTCTTAACACAAGAATTAGGTCCAAAGCCAAGCAACTATAACACAAGGAGCAGATCAAGCTCAAAATATAAGCAGACACAGGACAAAGGCGTCACTAAGACAGTAATTCCAAGACTTACCTCGAAAAGACTCTACCAAACGAGACGAGAAGCATCAAGCTCACTAACAGAATCTCACCAGGAAGGGAAAATCCTAGGTCGCCTGAGCATCTTCTCAACCAAGGAATCTAATTGAGCACTTCAACAGGAGCGAAACGCATCACTTCCTTTCTCTTTGGCTCTCTCTATTTTCTCAACAAAGGTAGCAGCTCTCGTTGTCTTCCGATCGACTGATATTTATAGTAGAGAAATCATCCTCCACGAAAAAGGAATTAATCCATTGCCAAAATAAATCATTGGTCCAGGTGGTATAGAGAATATTTTGACACTTTTTATCCTTCCAGAACTCAGCCACGTGCATTGGATTCCACGCGAAATGGCTTTAGGTTGTTGGCACGTGATCCACTGGGATTCGCATGTTTTTGAGAATAAAGTGATGTTGCGTCGATATAGCTACTTAATGCGTCGAGGCAGTGTAGCTAAGAGACTTTTGAGCAGTTGGCGTTGAATGTATGGCCTTTGGTGCATCAAGGCAGCGCTTTGATGCTTCGACATTGTTGGCTTCCAATTGTTGGTTTCGAGCTGAGTGCGTCAATGCACTCCTCAGATGCATCGGTGTAGTGTGAAGATAGAACCTTTTGAACAACAGACTTCAAACTCTGGCTTCTGACTTGGTGCGTCAATGCAGTCTCTTGATGCTTCGACGTAGTTGCATTCAAAATCCAATCTTGGGCTTAGTGCGTCGATGCACTATTTTGACGCTTCGATGTGGTGTGACTTGATGGTTGGTTTTGTTCTTGATGCGTTGGTGTAGCTCTCCGTTGCATCGATGCAGCTCTTTAAAAATCACTTCTGTGGTTGTGACTGCATCAAGGCAGTGGTGATCCTGCTTCGACCTCTTAAGGTAAGCACGACACTTGAACTCTTGATCTTTTCTTCTGGAAGTTTCACCTTGTTTAAAAGTGAATTTACTTTGTCATTTCTTAGATCTTCCTCATTCTTTTTGATACAGCTCCAACAGCTTGAACACCTACAATTAAGACTTATTTCATTAGCTAATGAGCCATATTGTATTGACATCATTAAAACACATAGAATGCAACAAGCTCTAATGGGACAATTACGAGTGGGACAACCTCGGGTAAAGCAAGCAAGACACAATGCTATAGGTGCCATGGATTTAGACATATCGCAAGTCAATGTCCCACTAGGGAGCAGCCTAGTTTGCTCATAGGGGGAGAAACCTCCCCACCCAAAGGGGAAATCAAGGGTGTAACTGAGGTGCATGAGGCCTCCCCTGACTGGGAAGAAGAGCATGAGGCACAATGGCATGAGTCTGGCTAGGAAATTTCCATCCAACCCATCGACCCACAGTTAGGTGTGGTTTGGTGTCTCCACGTTCAAACCAAAGAAGATGATTGGCCTAGGATCCCGACCCTCCCTGTCTTTGCCCAAGTGAGAGAGATAACCATAGAAGAATCCCTAGCTCACTAGCTAAAGAGATGTCCAATCCTAGTAAGCCCAAGCCCATTTTGCCCGCTCATGGAGAACCAATATCATGTACTCCATCCACCTGCGCTGACGACGATTCAAATCTTTTTGTGTGAATACATATTTCAAGCTTTGATGATCAGTGAAAATCTTAAATTTCACACCATACAAATAATGTCTCCAAAGTTTAAGTGCAAAGATCACTGCTGCCAATTCTAGGTCATGAGTGGGCTAATTTTCTTCTTGCTGCTTCAATTGGCGGGATACATAAGCTACAACCCTACCATGCTGCATTAATACTGCACCCAAACCCACTCAAGATGCATCCGTACACACAACAAAACCACCAAAAGTAGAAGGCAAAATAAGCACTGAGGAAGTCGTGAGTACTTTCTTCAATTCATTAAAACTCGGCTCGCAGGCCTCGGACCACACAAACGGCACATTCTTCCGAGTCAATTTAGACATCAGTGCTGCAATTCATGCAAAGTCCTGAATAAACCTCCTGTAGTAACTTGCAAGACCCAAGAAACTCCTGACCTCGGTCACAGAACTCTGTCTCTGCCACTGAAGGATGGCCTCAATTCTTGCTGGGTCAACTACAATTGCTTCACCAGAAATCACATGGCCCAGAAAATGAATTTCTCGAAGCCAAAATTCACACTTACTAAATTTTACATAAAGCTGATGATCTCGCAAAGTTTACAACACAATACTCAGATGTTGTGCATGCTCTTCCTCAGAAGCAGAATAGATCAAGATATCATCCACAAAGACCACCACAAATTGGTCTAAATATGGACAAAACACCCGATGCATCAAATCCATGAACACTGCAGGTGCATTGGTTAGCCCAAATGGTATAACCAAAAATTCATAGTGACCATACCTTATACTAAAGGCAATCTTCTCCATGTCAGAATCTCTGATGTGCAATTGATAATAGCCAGATCGAAGGTCAATCTGGGAAAAGACACGAGCTGAGTGAAGCTGGTCAAATAAATCATCAATCCTGGGCAGAGGATATTTATTCTTGATAGTCACTTGATTTAATTGCCTATAATCAATACATAGCCTCAGGCTTCCATCTTTCTTTCTCACAAATAACACAGGAGCACTCCACGGGAAAAAGTTAGGACAGATATAGCCTTTTTGCAGCAATTCTTGCAACTGTGCCCTCAATTCTTTGAGTTCTGCAGGAGCCATTCGGTAAGGTGCTTTTGACAAAGGCGCCATACCTGGAATTACTTCGATCACACATTCAATTTCTTGCTGTGGGGGTAAGCATGGTAACTCATCACGAAAAACAACAGAAAATTCAGAAACTACATGAATATCATCAATGTCTTGCCGTGGTGTCTCAACAACAACCACTGAAGCAAGAAATCCCTGGCAACTAGCATCAACTTGTCTACGTGCTATAATAGCAGAAATAAGCAAGTGAGAAGAACACCGTCTGCCTAACCAGTCGTTGCCGGTTTGCTTGGGCCTAAAACGATGATCTGCTACACTCACGCGGCCGAGTGAGGCTTGTGAGACGTCTCAGGCGCACGGAGGTGGGAGAGGCGGGTGAGGCGGCAACGAGGCGCTTGCCTTGACGCTCCACGACACGGCGTGACGACTTGCCAACCCCTCGCCTCGCCTCAGTGCATAGGTGAGTGCCTAGGCGCGATTTCAACTACGTAGGATTCACCTTGGGCTCAGTGATGGCAACCGATCAAAATTTATGTTTCATGATATCAGGTAAAAAGCAAGTTGCCACAGTTACTGAGTGATGCTTTGTTTTAGCAACCCTGTGAGCTTCCATTGTTTAATTAAACATCTTGGCTTTACATTAGATTTTTAATTTTAAGATAGTGGCATCAGTTAAGTCTTTTTATTTACAGGTTAACCTCCCCTATCTTCTTGTTATACCTTTTTCAATAATTGAACCCCCTTGTCTATATTTCTTTAGTTAAGGATGAATTTTGGTATGAGGTAGAAATTCTATATTTGATGGGATCACCTTATTTCATGATGAGACCATCATGTTTGACGTGGTTTCTAACATTTGACATAATTGTTTCACATTTGGATACCAAATTATCTATTAGCATGTCCCATGTTAAATATTATTCTAGTCTTCCTATGTGGTAACTATGTATGTTTGATGCAGGGCGGCAATGTAAGCTTATCGAGTGAAAAGAAAGTCATAGTTGTCTTTGTCTTGGGTAAGAACTCATTTCCTTTGCCCCTATTAAAACCGTAGAGCTAGAATATTCTGAATCTCAATCTTTTTTCTTTTGGATTTGAAAATTGATAGGAGAGAAGTTGATCGATGAGAATTACCTAATATTTTCCCTGTAAGGAGGATGCCTTCTCTTTCAAGGATAACCAAAAAGGTCATAGGCTTCAACTGGAAAAACCTTGATCCTTTCTGCACTTTTCTCTAGGAAGAACTAACAGAAGCAAAAACCTTCTTAGTTCATTGATGTGTCACTTGTTCTGTGAGTAAAGTTGTGGTGGGGATCGGAGTTTACAGTGGCAGATGTATCAGTATTGACCGTATTGAAGATGGCTGCCTGATCATGCCAATACCATGTTGCATGAAGCTAGTGTCTTAGTTAATTATCAATATCATAGAGTGCTTAGAATATCTGTTTTTGGACTCATTTAACATTTTTTCAGCTAGGTATGGTGGTCATTTCATATATTTGTTTCTTAGCATATTAGAGTCCTAGTAATATTTGGAGTCCTATTAATGGTATTGTAGGATTTTAAGATTTGGAAATAATTGTAATGCTTTGCTATAAATACAATGCTTTGAGTGCTGGGCACCAATGTTGGAAAAAAAACATGGTCCTGACCTCAAGTCTTGTGACTCAAGGACTGTGCATTTAGTGTGTCTAGTGGACCATCTAGAGTTTGGTGGCCTCGAGTCACCTGTTACTCCGTGTTACTCACAATGGGTGGGTGAGTGATTTTCTGTGTCTACATTTTGTGACCTATCCACTAGTCATAGCTTCCATGACACGTGTGTGTCGGCCCACCGAGAGCACTGGTGTGGCATACCCGAGTTAGACGGTGAGTAGGCTGGTTACCATAGGGCCCCCGCGTACCGCTGAGTCTGGGCTGGTGGGAGAATTATCAGTTAGAGAACAGACCTAGGGCATATGGTCTGAGTGTGCACATGAGGCTGAGGCTTCGGACCCGCGCTGACGAGTGCGACCTCAGCTAGTCCTTATTTTGTGATAATTCTGGTTGCTTGGTGTGTCTGAGTCTCGTGCCTGGGACATTGTAGCTAGACACTTGTGACGCGGTGTAAGATGTCAGGGGGTACATCGGTCGTTCTTCTAGTGGGCGGTGCTCCCGTCACGTGACGTGAGTTGTCGTGTCCCGGATTTCCATTTCTCATCTACGAGATGGGGTTTCGGGTGTCATTTTCGGGAGCGTTCCCGTAGCTGAGGTCTGGGGTTTCCGGTGAGCGTCACCAAGAGCTTTACCTAGACGGCGTAGAGTTCACGACAACGAGGTCCTGATTGCATTTTCGGACCGTGTGGTTTCGACTTGGACCCTTCAGGGAGGGCAAGCCTCTGCGATCGAGGCGTCGTGTCATTTTCCAAGTAGCGTGACTAGGGCGGTTCGTGTTTGGTTATCCCCCGACCGTGGGATCGGGATGTCGGGTGCGTGACTTGGTTGTCCCCCGACGGGAGACCAGGTCTTGTTTTCCGGTACAGTAGGAGTAGCTGTAGAGCCGAGGTTTTACCGGCCACCGTAGTTACTTTCCTACTTTCGTAGTTGCTTAGCTAGCGTAGTTTTTCCTCCCATCGTTGTTTTCTCGGTTGGGGTTCCGCAGGATCCCTACTGAGCCAGTGATAGGAGGCTCACCCCTAGTTTTTAGGTGCATTGGTTCTTCCTCGGGGTTCGAGTGTGCTGCGCGGAGATTCCTAGTTGTCAGCCTGCCGGGCCGAGTGTTCACTTGGCGCATGGTACATTTTACTACTTTAGACTATACTTTCTGTTAGACTGGACTCTGTTGTAGTTAGTTGTTTATTTCTGTTATTATATCCGTTGTCCTGCTTTATTTCTTATTTCTATGTACACCACACCTATCCTTTTAGCCCTTCCGAGTCCTCAGGCTCGTGGGCTGCGGGCTGAGGTTCGAGTCGCGCCGGTTCCTTTCTGGTACTCGGATCTCGGGTCGCCACATGATGCCTTTATATACAAGGAGCCTACGGCAACCCTCATGGGTGCTGATGAAGTCAGACCGAACGCACCATGGGCTTCCGTGATACCCGAATCAATCGTCACTTCGTGACTGGCACGCCCTCGCACTAAATAGATAAATTAAACACCCTAACAAATGAACAAAAAATCTGAGTGAATTTTTAGTGCATCCATAATTCTGGCACGCCCGGTGGGACCAATCCACCCTTCATCTCTTTGCCGAAATTAGGGGCCTTGCGGCCTCCATCTTGTAATACTAATTATGTTGTCTTTACAACTTTAGGAAAATCGTACTCTGCCGTCAGGGATGGCGACCTTCGGTTCCCAACCCATCAGGAAGCACATCGAGGAAGGCTACCTCGCCGTCCCCCTCATCTTTGGGAGCTTCCCTCCCGTAGTCAGCTTCACCAACTTCCTCGGGGTGTCCTTTGTCAACATACTAGACGTTGACGCATCCGACTGGCCGAAGGCTGACGCTCCCGCCCAGGGCGCCACTGAAGCTGCCGCCCAGGACAACAATGGCGTCTCTGCAAAGACGCTAAACTGCAACGTACACCACGTGCACTCGACTGTCGGCCCGTCTCATCAAGGCTCGACATCCCACCAGAGGAGGCTCTGAAGGAACAATGCTGGCGCCACCCCGGGGTGTCGAATCTCCAACTCCAGAAGATCCATAACCATCAGAGGCATCCGTGTCCACTTGTATGGGCAGAAGTCTCAAATAATCCCAGACCACATTGTCCCCACCATCCCAGTCCATAACTCCTTCCAAGGGCTGGAGAAGATGAAAGAGAGGGTGACGCCCTCCTTCCTAGTTGCCGCACCGAAGAATGCACTGACTCGCAGGCCGGTCGAATTGAAACAAACCTGGGTTCCCAAGAAGGCCCAGCCCACTACTCCTGTCCATGCGGGATCCAGCATTTTTCGCCCAACGAGGGTCCGAAGAAATGAAAGGGTCAAGATGATGACCCCACTTTGCCAGCCAGTAGTCACTGCACTTGCCTTGCCGAAAGATGCCCGTCGCCAGCACCACAGGCGCCATCACCAGGCCACCCGCCCGACACCTGTGGCCTGCACCCCTGATATGGCCATCGGCGCGCGATCATCAGCTGCTCTCCCTGACCGAGAGTGGGAAGGGATAGAGCAAGCCATGAGGAGTTATCTCCAAAGCTCGGGAAGCATTCCTAGGGGTCGTCATAGACTACTGGGGGTGGCGGTATCCGCCTTTCAAGGAAAAGAAGAGACCCGATAGATGCCTGGCACAGGATCGAGGAATTATTCAGAGGAGCCGCGCCAGTCCCCTTTGCGGGAGGAAACGCCACGCCGATGATCAGTTTTAGATAGATTGGTGTTCCCGAACAGGCCATCAGGAAGGATGGCGAAGAGGAACAAGAACTAGAGGGTTTACACCTGCAACATTACATAGGCCGTGGCCAGTACAATATGTAAGAAATAGAAAAAATGGTACAACGCAAACTGACCACTCGATGCAGATGAGGTCGACAGCCCCCAGGTCGAGCCACTAACTCCACCTCGTGTGGAAACTAGCTCGGATAATAGGACAACTGATCTTGTCTACTCGGGGCATTCGGAAGAGCCTGTATCAGGAGAAAATAGGAGGGGAAAGAAGGCCAAGCCATCAAGGGATCAATGGTGCTGGCAAGAAGAAGTAAGAGGTTGGCATCCTCCAAAGAGTGAAAGAGGTTGGCTGAAGAACAAAAGAAAAGAAAAGAAAATAAAAAGAAAAAGAAGGGGAAAGGAGGAGTGGGAAAGGTGAAGAAGGAGTAGGGTGAGGCCGTAGTGCAAAACGCCCCCTCCCACGAGCCCGCTTTCACTTCTACCTTCCTCCTAATATAGGGGCGGTAGTCTAGAAGTCGGGAAGAGGCGCATTGCCATGTGCTAACCCTTCTCCTACGCTGCCAGCCCATCGCTAACCATTCTTCTATGCCAGAGTAGCATGAACACCCCTACAACTGCCAGCATCTTCATCTTTAGAGCCGCCTTCCATGCTTCACCAAAGATGATCGTAGCGGGCAAACGCTTCGCGAAAATAGATAGAGGAAGCCAAAGAGTGCAAGGGAAGCCTAAAGTGGTATGAAGAGGAGGAGTCGCCCTTCGGGACCTTTTGTAGTTCAAACGGGGAGACCCCTGCCTTAATTGAACCTCCCCTCGAAAAGATGCAAAAAGCCAGATGTACTTTCCCCAAGGAGAAGTCACGCTACATCCCCAACAAACCCCCATGGGAATATGAAAAATGTCAAGTCAGTTAAAGCATGAAAGAATGAAAAGACGCCACCCCTGTAGTTGATCAGCACATAGGCCTACTTTTTTAGCCTCAAATCACATGAAATCTCTAACTCTCTAGCAACCGCCGATATGGTAAGATCCACTCAGTCAAAGGTGGCAACATGCAATCAATTACACTCTTAATACTACTACCATTACGTAGAAAAAAGCTATTACATTGCCAAATTCAAAGAAGAAAAATAGGGCAAGTACAGATTTCCTTAATCTACAGAGATGGGGGAATCCTGAGAAGTTCGTGGCTCCACGTGAAGCTCGATGGATGGAGGACCCTCGATTCTTGGAGGTTTGCCATGGGTATCCTCGGTGATAGACCGCCCAGGCACTAACCCCATTTGTATGGGACCTGCCCCGTCTGCATGCCCTCCTGAGCCACCCAGAGCTAGTGATCCTTCCTCCACCGAGGTAGAGGCACCTTCCCTTCACTCTTCGCCACTTGATGCCGATGAAGGAGAATCTGAGCCATCCTCACCAGAGTTATAGTGTTGCCCAGGAGGAAAGAACTGGAGGGTTTTCTAGCCTCCCTTTTGGGAAGGGATTAGGGTTGGCGGTCGTGAGCCACCCTAATAATTATATTATCGTAGTTTCTAACCTAGGGGTGGGCCAGATTGACAGCACGGAGCCATCCTATACAATGATCTTGACCTGAGTCGTGTGACTCAAGGACAATGGATTTATACGTCTAGTTGACTATCCTGAGCCTGGTGGACCAAGCCACCTGATGCTCCGTGTTACTCGTGACGGGTGCGTGGGTTGGGCCTTCTTCTGGAGTAGTACTCCACTAGCCTCAGCTTCCTAGTGACGAGCACATACCGGCTAGGCCAAGAGCGGTTGCTTACTGAGTGCCAACACATTTCGACTGAGTAGTCGATAGTTGTACCCCAGAGAGATGATTTTTAGGTCTGTGTGTGCACACGTGGTTGGGGCAATGGACCCACACTGATGAGCGTGACCCCAGCTAGTTCTTGTACTGTGGCGACTCTGCCTCACTCTCTGGGAGAGGTGGATAGGTGTGAGTATAGCAGGCTGTGTAAGGCGTCAAAGACGATCTGACCCAGTCCCTTGCCTCACTCTCTGGGAGAGTTGGTGTGGTGTAAGGCATTTGGGATGCATCTAGCCAGTGCTAGTATCGGAGTGTTCCAGTCGTCATGGGTTTGGTTTCCCATCTGCGAGATGTGGTTTTGCGTGTAGTTTCTAGGTGTTTCCTGATGTAGAGGAATGGGGTTTCTGGTAAGTGTTACCAAGGTTTTTCCCTAGATGGTGTAGGGATCACGATGGTGAGGTCGTGACCATGTTCCTAGACCACATGGTCATGGGCCGAGCCTTAGTCAGCAAGGACGGGCCTCCACGATAGCATTATCATGATGTTTCTTCTGGTGGTGTGGCTAGGGTTTTCTCGCTAGTTCGGTGGTCCCCTGACTATGATCTCGGGGTGTATTTCTTGGTACAGTAGGAGTAGCTTTAGAGTCGAGGTCATATTGGCTACCGTGCTTTCTGTTATGGCTGTCCCCTCGCCGTTGTCGTTGTTGTTGCTACTCCCATTATTGTTGTTGCTGTTCTTGATCGTGTTATTTACTGCCATTATTTTACGGTTGGAATTCTGCGGGACCCCTACTGAGTCAGTGAGATGAGGCTCACCCCCTACTTTTTAGGTGTGACAGTTCCTCCTCGAGATTCAGAGGTGCGGAGCGAAGTAGAGGTTCTTAGCTGTTAGCTCGTCGGGCCGAGTGTTCACTCAGCGTTAGGTATGTTTCCTTCACTATAGACTGCACTTTATTTGGACTGGACTCTGTAGTTAAATTGTAAAATATAATCTTATTTTTGTCATATAAACTATTAATTATAGTTGTTGCCTACTTTATTTCATATTTCCATGAACTCCACGCACACCTTACAAAATAGAATCAAAATTTAATTAAATCAGATAATTAAATATTTTGATCTGAAATTAAAATTAAGTGTGATAAATTTATAGTCATACATATTAACGCTCATAAAAGTGTGTTATAATATTAATTAACATATAAAATTACACACTTATCAGTATACAGCGGTGGGAAGTCACCTGGATTGACGGCTCCCCGCGATGACTCATCCTGCATCTCGGGCCATTTAGAGGCCGAGGCTTGCTCCGTCTTCTCCACGAGCTACTTCTTCAGGAACTCTATCTCTTGCTGGTACCTTCAGAGTAGCATCAACATCGATGGGTCCATAGTTGCCAGGTTGGGGATAGCTTCTGTTATCTCCCCTGGCGCACCTTCAGGCAGGATGTCAAGCAGTACATCTTCCTCTTCTGTCGTCACCACATTGGTAGTTAAAATGGTAGCTTCATCATTTCGCAAGTGGTGGGCTAGGGCTTGCTCTCCCCTAGTCACTGTCAGCATTTCTCTTACGGCTTCCACCCTTCTAGTATTCGGCCCTGGCCTTCCGGCCAATCGAGCCAGCTCCTGAGGCTCCTCAGGTAGTTTTCCATATTGGCCGGACATCCCAACCATATTGCAAGCGAAGACTCGCATTTCTCTCCTTCGGTAGTGGACCCTCCTCTCAACATGCTCTGGGAAGGCCAATCTCTCGAATACGGAGACTCTTCCTCTCTCTCCCTACTGAGGAGTGGCTTCATCGGATTCAATCTCCAAGGCTTCTTCATATCCATTGTCGTCAACTTGTGATGTCATTCTTCTTTCTTCTTCTTCTTCAACTGCCATTGATGGGCAATTATCTCCTTCAGCTGCAGCGGCTTGCAATAGCCATTGTTGGCCCAGTGAGGGGTTGCCTAGACCCCTAAAATAACTTTTGACCATGTTGGTCATCTCTTCTTGTCCCCGTCCCTGAGATAAGATCGGAGACAATTGTCGACCTCCCATCGGAGGGATGTAAGCGAGCTGGGCTCTTCCGGCGGGTTATTGAAATCTCCTCCCCATTGTGGGGATATTGGCTTATCGGGCGCATGCCCTAAAGATGACACGGCGTGGAGGATCCATGACCTCCTCTTCTTTTCTTGGGGCCAAGCCCCTTTCCCTTTTCTCCTCCACTCCAGCAAGCTCGGGGCGACGGTTGTAACGTCCTGGATTTTTGGGGGATCTGTATTGGGTCCTGCTGGATCTTTATTGGTTTTCGGATCCTTTTAGAAGAGTTTCGGACGGTTTTTGTAGCCCCAAGTTGAGAGCACTTTGTTCTATTTATCCCTTAGTTCCTCGATTGGTGGATGCCGTAGTTGCATTGTACTCTTCCCCAGGATCATTTCGACTATTTTTGTAGATTTTTAGGCCTTGGTTAGGCATTCTTATAGTTGCATTCCTAAAGATTACTGTAGTCTTACTAGAAATTGAAGTTACTCAGAAACAGAATATACTACGAACGATTTGAAGTTTATGTGTAAAAAGCATCAGTGTTTGTTAATCCTGTTTAGGTTTTGTAGGCGTCAACTGTTGCTTCACGTAGACCTAAACTTCTCCACTCCTGGCCGTTTCATTTTGGGTTGAATGCTCTAATAGAGCTAGTCCATGTCCGGTGTGATGTTTCTGCTTTTGTTTTGTAGTTCACGTGTGTGACAGCATGAGACCTTCGGACGAGGCCAATTAATTTTGCGTTGAACACTTTGATGTATAGGAACATGCTATATATGATGAGGTAATTATCTTGTATTGTTTGATTCATGTTAGAAATAAGCACACATAAAGTATGATGTGGATGTTGTTTGACAATTCAAAGAGCGAAAAGGAAGAAGATTTTTGTTAGCAGTGGTCATGTGCAGTTGCTTACGGAAATACATTTCCTTGAAGCCAAGTCCTTGAATCTGGTGCAGGATAAATGGGAGTTTGGGGACCGTTCAGCGTTGCATTTAAAGCCATATGCTTCAAAAGTTGCATGCTTCGTTGTCGTTACAATAAATTTGGGGTGCAGATGCTTCATGAATTAATTCACAACTCTCCAACCACCTTATTTTGGTGGATCTCCTTGGCTTGATGGGCGTGGAACCAATTACAGCCACCCAAGCGCACATCAAGTCCACCCAAGCTCATGGAGTCATGGGGGTACTGGTCAGGCACTGTCGTGGACTAAACTCTGAGGCCGCGAAGCCCCTGCCGGAAGGGGTTTTGTACCTGGACGGCAGCCATAGATCTGATCAAAATTGCAGCCCCTTATCCCTTTGAGTGCCCTGCATGTGGCCATATCTTGGAAGGAGAGAATTAAAGCTTAATTACCCCATCACGATATGTACTTGCGCTGAGAGAATTGCTGCAACTGTAGAGCCATGAACAGCAAAACCCCAGGTTTTCATTGGAGCGACTAGCCTCTCATGCAAAACCCAATGCTCTGGCCCCGAGTACGGTGGAATCTTCCCTGTTCAGAGTTCTCTAGTCCCCTTGTACTGGTTTTGTCAGTACGTGCCCCATGGATACCATGGATACCAAACACTGGACTGGATTCCTTTTCCCCACCCTCCTTCTATGCCTTTCTTTCCTCTCCTGGGATGCCCATATCTGTACTGCTGCTGATGCCATTCATCCAGCTCAATCTCTCACAGGAAAGCAGACCATTGTCTCCCAAGAAGGCAACTTTGAACTCGGCTTCTTCTCTCCAGGTAACTCTCGCAACTACCACATAGGCATCTGGTACAAGAAGATAGCTAAGAAGACTGTTGTCTGGGTAGCAAACAGGGACAATCCCCTGTCCGACATCTCGTCCTCAGAGCTCAAAATCTCTGGAGATGGCAATCTAGTCCTCCTGGACCATTCAAAGACGCTTGTCTGGTCATCCAACTCGACCTCCTCCGCATCAAATTCCACTGTGGCTGTGCTTCTTGACAGCGGCAATCTGGTCCTACGAGACCGTCTGAACTTATCTGTCATCACCTGGCAGAGCTTTGACCACCCGACGGACACATGGTTGCCCGGAGGGTGGGTTGGGATGAACAAGCTAACCGGAGAATACCAGATGCTTACTTCGTGGAAGAACTCGGAGGACCCTTCTCGTGGTCGTTATTCAGAAAGCTTAGACCCCAGTGGGTATAATCAGCATGTCATCATGTGGAACAGGTCAAAAATATACTGGCAGAGTGGGGGTTGGAACGGGGAAATCTTCACCCTGGTGCCTGGGATGCAAGAGAGGGTCCTGTTCAACTTGACATTTGTTGATACAAAGGAGAAGAAGTACTCAACTTACACTGTGGGTAGCAAGACTCTGGTCACAAGGAATGTGATGGATCCATCTGGGCAAGTCAAGCAATGGGTTTGGGTGGAAAGCACCAAGGAATGGCTACTGATCTGGGCTCAGCCAGTGGCTCAGTGTGATGTTTATTCTGTGTGTGGAGTCAATGGCGTCTGCAACCACAATAACATGCCCTGTGAATGCCTACATGGCTTTGAACCGGCATCCGCGAGGGATTGGCAGTTGAACGATTGGAGCGGTGGGTGTAGGAGGAAGACCAGTCTGCACTGCAGCACCAATGGGTCAGCGCATGACACAAATGAAGGCTTCCTGGTGTTGCCCAACATGAGGTTGCCTGAGAACTCCCACCAGTTGAAGGCCCAGAGCATCAGCGAATGCGAACTGGCTTGCAGGAACAGCTGCTCCTGCACCGCGTTCAGCTACAGCAACGGGTGTTCAATCTGGAGAGGCGATCTTTGGAACCTTCAGCAACTGTCCGATGGAGAAAACAACCAGAGGACTCTCTATCTCCGTCTTCCAGCTTCCGAGCTTCCGACCACAAACACCGAGAACAGAAACGTAAGAAAGATCGCCATCTTCACGGTTGCAGGCGCCGTGATTCTCCTGTGCATAGTCCTCGGCCTGCTGTGGAGGTGCCGGAGGAGGAGGCTGACGGGACCGTTGGAAGCCGTGGAGGGTTCTTTGGTCCAATTCACATACTCAGAACTGCAGAGGATGACCAAGAACTTCTCCGAGAAGATTGGGAGAGGTGGGTTCGGCACCGTCTTCAAGGGGACGTTCCCGGATTCGACCGCCGTGGCGGTCAAGAAGCTCGAAGGCCTCCGGCAGGGGGACAAGCAGTTCAGGAACGAAGTCAGTACGCTGGGCACCATCCATCACGTCAACTTGGTCCGCCTCCGCGGCTTCTGCTCCGAAGGTTCCAAGAGGTTGTTGGTCTATGATTACATGCCGAACGGCTCCCTGGACCATCATCTCTTCAGGGGCGACGCACTGGCCTTGGACTGGAGGAGAAGGTATTCCACCGTTCTCGGGGTTGCCAGGGCACTGGCCTACCTCCATGAGAAGTGCAGGGACTGCATCATACACTGCGACATCAAACCCGAGAACATCCTCCTCGACGGGGACTTCAACCCCAAGGTGGCGGACATGGGCATGGCGAAGCTGGTGGGCAGGGAGTACAGCAGGGTTCTGACCACCATGAGGGGGACCTTCGGGTACCTGGCGCCGGAGTGGATCTCCGGCCTGCCCATCACACCCAAGGCAGACGTCTACAGCTTCGGGATGATGGTCTTTGAGGTGATATCCGGCAGGAGGAACGCGGATCACTCGGCGGTCGGCTACTTCCCCATCTGGGCTGCCAACAGGCTTCGGGATATGGGTGAGGTCTCCTGCTTGTTGGATGAAAGGTTAGGGGGCCATGCAGACATGGAGGAGCTGTGTAGAGCTTGTAAGGTGGCTTGCTGGTGCATCCAGGACAGCGAGGTGCATAGGCCATCGATGGGGCAGGTTGTGCAGATGCTGGAAGGGGTGCTGGAGGTGGAAGTTCCTCCGATTCCAGTGTCCCTGACTTGTCTTTTAGACAATCAGACTGGTGCTAGTCCATCTGCCACCCATCTTCTGGCTGATCCTAGCTAGCCCTCGGTGGAGTACATGATAATTAAGGTTTTAACTTTTATGAGGCTGTGACGCCGCCTAGCAAGTTAATTTCCCATGGCATTATTCTGGCCTAGCTCGTTGGAGTTCTGCCGTAGTAAAAATGTTCCTCCACCTTGTTTTATGTATGATTATTAAGCATGTCGACTTTGGAGGACAGTCTCTCTTGCTTTTTCTTTGTGATTTGATCAACAGAAACAAATAATTGCAGGAATCCACAGAGTTTAAGAGTTCAGAATTTTACCTGGAGGAGAGGATAGAAGCCACTGAGAGAGGAAAGCTTCGCGGAGATCCCTAAGCTATCGAATAAGTGGGCTAGCACCGCCGCCCCCAAGCATACTCTCCAACTCTCCCTTGATCCTCAAGCAAGGGGAGAAAGCGGCAACTCACCGCATCACCCCACGACCCTAGCAATAGTCTCCCGATTAGCAAAATGAGGAACCGGCGCAAATCCCTGTCAGCCTGTGGCCCCAGCTCAACAGTAAATGCCCCCTCGGTCTCCTCCACCAACCTCTAGAGGTACTCTGCCGTAGACTCCCCCACTCCCCTCAGTGTGTGGTATAGCCCTAGACTCTCCTGTAGGGTGACCCTGGGAACTAGAGAAGTGCGCCCCGTGCCCTCCAACTCTAAATCTAGCAGCCTACGGGCCATGTCTCTATAATCGGGGTATGTGAAACCGGTCACTGTCGCCCCGTGCACTCGCAACCCCGTGATGTGAGTGATGTCCTCCAGGGTCGGGATCATATGACCCCAGGGGAAGATGAAGGCCCTGCACTCCACATCCCATCTGGCCTTCAGGGCCTGGATCAGCCCTACGTCTATGCTAAGCACCTCTATGTCCAAAAACTCACCAAAGCCCGTCGCACGGAGGTGAGTCTGTTGGAACTCTGGTAGCCCGAGGAAGATCGCCCGGATGAGCGTCCATGAGATCCGAGTGCGTGCTGCACCCTGCAAAGAGGAGGAATTAATCAGAACATCAAACAAGAACACATCAAAAAAGAAAGAGAAAGGAAAAGGACAAAAAATGAAAAAAAAATAGCCATGTGGTGAACGCGGTGGTCCCCCAGGGCGCGTTCTACAGAAAGCGGCCCTGGTTACCGCCGTAATCCTTGGCGGTAGGCCGTCGGCGCCCCACCTTCTTCCCGGATGATTTTTATGGGCATTTATCCCTCTACAAGGTGCCAGAGGCACTCCCTACCCCTCCCCCCATGCATTCACACCCCAAATTGCATGAAAAATGGAATTTTTGAAGGAAATGGGGGGGGGGGGGTTACCGCACGGACAACTCGGGCTGCCGCCTTCTTCTTAGTCTGCTCCAGGCCCACGGGCGCTTCCCCCTCCACGGCGGCAATCACCGTCGCCTCACTGTCACTCCCGGCCGCCATGGGAGGTGCTTCATCGGTTGTTTCCATCTCATCCACCACCGGAGGGGTCGCCGACATTTCCTCTTCCCTTTGAGCGGCCGGCCGCTGGTGAACCACATGTCGTTTGGGGCGTATTGATCCTTCTGGGGCTTCCATGGGTGGAGAGGGGGTTTTGATGGCTGGAGGTCTCTCTCTCTCCTCCGCGATTTAAAATTACAATGAATGACTCAAGAAAATAGGAAAAATATGACTAAGTAACTACACTGATAGTTGGAATGGCTCTACGCTCTTCACTCTTGTCCATCCCCATCCGAATGAGCTTCATCATTGGAGTTACCTAAAAAATAGGGGAAAACACTAGGTGAGCGAATGCTCAGTAGGAATTATATCTCAAGTACTAGCTTGCTTAAAGTATTTACATATTGCATGAATGCAAGTATAGCTATGCATGTACACATGAAAACGACAATAGAGAGAGTAAGAGATAATAGAATGAACTAGCAAGATTTCAAGCTTTCATGTAGAATGTAAATATCTCAAGAGGGTCAAGCATGTAAACGTATCAAGTCATGTCATGAGAATTGGCTATCATGTTATCAAGCAAGTAAATACCCATTTCGGGCCACACAAGTCATGTCATGTCAAGTCAAGTACAAGTCAAACATGAGTCATGGAATGTCAATCTAGCAAGTCATGCACTTATGTGCAATGTCACACCGTGATTAATATAGCTCCCATGGGCACAAGTACTTTCGGGCGCTCCTCCTAGGACCAGATCATGCCCTATATGCGCAAGCATTGAGTCATGAATATTTTTGACATCCACTATAGTTATTGCCAATATAGAGCTCCAAGGAATAACCATTGTAGGATAATAAGGTAGATTTCTTCAATGAAAGAATTCAAGGATAGAATTTTAAACAAGTATGACTCTTCGTTAAATATTCCAGAAATCAGGACATATCATAAAACTGGGCAAATAGCGCCTATCAGGCTGCCATGCTTTCAGAAAAATAGTGCCCATATGAATGGTCACCCATTTTTTGTGATCAGAACAAGCTGGAGGAAATAGTGCTCAGATGCTAGTCGCTATTCTGGAGAAAAATGGCATTGAGACAGTCGCCAATTCCTTCTGGTGCCTACATCAATGTCGCTATTTACTAATAGATAGGACAATTCTCTAAGAGGCCAGAACAGCACTCTGAGAGGGCCATTGCATGACGTTTCTTTAGAGTGACGTAATAAGAACACGGTGTCATGAGTTTTCAGGGTACAACCTGCTCGGAGGCCTTGAGGGAATCTAATGCTTCGCGTAGAATTATAGAGGTCTCATATGATGAAATCACCAGTCCGAAGGAAGGAATAACCAGCGGAGGGTTCAATCATCACCGAGAATTAATGGGGTAAGCGTAAAACCATCGAGTAATACGTGGGGTTACATCTACGGACTGAGATATAGTGCCTGATAAGAACCCTCAGTATGGGTCATAGGAAAACTCAGGCAAAACTGAGAGTCAGGTAAATGGCACCTTAGATGGTGACTTCATTTTATTAAACAGAGTCTTCTCGTTGAGGCATTATATCTAAATCATTCATATATAACAGACTGGGGCAGGACCGCTATACTCAACAGAACTCATAAAAATCTACAGTCAACCGGGACTATAATGCACCCAGGCAGGTGCGTTGTAGGACTATAACATACAGGGATAGGGGCGTTAAGGTCAACAGGCACACAACACGACCGACAAGGGCTTTAACGCACCATGAGTGGGGTGTTATAGTAACATAACGCACCTCCCATGGCCCGTTATGCTCACCAGAATGATCAGAATCCACTGTTAAACATGGGATATAATGCACCTAAACAGGGGTGTTACAGGGGTATAACGCATAGGGACAGGGGCGCTAAAGGCACCCGAACTCAGAAATCCACAGAAAACCCATAGTTTCATGCATGATATAACACACCCATACCGGGGCATTAAACAACTATAATGGACCTAGGGGAGACCGCCAGAAGGGGAAATGACGCACCTATAGAGGTGCGCCAAATGACTATAACGCACTGGGGCAGGTGCGTTATATCGGCTGGGTTTCAAGGTTCTGGAGTTTGAAATCGAACCCCCTCCAGATCGACTGATATCGATGGGGGACCTGGGGAAACACGTTTCTAAACTATGCTAGCATGCCATAACAACACACAACACCTAAACATGCCACTAGAATTAAAAGACGATGCCCATGGAGTCGATTTCAAGCATTATGGACTAAAAATTTACTAAATGAGAATGTGCACAAAAAATGAGGAAAAGGGCGTCAGACCACGGCGCATGTGGTATCGGCGGTGTCCTAATGAGGCAAGGAGTCCATCCCCCTACCTGGATTATGGCGAAAATGATGACTCGATGCTGATCCGGTGAGAGGGCGACGCGGCGCCTCCTGGCCCGACTCGGCTCCATGCTCCACGGATCAAGAGAAGATGGGCGTCAATGCGATCCTCGCGACGCGACCAATCCAACGGTACCTTCCTCGCTTCGATCAGCGGTCGTCTGGACCAAAAATTGAGAGAGGAATGCATTTATAGAAATTAGCCCAAAATCACCGAAAATAAGATTTGCACAGAAAATGATGAAAATGACGATGGATGGCGATGGATGTGGCTTCAACGGGTTCCTGGTGAAATGAGGAATCTGTTCCCCTACCTCTTACACGGTGAAGATCGCGAATCGGTGCAGATCGGGTGACGGGGGCCACACCGTCCTTCTGCTCACACGCATCTCCACGCTCCATGATTTGAGGGATGAAGGGTACCGACGCGATGCTCACGTCGAGCCCGTCCCGTCGGTACCTCCCACGCGTCGATCGGAGCCCATCTGGAATGCAAACCACGTGAAAGGGGGAGAGAGGAGAGAGAATGTATGAGGGAGAGAGAGATTCGAGAGGAAGAGAGAGAGATGAGAGAAATGGGAGGAGAGAGAGGGGTGCCAGCGATCAAAGCCCAAGCCCTCGCCGACTTCATCGCCGAATGCATGATACCTACTAAAGACTTGCCCAAGCAGTCTTTGGGACCTACATGGGAGTTGTACGTTGATGGATCATCATGTGCAACTGGTAGCGGGGAAGGACTGGTACAACTATCGCTAGAGGGGATAGAACTCTAGTATACCCTCTGCTTCAACTTCCCGACCACAAATAACATGGCTGAGTATAAAGCCTTAGTCTCAGGGCTACGAATGGCCAAGCACCTAGGGGCAACAAGTGTAAGGGTGTATAGTGACTCTAAGCTCGTCATCAGTCAAGTCTAGGTAGAGTTCGAGGCACGCAAAGCATCCATGATCAAGTACCTAGAGAAAGCCAAGACCGCAGCAAAGGCATTCTCCCACTTTGAAGTTGTCCACATCCCAAGAGAAGAAAATGTTTGAGCAGACGCCCTATCTCGTTTAGCATCTACCACCACGGTTTCCAGCTCTAGGTCCATACTGGTAGAGGAGCTGGCAGTGCCAAGCATAGAGGAACCAACACCCCAAGTGAACACCATCGACTATGAGCCTTCTTGGATGGATCCCCTATTGGATTTCCTCCTGAGGCAATAGCTCCTGAGCGACCGCATCGAAGCCCGCCGCACGCGTGCACGGGCATCCCACTTCACGGTGGTGAATGATTGACTGTATTGCCGATCCCTCTCAGCCCCACTACTAAAATGCTTGTTTCCCACGAAAGCCAATAAAGTGATTCGGGAAGTACACTAAGGGATATGTGGAAGCCACGTAAGGGGACGAACTCACACGGCCACTTATCTGGCAAGGGTACTGGTGGCCTACTTTGTAGAAAGATTGCCTTTAGTACGTCCAAAAGTGCCCGCAATGCCAAAAATTCTCCAACCTGCACCATTAGCTGGCCACGCGACTACACACCCCGATGGAGCCTCGCCCGTTTGCTCGGCGGGGGGTGGACATATTGGGTCCCTTCCTCGAATCACAAGGGAGGAAGAAATTCCTCATTGTCACCATTGACTATTTTACCAAATGGGTCGATGTTGAATCATTCGAAAATATTATAAGTGATGAGACATGGAGATTCGTGCTGCAAAGCATTATTTACCGATTTGGGATCCTAAGGGTTCCCACAATCGATAATGGTAGACAATTTATGAGCACCGCCTGGGGATCTGGAATCACTATACTTTGGTAAGGCATCCTCAAGTCAATGGACCAGTGGAAAACACCAATAGAACACTCCTCTATGGCATAAACACCTGACTGGAGCAAGCAGGTGACTTGCGGATCGACTCACTTTCGAGCATCCTGTGGGGGAAACACCCTTCCATATCGCATAGGGGATAGAGGCAGTGGTTCCAGTAGAAATTTTTAACCCCATAATCCTTCATCTTCATACATACTACATCAGCTGGTAAATTCTGACCATTAACTAGAACCTCACTAGAGGGATAATAATATTTGATAGCCGAACTCGAGCCAATAGGGGTTGAAATTTCTTATTGAGAATCCATCAACACAGGTTTCATAGATTCAGACTTAGCAAAATTTTGAGAAATAAACGAATGAGTAGCTCCGGTATCGAAAAGAACGAACGCCAGCTTAGAAAGAACAGTAAGAGTACCTTCGACCAACCCACCCTCCTCGGTGGCTTCCGTTTCGATCTCTTGGAGAGCTTGAAGCTTGCCCTACTGCCTCTGACTCCCTTGCAGCTTCTCTGATGTATCTTGATCAGCAATAAGGGGGCACTCAGAGATGCGATGGTCCCTGCTACCACCACGTAAATAGGTGCCAAGCTTGCGCCAGCACTCCTCCATCTTGTGACCCGACGGGTCACAATACTTGCAAACTGCTTTAGATTGGGTAGTCGAACCTGCCTTCTTATCTCCCTCTCTCAGCTTCTTATCCTTTGATGAACTCGACCCGCCATTGGGCCTCTTTTTGCCATTAGTGGGCCAAAAATTTCCAGAACTAGTTGTCTATTCTCTTTCCCTGTCTCTCCCTCTAATCCACTCCGTCATCTCCATCGTATCTTCAAGAACTTGGGTGTTTCTTACAATATCGGTGTAATTGTGGATCTCCATCGGCGCCAGCTGGTTGATATATTGTAGCTTCAACCCATGTAAAAATTGCTTAGCCTTCATTTTCTCGATAGATACCAAGTGCGGTGCATAACTGGACAGCCTAGCGAACTGCACCTCGTACTCAGTGACTGATAGGTTTCTCTGCTTCAAAGTAGCAAACTCCGCCGCCTTCTTTTCCTACACTCGATCTGATAAGTACTTGTTGTTAAAGTGCTCCTCCATGTTGCACGCCTATTTCCTAGCGTGGCTTCCACGGATTCCTACCAAGCACGTGCATCGCGCTCCAACTGAAATGTTGCCAAGAGGACTCACTCCTGGTCACTACACTGCATGACTCTAAAGATTCGATCTAGTTCCTTAAGCTAATGCTCAGCCTCATCTGGGTCTGCAGAACCACCAAAACGTGGGGGATTCAAGCCTCGAAAGTTTCGGTGGAGATCACCGGCTCCCTGATGCGTGGCTCCTTGCGCCACCTGCTGTAAGGCCTGGGTCAAGCCCTGAGCCATGCGTTGCATATCTTGCCACTGCGCTCACTTTGCTGCAATTGCGAAGAAGTCCTACAACGTAGGGGAATTAATTAGAAACAACCTATCAAAATTTCCTTTAGTGTTTATTAGTTAACTTAACCCGAGTCTCTACCCCATCTCACTGGGTTGGATTCAAGGCTTTACCAAGGTCACGGGTTGGAACTCTCACTGTAGCCTTTAAAATGGAGTAGGGCCAGCATTTTGGATGGGGAACTGGGATTTATATGTACCATTAAAATTTAACGGCCATCGGACCACCGAGCGCGGCGTGGTTGTCTCTGCAACTAAGCTCAGTTTCCTGGGTGTGAAGACAGACAAGGCGATGGTGCGCGTGGTGGTACGCCCAGCACAGAACTCTGATCGCGATCAAACCACTTGGGATGGCTTCGAGATGTCCATAGGTACGCCTCTGAGGAAGGGATCTACCAGAAGATCAATGGGGAAGGTGTGGTACAATCTTCAAACTCGCTTCATGACCTGGGTGAATAGATTCACACTGGCCTTGTGCAGTCATACGGAAAATGGGGTCACTATCTGAGCTGAGGTTGAAACGACGCGAGACCACTTCTGGCACGAAGAAGACTCAAAGTAGAACAAATGCACAAAATAGGGTTTGTGCTGATTCACTCCGTTGACTTTGGTGTAGCTTTCACAACTCGAGCCTCAGAACCTGACTGGGATCTGTAGACAACAGGATGGTGGTTCCGCTAAAGCCGTGGATGGGGGGCGATGGTGTGGGACTTCGGGGCCGCCATGGATGATCTTGAGTGATTGGGTGGTGGGGGATGCAGTGGGAAGGGTGCTGGAGGAGGCTGGGGGTGCCGGAGGCTAGGATGGGCGAGCTAGGGTTAGGGTTTTAGTGGGTGCACAGGGTTTAGGGAAGAGAGGGGGGCGCAGCCTGAAATTTTGGTGGAGGGAAATAATATTGGTTTTGGTAATTTCCTAAATAGGAGGAGGAATTTTAGAAGGGATAGAATATTAGAAAGGGATGTTAGGGAGGATTTAGAGGGCTGGGATTTAATTTGAGAGGGATTACGAAAGAGATAAAGAGAGAGGGAAGAAGGGTGCACTGGTTTCCTTGGGAGGGGGAGAGAAATTAGTAAAGAGGGAGATATTCTAGGGAGGGTGCTAATGTGGCAAGGAGGATACAGAAAGAGGGGAGGTGGGAGTTAACCAAGAGTTGGAGAGAGAGAGAGAAGGTGTAATGCCCCAAACCTTTTGGGTATTTCCCAGATATTTATCGGGTCAAGATCCGTGAGTTTTGGATCCTCCCTTATGGGTCCCGGATCTGCCTTTTCAGAGTGTTCGGCTCCGTTGTGTCCAAAATTATGTTTCGGACATCTTCCGTGCATGGATATGTGCTTTTTGGAGCTATTTCGGAGGTCCGGAGTGCGTTCCGTGGGTTTTTCTACGCGTTTTCTGATTCCCAGTCATGTATCGGCATTCACCTTCGGAACCCCGTGTAGGGTAAACCGTTGCGTTCTCCGACTCCAGAACATTACCAATGAGGATCGCGATGGTAATTTTTTCATATTTTTCTAAATTTTTCGAGCACGAGCACCTGTCACCGCTGCCACGGTCGTCGTTGCCGCCGCCGCGGCTAGTGGGGTGAGGAGGCTGCCATGGCCCTCTCTCTTCCCCTCCTTCCTCTCCCTCTCTGGTTCTCTTTCTCCCTTCTTCCCCTTCCTCTTCTTCTTCGTTCGAGAGGCGACGGAGCCCTAGGCTATTCTCCCTCTCCCTCTCATTCCCTCTTTTCTCTCTTTTCCTCTTTCTCTCCTCCCCTCATCTTTCATCTTCTTCGTCTCCGACGTCGTGGGCGGGAAGCGTCGCCGGCCGTGCCGGTGGAGGGACGGTTTGGGCAGTGAGCGCGCGAGTGTGCCGTCGGGGAGAGTCACGGGCGCACCGGGGAAGGGTTTTAGGGTAGTGTACCAGTGAAGAGGGCCCGGGGTGTGTCAGGGAGCGGCGCACGGGAGTGTGCCGGTGAATGCTCCAACGGGTGTGCCGGGGAAGCCTTCGGCGGGTGTGCCGGGGAAGATCCGCACCAAGCATGCCGGGGAAGAGGGCACGCGGTGTGCCGGCGAAGGCCCTGACGGGGTGTACCGGGGAAGGGCCGCCCAGGGTGTGCCGCTGGAGGCCAGGCTGATCATGGAGTACTTTCAACAAGAGGACTTCTGGTGTTGTCTGGCGGGGCCCACCACCACTTCGTTGGGGCCGTCACTCCTTGTGGACATGCACCCGTGTTTCCCCTTACGGCCTTGGCCTAGGAGAAACTCTGTCAAAATTTCATCAGAAATTGACAGAGACTTGGTCATCTTCAACAGTGGCCCCCTCTTGGAGTCCAGACTTCATCATCTCGTTCATTACCTCCCCTTTCTCCTTCATTCATTTGGTTGTAGGGTTTATGGCACTTAGTAGGCCTTTGGCAGGGTCATGCAGCTGGGGGCCTTGTAGGCGTGCCGGGGGAAAGACTCTAGGGAGCGCACCGGTGAAGGCCTTTAATGGGTGTGCCGGTGAATGACTCCGGAGGGTGTGCCGGCGAAGGCCCTTAACGGGCGTGCCGGGGGACGACTCTGGCGAGTATGCCGGCGAAGGACTGCTTGGGCTGCACCAGGGGAGACTCCCTTATGCCGTGCCAGTGAAGGGTTGGTCAGGGTGTGCTGGCAGAAGTCCTTAACGGGCGTGCCGGCGAGCGTCGCACGAGGGCGTGCCGACGAAGGCCCCTAACGGGCGTGCCGACGAAGGGGCACCTGGGGCGTGCCGGCAGAGGCTCTTTACGGGTGTGTCGGTGAAGGGGCGCCTGGGGCTCGATCCATTTCCCCTTTTCCCTTCCTTTCTTCCCTTTGATTATAGTGAGATGTTCCTCTTCCTTTGTAGCTTGCTTTCTCATTGTTTGCAATTTGTTCTGACTTTCGTCTATTGCACTTTGAAGATAAATGACGACTTCTTCTTCCTACTCCTCTTCTTCACTATCACTCTCCTCATGGGCTTCTTGGCCCTAAATGTTACCAATTCCTCTAGCCTGATATGGATCATCTAGAATCTTCCCGCTCCTAAGGATAGATATAGCCTTGACATTCTCGAATTAAGGGCCCATAGGAGGAGGAGGCTGAGGTTGGTTCGGTTGATTGGGTTGAGGAAGAAGGGGAGCTCTTTGTGGGAAGCCAGTGGATTGTTGATTCCTGGGGTTAGCCACAGGTTGGCTAGGAAGCTAGCCTACCTCTCTTCTCATGCTATTTGCTACTAGCTACCCTATTTAACCCTCCAACTTAGCCATAGATTGTTGCTGAGACAAAATGAGTTGTTGTTGAGCCAGAATGAGTTGTTAAAGTTGGTCAAATTTGTCATCCACATTGGGTTGAGGGTGTTGAGGAGGAGGTGACTGATATTGGGGTTGATGAAAATGATTAGAAGAATATTGATTATTTGGGCCTTGAAAAGACTGAGAGTGTTGGTACAGGGCCTGAGCTTGATGCAATGGAGGTTGAGGGTATTGATGTTGAGCTTGTTGAAAAGGAGATTGAAAATGTTGGTGAGACTGATTTGCCATTTGAAAGGGTAGTTTTTAGACAGCTTGGTTTGAGGGATTCGTCTGCATAGGTGGACCTTGTTGAGGCTTCCAAGAAAAATTAGGGTGATTTCTCCAGCCTGGATTATAGGTGTTAGAATAGGGATCATAAGCAGGTTTGGATACACCCTGAGCAGCGAAAATCTATTCTTGGATGAAAGGGGAAAGTTGGGCCGTCGTAGGGTAATCAGTGACAAGGTGAGTTGGGCTAGAACACAGAGCATAAAGCTCTTGAAGGTTAGAATCTGAGCAAGGTTGTGATTGTTGAACAGAGGAAAAAGAAGGTTCCTATCTATTCATGGATAACAATTGATCTAGCTTTTGAGCTACTAAATCCACCTTCTTCATCTTTTGTGCCAACAAGTCCATTTTGTTCAATTTTTGTGTAATGACATTATGATCCATCTTGTTCTCAAATTCTCCTTGGTTTCTAACTTCATAAAACCCACTTTTTTTAGATGGCCCAATCATTCGCTCATAAGATGAGAGCGAGGCATGACTAATAGAGTTTTCACTTAGCATCTCAAATAAGTCATAAGCTTCCTCCTCACTTTTACTCATAAATGCTCCCCCACATGAAGTATCCACCATATGTCTATAATTTTTCATCTAACTCTCATAGAATGTCTAGACAATTTGCCATCTTGATAAACCATGGTGAGGGCATTTCCTTAATAAATCTTTCAATCTATCTCACGCCTCATGCATTTGTTCTCCAGAATTTTGTGTAAATCCAGTTATGGCTCTCCTCATTGTATTGATTTCCACTTTGAGACCGTCTATATTCTGGAGCGGCATTTTGATGACCATTTATATCCTTGTGCCTTGGTTTTGCCCTCTTTGCATCATTCCATTCAAGGTTTTTCATCTTTCTGTCTCTCACTCACCCGTGTCAGCTTAGGCTTCGTTGTTAGTCAGTTAAATGTCAAGCATACACACATTGACACATTCACACACAACATTCATTTGCAAAAATCAAAACAAAAGAAAACATGTCATATCACTATCATAGCATCCATGTGTGCATAAGTCACATAGTACATCAGACCTGTCCCTCTGGGCCTCTACTGTCACCCGTCCCCTCATGTCTCTTCGATGGCAAGGCCATCGCTGAGCTCGACTCCTCCCGGTGCCGTCGGTGCCGCTCCTCCTCCTCATCAGCGGTTGGAAGAACTCGTGACGTAACCATGGAAGGAGCTGTGTGTGCCATGCGTACTGCCACTTGGAGCTCCGCTACGCTCCGGCCTACGGCTCATCCTCTCCTACGCCCACACCTCTCCTCTCAGCTCGACTGCCTCTATCCGAGCCTACTCTGCCTCTGTGCAAGAGTGCTCCGCCTCTGCTCGGTAGCGGTCTACCAATGTGGCCTCAGCCCGACTGCGCTCCAACTCCGCACGGAGAAGCACCAGCTCTGTCGGGACTACTGTGCAGCTGCGCTCCACCTCCTCCCTCAAGCGAGTGACCTCACCCAGGGCCATCGTCAGCTCAGTCATATGCATATGCATGCATCATGGACAGTTAATCACATTTCATAATCATAATTAACAAGGGGAAAGTGTAGCTATTTACTTACCCTCTCGCTGAGTGCCACCTTGGCCACCTCAGCCCATGCCACCATCCTGGTGAACTCTGCATCCTGCTCGGCACGGTCTGCAAGTGTCTGGGAGGAAGAAGGAGCGTCAGCTCACTGACGCTGGGTCCCCTCGGCTCGCTGCATTTAGAAGTCCAGGTTAGTCAACATCATAAGCATATGCATAATAGAGTTTTGAGTTCAGTAAAACTCACCAGGAGGTCTAACGCTTGCCAGAGCTCATCTCGCTCTAGGACAGTGGAGTGGAGGAGGCCCTGGACCTCAGCGATCCGCCCTTGGGGGTTGAGCTGCATATAGAAGGTCAAATGTCAGTGCATCATAACCATAAAAGCATATTATAAAGCATAGAGTTTAGAGTCATACCGGTCATCGAGGGCCACGGAAGACCTAGTCTTTGTAGCGCCGGGTGTAGGCCATCAGATAGGCCTCCTCGCTCTCTGCTCGAGCGGCTACCACTCGCACGAGTGCCGTCCAATCCTGGATCTGCTCGACTGCTCGAGTAGTCTAGTCCGTCTCCGTCGCTAGCCCTTGAGCGTGCCCACCGACCCGCTCCACCGACTTCTCAGGCGCCGGGAAGTCAACCTGGTGGACCCTGATGGTCCTCATCATGAGCCGATGGTACAGGGGCTCCACTACGTTCATGCAGTGGAGCCAGATATCCCTCCCCGCGTAAGCCAGGGCCGCCACGACCCACGGCTGGCCCTTGTGCCCCTCACTCTGGTAGGGCGTAAATCGGACCTGTCAAATAGGCAAAATGCATCAGCATACAGAGCATATAGTTGCATTAATTCAAAATTTAAGTTTAGAACCTTACTGAGGCATAGGGCAGAGTGTCGAGGTCGTCTTGGATCGCCCGGACCTGGCGTCACAGGGATCTGACCTCCCGTGGTGCCATCCACCATCTCACGATGGGCAGTCACTCTAGATGGGTCTCCTCTCCTCTCCCCAGCCCGGGGAGGTGCACATAGGCCCACACCTGCATCGCATTTCATTAAATGTCAGCATATAGAATTCATATAGCAATTACATAATCATTTAGGAAGCAAGTCGTACCTAGAGTAGGGGCGAGAACCCACAGAGCATTGTTCGTCGGCTGGTAGAGCTCAGCGTGTCGAAGAGGAAGGTGAGGACCGTCGCTCCCCAGGCATACTCGCCAACTCAGTCGACGTCCTCGAGAAGAGGAAGTAGCCGATAGCTGACAATGTCCGCTCAGGTGGCGAAGAGGATCCTCCTGAATTGCATCATCAGGAAGCGTCTCAGCACCATGTCCGCCTCTGGCCCTACCGCAGCTACTACCCGTGGTCATACCTAGTCCTTGAGCCGCTGCAGGTGCTACTCTGACAGCTCCCCCATGGTGATCCCTGCACCCCTCAAGCCGAGGGTCTCCTGCAGCCTCACTCTCGTCAGGGTCATCGACTGTCGCTCCAGTCACAGCAGCTCCAAGCCCAGCAACCTCTGAGCCAGCTCTCGGTAGTCGGGGAAAGTCCTCCCGCTGACCGGCAGCTCGTGCACGTGTACTCCGGTGATGCACTCGACGTCCTCCAACGTCGGGACCATGTGGCACCATGGAAGGAGGAACATCCGGCTCACTGGATCCCAGCGATCGTGCAGGGCGTAGAGCAGCGCCGTGTCAAGCTGCGTCACCTCTGCTCCGAGGAACTCCCCGAAGCCCATGGCTGCTAGCCTCTCATGCTGGAAGTCTGGTAGTGCGAGGTACACTGCTAGGACTTGAAGCCAGGAGATCCGGGTCTTACGCTTTCCCTGCATGCATTTAAACAATTTGCATTAGTCATTCAGATCATAATAAGTCATGAATTGCATAAAAAAAGAAAAAAAAAAGAGACCAGTCTGTCAAAGTAACAGTCCCCACTGGGCCGTTTACATCCCAAAGCGGTTGGTTTCTGGCCACCTACATTTCTAAGAATGGCCCCCTCACTGACCTAAGGTTCACGGTCACCCATTGACCATTTTGTTTAGTGGACGGTCCGTTGAAGACTGTTCATCATCTTAAAACGGCCCAATGGGTATCGTTCAATTCATAATGGGTCTGTCTCTATAACGGTAGTTTTTAGACCGTCTATGTCCAGAACGGTCCTCTCATGACTGTATGCCCCCCTCAAGCCTCGTTGATTGGAGTCTCCGCGGCCAGTCTATTCACCATTTGCATAGGAGACGGTCTATTGGAGGCCACGTTGTTCTTAACACCTTAGCTTCTGAACGGTCCGGTCAGGACCATCCAGCCTCTCTACGGTCTTCCTCAGACCGTGTTCGCTCCCCAATTCCCCTGACGGTTCAACTCCCTCTGAACTGTCACCTATGGACCGTTCCACACCCAGATGGTTCTATGTGAACTGTGTAGTTTGATCAAGCGGTCCCTATGGGACCATGTTTCTACCACCGTGCCCGATGGCAGTTAAACCCTTCCCCACCGGTGGTGACGACCAGAGCCACCTCCCAACCAGTCCAAAGGGGGACGAATGCCCCTCTTTTAGCACCTAGGGCTACATGCATAAGGGATTCGGGGGGCTACCTTAAATGGGCATGGTCCTTTGGCCGGTCTCTCAGCCGTAGTCACCGGAGCTTCCTCCTCCGTTGGTGCTCCGGTCTCCTCCGACATCGCAGCAAGTGTGGGGGGGGCTTCCCCGGCAGTGGGCGGTGGTGGTACACCTCCTTCAGTCGTAGATGGAGGTGCCTCTATCTCCTTCGGTGGGTTCACCTGCGGCGGTGGTGGCGGTCGCGGTGGCGGGGCATCTCCTCCGGTCATCCTCCGATGAGCAAGGCGGCTCAACGCTTGTTTCTTGAAGTGCATACAAAGGTTGTGAGAGAGTGGGGGGGAGTGTGGAATGGGAAATGAGAAGAGAAAGGAGGGAGAGGTGGTGAGCCCGGTGGTGAAGAATATTGCAGCATCATCTCCATATCACCCTCAAGGCAACGGCCAGGCCGAAGCCACTAATAAAACCCTTCTCAGAATTATAAAGAAAACATGCGAATCTTACAAATTTTCTGATTGTCCTGAAAGATTAGTGAAAGCTCTATGGACTTACCGCACCTCCGTCAGTACTCCTACGGGGCAAACCCCATATGCTCTCACCTATGGGATGGAGGTGATGCTCCCATAGAGATCTTGATCCCTTCCCTAAGGGTACAGCTCGATAAGGAACTTAATATCGATGAACGTCGAGAGGCATTGCTCGTCCAGCTGGAACTCCTACATGAGAAGAAGCTGAACGCGACCGATCACGTATCTGCATATCAAAAGAGAGTTTTGCGTTATTTTCAAAAGAAGGTAATTGAACGTAAATTCCAAGTAGGTGATTTGGTTTTAAAACGCAAGTTCATTCGGTCTGCATGTCCTAGATCTAAATTACAACCTAACTGGGAAGGGTCATTCGTCGTTAGAGAGACTTACCCAGGGAACGCGTACCGCTTAGTTAACGCAGAAGGTGAGGAGCTGTCTCACGCTTAGAATGGGTTGTATCTTAAGCGTTTCTTTCCTTAGAGTCAAGACTGTGCCACCCCAGTAACGAGGCGTCTTTCCCTTTCGCCACAAAGGAGGACTCTGAGCACGGCAATCACACACACAACACGATGTTCCTGGTCGGGTTCCCCGAATTTGTAGTCACCATTTCTCCTTGGCCATGCTTAAGGTAAAAGTCAAGGTCCCTGTCTGTTTCTCTCCTCGATCGACTCCAGGGGAAAGAGGTGAATAAGGGGGCAATGACTAATCTAGACACTCTGATAAGAGGAGGTCTCAAATAGTGGCAGTCCGTTATGACCTCATGTCACGAAGAAAAAGTAAAGAAAATAAAAGAAGGAGCAACCATCATGACAAGAAATAAAAATCCATATCAGAAGTCCACAGCTCGCAATTACAAAAGCTCCAAAAGAAAAAGATAAGAACTAGGCATGACAAGAGTGGCAGTATAGTTTCCCCGCAAGACGTTATGAGCCCGGTCGTATGCGTGCCTAGGGTGGACAAAAATTCGATGACGGACGTAAAGCCCCGACGCAACAGACCGAATCTCTGAATGGGCTATCTAGAAAGGAACTCAAGCCTTAAAAACTTCTATACCTGGCCTAAGCTTATCCTCATGTTTCTATTTTCCTTTTCCGGACTAGACAATATCCTGGGTATGGCCTTGGTAGAAGCATCGTCACACAGATTGACCCTAGCCAGGGGTTGTCACTTCAAGAGCACGCCAACCTCGGGAAAACTCTTAATGGGACAGGGAAGATCCTCGCTGCTAGGACGATACTGCTTTCCAAAACCTAAAAAAAAAATCAAATCGAATCTGGTCGGACAGCTTCGTGGCATCCTCTAATAACTAGGCTCGCCTTACCATCTCTGAATAGACTTGAATGTCCATTTGTGCTAGTTGAGTGATGTATTGTAGATGAAGCCCATTAAGAAATCTCCAGGCCTTCATCTTCTCAGTACACACTCGGTGTAGTGCATACCTTGATAGCCCGAAGCATTGTGCCTCATACTCAGTCACTGATAGAGTCCTTTGTTTATATGTGGCAAACTCCGCAGCTTTCTTTTCTTGTATTCGGTCTGAGCAATATTTGTTATTGTAATATTCTATGAACTCGCCCCACGTGGCGTGGTCATGTGGCAAAGTGGCTTCAACGAATTCCCACCAGAAATGGGCATCCCGCTCTAGTTGGAAAGTCGTTAACAAAACCTTCTCCTCATCCGTGCATTGTATTACATGGAATATCATTTCAATCTCCTTGATCCAATTCTCGGTACCGTCAGGGTCGGATGAGCCGGTGAACTTCGGTGGGTTCATGTTGCAAAAACTACGGTGGAGATCACCCACTCCACGATTCATACCCCCTTGCGCCACTTGTTTTAATGCTTGGGTGAGGCCTTGAACAGTGCGTCACATATCACACCACTGAGCACGTTCGGCAGCCATGGTCCAACAAGATTTAAATAACTATACTAGTATACGATTAACCAAGAGTCTGATCTCCCTAAGTTAACTTAACCCATGGCTCTATCCATCTCACTGGGTAAAAGGTATAAACCTACCCTTGGACTTGGTTTCCTAGGAATTTGAATATCCTAGGCTCTGATACCACAAAAACTATCACGTCCGGAGCGCGAAAAGAACTCGATATGCGTGACGAGTTTAAATCAATCATGTTAATCGGAGTATAAGGAATTCGACACATAGACAGAGTACACAAATAGAAAGATAAATAACCAATCCAATTTATCCATTAGTAACTTCAATATCCCAAAGTATAACTATTATTGCACAATTCATTCACTGATAATAATAATCCATTTGCAATTAGACTCAATAAAGAAGAAAATACAATAATAGACTCAAGAAAAGGTAAAAGACTCGATGTAGATAATCTTGGACGGCTTCTAATGTCTTCACTTGTGACCATCCCCATCCGAATGATCCTCATCATCGGAGTTACCTGAAAAATTAGGGGAAAGAACTAGGTGAGAGAACGCTCAGTAGGGATTATATCTCAAGAATAAGCTTGCTTTAAGTAAATTACATGTTGCATGAAATGCAAGTATAGCTATGTATGAACGTGATAAAACATCAAGATTGGACTAGCAAGAAGTAATATAGATGAACTAGCAAGATTTCAAAATAGTCATATCAAGTTAACAAGGACATCAAGCATATAATATCTTGTCATGTCTTGATATAAAACCCCTTTGCATCGGTATAAATCCAATAGCGATGATGAAACCTGCTATTCTGTCTTGACGTCATGGCCTTCCACCTAAGTCAAGCTGTACGGCATCATGACCATACGTCTAAGCCGTTAAATATCCTTCCTTGGCGTTATGGCATTTCGCCTAAGCCAAGTTGCCCGGCGTCATAGTCCTATGCCTAAGCCGGTAAACACTTTGTCTTGGCGTCATGGCCTTCCGCCTAAGCCAAGTTGTACAGCGTCATGGCACTTTGCCTAAGCTGTTTAAAAAATTTTGTCTTGATATCATGACCTTCTGCCTAAGCCAAGTTGTACGGCATCATGGTAATTTGCCTAAGCCGTCTAAAAATGCTATCTTGGCGTCATGGCCTTTCGCCTAAGTCAAGCCGTTTAAGCATTCTACGGTGTCATGGTAATTCGCCTAAGCCGTTTAAAATCCTGCCTTGGCGTCATGGCCTTCCGCCTAAGCCAAGTCATACGGCGTCATGACCATACGTCTAAGCTGTTAAATACCCTACCTTGGCGTCATGGCCTTCTGCCTAAGCCAAGCTGTACGGCGTCATGGTAATTTGCTAACCGTCCAAAAAAAAAATTCTACCTTAGCGTCACGACCTTATGTCTAAGCCAAGTCATTCGATATCATGACCTCCGGTATAAGCCAACAAATATCTTACCATTGGCTCTAAGTTTATATCTGAACCAATGAACAAAAAGACCCCTTGGTTCCACACCAACCCTTGATCCCTCTAGGGATTCGCCACAACATGTGACACCTTCTCTCTATCACCATGGCATCAGTCACCCACTTATAAGAGAGTCGACCTGCATATGTACTTACTGAGCCCTACAAAAAAAGAGAGAGAGAAAAAAAAGAAAGAAGATGAGAAAAGAAGAAGGAAAGAAAAGAAAAAAAGAAGAAGAAAAAGAAGAAGAAAAATTGAAATGATACGATTTGCATGCCTGCCTGTTCCACGTGCATGCTTGTATGTAGTATAATATCAATACACTTCCTTCATATTTCTAGGACCGCATGTTTCCTTGCTAAATAACGGTGCACAGATTCTATGTCTGTGTGCGTCACGTCACACACTAAGAGATGAAAAGCTAATTCTCAGTGAGTGCATACGTCCAGGGGAAGAATCGTAGCTATGTTGCTAGCAGAACTCGCATGATACATGCTAGATGAAACTCCCACACTTCACATACGATATGGGCAATGGTTCTTAGTCATAGAGACATCATAAATTCTTCTTAACACTTCATAGATGCCCAAATCTTTTCACTCACATAAAGGGTAGCCGTGAGGGAAAAGCTGTCTACCCCTTAAATATATATGTGTGTGTGTGTGTGTGTGTGTGTGTGTGTGTGTGTGTGTGGGCGAGTGGTGGTGCTAGCCCTCTGAGGGGCTCTCCCGAAGGAGTCGCCAGTACAGCTGGTGAGGAGTCTGACATGGCCGGTGGTAGCCGCGTCGTCCTGACCGATGATGACCTAGCAGCGCTGGACACCCGGCGCCGGGCGAGGAAGAGAGCAAGGACTTCCACCTTTGCCCGGAGTCGCGTCCCCCCTTCTCCGCCATCTAAGCCGCTTTCTTCCGAGGCGCTGCCACCACTGCTGGCTGGGGAGTCGGTGGTCGCTGCTTTTGTGTCAGTCTCCACGGCACGGGGGCAGGACAAGGGCAAGGCTCCTGCGACTAATGACGTTAGTGCCTCTTCTCCGCCGGGATCTCCTCAGCGCAGCCAGTCCTCACCTCCCGAGGACTTGACCTCTGGGCTGGCCGGGATCATGACTATTGTCAATCTCATGGGGAGTAGCGCGTAATGGTACGAGCGTACCAGTGAGTTTGGCCCTACAGCCGAGAAGGAACTGACGACGGTGGCTTCGAGGAGCGCATGCCTGGTCGTCAGTGCCTTCGGCTTGTGGAGGCATCACTTCCAGGGGCCCGCTCAGATGTTGGAAGCCAGTCAGGCTACCCAGGTTGAGCTCGATGGGCGCCTGAAGGAGTCCGAGGCGGCTTGTGCTGAGCTCCAGAGGCAGTCAGTCCAGCAAGGACTAGCCCTTGCTGGCATGGAACGTGACCGTGACCACTTCCGGGCGCAGGCTAACGCAGCTGAGGAGTGAGCAGCAAAGCTAGTGACGAAGGTCTGGGCCACGAAGACCTATGCTCTGGAGGCTGAGGCAGAGATTGCCATGCTGTGCTACTCGATGTCGACTGCGGGCGAAGAAGCGATGGAGCGCTTCCATTCCTCTTCGGCCTATCGAGATAAGCTGACGGAGGTGGCCCTAGAGTTTTACAGGTCGGCTCGCGACCGTGGCTTCCGGGAGGGCTGGAGCGCCGCTGTGAAGGCCACGACGAAAAGCCTTGGCCGTGAGGCTCCGGTTCTTCTTCCCCCCTCGACTCCTTATGGCCCGGAGGCCGAAGATGGTGAGGGAGAGCCTGACGCCGAAGGTGCGGATGTTGAGGAGTCGACGCAGGGGCCGAGCACGGTCGGGTGAGCACCTATGGACGTCTCGGCGGTGGGAGGCCAAGTGGTGGACCTGGACGAGGACTCACCTCCAGCTGGAGCTGATGTTGCACGTGATCCCAACGAGACTGGGACACGTGATGATGTACCCGGGGTATACCCTTAGAAGGGTGCCCCTACTTACTTATTTTCATATTCTCTTCTGTTTCTGCCTCGGTGGCAGTTTTCTTTTGTAAACTCTTGCTTCAGAATGGAGAACTTCTCTTTGTTTCACAAATCTCGAAATCTCTTCCGTGTACCTTCCTTCTAAGAGCTATTGCATACCATGTTTTGTCGTGCCGTGTCCTGCAGCTGATGTGTTGTGAAGGCTCATTTATTATTTTTAGACGTGAGGTAAGCTGAGATTTGCATTTTTCCTTGGGCTTTGTGCTGAAGCTAGTACTCTTCTTCGATGCACTTAGGCTTCCTGTGACCAGTTGTTCACTGGGTCAGTACTCGTGGCATGTTATTTGTGATTTTTCATGAATTGTGATGGCGCCGTGTGTGTACTGAGATGTGGATACTGAGCTATTTTTGATGCCTGTGTGCATTGTATGAGTGCACAGCACAAGCATGTGGGCTAATAACCCACAGGTCGAGGATCTTTTCAGAAGGTTCTGGCCAGTCGAGATAATTGCTTCTTCTCGATGTGACTTCATCTTGGCTTCCTGTGCCTTGATGTTGTCTGTTCCTATGCTATTGTTGGTAATTTTTCTGGCATTGGCATCAGCATTTGTGAGTGTTGGGGAATTGGTAGGCATTCCTGCTGATTGAGTACCCTTTGCTCTGTATTTTCTCTCTTGGGTGTTGGGTTCTCGAGGCATGCTCGTAGTCCTTGAGATGCATCCATTCAGATTGTTATTCTGGCTGTCGTTTCTCATTGTCGTGGGTCTTTCTTGATGAGCTACTTGATGCATGACTCGTTCCCCATGGTCGTGTGATCAGCTACTATTATGCCTTGATGTGACCCTACTTGTAGTTGTATTCTGTAGTTCTGTGTCCTGCACGGAGCCAGAATCCTACGAGTGTTGCCATTATTGTTGTTTTGTAAGTGCTATTTCTCTATGATTTTATGTGTCTATCATTAGCACTTTGTGGACCAACTCCTGTCGATTAGCTTTGCTACACTCCTTTTCTCCCGATAGAGTTAGCTTACGACTCGATCAGATGTAATATCTGAGTGAGGACTGACTTGTTTATGTTTGTGGTCCAGTGCTATTGTCATTGGCATCCTGTGTGCCAGGTGTTCCCTGTTACCTTTGGCACTGGAACCGATGATGTTGTCGAGCTGTCAGTTGTGAGGATTGTGTCTCCTTGTTTAAGCTGAAGCTTGCTGTGTTGTCGTTTCATTTTTCGTGATCTGTGCTGTGGCAGTCGTGTCTCTTTTCTTGTGAGACGTAAGCGACGTTGCCTTGTTTCAGAGGTATCTGACTTGTAATCACTTGTGTCGTGCTCGGTCTTGAGCGTGTACTTGTGATCATGGTCTAACTAGGTGCCTCTGAGCTGTGTTTCGCAAGATTTGTGTTGCTTCCTGTTAGTATGTTGGGGTTGTTCTTCTCTGCTTCTCCTTTGCCTAGTCCTTAAATTTCAAGGATGAAATTTCTTAAAGGAGGGGAGGATGTACTGCCCTGGATCCTTATTGGGTCTTGTTAGATCATAAAATTAGAAAAAATTTCTAATTTCTTCTATTTATAACCTTCACACCCTCTCTCCTCCCTGATTTCTCTCATCTCTTTCTCTCTCTCATTCTCTCTCATCTCTGGGCCGTTCAATGAGGGGCACGCGACCGTGGAGAGCTAGTCGAGGCAGGGACACGTTGGAGTGATCGGGATGCATGATGGAGCGACTGATTGAGCGTGGCGTAACGCGATCCATCAGTGGATTCTGAGAAGGCGCGGTTCGTGATTCGATAATTTTCGACATGGTTTAGTCACTTCGGCACACGGTTTCTTTGGTGGAGGTAGGGAGACGGATCACCTACTTCTCTTGCATGTTTTCCCTACAGTTTCACACCGTTCGGTGCTAAAACGGACGAGTTTGGGCTCGTTTAGGTAAAATCATGATTTTTTAAAGTTCGTAGGGTTCCCCGAAAAATGTTGACAGTTTTTAAATCAACTAGTCTCAAATGACTCCCTGGAACGTCAGTGTTCCATAGTCGCTGATTTCATGTCGATCGGCGGTCATTCGAGATTGTTAGGAGCCCGAGAAGTCTGGTGGGTCCATTTGGGTCGATTTGAAGAAATCATCTGTTTCTTGCCATTTCTCAGCCAATCTAACTCCCGTCGGAGTCTATGTGTTATATATCATCGTTGTGGTTGTATCCCCTTCATTTTGGAATGGACGGGGCATGGAAAGGCCACGATCGGGCCGATCCCATGGTTTGTTCGCCGTGACGTCCACACGATTTAACAGTAACCGTGTAGGGCTTAGCGCAGCTGGTTTTGGACAGTTTAGTCTAGGTCGATGTTGACACTAAAGATATTCCTAACATTTTCAGACTTCTACTTTGACAGGTCTTAAGTTCTAATCGAGTATTCTTACACCGACAGAGAAGAAAAGAAGGAAAATGGTGGAAGCCGAACAAAAGATGAGTCCAAAGGGAAGATGCTCAGCCTCAAGGGACAGCCGCTAAAGCAAGACCTGAGAGCTCGGGAGGATAGTCGAGACCATCCCTGAAGAAGCAATCAAAATTGCAGATACGAGTGAAGCCGGCTCGGCATCGCCAAAGGCCGTGTCAGCAAGGAAACCCGCGTGCTTGAACTAAACACATATGGCATCCGGACTAAAGCCGTATGGCAAACCGAGAGCTTCGTCAACACCCTGCCAAGGTCTTTTAGGAGCCGTGGTACAAAGAATCGTGAATGGTGACTTCTAGAATCATTCCCAGACTAGTCGGCTAGCTTTCAGCAAGTGAATGAAGTTAAAACGGTGTCACAGTTCACCGGCGTGCCTCTTAAAACGGCACCATCAACCCTGGTGTGCAAAAACACCCTACTGAAGCCCCTGTTCCCGGCAAGCAAAGACCCAGAGGAGACTCTCCTCAGCGCCTAGAGACTTGGGTTGAGTTAGTAATAAAGACCCCTAAGGAAAATAGTAGAACGTCCTAAATTCTTTCATTATGCTTGCAGGTCTTGACTAATGGCTGCTGAATGCATGCAAAGGAGAGAGATGCAGTGGACAGTGTAGGGCCTGACCCAGGCATTGCAATAGGTGTCGTAGGGAGGTGCACATGATGGAGCTGGTGACCTCCACCAGAATTTTCGAGGCATGAATCCCCCACGATTCAATGGTTCTCTAGACTAGGACGAGGCAGAGCATTGGGTTAAAGAGATGGACCGTAGGTGACGCAGTGCAGTGACTAGGAGCGTATGCTATTGGCAACATTCCAATTAGAATGAGATGCCCGTGCTTGCTGGGAATCGGTGGAGCCGACATTAGCTGGTGACCCAATGACATGGGATAAATTTCTTTAGCAATTCAAAAACAAATATTTCTCAGACTGAAGTCAAAAAAAGAAGGTGACTGAATTTGCATCTGTTCAACAAAGGAACCTGTCGGTAGTTGAGTACGAGGCACAGTTTTCTCGACTTTTCCGTTATGCATCGCATCTAGTTAATAATGAGAAGATGAAGGCGAAACGATTTCTGAATGGGCTAAAATTGTAGTACATCAACTAGTTGGCCCCACTGGAGATTTATGCTGAGATTGTACAGAAGGCACAGGTGTTGGAGGACACCATTGAAATGACCGACCATATCAGGGGAAGAGATAAGAAGAGGGAGAAAACTACGAGCTCCAGAAATTTCAAACCCACCAATGGCAAGAAGATGCCCAATGGCGGGCTGAGTTTTTGGAAGGACAAGAAGCTGAAAGAAGGCAACAAGAAGGCCGAATCTACTGCCCCGTCCAAGGCAGTTTTCAAGTACTGTGACCGACCAGGTCATAAGATGGAGGAATGATGGCGTAAGTTAGGCGCGTGCCTATGATGTGGAAGCAAGGACCGTCAAATCCCCGAGTGCCCACTCATCATCGATCAAGCTCCACCCGAGAAGTCGCAAGGGAGTCAGAAGTGGTAGGGCAGGCTCTAAGCCCTTCATGAAACTGAAGCCAAGGCCACCGAGGAGGGTGGTGTTTTGGAAGGTACCCTTGTTATTCTTTCTAAGCCAACAATTGTTCTTTTTGACATCAGAGCTACTCATTCATTTATTTCTTAGAATTTTGCTAAATCCTTATCAGTGAAACCTGTATTAATGGAATCTCACCTTATGATTACCACCCCTATTGGATCGAGATCAGAAATTAAGTACTTTTATCCTTCTATTGAGGTCCTGATAAATGATCATAATTTGCCTGCTGATTTGGTGTGTATGGAAATGAGTGGTTATGATGTAATCTTAGGAACATATTGGTTGGCTAGACATGATGCTAGCGTTTATTAGTTAATTACATCCTCCAAGGAGGAGGAAAATCTTTGATTAATTGCCGAGATAACGAGCCGTTCGAGGCAAAGATAAAATGGAAGAGAATGCATGTGAAGATGAGATTGACAAGACCACATAAGGGGTTTTGTTTGTTATTTTAATCATGTAGAGCAAGCATAATTTATTGAATCTGAACCTTGGTAGTAGGCAGAGAACTTAGGCCCGAAGACCACCATCACGCATAGCAAAAGCTTTCAGTTAGGCATAACCCAGCCTTCCGTCAATGCCATTTGATATACCGAGGGCTCGATCACACGAGTATGCATTAAAGTGACATATATGTATATATATCTATGCATAATGCATATATTGACAAAAATATGATGGAAGATAGATTTCACTTAAACAATTTTCTTTTATCCAACTCATGGTTTATTGCGATTGATCAATCCCGGCCATAGAAGGTAAGGGTTGACCCGGGAGTGAGTGAGGGGTTAAGATGGCATGGAGGGGGTAGTTTATTCAAATCTGGCGCGATGGGGTGTAGGTATAGGTTAAAACGATGTGGGGTAACGTAGGTGTAAGGTTGATTCGGCGTGGGGGAGGTGAATGACCTCAGCTATTGCGGGGTGATGGGTGCGCGTCATATTGGGCTGTGCCGGGTGATGAGGCATGGACTTTCGTGGGTTTTATGTGTAGGGTTAAAACAGCACGGAGGGGGTGCACACCGGAATAGGGCGCGCCGAGCTTGGCACGTGCCGGATTAAAGCATAAATTCCAAGATTTTAGCTATTTGAGTTGCAAAGTGATCTTGTTCACTTTCTGATGTTAATTGGATTGATTAATGAGTGAATTCAGGTTCTAACTGCCTTGGAGATAGGGCCAAGACTTGTGTGAGGTCCATACTCGAGCACAATGAATTGCCAATTTAAAACACATTCAAAGTCATGCCAGCTCGAATTATAGTGGTAACTGGTTGAATTAAGCCAACAAAATTTTGGCACCATCTCCCCATATCTAGAGGGTCACGAGGGGAGAAGCAGAGGCATACCCACGAAATTAGGGTAAGCTCCTAAATACCGGGAGGCCAAGATGGTGACCGGCAGGCCTTGATGGATGGGAAACCCCCAGGGCTAGCCTGCAAGGGGCACCAATGTTTCATGGGCCAGGACGTATTTCAAAGGGAGAGCCGGGATGGGAGGAAACCGTGCAGGCTAGCCTGCGAGGGGTAGCCCACGGCCACCACCATTCCCCCGTTAGGGATAGTGGATTTAGTATCAGACCATAAGCCCTATTCTTATTCACCTTTTAATGGCCCATAGAGGTACAAGTCATATGAAGACAAGACCCTATGACCCTCTGGTGATTTAGAGAGAAGTTAGGGGCGTGGATGTCGATGGGGAATGTTTCCCACGATCCTCGAAAAATGCACAACGTGCCTACAACGTCCCGAAGCCCGACAACACGACGATTCACCTTACACAGAGTTCCGAAGGCTCGACAGCCAAAATATCGTGTAAATCGCAAAACACATTCTGGGACTCGTAAATGCGCTCCAAAACCCAGGAATTCAGATCCGGAGAATCCGGGGCGTTACACTATACATGCCCCTTTCAGGCTGCCGACCCATATTGCCTATCGGCTTCCCAGTTTACCTCATATGTCTCTTTGGACTGTTAAATCTATTTTGCTTATTGTCCCATCAAGATCGACCTATGCATGCCCCTTTTGGGCTGCCGACCCATCTCACCTATTGGTTTCCGGGTTTGACTCATATGTCTCCTTAAGACTGTTAAATCCACTTAATTATTGCCTCTACCGGGTCTAGCGCTTGCATGCCCCTTTCGGGCTGCCAACCCGTCTAGCTTATCGGCTTTCGGGTTTGACTCTCACGTCCCACTAGGGCTATCAAATTCACCCGTTCATCTTCTGGGTCTAGCTTATGCATGCCCCTCCCGGGCTGCCAATCCATCTTGCCTATCGACTTTCGAGCTTAACTTTTCCGTCCCACTAGGGCGGTCAAATCCATCCTTTCCTTATTTTGGGTTGGACCTGTGCATGCTCCTTGCAAGTTGCCAACCCATCTCACCACTCGGCTTCTGACTTTGACTCACATGTCCCACTGAGGCGATCGAGTCCATTCTTTTGTCTCATCGGGCTTGGCCTATGCATGCCCTTCTCGGGCTGCCAACCTTATTTGTCTATCGGCCTTCAGATTTGATCTATATGTCCCACCCGCGCTATCAAATCCGTTCTTTCATCCAATCGAGCTTATTCGGTGCATGCCCCTTTCGGGTTGCCGACCCATCTTGTCTCTCGACTTCCAGGTTTAATCCACTTGTCCCTTTCGGACCGTTAAACAACTTATTTATTGTCTCAATTAGGCTCAGCCTATGCATGCCCCTCTCGAGCTGCCAACCTATTCGGCCTATCGAATGTTGGATTTGACTAACCATGTCCCACTAGGACTGTAAAATCCACCCGTTTGTCTCACAGGGTGCGGCGCACACATCCCTCTCGATATGCCGAACCGCCCTTCGCCTTTTGGCACCAAAGGTATTAAAAAAAGGGGGGGAAGAAGAAAGGGGTTAAACATATTAATGCCCAGCGGATTTGGTTGTTCTCGTTAGGAGGGCAATCAGGGGTAAAAAAGCTCTAACTCGACTAAGGTGAAAACCCGCAAGGGCGCCTTAAGCAAAAATGGGTACCCCTCAGTGTGAAAACCCGCAAGGGGGCACTAAAAAAACCTAAAGGGGACCAGTCCTGGTAAAAACCAAAAAGAGAAATAGGGCTAGTAGAGTTCACCCCAAAAGCCACTATTTATAAGGAGAAGCGAAACCCCTAGAAGGACAAGGACTCCTACCGCCTTAAATAAATCCCTAGAAATCGAAGCGATGGGTCCCGAAAGTCGCGTATTCTCAAAGTTACCTCAAGGGCACCGCTTTGTATCCCTAGGAGATCTCCTGGCAGCGTAGAACGGGGGGAGTACACGGAAGAGATTTCAAGATTTGTGAAACAAGGGAAAGTTTTCTATTCCAAAATGAAAAGGCTTACAAAAGAAAGGCTGCCACCTAGGCAAACAACAAAAAATAGAAGAAAATTTGAAGAGACTAGGGGCGCCCTCTTAAGGGCCCACCCCGGTTACATCGTCACGTGCCCTGGCTTCTTCAGGCTCATGTGCTACAACGGCTTCAAGGGAGGGTGGCTCGTTGTCCAAGTCCACCACATGATCACCCCCCGCCGAAACATTGGGGGGTGCTTGCTCGCCCGCGCTCGCCCTCGACACCAACTCCTCGGCATCGACCTCCTCGGCACTAGGCTCCACTTCTCCATCGTCGGCCTCCAGGCCATAAGGAGTCGAGGGAGGAAGAAGAGGTAGAGCCACGCAACCAAAGCTCACCACTGTGGCCTTCACAGCAGTGCTCCAGCCCTCCCGGAAGCCACAGTCACGGGTTGGCCCGTAGAACTCTAAGGCCACTTCCATCAGCTCATCCCGATAAGCCGAAGAGGAGCGGAAGTGCTCACCGCTTCTTCGCCCACGGTCGACATCGACGAGTATAGCACAACTAGCTCCACCTCGGCCTCCCGAGCACGGGTCTCCATGGCTTGGACCTCTGCCCCCAGCTTGGCCACTCACTCCTCGGCTGCGTCAACTTGCACCCAGAAGGAGTCCCGGTCACGTTCCATTCCAGTGAGGGCTAGTCCTTGCTGGACTGAATGCCTGTGGAGCTCGGAGTTGGCCGCCTAGGAGCCCTTCAGGCGCTCCTCGAGCCCCGATTGGAGGGCCTGGCTAGACTCCAGCATCCGAGCAAGACCCTGGAAATGATGCCTCCACAGATCGAAGGCACTGACCACCAGGCACGCGCTCCTCGAGGCTACCGTCGTCAGCTCCTTCTCAACTCCTGGGCTGAACTAGCTGGTATGTTCGTACCACTGTACGCTCCTCCCCATGAGATCGACGATCATCACGATCCTGGCCAGCCCGGACGTCAGGTCCTCCGGTGGTGAGGATCGACCATGCCGAGGGGTCCCTGGCGGGGAAAGAACATCGCCGTTGTCAGTAGCAGGAGCTTTGCCCTTGTCTCTCCCCTGCACTATGGGGACCAATGCAGGGGAAGCAACCACTGACCCCCCAACCGGTGGCAGCGGACTCAGAAGGTGGTAGCTCGGGCGGCGGAGGAGGCTAAACGTGACTCTGTATAGGGGTGGAAGTTCTCCCCCTCTTCCTCTCCCGATGTTGGTTGTCCAGTGTCGCCAGGTCGTCATCAGTTAGGGGGGCGCGGCTACCACCAGCCATGGCAGATTCTTCACCAGCTATACTACTGATTCCCTCGAGGGAGCCCCTCTGAGGGCCAGGCCCTCCACACGCTATAGATGCCGCCGGCGAATGCACCAGAGGGATGTCGGCCAGGACCGGGTAATGCAGCCTCCCCAGGGAAAATGTGACCTCGACCTAGGGGGCAATAATCAACACCTGACCAGCCCCCGACGCAACGCGATCCACAGGGCGGGGGGCAAACCGCGGCAACCTAACGATCTCGTAAGTCCACGATGGAACTCCAGGCACCCTTGAAAGCAGAGCAAAGTTAACTGAGTACCACACACAACCGACGCAACTCAATGGGAAAAGAAGACCAGTACCCTGCGATAACGGAGGACTTAACCCCAGCTCCCGGAGTAGCACCGGAGTCAGAATAAAGTCCGCGTCCACAAGAGGAAACTGAAGAATGGCATCCACTTTTCGGCGATCCTCACCCCTGATGGGGGCTTCCTATCGCGCCAGGTGGGATGGATACCCCTGCGCCTCCAATTATCGGAGACATCATGGTCTTTCGATTTGATAATATATACATACCGGTGCGACCAACCCTTGCAGTTAGCTGCAGTGTTGGAGACTTGGATGAAGTTTCGGTGGGAGCAAGCTTTGACATAGGCGAAATATGTGTCAGTCGGGTAACTTTGGAGAAGATAAAATTGCCGAAAAAGAAGGATGCTTGGCTCCACCGACGCTCTATGACACGCATAGACGAATCCGTAAAGGATGGAATAAGAATTGGGGGTTATTTTCCCAAGATGCCGCCCATAGTGGTAAAGGACTGAGGCGATGAAGATATGGACTAGAAGGCGGAAGTCGGCCTGGAAAGAGGCCACCAGGACCATAATCCCACCTGAAGGAAGACTCATCATGTCGTCATCCACGGTTGGGAAGATGATGTTGAACTCAGGGAGAATCTGGAAAGATTTCTGCATGCCATGAATCACCTTGTACGCCACTAGCGGCGGGGAACTGGGTCGACTCATACCAGCACCCGAAGTGCTCGACACACCACCTCGGCCATAAGGTGCTTCTTCAGAAGAAGAAGAGCTGACGTGAGGGACTCTCCTACGTAGGAGCATGACTACTGGGAATGGAAGGTGTAAAGGAAGAAGGATTCTCACCGATCAAGGGGAGGAAGATGCCTACGATGAGCACGACAACCAGTGGGACGCGGATGGAGCCCATGGGGAGATGACACAGTAGTTCTTATAACTACCCATGATAGACCAACACTACCCCCTCGGGAGAGGGGGGCAGGTGAAAGGGCGTCTGCCACTACGGCGGTATGGTTTCCCAGAACCAGACGTCCGTTCAAATCCCGTGCTCCCAGAACAGGACAAGACGCGAGTCATGATTACCAGTGTGGCTTCTACCACCGTCAGAAGGGCCTTGCACGCCAAGCAGGCTCTGAAGCTACCAACGCCCTCGGTATGAGGAGATCGACTTTGGTTCTCACACTCCAGGAAAAACCCTCCCATGATCGACTCTCAGCCCTCTACAGAGTGCTCGACGACTGAGAATAGGGGGGAAGTGAGGACGGTAAATCCAGTTTGGCCCAAGAATGGCCCAATAATGGCAGGCCCACGTCAGATTACTCTCGATGGGCATGCCCATGAGGCGGGCACACGTACGCGACCCACCAAAGGGAGGCCCAACCCAAAAGAGCATCAGATTCTACAATACGTAAGCGACCCGAGTGCAGTAATCACCAGAGGACTCTCCGACGACCGACCGTTGCCCCCATAATGGGCGAGCACGTCTCACGAGCGCCGTAAGACTCCCCCCCAGACCAGCCAATGCCGGGGTAATCGCCCTCCAACGGGAAACTTCCACCACTATAGCGGAGAAACGTTACTCTACTACGGATGCCCTTCCCTATCAAGGGAGGAGGCCCTTCTCTTCAGGATAGCCCCCTATAAAAGGGAGAGTGATAGAAGACAGGAGGACATGGTGATTCATTCCACTACACCGCTACTCAAGAGGATAGAGCTATTCAAGCAGGGCGAGAAGAGAGCCATGCCGGTCTACCTCAGAGAGAGGTTACTTCCCGGTGACCTTACCACTCAGTAGACACTCTCTGAGTGAGCGCTGAGACTGGAGAGCACTCGTCTAGAAGATCCCCTCGGCTCCTCGGCCTTCTACTACTACTTCTTTTCTCCTTTCTCATTTGCTCTCCTCTGCCTTTTATTAATACGGTGCTGACTTTCATTCTATTTTTTCCTTTCTTTTTCCCGCCCAAGATCTATTTTTCTATCACCTTTTTATCGGAGTTTGCTACAGTAGATACATTGGCAACACAATATATAGGTATAAAGGTAAACAATGACGATATGATAACCCATAGCACAAGCAGGGCAGCCGTGGTGGGCATAAGCCGCAAGCAAGGTAGCAGTGATGACCTACCCATGGCTGGTTATCTTATAGATGATCATGTTAAGATGCATATTGGTGAGTGTTTATCTTTTATAATAAAGTCCCGAGTGTTTATCTTCAGTAACAAATCCATCTATTTAGATAATCACTCCCTTTATTGTTAATGATAATTACTCCTCTGAGTGTACGGTTGTAACAACACACCACTATGATAAATACATGGTGCCTCTCCCTTTTGACGGGATGTGAGGGAAAGCTTCATCCATTCTCTTTCTACTCTATTTCTCTCTCTCTCTCTACTCTTTGTGGTATCAAAGGTCCGGGCTTAACCCATGGCCTCCGGCTCCTCCACCTCTTCTACTCTTATTCCTACCATCAACTCCATGCCCCAATCTGCCATGTTTACCAACGTCAACCATTCTCTTACTAATAAATTAAGTCCGACCAACTATGTGATCTGGAAGCAACAATTTATTCCCCTTCTCAACAATCAATGGATGATGGGCCTCATTGATGGCCCCGAGCCTCCACCATCGGTGCTGCTTGAACAAGAAACTACTTCTAGTCCAATCCAGAACCCAACATATGATGCCTGGTTCATAAAAGATCAACTTGTGTTAAGTTGGGTCTCAGCTTCCTTGTCTGTGGAAGTTGCGCATCACCTGATCAGCATCCGGCATGCTCGCCAGGCATGGCAAGATCTCTTTACCACTTTTGACACATTCTCAAAGTCTCGTATCCTTCTACTCCGTATACAACTTCAAAACCTCAAGAAAGGTACCCTTAATACCTCTGCTTTTCTTCACCAACCGAAGTTTCTAGCTGATCAGCTCGCAGAGGTAGGGCAACCAGTGTCACCAGCGCAGTTCACTGCTATTATTGCCCGTAACTTAGGAGCAGAGTATAGCTCTGTTCTCTCTGCTCTTGCCATTCGCGAAAGACCTCCAACCTTCCATGAACTTCATAGTATGCTCATCACTCTAGAGTTCAACCTTGAAGCAATGGTTGCCCTAATCACTGATGACGCACCGACTGTCAATCTTGCACAATGATCCTCTCCAGGGAACAATGATGGCAGGCGCTCTTCGAATTATCTGCGAGGGAGGGGGCAGGGACGGTTTTTGCCGTGTCCCCATTGCCAACATACCAACCACACTCTTGATTGTTGTTACCAACGATAAAGGGCCTTGTCTGTGCTACCAGTTGCCCCTCCTCCAAGTGGCACAACCTAGCACATCCTACACTCCTCAATTTTAACATGTTCATCATGATCTTCACCACAATTCTTTTAAGGGGCCACGTCCTCATTCGTACGGTCTTGCCCGACCCATGGGCAATGTCCAATCTCATGGTCCCTTGTCTCAACCACGAGCCACTACTCCTTCAGGACTGTCTCCTCCCGATGATGAGAAGGTCTCTCAAATCTTGCTTGCTATAGATCATCTCACCCCTCAACAAATCCAAGCCCTTTAGACCGTTGTTGAGGGGCCATCTCCTTCTACTCATCCTCCTTCCATTCCCATATGGGTGGCCCATCACCCGCCTCTCTCTCCTACACATACTCCTCTTCGGGTGATCCATCACCCGCCTCCTTCTATTCCTCCTCTTTCACGGCCCCAAGGCCCTTGCATTCCTTGCAACCAGGCCCGACTGAGTCCTTTTGTGGGTCAGCTCGTTAACTCCCCTCCACGGACTTCTTATGTGGCCCCTCCATCATGTCAACCCTCTGCTTCTCCCATTACACCCCTCCAACAAGTTCCCGTTGATAAAGTTGCTTCATTGGAGGAACAACTTAAGAGGGTCATGAGCCCACGACCTGCTCCTCCTCCTCCTTCTCCAGTCAATCCTCTTCACGCCATCTTGAACAACATTACGAAGATGGAAAAAGATTAGAAGGATAGGAGAGACGATTATGGCATCGACAACGCAAGTGAGCAAGAGCCGACAAATTTCAACGATCAAGTGGATGTCGTTCACCCTCCACCCATCCACATCGCTCATCAATATGGCCCTCCGCCTTCGCTTCTGCATACACACTTACATTCACAAAATCCTTCACAATATCATTACATTTCACCACCCATTGTTACGCCTCCACAACAGTGTCCACTTGAACCTGACAATGAAGAGCCGACAATTGAAGAATTCAAGATGGCACGTGATGATGAAGTTTCGAAGGCACCCATTCCAAGTTTCCTTCGCTTTCCACTTCCTCTACTACCACCAGATGAACCCCCTACTCAGGACGATGCCACTATTCCTAATCCAACCCCCATTTTTGAGACTTATTGGTGTTACGACAATGGGTCGATACTCCAATCACCCGCGTCGGTGAATCAGGAGTCTTCTCCTACCCCTAACACCTCTCGCCCCATCTGATGCTTCCTATGCACCAAACTTCCTTCTTTTACACCTCCCATTATAGCACCTTTAAGCACTATGCCATCAACCTCCACATCACCAGCCTCCGCCGAACCTTCCTCTAAACCTCCTCCAATTATGCCTTCACCAGCCTCCACTCCACTGGTCTCCGCCGAGTCCACCACTAAACCTCCTCCAATCAATCTCCCATTGCCACCACCTCGGCCCTCCACTATCCCTTTAACCCCAATCAGTTGGGTTATTTATTTTTAGCTATTTATTATGATACGTGTGTCGAGGCCCACTATAGTTATTTCGATACATAAAAAAACTTTAATTTATTTAGGAATTTCATTCCTTAAATTTCCAGGGGTGCTACAGGAAGTGACACCAAGGCACGACATGTGGGCTCGGAATGTCGGGCTACACATGGAGAGATGGAGGTTCCGTTGGTACGAGTGTAGGCAATTATGGGGATTCGTGTATAGGATGTCTTCCCCACCGATCACAAGCAACAATGTTTGTTTTGCATCAGATTGAATCCGAACACCTTTATTTTTACTACTGAAGGAGGACTTGGAACCCTAGAGGCCATATTATAGAGGAAGTATATAGTTTGCACTACAGCTCGAACTTGACCGTCGGATTCAATGAACCAGACAAAAGACAGTGGAACTAGAAAAAAATGCGGGTCGAGATGGGGCTAAGGACTCTGGCTCAATGAGGAGTAGGTAGGTACTAGCTCGAGATGCAAATATCACTGAGAGCTGTAGGGCGGAGACACCAAAGTGTATTGAGGAAAATGAAAGATCAGGTTTTCTGAGTACTCTTCACTATAGTGAGTCGTAACTGATATTACAGAGTGGCACTAAAAGGCCTTAGCAAGTCACGGGACAATTTCATCTTGAAGATTGGTCCCTGGGTCATTGCTCGATAATGCGGGTTTTCTGCCATTTTTACAGAGGGTCCTCGAAGGGACTAGCGACGCTATGAAATGGTGAAGCTAGATTGGCTAAAGGTATGCGTGTCGGGTGTCAATGTCTCTGGGAGTTAGGACCGGGCCTCGAAAATGATACTTCTGGGCTAAGGTCTGACTAACTCAGGATGACTGGCAGGATAGTTGATCATCAGCTCAGAGTGAGCAGTCAGACACCGGCCCCAAAATACTGGAGGTTTTGATATGAGGGTATCGATGTCGTTACCATGTCGTGCCATACATAAGGGAACCCGATGGATGAGTGTTCTCACAGTTACCTTGGCGCTCCATACGTAGAGGAGAATGTTCTTGTGTTTTGGCTAAATGCCATATGAGGGGTGTTGATTTGGCATACTTTCAACGTGTGCTAAGCTGAACATGAACAAACAACCAGTATACACTCGAAGTGCTCCAAGTGCTTGGACTGCTCTTCATCCTTCTTTTTTTTGAACCTTGGCCTTCTAGGGGGATTTATAGGCAAGAGGTGGTTGGGTGGTGAGGCTCCCATGTAAAGGTTAAGGGGTTGAAGGACTAGCCTGCCTAAAGGTTAGGTTTAAGTGGGGAAGGTGGAGAGAGAATAGGGTTTGTGTGTTAGAGCTAGGGTGTACAGGCCCGCCTAAAGGAGGGGTTTAGGGGAGCGCATGTAGGGGAGCGAGGGGAATGGAAATATGTGAATAAATAGATGGATATATTTATCACACGGTAGTCATGTGCATGGGTGGATATATTTATTCACATAAAGATACATAAACACAGGGTACATGGGTTGGTTTAAGAAGAATGCACATTTATTCTCATAGTGCCAATCGGTCTGGCTAACGTGGAAACCAAGCTCTTGGCATCTGAATGCATTTGGTGAAAAATGGCAGACTGGGTTTGCATCTCGACGGCCAGGGAAAAAGGAACTCGGCGCACGAGGGATATCGGCATGGCTAAAGTGCCAATCGGCACGATTCCTGTAGAAATCATGTATCGGCACTGACAGTGGTCGCCGCGTGATGGCAAGCCCTTACGGCACCGAGAAGGCCATCTCGGCGAGAGCCTAAGGTGGGCACCGATCTAAATTGCCCTAGGCCGGTTGAAGGGATTTGGGCAAGAAGAGCGCGGCTGAGCGAGGCCTCTCCATCTCAGAAATAGAGGAAAACTTTAGGAAACAGGGTATTAGAAATCAAAGAAAATTATACAATCGTCGAGTGAAACCCATAGGGTAGTATCGAGTTCCCATTTAAAGCGGACGAAGGGCCATAAGATGGACTGTCTCAGGCCTCCATTATGCACATCAGGAACTGATTCAAAAAGAACTCATGGATTTCGTTCGGGGAAAACATCGGGACCAACATCCCCTAGTGCATAATATTTCTCGCATTTACAGTAAATCATCAGAAGCCACGGGCTTCCGGCATCTCTGCGAGAGGGTAGCAACCACAGGGGAGTGCTAATATGATTCCACGGTATCAGGACAGAAACGCGAGCAGTAGCAAATCCGAGAGCAATTCATCGCACAGAATGAGAGAGGGGGGAATGAAACATAACAGATTGCTAAAAAAATGACCATAGATTTATTCATTCATTGATCGTAGCGATTAACGCGTACAGGAGAATTTATAGAGCAATAAATGAAAAAGAAAAGAATGGGGAGAGGGAGATTGTAGCCCGCCGGGGCTTTTACATGGTGGGAGGCCCACCTTCACCGTGGCAGAAAGACTATCCTAGCTCGATCGCCCTTTTTTTTTTCAAGGCGCCCACCACCCTTTTCTGGTTCTTCTGTTTACTGCAGCCGCCTGGTCTCTCCCCTTTCAGTTCTCTGACTTTCTTCTTCTTCGAAGCAAGGCCTTTATAATGGGTTTAAGAACCCTTGAAGCATCAGCGTGGTTGACCCTCGACGTGCCTTGAGCTTTGGCCATCGGTGGCGTGGAACTTTGTTGGCATCGGCACCTATTGGCAACCGACGTGCCTTTTGGTTGTCTACCCATCGGCGGCTCAGGAAGAGGGCCCTTGGCAGCCCACTTCCTTTCGTGACAATGGACTCAGCGACCCTCATGCTCTCATAGTAAACTTGTCATGCACTCCCGGGTTCCTTCCGCACTGGGGATGTGATAGTTTTTGTGGTATCAAAGCCTAGATATTCAAAGTTACCTAGGAAACCAAGTCCAAGGATAGGTTGATACCTTACACCGGTGAGATGGGTAGAGCCATTAGTTTAGTCAACTTAGGGAGATAAAAGCCTTGGTTAGTTATATATTATTTTAGTTATTTAAATCTTATAGGATCATGGCCGCCAAATGTGCTCAATGGCACGACATGCAATGCATTGTCCAAGGTGTTACTCAGGCGCTTGAACAAGTAGTGCAGGGCGGTATGAACTGTGGAGCCGGAGATCCCCATCGAAGCTTTAGGAGCATGAACCCACCTAAGTTCATCGGCTCATCTGATCCTGACGATGCTGAGAATTGGATGAAGGAAATGTAACGCATATTCAGTGTGATGCAATGTACGGATGAAGAGAAGGTGCTATTGGCTGCATTCCAACTAGAGCGGGACGCTCGATTCTTGGTGGGAGTCCATGGAAGCCACCTTTCCATATGATCACATCACATGGGGTGAGTTCGTGGAATATTTCAACAGTAAATACTTTTCTGATAGAATACAAGAGAAGAAGGCTGTGGAATTTACCGCATTAAAACAAAGGAGTTTATCAGTGGCTGAATATGACGCCCAATTCTCCAAGCTGTCAAGGTATGCACCACATCTGGTGAGTAAGGAGAAGATGAAGGCCCGAAGATTTCTTAATGGGCTCTGACCCCAATATATTACACAACTGGCACCGATGGACATACAAGTCTATTCGGAGATGGTAAGATGAGCCTAACTACTTGAAGACGCCATGGAATTGTGTGACAAGATCTGTGGGTGAGATAAGAAACAACAAGTCACTAGTTCGGGAACATTTAAACCCTCCTTTAACAAGAAGAGGTCCAATAATGGGGGTGATTCCTCCTAAGAAAAGAAGTCCAAGAAGAATGGTAAACCTTTCTCCATCACTGCACTATATAAGGAGGTTTACAAACATTGTGATAAGGCTAGACATAAGGCCTAGGAATGTTGGAGAAGATTGGGAGCTTGTCTTCGATGCGGGAGCCACAATCATAGGATCCCTGATTGTCCTTTGTTGAATGAACAAGCTAGCAACGAGAAGTGCGCGGTCAAGAACCAAGGCCATCTCCAAGCTCTCCAAAAGGCGGAAAATAGTGAAGGTGGACTCGTGGAAGGTACATTAAAAATTTATTCCAAGACTGCTCATGTCTTATTTGATACCGGCGTGACTCATTCTTTTATTTCCAAGAGATTTGTTGCTTCATTATCTAAGGAACCCATATGGTTAGAAATGGATATAATTATCTCTAATCCTCTTCGAAGCAGATCTAAAATTACACACCATTACCCCCGATCCCGCTCCAATAGGAGTAGTAATAACAAGTTTAGATTCTAACAGAAGAGGCCTCATAGGTAAAGTATCAGCAAAGCTCTTAGATATGGATGAATGTGTATCTCAATGTCAAATAAAACAAAGGTGGGCTTTGAGCAAACAGGAATAGTACCTTCTACAACACCTCCATCTTTAGTAAACTATGAATTCATAAGAGCTTGGAGTCTTCCTTGCTTCTTGATAATAGCTTGAGGTTTCTCTAGTGGATCTTACTCATTGAGAAGCAGATAATTCAGGATTCTATGATCCCGACTCCCACAACGAAGACAAGCACTAAGTCTTCTCCAGCATTCTTCCACCTTGTGTCTAGGCTTTTCGTAATGCTTGCATAGTTTCTTTGATGGGGTAATGACCAGGACAATTTGTTTGTCGTACGACCTTGGCTTTTTGTCCTTGTGAAAGTTACGCCCATCTTTATGGAAATTACACCCACTGAAATTTGACCTCTTCTCCCCGAAGGAGGGCTTGAAGTTACCGGAGCCAGTAACTTGCTCCTTCTTGGCCTTTCTTCCCCGAATGTGATCGGACATCACCGTTGCATCTTCCAGAACTTGGGCTCTCCTCACCGCATCGACATATACTTGGATATCCATTGGAGCGTGTTGAGTAACATACTGGAGCTTTAAGGAGTTTAAGAATCTCCTTGCCTCCATCTTTTCAGTACCTAGTAGGTGTGGTGCGTATCGAGATAATCTTGCGAATTGGGCTTTATATTCCGCCACCGTCAAACTCCTTTGTTTCAAGGAAGCATATTCGGCACCCTTCCTTTCTTGCACCCTATCGAAGAAGTACTTGTTGTTAAAATGCTCCACAAACTCTTCCCACAACACCGGGTCGTGTCGTAGAGTTGCTTCGATAGATTCCCACCAAGTACGGGCATCCCTTTCTAGCTGAAAGGTAGCGAGTAGGACCTTCTCCTCATTAGCACATTGCATGACTCAAAAAATCCTCTCGATTTCCTTTAACCGATGTTCTGCCTCATCCGGGTCTGTGGACCCAACGAACTTGGGAGGGTTCATACTTTTGAAGTTACTATGTAAATCTCCCACTCCACGGTTAGCTCCTCCTTGAGCTATTTATTGCAGCGCTTGGGTCAGTCCTTAGACCATCCTTTGCATCTCGTGCCATTGAGATCTCTCGGCAGCCATTGGTGAAAATTAAGCCTACAATCACAACTTTCAAACTTAAGTGTTTTGTGTAATTTCTTGATTTATCCTACTTAAAGTTTAACCCATGGCTCTGCCCAATCTCAGCGGGAAGGTTTACGACTCTATCTAAAATTTTAGATCAACATCTAGAACCTATATCAAGGGAAACCTAGTGTTTATGAAACCAAGGCTTTGATACCACCCCTCCCCTCTTGATTGCTACATTCTGGGACTCAACAGTGAGTCAATCACACCCTCCATCATGTCCCACTCTCGATGCAATCTTAACGCCATCAATTTATGGCTGAGAGCATCCGTCACCACATTGGCCTTGCCTGGATGGTACTGTAGAGCGAAGTCGTAGTCCTTCAGCAATTCTACCCATCTTCTTTGCCCCAGGTTGAGTTCCTTCTGGGTGAATATGTATTTGAGACTTTGATAGTCAGTGAAGACCTCAAACCGAACCCCGTATAAGTAGTGTCTCCAAATGCGCAAGGCATGGATGACTGTTGCCATTTCCAGGTCATGAGTGGAGTAGTTCCTTTCATGGTCCTTTAACAACCTTGAAGCATAGGCGATCACACAGTGATTTTACATTAGTACACACTCGAGGCTGATCTTGGAGGCATCTGTATATACCGTGAAGCCATCATTCCCTTGGGGGATCACCAACATAGGGGCTGACGTCAACTTTTCCTTGAGCCTCCGAAAACTATCTTCACACTCCTCTGACCAGATAAATTTTGCTCCCTTCTTGGTCCACTTGGTCATGGGGGCAACAATAGTGGAGAAGCCTTCAATGAACCGATGATAATACCTAGCAAGTCCGAGGAAGCTCCTAATCTCCATGACTATCTTCGGTGCTTCCCATTTTGTCACTACTTCCACCTTGTTAGGGTCCACTGATATGCCATTTCCGAATATAACATGCCCGAGAAACATAACCCGATCTAGCCAGAATTCACATTTGCTGAATTTGGCGAAGAATTTATTCTCCCTGAGGGTCTGTAGAACCACTCTCAAGTGCTACCGATGCTCTTCCCGGCTGGCACAATATATCAGGATGTCGTCTATAAAGACCATAACAAATTGATCTAGGTAAGGGTGGAAGATCTGGTTCATCTGCTTCTTGAACATCGCCAGAGCATTGGTCAACCCGAATGGTACCACAAGGAATTCGTAGTGACCATACCGAGTCCTAAAGGCTGTCTTTGACACGTCTTCGGGCTTGATTCTGATCTGGTGATAACCAGTCCTCAGATCGATCTTGGAGAAGACTTTGGCAGATGACAATTGGTCGAACAACTCTTCAATCCTCGACAGAGGGTACTTGTTCTTTATGGTGACCTAGTTGAGCTTGCGATAATCAATGCACAGCCGAATGGTTCCATCATTCTTCCGCACGAACAAGATTGGTGCTCCCCATGGGGACACAATGGGCCGGATGAAGCCTTTGTCTAGCAACTCTTGCAATTGCTTCCTGAGTTTCGCAAGTTCTGCTGGAGCCATTCGGTATGGTGGAACGGAGATGGGTGCTGTGCTTGGTGCTAGATCAATAGAGAACTCCGTCTCTTGAGCTGGTGGTAGTCTTCTTCCAGACCTATACATCCTTCTACTCCTGGAATGGGCTTCCCTTCTTCTCAATCTGAATCCCCTTATCCAGCCTAATACCATAATCTTGGTCCAAATTCACACTTTCTTGCTCAAGCTGGCGTGCATCCTTCTCGATCTCTCCCCATCGAGGAGATGATCGCTAAACCCAATGCTGGCTTGATGAACTTCAACATCAAATTGATCCCAAATCTTTTTTATGTATCCCGTTCGCATTCCAAGATCTTCAGCTTCCACCACGTTCACAAATTCCTACATATCACCGTTATGGTAGAGTCGGTGACCCTTATGTGCACTTAAAGGAGTTCATTTACGAGTCGGCCCAATTCTGACATGACCAACACTTGATGGCTTATCTATTTGGTCTGTCGTTGGAAGACCCGGCTCGAGATTAGTTCTTTGCATTGCCGCAAGATCAAGTAGTGAATTTTCAAGCCATTCAAGAGAAATTTCTTCACCAGTTTCAAGACCAGGTTGGGCCCAGGTATTCCATGGTTGATCTGGCCCATGAGAAGATGAAGTTCGACGAGAAATTCTTGACCTTTGTCGACCATTAGTGCCACTTGGCCATTCAAGTCCCGGGACATATTCCGGAGGGAGAGCAAATCAAAATGCTCATTTCTAATGCAACACTTGAGTATCGGTTCATCTTAGCCTTGAATGATATCGCATCCTAGCAACAGCTCTATAGCCGAGCCAGCTTCATTCGGCAGCAACATCTAAGTTCCCCAGACCCCGAGTCTCCTCCACCTTCTACGCCCACATATGCCTCTCATCTGTCATCTCCCATGAGTCAGCCTTGCGCTCCCACATGTCCATATACTTCCACATACCAACCCTCCATGAGTTAGCCTTCCGCTTCTTCATACCCGTGTGAACCTCCACCTTTGGTCAAGGGACTTCCAAACCCCGAGCGGGTAGACATCGTCCACTATATTCTTGCTCCACACGCCCCTTCACCAAGTCCATCCACTAGCCCTACGCCTTTACCTACACAATCGCCATCGCCTACGCAACCCCTACAACCATCTCCATTACCTTCTCATACCCCTCGGCATCCACCTTGCTCGAAGCAGGCTTCTCGTTCTCTCTTGTTGGAATCATTTACCGATATTTTTAGGGCTTTGATGGCCGCTCACACGTTGCAGCTCCCTCCGATTTTGCCTTGCCAACCTGCAGTCAAAGATTTGCTCCAATTTTGTGATTTTCATCATCAGTAGGGGCATTTGGTCGAGGATTGCCCCAAGTTTCAGGAACTTTTTTATGGTTTGGAAGACAAGAAGATGATTGATTGACTGAAGGGGGATTGGGAATAAAAAATCTGAAAGCCGACGGGCCGATTTGACGACGATTCGGTTCCCGATATCGGATTGATTCTGTGGTTTTCTCATTTTAATTGTGTTTGCATACCTCCCTAAACATTTTTGGGATTCGTAGGGGGTCCTGTGTGTTGGTAATGGAGCTGCCTGTTGGCAATTATATGCCCTTTTTTCAGCTGTTACGGCGTAAGCACCGTTAGGATGGTGTAGTGTTGGTTTAATAGAGTTACCAACCATGATAATATCTCATGTTGTGAGGTCGGCGTTGGGTCTCCCAAGGTGTTTTGGGTATAGAGACCCACAATGTCGTAGGTGGGTTGTTGGGCATGAAAGGAAGGCTATGTTCCAGAATCGAGGGGTGTGAGCTTCTTCACCCGTGCTTTTGGATTTAGCCAATTTTTTTGGGGGGGCGTGTCATGACGGATGTCAGGTTTTTCCCCCTATTTCTGTATTTGGTCGGTGCAGAGTTGCACAGCAAAAGCATGGTCGGCCCATAACCCACAGGCTTCAAGATCAGATTAGTATTCAAAAGTGACAATTATTATTGCATTGAGTAAGTCCTGGAGGTTTCCTGGTCAATTGTGGAGAGTTGCCTTGGGAGGTGAGGTAGTGTTGGCCATGTGCACGGCCTTGATTGCCGTGTGTCAACAGTAATGTCGTGCTAAGCATTGAGAATTGGGTAGTACGGTAATAGGAGTTATCGGATGTGAGCAATTGTGCACCAGTCTTTTTTATGAATCATGTCACATGGCCCAGAGTGCAGTAAGTTCGTGATTGGTGTTGAGGACAAGTTGTGGCCATTTGGACTGGTTATGAGATGCAGGTGCACATTATCTAGAGTCGAGGCAGTGATTTGACTAACCTTGATCGATATGGATGCACTCGAAGTGGACTTGAGGAAGGAAGTAGGTTGGTGTCAAGGGTGTGACGCTGTGGAGATGCCATGAGTAGTCAGGAGAGCTAATCGAGTTGTCTAAGCACCTAGGTAATTGGTGGTTTACCATACTAGTGGTTCGGCGGACATGGCGTTTGAGGCTAGATAAGTGATGTGTTGGCTATCGATCAAGTGCTCAGCTATAACGAGACTCGGGAGAGTTTGGAGCTTGGTGTTTTTGAGGTGCCACTGACTAGATTTTGGTGCTATAGTCAGAGGTTTCCCCTGGCTTGGGAGGAGTGGTGCAAGGGGATTGTGGGTGAAGCAAGTAGTTGTTTAACCAGAGCGGTGTTGTGTTTAGGTGGGCGTTGAGAATTGGTTGTTGTCAGTTGGCAGTTCATGGGGACTATGAGTTCGCTAAGTGTGGATTGGTCGTTGTGATATGGAACTGTTGTCTCCCCAATGAAAGAATCCCCCAAAGTGCAAAGGTGAGATGGGAGCCCCGCTATTGAGAATGTGTTGAAGGCAGTTGTAGACATGTGAAAACGACTAAGATGAGTAAATCCGAACACCCTATAACATGGTCACAACCCTCATAGGACATCCACGACATCCATGTACAATAGGCTAACCAAGGGGTCGAAGTCAAGTGAATAATCATGGAAGAAACACTAAACACTGCTTGGGATGAGACCACTCTTCCGAGATCCCTCGACACATAATTATGACTCTCACGGAATACCTGAGGCATCCGTCGAGTCAACGCCAATAAGGCATTGAATGCTGGGTTCACCGGAGCCCGAGAGAACTCACATAAAACCCCAAAAATAGAATGCAATTATCGCGGTGCAAGCCTGCGTTGTGATGATGAACGTGTCCAAAGGATGCGTCACGATGCCAAGCGAATGCGTCCAACTATTCAACCACGTCAACGCATTGACGTAGCACAAGCTAGGGTTGCGTTAATAGACGTGGCCATAGCCTACAGCACATTAAGCCAAGAACGCGGTTGACACCTTGGTCGCGTTCTTCAAGATCGCGTCCAACACTAGGACCATGTCCTTTACCACCTCACCGCCCCGCTGTTCATCTTCTTAGATGAACGCGGTCGCACGATATAGTGCGTTAATAGAGGCGCCCCCTGGGAGCTCCACGTTAATACGCTGAACCCAGGAACTAGAAAAATCAGTGGAAAAATGCCCTTCCACCCCCCAATCATCTCCAAAACGATGGGGAAATATCTGAAATCACACTATCATCCTTCCACAAGTCGGAAGGGATCAAACCACACCCAAAATGACACGATATGGATGATTTTTCACAAATCAACCCAAGACGACTCACGAGGGAAACTAGACTCCCACCGGCCCCAAATCTCGACCAATCGCCACGAAACCAGCGAGGATGGCATCCAGACAGGCCAGGGGTTCGAATGAAACCAACTATGCTGAAAACTGTCGCCTGGAATGGTGAACTCGACTGACACCGCCCGAAGCATGAATCACCCTAAACGAAGCAAAACCTGCTCGTATGTGTGCCGTTCAACTCCAAATTGTGAGGAAATGCAGGACAAGAGTAGGGCATCTGTCCCCCTACCTCCACCGAAGATCTCGCACACCGAAATGGCCAATCCATGCCAAAAATAATCACACGAGCAATCCACAAATAGGATCGCGCCAACGCCACACTTCGATCTTCACGCCATCACCACCTCACCCAGCTCCACCACGGTCACGTGCCTAGGGGAGAGGAGAAATGAGGAGAGAGAACAGAGGGAGAGAAATGAGCACGTGTGGGAGGAGAGAGGAGGTTAAGAAATAAGAAGAAAAAGGAAATTATGCAATTTCCTCAAAACCTAATTTTTAGTCTAAAATTTTGTAAATTCAGAAAAATATGAAAAAAGAGTCTACGCAATCATCAGAAAGAGCACAACGCATCTGCAACATCCTTGAGTCAAAATAGAAAATTTGAGTCCACAAGTTGGCACGCCTGGTGGGACCAAGTCTCCCTTCATCTTTCTGCCAAAGTAGGAGGCCTAGCGACCTCCCCCAAAATTCTGATTGTGTGTTAATCTTATCTACAGGAATTCAAATGGAGACGGGATTGGTTTCCCTTCACTTCGGCGAGTAGGTCATTGACAGCCACGTTCGTGACGAGTACCTGGCGGTGCCGACTGCATTTGGATCCATGCCCCCGACAGTGGGTCTGCCTAATTGCTAGGGATTGGTGTTCATCGATCTACTCAAGGTCGATAATGAAGTTGAGAAGACTACTGTGATAAAAGCTGCAGTGCACCAAAGAAGAAGAAGCTGCGAAAGATGACAACTGTACCCACTATTGTTTCTTGCTACATCCATCACTTGGACAGGAGAGCCACTGTTCCTGCTGCCACTAGTAGGAAGAAGAAGAATTACCGGAGGAGCCAAGCTACTGCACCCCAAGGCTATCTTTCGACTTCGAAAAAATCTATGATGGTTGGAAGGATGTAGGTGCACCTCAACGGTCGCCCAGCTGAAGCACTGCCTGACAGCGTTATCTCGGCGGTCCCCACCACCAACAGATTCTGAGTGCTGGCCACTAGGAGGGCCAACATGGAGAAGGGAGAGAGGAAGCCACTGGCACCTAAGCCAGAAAGATTCAAACAAATCTGGGTGCCCAAGAAGGTTCAGGGCTCGACCTCGGTCCATGAAGAGAAAGAGATTACTGTCATGCACACCAGGAGAGGGGGCAGAAGAGTTCAGAAAGGGAAAGAAGAGGAAGCAAACCCCAGGAGAGGGGGCAAGAAAGTCTGGATGGACAAAGAAGAAGAAGAAGGGGAGGTCGCCCTAATGGCTGCTCCTTACAAGCCAAGGGTCTACGCCAGGCAGGTAGATGTGTTCCGATATCCCCGGAAGACATATCAGGCTGCCAAGATGACAAGACTGGCTTATCAGCCGAAAACACAAGAACGACTGATGCCCCAAGCCGATCCCCAGAGGCACAGTCGAGAAGAAATGGATAGAGTCGTCCAGGATTATTTCCACTGCCTAGGGAATTCATCCCTAGGGTAGCAAATACTATTCCGCGCCATAGGCGCCAAAGAAGAAGAAGAAGATATCAAAGAAGAGATGATGCCAGAAGTCTCATCTTCAGATTCCAATGACTTTGAAGATGGCCGCAGGGCCGAGTGTTTGAAAGATGCCCCACAGAGGGGAGAAGAAAAAGAAAGTGTCACGCCCCGAGCGCAGAAGGAATCCAGAGTGCGTGACGAGTTTATATCGATCATGTCAATCAGAGCGTTAGTGTATTCGACACAAAGACAGGGTGCGCAAAAGTAAACATAACCCAATCCTTTAATTCAATTATTGACTAGTAGTGAGTCTAAAAATATATTTGGATGTCTGCATGTCATCTAAACCCACTAAGATAAATCAAAATCATGTTAAACTCTTAACTTTCCATAAATCTTCATGATCTATCTACATAGTCTACCTTGATTCCATCTTATCCTTGTTGATATAAAGCATGATTAAATGGAATAGATCTTCCTGTTAAAACCTAAAAGTTACTCATCATGGCATGTTTTAACTTGAGTTGCATGATAGTTATATTGATTGAGTACTCGTGATTTATCTTGGGATTTATCATGGAGTTATTGTTTTAAGGTTTTGTCACTCCGACGGCAACAACCTACCACGTGATATTGATTACTATAATGAGATAGGAATACTATTCTTGGTGAAGGTAGAACCCTTCGCCGAATATTCCTTTAGTCAGATTGGAACTTCTTCATCAAGGTCTCCGTAAGTCTCCAGGAGACTTGGATTCCCAGAAGGACGTCGAGCTAGTTGTACTACAAAAATCCTGAAAATCTCTGGAATCCTCATCCTACTGTGAAGGATAGGGTTCGACTAACCTTTGGACCCATAGAATGGGTTCTGTTCGGGCTCTAACGGCCCTGATCTGAATGCGGCCGGCCCAGAGACCGCTTTCTGATGATCACGGCGGGTCTATCGATCGCGTTCGACTTGTCATGGGCCAGCATGCCTACCTCTATCTACTAATCCCATATCTCTGCTAACAGACCCAATGTCTGTCCTCTGATTGCAGACTTTGACCTGACTGCGTTTTGGAAGACCATGGTGGGTCTACAGATCGCGTTTGCCTTGTCCTGTAAGCATGTCGATAGGCCGTGTTAGTCTGTCGATTGACTTGGTGTTTTTGTCGACAGACCGTGAAAGTCTGTCAACTGATATGGCTTTTCTGTCGACAGACTGTAAAGTTTGTCGACTGACTTGGTGTGTCCATCGACAGACCCGTTAGTCTATCGACAGACATGTCATTTTTGTCGGCAGACCTCCCCTTTTGCACAGTTTAAATCGCAGACGTGCCCAAGACCGCGTTCTGCATGTCATGGTATATATGTCAACCACGTTTAACCCTGTGTCCTGAGGATGTTTTCTTCGGTTTGACTATGGTTTCTAAGTTCAAGATTTGATTGTCTAAGGTAACGTTAACCATATATCTTTCCTGAATATCGTCCATACTAGTTATGACTTGCTATCTCCTTTGGAATTTCGTTCATGATATTTCTAGAACATAACCCTTTGACTCTATGTTGGCCATATCTGCAAATTATGAATTATTAAGGGCTATGGGTCCACGACAATCAATACCAGGTAGGACGAAAGTCCATTCTGTAAATCATGAAAAATTTTGGGTGTGATATTGCACCAGCTTTTCTTATTATGATATTGTTAACAAAAAAGCAAGAAAATGCAATCCACCAAGGTTTGAACCTGGGTGGCCCCTCCTAAATCCACCACTCTGTACCAACCGGGCCATGGCCCATTGGTGGATAGATTATGATGTTTCACTGCTTCCCTTCATTTTCTTGCATCCAACTCTATCAAGGATTTGTTAATTGTTGGCAATCTGGAATGTTTTATTCTTCGTAGAGCCAAAGTTTGACTCTTTACCTTACAAAGTGTCTTCATAAGTTTGGAATATCCTTTAGTTTTCTTTGATAATTGAGAACTTCATCCATATGTGATATCGTTTTTGCTTCAAAAGTATGCCTGCAGCATAGTTTTCCTTCTTTTTTTATATCATTGCCTGGTTCTTTTTGTAGGCTCTAAATGCGCGTTCCAGGGCTCTGCTTATGCAGAAGTTGGACCGTAGTGGCATAGCTACTAGGTTTGTGGTGCTAGCATTCCCGTCTTCTGTCTCCCTTATGCACACACGTACATGCATAAAGTGGTGCCAGCATTATTCTGAGATACTTTTCATTCTTCCATTGTAGGCTCCTATTGTTCCTGGACAATTGCTTAACCAACCAATGCTTGCCATGGGCTGCTGCTTACATAGATTAATTTTTGGATTACCAACTAACAATTTTGCATTGTCTTTTTTCCAGTGTTGCTAGTTCACTTGTCACTCCCGTTGTCAGCAATCCTGCCGTAAGTGTCCCACCCGCATCAGTTCTTGGTGCCCCACCAGGGGTTGCTCCTATTTTGCAGACATCTGCTGCTGCATTGGTTGGACTGCCGGGTTCAGGATTACCGGTTCCTGTTGCTGCTGTGCCACAAGCTGACATCATTGGGGTGCCCAGTGAATGTGTACTGCTGAAGAATATGTTTGATCCAAGTGTTGAGGTTTTGTTTACATCAACTTCTAGTTTTTTCCCCTAAGATCCTTTTTATTTCTTGGATGGCATTTAAACTTGAACAATGTCATTACATTTATTTTTTTGGCAGACTGAACCGGACTTTGATTTGGATATTAAAGAAGATGTTCGGGATGAATGTTCAAAATTTGGCACCATTAAGCATATCTTTGTGGACAAGTAAGTCTGTTGTAAGCTTGCATGTCCATGCATTTTACGCCATCTTTCCACTGGGAGTGGAGCGCAGCACAGGGAGAGAAGTCTGTGTTTGTGTGTTTTGGAACCTTTGGATCTCAATCCAAGGCTCCAAAGTAGAATACAGCCAGGCTGTACTAGCGACCCTGGCCATGTGTGCAGTGTGCGTGTGCCCATATATATATATATATATATATAGAGAGAGAGAGAGAGAGAGAGAGAGAGAGAGAGAGAGAGAGATGTTTCCTGTCTTGGTCCGCTATTGGATGCTATGTCTCACCTAATCTGCGACCCCCATCCGTGTTCCCATAAAAAATAAAAGAAAAAAAAGGGATTGGGCCACCCCACCTTGTCAGAATCGGGGCTAAAGCCCATTTTTTTTATCATAATTGGGGCTAAAATCTACTTTTTGTCAGAATTGAGATAAATCCTCATGGTTTTGTCAAGGTGGGTTCCCTACCTTCTACAAATAGACCCCCAATGGTCCCAGAGGAGGAAACAGACAGCATCGACGAGATACAGAGGAAACACTCAACAGCAAGGATTTAGTTTGTGGTTTTGACCCATGAGGGGTAAGTCCACGGGTCTTGTATTTATGCCCCTAAGGGATATTTTTGTAATTATGTCTCTCTGTGGACTATGTTTGTAAGTTTCTACGTCTCGGGATGGTGAAGTGACGTAGTTACCCCCCTCTAATGGGGAATTATGAAAATATCCTCCCTGGGATGACGAAAAATAAAAGTCCTATTATTTGTAGTTCTACCCTACAATTTCTTATAATTTGGGCTACTCCCCTACTTCCCGCGTTAGAGAGAATTTTTGTGATGTACAGTCGACAACTCGTCGACAACTATTGTACCCACTCGGGCCATGAATGTACTTGGTGTACTTTACAAGTTTTCTTTGTACATCGATCGAGAATGTTATAAGAAAAAACCCCGACTTGCGAGAATTACACATATACCTCTCCTTTGGCAAAATTGACAGATGTAAGCCTTCTAAAAAGCCCCCGTCACTCCTTCGGCTCAAGGACGTTGTCAGCCCAGTCTGACACTTAAATACCGTCTCAAACCTAAGTCTATGTAGGGTGTAGTAAAATTATCAAAATACTCCTACGACCTAGACACGGCCTCGCCACCCCTAAAACCCTCCATAAACGGCCTCAGCATCTTGAAAAGCCAGTAATCCAGTCCTACTTTCGTTTCAACCCGAAAATTTCAGGAATACCCCTAGCCTAGTAAAATTATCAAAATATCCCTAGAAATGTAAAATCACCAAAATACCCCTAGGGTCCAGGAAACCTCCCGTCATTTCAAAAGTGCCTGTGGCTTTTGCAAAATTACATTCGTATTCTTAAATTCTAGGGTTTTGCCTGAACTTCAGAAGTCTTTGATGAAACCCTAGTCTAATCGGTGTGTCGGTGGTAAATGAGTGATCGTGATGAGTCACCCAAGTGAGCATGCCCTGAACATCTGAACCTATGGAGGGGACTTTGAGATTTCTTTGACAGTCAAACAAAGGTGTTCGGACGTTAGGCCGATGTAAATCAACACTGACCTCAGTCAGTGGGGAGAGGTCTATCACTCGAACCCAAATCGTCTAATATGATGCGCACCCATGGAACGGACCTCTACATATAGGGGAATGTCTCTTTTTAAAAAGGACATGTTCATATACTTTGGAATCTGTAACTATGACCGAAGCAAGGAAAGCTTCACATCCTTGCAAGATAAGTTTACAAGCATGAAGAGAAGAAATAATTGTAGGATGTCTCCTATACTTGATGCCAAAGAAAGAAAATCTTGGAATACCTAGTTTACGGAAAGATATGACCCTATTTTTACAATTAATAACGGCATCATGGTCTACCAACCAATCTACCCCTAAAATAACATTGTATCCTTTCATGTCAATGCATACTAAGTTTGAGGGAAGATTGTGGCCTTCAATGATTATTTCACTATTGGGATAGTATTTGGTGAGTTTGGTTCCGGAACCTAAGGGTGTAGTTATAGAAAGATCCGAAGGCAAAGGAACTGATTCCATAGGTAAAGTTTCAGCAAAAGAAGTAGAGATAAAAGAATGAGAAGCACCGGTATCAAATAGCACAAATGCAGGACGAGAGAAAATTTGAATTGTACCTTCCATGAGTCCACCGTCCCTGGACGTTTCTTCTTCTTCTTTTAATACTGCATTGAGGCGAGCTTGCCTCCTGCTGCCTGTTCTTTCATGAGGGGGCAATCGGGCATGCGATGCTCCCTGCTACCACATCGTAGACAAGCACTGAGGCGCTTCCAGCATTCTTCTACTAAGTGGTCAAATTTCTCACAAAACGTGCAGGCCGCCATGACCTGCTTCTCTTCTTCCTTTACTTTCTTGTGTTTCTGAGAACTTCCATCGTTCCCACTCCTAAACCTTTTCTTGTTATCACGGCTCTTGTAGGATTCCGTAATACTAAATTTCTCTTTCTTAAATCGCCGATCGGATCGTCGGCTTGATTCTTCTCATTTTCCCTTCATCTTCTCAATTTTTTCTAAGGTCCTTTCACATAAATAAGCCCACTGGACCATTTCTTCATAGGTGCGAATATTCTAGGTACCCAACTGTTGAATATATCCGAGCTGTAACCCGTCCATGAACCTATTTGCTTTTAATAAATCAGTACTGATCAAATGTGGTGCATATGGTGCTAGCCAAGAAAATTATAATTCATATTCTGCTATCGACAACATCCCTTGACGAAAGGACGCAACCTCCATGGCATTTCTTTCCTTAATGTGCTCTGAGAAATATTTGACATGAAACAGTGTGAGAAAACCTTCCCATGTGTGTGGTGTATCAACCGGTGGTGCCGGAACTGACTTCCACCACGTCTGAGCGTCCTTATTTAGTTGGAATGTAGCTAAACGCACCCTCTCCTGATCGATGCATTGTATAACATCAAAAATCTTGTTCATTTTGTCGATCCAATTTTCAGCCTCATCCGGGTTTGAAGAACCATAGAAACGCGGAGGGTTGAGACTTTGAAAATTTTCTTGTAGATTGCCTGCTCTGGCTCCTGCACCTATGTAAATAACACCACGACCTTTATGACATGACGAATTTTGGTCCCGACACAGACCACACAATCGTCTGACCGAGTCAGATCGAGCGCACCAAGGGCTTCCAGGAAGCCCGAATAAATTGTCACTCCGTGACTGGCACGCCCACGCACTCAATAAACAAATCAATAATATATACGATTTTGATAAAAAGTGCGTCCACAGAATGCGAGCAGACATTTGAGAAATTGAAGCACTATCTGGCGACTCCTCCCATACTTTTCAAGCCACAAAAGGGAGAACAACTACTCTTATACCTTCTGGTGACACTGAGTATGATGAGCACCGTGCTCGCTCGGGAGGAAGCCGGCATTATGAATGCCATCTATTACGTCAGTCGGGTGCTACAAGGGCCAAAATTTCGGTACTCGCGAGCTAAAAAGTTCACCTTAGCCCTAATCACGGTCGCTCGCAAGTTGCGACTGTACTTCCTGGCTCACTCAATCGTCGTCCTCACTGATCAACCTCTACGCCAGATCCTCCAGAATCCTAACGCATCAGGAAGGTTGGTCAAGTGGGCAATCGAGCTGGGTGAGTTTGATATCTAGTTCCGCCCAAGGACTGGGATCAAGGCTCAGGCTCTCGCTGACTTTGTGGTCGAATGCACAATTCTTATGGAAGACTCACCCGAGCAGTCTTCGGGACCAACATGGGAGCAGTACGTCAACCGATCGTCTTGCGTAGCTGGTAGCGGAGCAGGATTGGTCCTACTATCACCAGAGGGGATAGAGCTGTAATACGCCCTCTGCTTCAACTTCCCAACCACTAACAACGTGGCCGAGTATGAAGCACTCCTCTCAGGGTTACGAATAGCAAAACACCTAGGGGCGACTAGTGTACGAGTATACAATGACTCCATGCTTGTCGCTAGCCAAGTTAAGGGAGAATTTGAAGCACGCGAAGCATCCATGATCAAGTATCTGGAGAAAGCCAAAGCCAAGGCCGCGGCAAAGAAATTCTCCCACTTTCAGATGGTCCACATTCCCAGGGAGGAGAACGTCCGAGCAGACTCTCTCTCTCGTCTGGCATCTGCAACCACGGTTTCCAACTCCAGATCCATCTTGATCGAGGAGTTATCGGCACTGAGCATAGAAGAGCCAGCACCCCAGGTAAACGCCATTGACTATTAGCCCTCCTGGATGGACACCCGCCAGGATTTTTTACTGTGACAATAACTCTCGGGCGACCGCGCTGAGGCTCGCTGCACGCGAGCACTAGCGGTGCACTTCACGGTGGTCGATGGTCATCTGTATCGTCGATCCCTCTCAGCTCCACTACTGAAGTGCTTGTTTCCCACGGAAGCCAAGCAGGCTATTCAAGAGGTCCACGAAGGACTCTGTGGATGTGACGCCCCGCTAGACAGACCCAACACGACTAAAATGTCGTGCATACAACATAACGCTGACCTCGGGCAAAGCCACGAGAGGGCTAACCTGGAAAGGTCACAACACTCGAGAAACATGAGAGTCACGTGGAAGTCACGTGTCTGAAGTACTCCCCTCACTAGAAGAACAGCCAGCTGTGTCAACTGACGTCTTATGTTGCGCCTACTAGCGTCTCATCTACCTGTCGTCAAAAAAGAACGACCGTGACCAAGACACTGTCAGAACCAGAACAGAACTACAGTCGCGAGTGACTAGACAAGGTAACGCCCGTCGGCGTCAGTCCAAGCCTCTGACCACGTATGCATACACCGGCTCGTGCCTAGATCCAGGCCTCTAGCTAGTATTCCCCCCGTAGGACGCTACGGTAAAGAGCCGGGGGCCCCCTCGGAACTAGCTTAAAAATCGTAAATTAGGAAATACCCCGTCGGAAAGGCTGACACGTCGAAACGTGCCGTAAGACTACGACTAGTGGAGGATCACGAGACACAGACTCTACAACACGAGTGCTGGAGTATCGACAGGTAAAGAAACACTATCGCACATACTACGAAGCACCAATGGCAGCACAGGAAACTGTCGATAGACTCAGGATAAGGCAACTAGACCTAAAACTACAGCGATCCGTGAGTCTCACGACTCAGAGTTAAGATCGTCATACAAACCGGAACAAGCCGCCAATCGGTCTAATCCTAAGCCAGAGAAAATGACTCACAGTAAGAAATGACTCACGGGGACCTAAGGGAACACCGAGAACCCTCAGCACACCTGGATACGCAGAATGAGGTAAGACGATACCTCATGGCATCTAGAACCATGTCTCAAACTGGATAGAACCGCCGAGACACATACAAGGTCACCTGTCAACCACAGGGTCACACCGGGTTGACCAGAACCAGACAATGACATTAAAAAGTAGTATAGAAGACTGCCCACAGCAAGAACACTCCTGGCCACCTTATATCATGGTCATAGCCCTCATAGGACATCAAGAGACATCCATGGGACAACGGGCAACCCACAAGGTCAAGTCAAGATGAACGGAAACCAAGACATTGGGAAACGACGTTCCGCATAATGGTAGTCCTAGACTGAGTCGTTAGGAAAACTGCGACAGTCCGAGAATAGACCACACTCAGTCAACCTTCAACCGACCAATCCAGCACACCACCGACACACAGACACCGCCCTAGGACACAAACCTAAGACAGATGGACACAGCACAGGCCATCACGGCCAACTGACAACACACAGGGATGAGCAGTTCTAAGAGGACCGCACAAGGGCATGAGCGGTCTGGGACAGCCCACTCAAGTGATAGACCACTAAAATACTAAATGGGGATGGGCAGTTAAGGGCAGGACTGCCTAAGGGGATGAGTAGTCAAGGTCTGGCCGCTCAAGCCCACCGACCCAGAAGAGTTCCTGATCTAAACAGTTTTGACCAAATTGCTGAACAGAACCGACAGACTGCAATGTCAGTCAAAATGCTCTTGACTAGACCGCCTAACGCGACTGACACCCAACTGTTGACCAAAGGTTAACTGGGATAAGCGGTCAAGACATGGCCGCACATCCCAATGGAAGAACAGGCGGCTGAAAGCTGGCTGCCCAAGAGGGGATAGCGGACCTCACCTGGCTTCCCATACCATGAGCGGTCTAACGATAGACCACTTAACCTCAAAACCAGATGAGGATAAACGGTCCGAGACTGGCCGCTCATATTGATGAACGGCACCTGTTTCGACTGTTCAACCGTCACGACGAGCAAACCATGGGGTTGGCCCAATCTTGGCCTTCCCACGCCCCGTTCGTCTCAAAACGAAGGGGATACAGCCATGGACACACAGACAATCACATGGACTCCAACCAGAGTCAAAACGGTGAGAAACGGGCGATTCTAGCGAAATCACGCAAAAAGGGTTTCCGGACTTCCCGGAGCCCTACCGGTAAAACGAGACCACCAATCGCCGTTAAACAATTATCAATGGAATGCTGACATTCCCAAGAGTCCAATGACTCCAGCTGATCTAAAAATGATCGTCATTTTTCAACGAACCCTACGAACTATGAAAAACACCAACGAGTCCAAACTGACCCGTTCTCGCATCGAAAAGCGTAAAATTGAAGGGAAATGGTGCATGGGAGTGGGTGATCTGTATCCCTACCTCCACCGAAGAAACCGCACGTCGAAGTGACTAATCCACATCGAAAATCATAAAACACGAACCACGCCGACTTTGAATCCACCGTTTGGGATCCCGCCGAAACCTGTCTGATCCTCGTCCCATCGTGCATCCGATCATCCCCACGTCATCGCCACCTTGCCCACGAGCCTCCTCCATCTACAGCCAGAGCCAGAAGGGCGAGAGAGGAGAGAAAATGGGAGAGAGAGAGGGTGTACGCGAATGAAAGGGAGGAGAGACGAAGAAGAAAGAAAAAGAAAGAAATTAAGAAATTTTCCTAATTTCTGAAAATCTGTAATTTACGCTAAAAATACACTAATTTAGAAAAATACGTAAAAATAGTCAAAACGATCCTCGCGAAGAGTACATCGCAACTGTAACGTCCACGAGTCAATGAATTGAAAAATAAACTCACCGCAGGGTTCCGTAACTTGTACGAGAGAAAAATTCACACGGATCGTAAAACTCAACTCGGGGGTCACAAAAGCGATCCAAAACTCTCCAAAAAGGATCTGAAAGACCGAATAAGGATCCAAGAAGACCCATTAAGGATCGAGGGCATTACATACTCCCCTCCTTTAAAAAATTTCATCCTCAAAATTTAAGGACTATGAAAAGGAGAAGCAGGGAAGAACAATCCAACGACACTAACACGAATCATGAGAAGCATCACTCAGAGGAACATAGTCAGACCATAATCACAAGCACACGCTCAGGACCGAGCACGACACAAGTGAACATATGTTTGACACCTCCGAACAAGGCAATGTCGCTTATGTCTCACAGGGAAAGAGACATGACTGCCACAACAATAGATCACGAAAAATGAAATGACAACATAGCAAGCTTCAGCTTAAATAAGGAAGCATAGTCCTCTCACCTGACAGCTCGACCACATCATCGGCTCCAGTGCCAAAGACAACAAGGAACACCTGGCACACGGGAAGCCAACGATAACAGCACCGGACCACAGCCACAATCAAGTCAGTCCTCACTAAGATATTACATCTGATCGAGTCGCAAGCTAACTCTACCAGAATGGAAGAGTACAATAAAGCTAACCGACAAGATCACAGTCCACATAGTGCTAAGATAGACATGTAAAATCATAGAGAAACATCACTTAAAACAACAACAACGGTAGCACTTGCAAGATCCCAGCTCCATACAGAATACAGAACCACAGAGCACAACTACAAGCTAGGTCACATCAAGGCACAATAATAGCTAATCACATGACTATAGGGTGATACGCATAGAGAGTTGAGGTGATCTAGATGGGGAGGGGTTGAATAGATCACCCCTTTTTGAAAAATTTTACGGAATGAAATCTGAGATCACGTGAAGTAGAGATATCGAGTAATATCAACACAGATGATCTAATAGACACTCGATCGAGCACACGATCTGCACTAGGATTAAGGCAAAATGCAAATAACAAACCACACAGTAGACGGTCATTTTTAAGGTGGTTCGATTGCAAACCCGCAATCTACGTCCACCCCTTACTCCTAAAACTCATGTTAACCATCCGGGACTCAAGAAGATTTGGGTACCCAAAACATCCAAATGAGATTTCGGTGGAGGAAAGCCTTGAGGCCATTGAAGGAATGTTGATAAATAATGGTCTCTCAAGGTAAAGGTGAGAAAATAAAGTTTCTATTTGAAGCTTATGGTACTGTGTGTTAGTGGTCCTGTGACAAGTATGGTTTCTGAAACCTTAAATAGTTGTTGCTCTCTTCTGCTATGCTGAAAGTGTCAAATTGGCTGAAAAGGCATGAATAAAATAGAGAAGTGTGTATGAGGTCATCATGGCAATTGAATATTTTTTCAATACGACTTGCGTAAGCACATTTGAGATTAACTGAGCATATGGTATATCAAATGGTCATCTACAGAAAGGCAGATTATGTTTGTCTGGAACTCTCACCATTCCTGAGGTGGTCTATGGACCTAAATACTCTGCCTTGTATCAGAACTCAGAGAAATCAAATGTTTGGTATGTGAATGAATTTTTCGACTGAGCAGTATCAATTTGAAAATGTTGTCAAGTTTGGACCTCACTCCATGCTCATTTGTGAGCTAGCCCCGATGTCTTATGGGATACATTGCATGTTTTTTATTAATCTCTTGCACACTACATTCTCATACAGGTCAGAGGCTGCACACCCTTCTTTCAAAACCCTCACTGAGTTTTCTGAAATTCATGCATTTGTTAAAGGGGAGTTGCTAGCTAATCAATTTGAAATTGATGATGTTCTATTTTCTTTGGTTGATGATATTATTTTGTCTGTAAAATTTCTCTTGGATCAATGATCTGAAATTAATCAACTATTTTGTGGCTGCATATTCTGTGGATTGAAATTAATCAAATGATCTATGGCCTTTTTCAATGTGCTCCTCAGAACTTAGGGCAAAGCAGAAATGTTTTCAAGAAAGGGTTGACCCTCACCAACTTGCACATCTGGGTCATAGCATGATCATGTTTCCAGAACCTCTGTATCCTTGGTTAATGACTCAATCATCTCTATTTCATGTTAATCTGAGTCATGCATGTATTCAGAAAGAGGTTGCTTCTAATTTTGCTTGGAATCTTTATAATGGTCTGCTTGGCACATAGACAAAATGCATGTTCTAGTGGTGATAAATTTGATGTTCTGCGTGATTTTTGCGCACTGCTCACTATTTATTGCCTATTAAGGGTGATCTTTGAAAGGCATTTTCAAATTGAAGCTTACAATATGTTTTTCAGCTAAAATGTCATTTAATGCACCTAGTAAGGGGGAGTTTCTGGCTGAATGACTAGCATTTGTGACTCAAACACATTTTTCTGGAAGTACATCTCATGCCAATTGCTAAGGCTAAATTAATCATAATTTTCTGCATATTGATCCTTGATAATGAATGTGATTGCTACCCTTGTGTAGCTCATATATAGTGGAATCCTCTCGAGTTGAGAGGGGTGGATGTAGGATCGCACGTGGGTGCATCCGAACCACCTAAAAAATATTCGTCTCCTGTGGTTTGATTCTTGGTGTGTTTGCTTCTTTCGATCTGTTTATGGATGCTTACTTGATTTAGGTTGAACTGCTTGTTCGAGCTCTATTTAGTATTTTTTAATTTGCCGGCAATCAATTCACCCCCTCTTGTTTGCCAATTCAATGGGACAACATCTTGAATGGACGCCACACCCAGGTGATGGTGGACCACGTAGTTCCGACTGTCTCGACCTACAACTCCTTCCAAGCCTTGTCTGGGAGGAAAGCTGAAAAAGAAGAAGCCAGCCACCAAGGTCGAGAGGAGCTAGCCCCGAGGCCAAGGAAATTCAAACATGTCTGGGTCCCAAAGAAGATCCAGCCCATCTCGTCAGTCGTAACAAGCAGCAGCAATTCAAGGCCCATCAAGACAGAGAAGAAAAATAAGAGAGGGCTTGTCCCCAAAGAAGATGACACAGTCTTGGACCTTCCAAGTCGTGCAGCTTTCAAGGCTTGTGCTTGACAGGCCGACACCCCTATAATGAAATAGAAATTCAACCAGTCTGCCATGATATCCCGACTAGCATACATGCCTCCGGTGCGGGGCTAGAAGTTGCTCTCTGTTCTCATGAGAGGACATGAACTAAAACATTTGGCCAAAATGGCCCACAACCACTTTTGGGGTCTGGGAAACCCCTTGCTCGATGGTTATCAAATGCTATGATTATCAAGGAAGAAGAAGAAGGCCGATCGCCACTTGTAGGCAAAGGCAATCTAGGGGATGAAGAAGAAGAGCATTTCGAGGCACCTCTGCGAGCCAGCGAGGCAAGTCGAGTCTCCATTTTCAGAAGGCTGGCACTCCCACACTAGCTTGGAAGAGAAGTCAGAAGATAAGGGGAAAAGTTGTATGTGTATTCTTGCAATATGGCAGGAGTCTCCACTCAATATGGAGCTTTCCTGACTGAGCCAGAAGAGCTTGTCAAGATGGCCGATAGGCCTGGCTTGACTACTGGAAGAAACGAAACAACTGGCGTAATTTTGTGAGCCAAAGGAAAAGAGCCTGTTAATGAAGAAATAAGCATTGTCACCACTAATGTAGTGACTTCAGAACCGAATGGTGCTGAGCCCATTAGCTCGGGTGAAGCAAGCTCTGACAAGACCCCGGAAGTTACAACCAGTGGGTCTGCCCTAGATCCGTCCATAATGATGCTGTTGCAGCAGTACTGGTAGGAGATAGAACTCCTAAAGAAACAATTGAATGAAAAGATAGAGTAGGCCTCGCCATTCCCGCAGCCAGAAATGCAGGCGGAGCCATCACAAAAGGTGGAGAAGGTTGGGACGAAGGACCTCACTGTAACGCCAAAAATCTAAAGGATGAAGTCATCAATTTCGGTAAAGATGCGGGGATAGCTTTTAGTGGAAGGTGGTGCTTATTAAAAACATGAGAGACAAGAATTGGTGGCAGGGAAGTGGGAGAAAAAATATGGGGGTGGTGGTGAATGATGTTTTTTTGAAAGTGGATGGTACCACATGCGGGTGGAGGTGAAAGATTGGAAAAAAGAGAGGTGGAATATGTACGAAAAAATTAGGTGGATGCATCTAGCTCAGGAGCAATGAAGTGGGGAAGGAGCCAAAGTAATGATGATTATTCTGACTTGGAATGTTAAAGGGATCAAATCTGAGGGCAGAATGGGGGGAATCAGGAACTTGAGTAGGTCAGAGAAATTGAATATTTTATGTCTACAAGAAGAAAATAAGCCATGCCCATGCTGAAATTATCATGAGGATACTGGGAACAGACTTACAGGCTGAGCAGGTGAGAATGTAGAGACAGGGATGGTCTAATTCTCTGAAACGGTGGGCAGCTCTCAGGTCAGAGATACTATGAAGCATGGTTTGCCGTCTCAGTCCGACCAGCACAAGTCGATTCATATCTGGGCTGGACTGAGTCAGCCGAATTGGTCCAACTTATATCTGAACCAGAGCGAGGCAAGTCAGATTGCTGAGACGGCAAACCTTGCTATGAAGGAAATTTTTTCATCACAATAAAATTCAAGAGAAAGAATTTAGGGGCAGAATGGGCACTTATGACTGTATAATTCAAATGAAGAAAAAACAAGGGAGAAGTGCCTTCAGAAATCCAGATGCTGAAAGATATGACATCAGGATAATGGTGCATTTGCGGTGACCTTAACATTGTTGGATACCCATGGAAAAGAAAGAATCACACCAGCAGGGAGCTATAGATGGACACATTTGGGAAGTGGATAACAATCATAAATAAATGATACACATGGAGCAACCTGCAGAGGGAGAGTGCCCAATCTAAATTGGACAGGTTACTACTGAGTGGATTAAAACTTTTGGTGAGTCTGTAGCAAAGGGGTTGGGAAGAACTGAATCAGATCTTGTGCATATTATTCTAGATAGAGAAAATAGCTCCAAATAAAAGAAAATATTAAGATGTGAAATGGACTAGATCTTTAATGAAGGCTTCAGTGAGCAGGTGGGAAAATGGTGATCAGATTGTCCAAGGAAAGAATTTGCATGTACGATTTTTGCATAAAGTTCACCTCAACTCTATCATGCCTCAATCTCCCGATTCTCCCCCCTAACTTTCAGACAGTTTAAGGCCAAAAAGGACCTCTATATTATTCACCTGAAAGTGTCATCAGCACACTTCCGACACTTTGTATATGATCAAACCTAGAGGATGCGCCTGGCAGTCGCGAACGTGCTTTGAAGAAATTTTTGCTATTTCATCCGCCGACCTTTGAAGGCCAGACTGATCCGGATGCCGCCAGGGTATGGCTGGACGTGATCGAGCACATGTTTCGCTCTATGGAATGTGCGGAAGATGAGAAAGTGATGCTCGACACTTTTCAGATCTAGGGCGCGGCGTTGACGTGGTGGAATACGGAATGGAAGATTTCTTTCCAGTCTCACCCGCTCTAGCAGATTTCATGGGCTAAGTTCATTGCCACTTTCGAACTCACCTTCAGTCCAGCTTACCTCAGGATGGATAAAATGCATCAGTTTTTACAGCTCGTCTAGGGAGGAATGTCGGTGCTTGAATATCGAAATAGGTTCATGGAATTGGGCTGTTATGCGCCCCATGTGCTAGCAAATAAAGCATTGAAGACAGAGCAGTTTCTTCGTGGCCTCCATGCTGAATTGAGGCAGCCGCTAATCTTTGCCTGTGTGACGAATATGAATGAGGTATATCAAGCTGTGGCAGCATTGGAGTTGGATTTGGTGAGATCCCAGACTTCTTCTCAGGCAGTGTCGGTTCAGCCGACAGTTCATCTTCCATCTGGTTATCCGCCTCCTGTTCCAGGTTTTACTTCTGCCACTCCAGCAGCTAGTGGTGTTGCCTCTTCGGGCAAGTCCCAGTTCAGAAGATTCAAGAATAAGAAGAGGTTCAAGAAGTGATTTGACCAGTAGGCATCGTCGGGTGCAGTACAGTAGTCAGAGTTCTGCTAAAAGCCAATTCAAGGGTTGTGCGCGGTGTGGTGGCAGCCACCCAGACAAACCATGCTCTTTGTCAGTGGTATGTTTTCGATGTGACCAGCCAGGTCACATGGTGAGAGACTGTCCTTTGCGAGTGATTCCAGTGCAATTTGCTCTGGCAGCTCAATCCCAACCGTCTCAATAGTAGTTCAGGCCTCCACTCCCACCACCGCCTCCATCTTAGCAGTTCCAGCAGATTCACCCTCAGGCTTCAACAGCATCTTCCTTCCAGTCCTCTGCAGCTGCTAGTAGGAAGCTAAAGGGCAAGGTGACTCATATTTCATGGGCTGAGGCTGTGGCTTCAAATCTTGTTGAAGGTACTACTACTATTTTTGGTTGTGCAACCCGTGTTTTATTTGATTCGGGTGCTTCTCACTCCTTCATTTCTGAGGATTTCATTGCATGTATTGAGGAGCTCATGATCGAGATAGCTTGTGATTTAATTGTCATCTGGGGATTTTATGGCTACCCCATTATGTCTTGAGGACTCGCCTGTTGTGGTTAGTGAACGACAATTACCGGTGAGACTTTATGCTTTACAGTTGGCAGACTATGACGCCATTCTGGGTATGGATTGGCTAGAGCAGTTTTTTCGTTAATAATACGTGAGGGGCTTTTTTGCCCTGATGTGGTGTGTTTGTTAACGAATAACTTACATCTCAGGGAGTTGTAAAGAAATATCTAAATTGGATGAGCTAATCAGTAAATACGAAAGATTACGGTAATCAAAAGTTAAAGACCCCTTGCTAATAATATTACTCTCTCTCTCTAACTTCAGAACCTGACCTGTCATTGAGCACCTTATCATGTACATGACTGCATGTTACCAATGATCCACCTTGTGGAGAGAGAGAGAGAGAGAGAGAGAGCGCAACGTGCAGTTCAGGGGCTGTCAAATAAGGAGGCAAATAACAACACATTCCAGGTATCGGGCAGCCCGGGAAGGCACCAGTGGCTGCAGTCAGCGTACATCTTGGGCTGCTTCCGCTGTTCGCCGGTGAGGAGCTTCATCTGCCTGACCGTGTAGACGGAGGTGTGGGCTTCCCTTCTGAACTCGGAGAGGCGTGTGATGTTCAGATACGTTACCGGCGTCCTCATCTTCTCTATCGTCCTCTCCACGATGTCCGTCATGGACCTCGGGAACCACTGGATGTAGGTCTCGTTGGTGATGGGGTGGGTCTGGTTGTAGCACCAATGCAGATTCTCTCTGCGGCATGTCAACAAACATCCTGTGAGACTGAACGCTCATTATGTATGTGGCCATGGATGGGGGATGCTGATGGGTTCGTATATGAAAAATAATTAGATTTCAATATAGCCAAAAGAAAAAACTATCTTAACTTAAAAGGCGACCCATCGTATCGAATGAGCAATCAGATCAAATCATCAAACTATATAGATTAACAATCACATCCCCAGTGGTAGATAAGCCAATGCAATGTGGTGGTGGGAGATGGATTGCATGTGATACGGTGCCAGGATGGGACTCACGGTTTGTGCTCGGGGGAGAAGCTTCGGAAAAAGACTTTGGTTCTGGCCGGGTTCACTCGTTTATTTACCCAGCGCGACCACGTACGCATTGCGGTCTCGAAGGCGATGTTCACGTCCATGTCCTCCACCAGCTCCCCTCGTCGCTCATAAAAGTCCCACCTGCACCATTCAACCCAACGTTACATAATCGGTTTTGGGTGTGGAATTGGGATAAAGACAAAGGCACTAACTTTATCCTCTTCATTTAGGATAGATATCTGGGGGGGGAAATTAAAGCACCCATCTTTAATTAGTCTACCTATCTGATTATCTTCTCTTCTTAATTAAAATATAATGTTGTTCGCGTGATTGATCATCACTTGGACTATTTTTAAGATTAGACTAATTTGTGTGGACTGGTGTGTATTCACTTCAAATTACATCTTACTATGCATGTACTGTGTTTAAGTTTGTCTTTGGAGATAGGGAAATCCACAAGTTAGAAATCCGGAGTATATCATAGCGTATATGCTTCACGCTTCCGGTATCCCATTTCCAAGGGCTTGTGTTGTGGAATGTTTGAAGTTTTCTGCCCTCAGTTCAATACATTTTATACAGCAGAAGGCGAAACCTCCTTGGACCTCTGGAGTTTGTCACAGCTTTCAGGCTTACCAATTGATGGAGAGCCTTATAAAGCGGTCTGTTTATATGACTCTGTCAAGGATGAAACTGACGGCGAGGGCCGGTATTTCTTCGGCTTTGCATACCGGTATTTGATGAAGGTGTACCGCTCCCTTTGCTTAGCACATTACAAAGGATCATTCAAGGGCTATCATGCCCGAGAGAAGAGCAGCAGGCTGAAGGTCCTGGTAGGACAGTGGATTCAGTATTTCTTCAGTGGCCCTCTGAAGTACAACGAATTTCCTTTAGTGGCTCCAGTTGCAAGCAAGCAGAGCAGGACCCCAAAATTCAAGTCAGAGTTGCCAGCTTCTATTCGACGGGCCGGTCTGGAAGGACCCAATCCTGCTGGAGTGGACCCTATCACTCATTGTGCTGCTTATTTCACCTTCTGGCTGTGCACCTTTGCTCTCCTGCAGGGAGACGAAATAGTTATCAGGCCGGAAGCAATATACCCGGCTTGTCAGATGGCTTGGGGCATGCGGCTATCTTTGTGTCCAGCGGCACTTTGCTTGATCTACAAGTCTTTGGGAGACTTGTATAGACATCGGGTCCCTCGATCATTCAGGACAGTGGGCCCGTTTCACTTTTTTAATGCCTGGGTATGCAGCCTGTTTCCTGAGCTTGCTCCAAGGACCTTGCAGACGACCACATTATACCCCCGGATGCTCGAGTTTGCCAGTGTCGAGCCTGGCCCGGTGTCACAGCAGCTATTTCAGATCAGAGGCCGACTGACCAGGGTTCTAGTGGATGCAGCAGGGACCATTCATTTCTGGACCTTGGCGGCACATTCCGCTCCTTTGGTGAATTAGCAGCGTGAATGCAAGCTGGGAGATGTGGAGGTCCTCACTCACCCCATTTCAGGTGCCAAAGTTACCCGACCATTTCTAGAGCCCGAGCTGATTGATTGGGCTTTGTCAATCCGGCCGAGCGTCTTGGTTTTCAGAAAGGGCGGCTTGCTTCATCTGGAACCTTATTATCCGTTCCGATTTGCACGAAATTTTGGTTATGATCAACATATTCCAACTTCTGCTGCTCAATTTCCCTTGGAAAGCAGGTCGAAGCACAGCTCAGTTATTACTGGTGACGGCCGCCTCTGGTGGGATTTCTTTCATCACCAAGACGCCGTTACTTTCAGGCTGCCATCGGTGTCAAACCGCGTTCCTTGGGTTACCCCAGAGTATATTAAATGGTGGAATGCCCGGACGAGCTTTTATCGCGCTTAAGTCAGCGATTATGGTAGAGCTCTGGTGCAAGGAAAAGGGGGAAGGAGATGAGGCCTCGAGAGTCCTCTCCACCAAGTGGTGAAGTGGCTCTAGCTTAGGGTTAGTATCACTTAACAACACTTACCTTTCACAGGAGGGCCTCCCAGGTTTATATAGCGACTCATGAACATGAGAGCCCTGTGAGGTGAGGAGTTTCAGGGGGGGTTACGTCCCCTTCGTGGGCTCGTTAAGGTGCGAGGGCTCTTAATCGCCATTATCCCCATGATTCCCAGCTCGTAAAGGGCGCACAATGGTCGCTTGGATAAGCCTTTGTCAGTCAGTCCGAGCATATGGCACTGGCTTTACGGGGTTCCCCCGAGCGATCGGCGCAAGGCTCAGGCGGGATGCATAGGCCCTCGAAGGGACCTCCCGATTGACCTGGCGCTCAGACTTTCGAACCCGAAGGTCGCCTAGGAAGCACTTAATCCGAGTGAGTTATTGGGCTTAGTAGGCCCCGAAAGGGCTGTCACTCATAGGAGCCAGGCCTCATTTGGTCTGGCGAGACCTCATTTGGCTGTTCCTTTTTGGGCAGTAAAATTTCCCCTCTCCACTTGTCCCCCTCCTACTCCCGAGCCAAGATTAGGCTTGGTCGAGTAGCATTTGGGGCAGGTGTATGTGCTTTGAGCTGAGTGAGAATTTTCTCTGACAGGGGCCACTTGATGTGGCTGTCCTGGAGATACGCCCGTCATGATGATAATTCTTGTGAATTGATTTGTGGAGCCCCCTTTTTGAAGACTGGAATGTCACGCTGCTTCCCCTGTGGGATTTATATGCGTAGCGTGTACTGTCGCTCCTAACTTTCATTGCCTATGGCTTTTCCTACCACCATCTTTGCTTTTGCGAGAGGCTCATGCTCCACGAGGGCAACTTAGAGGAGTAGAGAGTTATAGTGGCCTTCGCAGAGCTTGCAGAGGTTATGATGGCGACAATTTGCCAACTTTCGCTTCCCCCTGAGTCATCCAACACAGTGTTCTCTTCTTCCTCTTCCAGCTCTCCTGATTGCTCCATGGCGAACCAACATCCTGAGGCCGAGGTGCAAGAAGTTGAGCGGGCTCCTAGGGCATTTACGGCACCGATGGAACCTCTACGCAGTGAGCTGACTGAGGATGAGGTGAAGCAGCTGGAGGGTCGATATAGGATGCCTTAGAAGTATCATTTTTCTCTCGCAGAGCCCCATGAGTCCAGTCTGGACACTCGCTCCGGCCTCTTCTATTCCTTCCTCTTGGCCTGGAAGTGCGAGTTCTACCTTCCTCTTCATTACTTTGTTGCCGAATTGCTTTGGTTCTACCAACTGGCTCCAGTCCAGTTGGTCTCTAATTCCTATACTTTCATATTCTCCTTCATCAGAAGAATCGGCTCGGGAGACTCCCCTACGTGGAGGCATGACTACGAAAATGGGAGACAAGGAGGAAAGAAGAACCCTCACCGAGCCAAGGGAGGAAGACGCCTACGATGAGCGTTGCAACCGGCGAAGCATGGATGGGGACTGCGGGGAGACCACGCAGTCGCCTTTATAACCACCCACGATAAGCTGGAGCCATTCTTCGCGAGGCAGGTGAAAGGATGCCTGTCACAGTGTCAGGCGACCGTTTGGAGCCCGCGCTCCCAGAATCGGACAAGACTTGGGTCATCATGACCCGCATGGCCGCTGCCACCGCCAAAAGCGCCTTCCACGCCAAGCTAGCCCTGAAGCTTCCAACACCCACGATGCGAAGAGTCTGATGTCGGGCCTTGCGCCCTAAAGAGACCTTCTCTTAATCGACTCTCAGCCCCATATGGAGTGCTTGGTGACTGAGAGTAGGGGGAGAAGTGAGGAGGGTAAATTTAGTTTGGCCCAGATTCGGCCCAATTACGACAGGTCCACTGAGAATCAAGCGCTATAAGCCCTCCCAAGGGCGGGCGCACAAGCTCGGTCCAATAAGAAAGGGCCCAACCTGGAAGGACATCGGATTCTACAATGTGTGATGGCCACGGCCCAAGCGCAGTTGTCACTGGAAGACTCTCCAGCAACCGACCGTTGCCCCCACGACGCTGGCCTTGACCCCATAATGGGCGAGCATGTCCCATAAGCACCGTAAGACTCGCCCCAGGACCGGCCAACGCCGGGGTAATCACCCTCCAATGAGAAATTCCTGCCGCAATAGTGGAGAAACGTTACTCTACTACAGACGCCCTTCCCTACTAAGGGATGAGGCTCCTCGCTCCAAGAGAACCCCATATAAAAGGGAGATCAACAGAAGAGAAGAGCACGGTGGCTCATACCGCTATTACGCTACCTCAGAGGATAGAGCTACTAGCCCTGCTACACAAGAAGGAGAAGAGAGCGACTGCCTACACTCTACGAGAGTCCCTCCCCAACGACCTTACCACCCAGCGAGCACTCGTTGAGTGAGCTCTGGGACCAGCGAGCACCCGTCTGGGAGGCCTCCATTGGCCCTTCGACCTCTTACAGCGAGCCCTCTCTCTCTCCCTCTCTCTTGCTCTTCTCTGAACTCTGTTACTCCGTTACTAACTTAAGCATCAGAGGATTGTTCCTTGGGGTAACATCCGGGACTCTTTCTGACGCCTCTTTGATTTCCTGGTGATTTATAGGCTTCCACAGGTGCGAGACGACTTCTTCTATAAATAAATAGAGAAAGTGGTGTGTGGCTTAGGAACTATTTTCCTGCCTCTACAATAACATATCTCAAAATAAAGATAACATCTCTCAAAATAAAAATAACTTTCCCTCTGTTTGCGGGGGGCCGCCGCGGGTCGGGGGCCGGAGAGAGAGGAGGAAAAACTTTCAAATCTCCCTTGGGCGGTGGAAGGTTGCATGGGGGAGAGGGAGGGTTCTGTTGGGAAACCCTGTTGAGTCAAAGAGATGGTGCAACCCGAATTCAGAGGGGGGGGTGAATGAATCCCCTTCTAAAATATTTGCTCAATTTAAGACTTAATGCCCAATTAAAACTGAACTTATAAAATCTTACAGAATTAAACTCTACAGTTCAGTAATGCGGTTGTTCTTACAAGATTCACACTCAAGCACTTAACCAATTAATCTAATGTGAATCTCACTCGAACACTTATCATGCACAACCAGCCAGCTTACTCTGACACTTAGCAGGAATCAGAACAGTAAATGAAATCGAGCCTAATCATGCATCTAACAGATGATAGATAGAAATCAAATCACAATGCACAAGAAGTTTTTAGGTGGTTCGGTCCTCCAGACCTACATCTACCCCACACTCAAACCAGAGTGTGGCTTACTGCTGCCTAATAGCTTGAACTGCTGCGCCTCACAGCTTGCGTCTGCCGAGCATTACAGTTTGGCTTACATCCGCTGAGCATCACAACTTGCTGACCCACTAAGCATTACAACGTGGCTCTGCTGACACATAGCTTGAAAGAAAATCAGAAATGGGAAAACAAAGATGATAGAAATTCAGCTACGGAAAGCAGGAAATAAAGCACAATAATGTAGCTCGCTCAGGAGCAGTGTAGCTCAGATCTGATCCAGAAGCTACTGGTCTTTCTTCTCCTTCAATCTTATTGCTGCACTCTCTCACGATCTCTGCTCTGAAGAGCTCTCTCAGTTTTTTTTCTCAGTCTGCTCTTATCTCTACTCCTTTCTGGTCAGTCTCTCCTGCTCTCTTTTTCTCTCTCCTCCTTTCAGTAGCCCTACAGCTTCAACTCTTTTTCCCTTCAACTAGTCTCATCGAAGGATGAGGCGCCCTTTATATAGATCAAGGGCGCCAGAGGTAATTTGATGAAGATGAAGATGCTCCCTTCGTCAGATGGCTTCACGTGGTAGGATTCCAGCTTTGGTCCTGTGTTCCCTACAAGGTTCACCCAGGAGGCGTGTAGAGGGAACACTCCCACCAAAACCTTTTCTAGAAATGTATTTCACTGAAGTACCACTGGAGTCCATGTGGCAGACTCTCCAGATGTGACTCCTCCTTGGATCATGTGCCTATAGCTACCTTGGATCACATGTCTGTTTAAGTTGAGACTTGAGCCACATAACTTGACCCTCTGCACACTTAAGTTCCTGTCAAAAGAATAAAGGGCATTTTGTCAAACACATTGTAATCATGAATGGATAGCTAATGTGTATTGACCTAATGATATATTAATCATTGTAAAAGACCATGTTCCCAGAAGTGGCAATGCCCAGGCGGATGCCCTAGCAAAACTGGCTACTGCCATCAAGCTACCGCCTGAGGGTGAAGTCGACATCACAGTCAAACACAGAAGGCTGATTCCTAGCTTACTCAAAAGCAACTCCGGCCTCACAGTTTACAAGGTCCAAGGCTTTGACTAGGATGCTCCTGCAGAAGAAGAAGATTGGCGTGAGCTCATCGTCAAATTCAAGAGGGGATTGCTCCCCCCTGACTGGGCTCTAAGGGCCTGACTACTTCGCCAGGCAACATCATATGAGTTGATTGGTGACTCCCTGTACTGACTTGTCCATGAGAAGGACAAGTCCGTCCTCTTGAGATGCGTCTCCCCAACCGAGGCTCGAGCCATTATGTGTTAGGTTCATTCTGGACTGTGCGGCGCACATCAAGCCAGGATAGAATGAAGCACAACATCAAACTAAAAGGCTTCTATTGGCTTACCATGTATGTGGACTGCGTCCAGTATGCTCGTACATGCTATCAATGCCAAGCCTTCAGCCCGGTACCCAGAAGGCCTCCTAACTTACTGCGTCCCACGGCCCCTACCTGGCCATTCGCTGAATGGGCTATAGACATCGCGGGGCCTTTCCCGCCATCCTCCAAAGGTCACAAGTACATTCTAGCCGCCACTGACTATTTTTCTCGCTGGACGGAGGCCCTTCCTCTATGGGAAGTCACCGGCGAGGTGGTCGCCCGATTTGTTTATCATAACATCATCTACCGATTCGGTACTGCCAGTCGCATAGTCTCTGACAACGGGACGCCATTCAAGAACAAGGCCGTATACCAGTTGGTAGCCAAGTTCCACATCGACTGGAGGACTTCTTCAGCCTACAACCCCCAGGCCAACGGTTTGGCCGAGGCCTTCAACAAGACCCTCTACAAGCTCCTGGCTAAGATTGTTAGCCACCGAAAATGTGACTGGGGTGAAAAGATCTCCGAGGCATTATGGGCCTACTGAATGGTTTACAAAACCTCCACGGGATGTTCGCCATTCTCCCTCGTCTATGGAGTGGAAGCCATCATCCCTATCGAGATCTAGTTAGCATCCTACCGCGTAGCGGTACACACCGACTTGGCTGGCTGGCCCTGATGAAAATGAATACCAAAGAAGGCTGGAAGAGCTTGCTGATTTGGAAGGTAAGCGGCTCGAAGCCTACAAACACCTGCAGATATACCAGGCCCGCATGGCACAAGCCTACGACAAGCTCATCAAGCAATGAGCCTTCAAGTAATGCGACCTAGTCATGATTAAGGAAAGAGAAGTCATGGCAGGGCGTTCTAGTGGCAAGCTTCAGCCAAATTGGCGAGGCCCGTACATCATCTGTGACGCCTATGAGGGTGGGGCCTACCATTTTGTGCTTTACATGTATTTTTCCCTGATGAGCCTTCGGAACACTGTGCAGGGTGAATCGTTACGTTCTCTGACTCCGGGACAGTACCACTGCATTATGCGTCTTCCGAGGATCGCGGAGGTAATTTTTTCATATTTTTATGAATTTTTTAAATTTTTAGGTTTTTCTATAAATAACCCCCACCCTCTCTCATTCTCTCATTCTCACTCTCTCTCTTCTCTTTCTCTCCGCCTCTCCTCCGGGCGACCGATGGGGGAGATGGTGGGCCAGGCTAGGATGGCGCGAGGGCGAGGAGCACGAGGATGGGGCGAGGATCGAGGCGGTGGAGGTGTGGCGAAGCTCGAGGGTGCGTTCGTGAGCCGACGATGGTTTCGTGGCGATTTCTTCGCGGATCGGCATCCACGGCGCGTCAAATCTTTGGTGGAGGTAGGGAGACGAAACCTTGACTCGTGCACTTTCTTTCCCGCGAGTTTCGTAGGCCGTGGTGAGCCGAGCGGACTTATTTGGACATTTTGGGGAAAATTCCATGATTTGGGGGTGTGGCGGTTTTCGGCCGATTCGAGGCCCGATCGAGGTTTTGATTGTGTTTTGGGGTTGTGGGAATGTCCGGGGATGAGTTCCCCTTGTTTTCCCCTTCGCCTGGGGGCGAACGGGGCATGGAATGGCGTTTTGGGGCCATTCCCACCGTTCTCGATTTTTCGACATGAAAATGGTCCTAACAGGAGCCGTTTTGGTGGCGCAGTCTCGTGACAGACCGCTTATTCTTGTGAGTGGTCAGAGCAAGACCATCCCAGATGGTTAGACGGCCGAAGACAGACCGCCTAACGTTTGAACGGCCAACTGGTGACCATTTTGGAGTCACTATTTTGTCGACAGGTGTAGCGGTTGTGCGACAGATCGCCACACCCTGTGCGGCCTAGAGTGCGACCGTGTTTTTCCTGGGGGCCAGCACGACCCCCGAGGGTAGGTTTTGGCCGTGGTGAGGTTTCCTACTATCTTCGTGGTCACGTGGTGACCGTCTGGGTTTTTGCACGCTCCTTAGGTGGACCGTATATATCTTGAACGGCCTGGAGGGGACCATTCCGCTTTCTGTGTCTTTGGGTGGCTAAGCGGTCTAGCGTTAGACCGTTTATCTCCTCAAAAGGCCAAGTATTGGACCGTTTGTCCTTCGAACGGTCCTAGGATGGCTGTTTGGTTTCTCGTGCAGTCCAGAGTTTAGCGGTCCCACGAGAGACCATTTATCTCTGAGGCGGTCCCAAGAGGGACCGTGTATGCATTACACAGTCCAGGATTGATCGTGTACTACTATTGTCAAACGGTTCATGTAGCATCGTCTCAGTCCCTGAGGTGGTCCATAGGCAGACCGTTTGTCTCTTGGGTGGCCAGGAAGGACCGTCTATTGGGTTCTGTGCTTACTATGGCTGTTTAAGCTTCGTTTTGGTCTCCGGTCGACCCGATTGTGACCCAGTGGTTGACATTCAGCCTCGTGAACATCCCAGACACCATGGTACCCATGTTCATGGTTTCGAGGGCGTCCCGAGATGTTGAGTTATCTCTTTAGTTTGTCACTGTGATTTCAGACCTAGGGATTAGGCCAGATTGATGGCTCAGTGTTGTCACGCGTAACGGTCCTGACCCCGAGTCTCGTGACTCAAGAATTGTTAGATTAAGTAGGTCTAGTGGGCTGCCCAGAGTCTGGTGGCATCGTGCCACCAGTTACTCCATGTTTCACGCGATGGGTGCGTGCGTGATTTTTAGTGTTCACATTTTGTGAGCCCCTACTAGTTGTAGCTTTCCTGCGTATGCGGGTGCGGACCCACTTGGGAGTGGTGGAGAGCGTGACCAGAGTAAGATGATTTATAGGCTGGTTACCATAGGGCCCCTTGCCTTTGCAGCCAGAGTCCGGCTGGGGGGGAAATCAGCTAGAGGACCTGACCTAGAGCAGATGGTCTATGTGTGCACGCGTAGTTGGGGGCAGTGGACATGTGCTGACGAGCGTGACCCCAACTAGTCCTTGTTGTGTTCCTTGTTACTATACGGTGTCTTAGCCTCTGCCTGGGGCGTCGTAGGCAGGCACTTGAGGTGCAGACTACGTTGTCAGTTGATGCATCCGGTCTTGCTTCTGGTGGGCGATACTCCCATCACGTGACGTGAGTTATCATGTCACAGTTTCTGATTCCCGTCTACAAGACAGGGTTTTGTGTGTAGTTTCAGGAGCATTCCCGCAATCAAGGTCTGGGGTTTTCGGTGAGTATCACCGAGGGCTTTCCCCTAGACAGGGTTGTATTCATGATGGTGAGGTCGTGACAGTGTTTTCAGAATACGTGGTTTTTGCTTGGGCCCTATTTTTGAGGGCAGGCCACCACGACAGAGGTGTCGTGGCATTTTCCTAGTAGCGTGGCTAGGGAGGTTCGTGTCTGGTGGTCCCGTGGAGTCGGGATGTCGGGTGCATGACTTGGTTGTCCCCCGACAGGAGACCGGGTCATATTTTCTGGTACAATAGGAGTAGCTGTAGAGTCAAGGTTTTACCCACCGTCGTAGGTTACTATTCCTGCTATTACTGCTGTTCTTTCTGTAGTTACTACTTTCCGTACCATTGTTCTTCTCAGTTAGGGTTCTGTGGGATCCCTACTGATTCAGTGATAGGAGGCTCACCCCTGGTTTTCGAGTGCGGAGGCTCTTCCTCGTGGTTCGCGGGTGCAGCGTAGAGGTTCTTAGTTGCCAGTTCGTCGGGCCGAGTGTTCACTTGACATTTGGTAAGTTTTACTACTTTAGACTGTACTTTTGTTAGATTGGACTCTATTGTAGTTAGTTATTTATTTTTGTTATTATATATGTTGTCCTACTTTATTTCTTATTTCTATGTACACCACATCTATCCTTTTATCCCTTCTGAGTCTTTCGGCTCGTGGGAGGCGGGTCGAGGTTCGAGTCGCGTCGATTCCTTTTCGGTACTCGGATCCCGGGTCGCCACAACTCTGGCACGGGAGCCACAGACTGCATTACCATGAAACCACCTACTGAGAGCTGGACAGTACTCTGCTGCTGCGATACCTCCATCGGCTGACCAAAATATACCTGCACCTGACCCGCATTGTCCTGCCCTCGAACCTTCTGCAAGTCTCTCTCCAGTGCCGCTGCTGCCTTGCAAGCTGCATCCAGGTTAACTGGACCTAATGCAAGAAGAGGATGCCTCAACTCTGGCCTCAAACCACCAATGAACTGATCAGTCTTCACCTCCTCATCCTCCATGATGTGAGATGCATAACGGCCCAACTCGACAAACCTAGCGCGATGCTGCATCACTGACATGTCGCCCTGGGTCAACTCCATAAACTCACGCAGCCTCTGCGTCCTGATGAAAGACGAACAGAGGGCACGCTCGAAAGCCGTGATGAACTTTTGCCACGTGATCTGCCGAAGGGGACGAGACTGGAATGTTGCTTCCCACTCCAACGTCCACCAAGTCCGTGCCGCTCCTTGAAGGCGATGCGTAGCCAACACCACCTGCTCCTCCTCAGCGCATTCCATCGCACTGAAGATCCTCTACAAATCACCCAGCCACTCTTTGGCCACCTCTAGATCTGGCTGCCCACCGAAAGAAGGCCGCTGAAACAGCAAGAACTCCTTTAGTACCCGACCGGGACCACCTCGAGACGACGAACCCTCGCCGACATAGCCTCTCTGCTGCTGGTCTCCCTACTGTCGCTGTTGGAAGACATGTCATGTGCTTGCCTTCCTCATCCCCAGCACCTCCCTCAGGTACTGTGGGAGCCGTAGACGGTTCCTCGGCCTCCGGTGGTGGCATTTCCTCCGTTCGGTCTGCCGGAGCTTCAGCCCTTCGGGCGCATCTTCCTCAGCTAGGTGGTGTTGGAATCGCCGCACAACCCTCTTCTTCACCATTTTCGGAGTGTGTATTGGCAATGGGGCTAGGAGTCATTGCTGGTGGTGATGGGTCACCGGAGGTGAAGGTTTGGAATGTTTGGAGAATGATGGGTGTGTGTGGGAAAGGGAATGGCCACCCACGGTTTTGAATTCGCCCAGTGCCTTACAGTCGCGCGATGGACCGTTAGGTGTCTTTGGCGGTCCTCTCTGGATCATTTTTCCCCAGAGTTTCATACGTTGGAGAATGTGAACCGCCTCAAGGGTAGCGGTCTATCGCTAGACTGTTAGGCTCCCCTTGCGGTCTTGGCATGATTGTTTGGTTGCTAAATGCTGTGATAGTTTGAAATGATGTCCTTGCTCCATGCCTTGTGTGGACTTGGCCTTATTTATGCATCATGCATATTTTTATGGCTTCATTATTGATGGCTAACCTCTTAATGGTCAATTTCATGAGCGCCATCGCATCGTGCCTCTTCTCGCCAAGTACGTAAGTCAGGTAAGTATCTCGATCCCTTAATCCCTTAGTGCATTACTATATGGTGTCTATGATATATTACCTTGAGAACCGGCAAGTCATTCATGTGTTCTGGATCTGATGTTCCCCTTTAACAAAAATAATGATGATCTAGGTGCACATGTTTAATCGTTGGATAGGTCATTGGGTTGGAAGAGTTGGGAGACGATGGTTCTATTTTGCATGCCATGGTTACAGATAGTGTCCTGACCCTGATTTGTCCAGTCTAGCAATACTATTCTCGAGTATCTTCCTATTTTATCCTTTCTTTGCATTAATTTTGATGATTTCTTTTCCTTTAGCCCAGCATTCATCATGCGCATCTTTGAGCATTCATGAGCCCTAGTCTATCTAGAGGTGTCTCAGTAATGATGGATAGCTACATATCCATGGTCTTAGATAAGGAGAGTCATTCCACTCTTAGTTGAAAGGTTTCCTTCGGTCTATTTGCTCGGTTTGGTGAGTTGAGGATTCTTTTCTGGAGTTTGGTTGCCTGTCTTTTTACTTTTTTGCTTGTTCAGACTACCTATCAGCTGTGCGTTCTAGTGATGAGGTTGGTCATGTTTTATTTTTCTTAGTTGTTAGTTCCTCCAGGCACGCGTCATTCGGTTTAGTCGTTCCTTGTGATTCGTCTAGTCCACCAACCTTAGCCTCCCCTCCCCAAAGTAATTCCAGCCCACAAGCAGATTCTGGCCCCGAGTTGCAGCTCATTTGCCTTGTTTTGTTCGACTTTCTAGAGTGAACCTTGGAGATGATGGGAGAATATGTTGGTCATACCCAAAATTTTACCCAAATCTAAATGTGTAATAGGGCTCCAAATATATACTGCCACCCTTCCTAAAAACCAACAGACTGGGACGGATAGCTAACACCCAGTCAACCAGCTCAGGCTCTAAAATGGATCGAGATAATGAAGCACTTGAGGCAGGATGAAAATATACCTCTGTCTCCTCCATCTTGCACTCACGAAAATGGTTGACCAATGGACTAGAGTGCACTGCTAGGATCCAAAAATGAATTGTTCCCGGGGAGTCCATAGGAACTCTGGTCAACCGGCCCCGAATGGAAAAGAGTTGCTACATAGTTGGGCCCGGCTCTGTGCTGGCGAACTCAAGCATGCGCGGGAATAATGTTGGCCCTAGAGAGTTCTCAGAGCGAATACTAGGAATAGCATGCAAACCCACGTATTAAAGAAATGGAGGGGCCCTATCGTCTGAAGATTTCAGGGAATGCACAATCGGTGAAGCTCCCCCAACATCTTATAAACAAGACATAAGGCTGCTGGGCAAATTGACAACTTCATTCCCCAGGCCATCTAGTAAGCAGGGTAAATTGCCTCTGGGCGAATGATCATCTCATCCCCATGTGGGAGAGCGAATGAGCAAATCCAATAAGTCAAGAAAGCCACACAATGAGTGACGACATCCACTCTTGCCAGATTCGGCCCTCCGCGTTGCCCCTACTACATAGAGGACAAAAGACCAGCCTTGTATTGACCATGCCGAGCCAACTTTGTTGCTGCCGGCACTACTGAAGGGTAGTCTACATATTTAGAGGCACCCTCGAAGAAGAACTAGATCCACATGCCCATGCAAACCTTCTTCCTATCACTTTTCTTCTTGGCATGGGACGAGGAAGCTTTGGAAGGGTCTTCATAATAGGACAAGCATAATGTCCTGTATACCTTCATCAAGTACCGATATGCAAAACTAATAAAGTATCGGCCTTCCCCATTTGACTCATCCTTCAGGAAGTCTGCCAGACATACCTCTTCATAAGGCTCACCGTCAATGGGTAGCCCACTCAATTGTGAAAGGCTCCACAGGTCCAAGAAAGTTTCACCCTCTGCTGTGTAGAAGGTGTTGAACTCAAGGTTGAATACCCCCGCCCTTATCAAAATAGGGGCATATTCCTTCAGCACAAAGTCCGTGAATTTGACTGCCCCGGCTCTGAAAGAATGAGCGTCTGCTGCCTTGAAATTAGCAAACCATCCCGCTACCAGTTGATATTTGAATTGCACGGCCAAGCAGTCCAAGATGAAGGGTTCTTCCCTGAAGCCCCACTTTAAGGGCGCTAAAAATAATCTGAAGCTAGACTTCTCTTGACCTAGAGGGTCACACACACTAGAGTAGTAGATAAGATGGATAAGGACGAAAATTATAGATAATTTTTGAATTTTTGTGAAAAATACCAGAGTCTATAAATACACGCAGAGGGGAGAAACCCTGGCCCAAGCAATCAGGGTTTCTCCTCTGGTCGCCCCTCTTTCTCTCTCCTCCCTGACCTGTGCGCCCCCCTCCTCTCTCTCTCTCCTCCTCCTCTTGCTGTGGTGGATGGTGCTGCTGAGGAGTGGCCGACAAGTGAAGGTCGAGAAGAAGAATCTGTCTGTTCCTACTGCTCGTGTGGATCTAGATGCCGGACACTTGAATGGCTAGAAACCCGACGAGCCTCTACTCTATCGTCTTCAGGCATCTGGGAATTAATTAATCCCGCCAAGGTATAGAATTATTCTTCCTAAGTGGGTTCTCTTAAATATTTTGATTTTGATCGCCAGCAACGATCCACGTCCTAGGGTTTCATTGTTTCCGCTGCACCTCGGATCGAAACCTTACAGAAACCACAGAAAACAAGAAGACTCGTACACAGTGAAGATCAAGTGAGACACACACCAGCAGGACGAACACTTCGCAAACTCTTCTTTTATTCCTCATAACAAAGTTAACACATGAGCTAGTACATCATGGGGAAGAAAGGAAGAAAGGAAAGCAATGAAGAGAAAACAAATTACAGTGGGGAGGGGACGGAGCATTGGCTCCTCCTCCCCCAGGCCTCTCCTCTCCTTCACTCTTCTCCCTCCCTCTCTTCTCTCTTTTTTTTTATTCAGCATGCGCAGGAGTACCTGAGCTCTCTGCTCATCCACTCCTCTTCTTCTTCCTTTTCTACTCTTCTCTGATCTCTCTTCTCTTCTATGCACAATTGCCTTATCACCCGAAGGGCGAGTGGCCACCTCCGTCTGGATTTATGTGCAGCATCTGAAGAAGACTTCGCCGGGAGGGGGGAGAAGCTCACCATAAACCCTCCATCTTCTTCCCTTTTCTGCTTTTTGTACAGCACCTGCTGACTTCCTATCTTTGTAGGAGGCAGGCGTTTGGGCGCCGGCGAAGGTCGTCATTAAAGCTCGCCTGAATGGGAAACTACTGCCATCGCATTGGCTGCTACGCCCACTGCGCATCGGGCATGAAGCTTGATGTGAAGCACGGACCTTTAGTCTATGGCAAGGTCCAACAGTCATTGGCCAGATCAGCCAAGGCCATTTTCCATTTTCCATTTTCAATTTTTAGTGGGTAACGCTGTTGCCACCGGTTAAGTGTCAAAAATGGCTACCGTTTATTCCATGCTTGGGAGCCACCATTTAAGTAATCAAAATAGCCACCGGTTATGGAAGGGTGCCACTGGGTGCTATAGTGCCCCCCACCGGGTACTATAGTGTCCCTTCTTTCTTCCTTTCTTTCTTTTTTTTTCTATTTTTTCCTTTTTTATGTAAGAACGTATTGTTGTTACATATAAGCATAGTGGTAGTAAGGGTACTTGGGAAGCAGACTGCACAGGGTCAAAAGGGAGTCAGGGAAGCGAGCTGTAAGAGCCGAGGTTGGGAAGCAGGCTACAAGAGCCAAAATTTGGGGAAGCATGGTGGGACGGATGGATTAATACTAATAGTGGGTCTTGGACGAAATGGCTAGACCAAAAGGTGTTGGGTAGCAGGCCGTGGAAGGCTGAAAAGATATTATGGTAGTAGGCCATGAAGCCAAAGGGATGTCAGAAATCAGCCATAAAGGGCCAAAGGGTAGCGGGGAAAGGTAGTATATTCGTCGGCTTGGATGGTAGGTCGTAACGCCAACTTCATGAATGTTGATTTTTTTTTGTTCCCTAACTGGGGCAAGATGTTCGAGCTAAAGTGAGAGGTCTCTTCTTTTATTCTCTTGTCGGGGAAGGATCCGAACCAAAGTGAAAGATTTTTTTCTTGAATTTTCTGGCCGGAGAAGGGTTCCAACCAAAGTGGAAGGTCTCTTCTTGAATTCTCTGACCGGGGAAGGATCCGAACCAAAGTGAAAGGTCTCTTCTTTGATTCTCTGGTCGGGGAAGGACCCAAACCAAAGTGAAAGGTTGATTCTTTAATTCTCTCAAGTGGCCATCCTAGCCGAAGAGGAGATGTTCATTGACTTAGACAAAGAGTTGTGACATCGACAACAGGAAAGGTCTCTTGGTTTTTTGTTAGGTGGCCAAAGGCCGAAGGTAGGATATTTGTCAACTTGGACGAAAGGAAGTGATGCCGACCACGTGAGATACTGCTGGCCCAGACGCTAAATGGACTAAAATGCCATTGGTTTAAGTGCCAATGATTGACAAGTTGTTGGCTCAGAAGCCAATGGATAAGATGCTTTCGGCTCGGGTGTCGATGATCGGGGAGCTGTCGGCTTAGAAGCTGATGAGGTAGCTGTCGTCTAGGACGCCGATGGTTGGAAGCTGTCGACTGGGACGCCGATGATTAGAAAGCTGTCGGCTCAGAGGACGATGATTGGTTAGCTATCAGCTCAAAGGCCGATAATTTAAAGCTGTTGGCTCAGGAGCCAATAATTGGGAAGCTATCGACTCGGGGGCCGATGATTGAAAAAGTTATCGGCTTGGGGGCCGATAATGGGGTAGCTATCAGCTTGGAGGTCGATGATTGGACATCTTTTCAGTTGAAGCCCCGATGGCTAAATATCTGTCGATTTGAAGCCCCCAGGGCTGAACATCTATCGATTTTGACGCTCCGCTGGTGGAATGCTTGTCGGCTTGAAGCCCCAATGGCTGAACATCTTGTCGATTTAACGCCCCGTTGGAAGGTTAGACCTGTTTCATGGATAATTTTCTGGTTTATTGGTTGTAGCTCTGGCGGAATTCCAGTAGCATCTCCCCCAGACCCGGGATATGCAAGGTGTAAAATAGAGACTCACCCATGGAAGGATCCAAGATGGCCATGAACGTCAATGGGCAAGCATAGGCCAGCTACCCGATAGCCTGAATTGGGCATCAAAATCCTGAGGTCTAGCCTACGAAGGGCTCTGATAACCCAGGGGTAGTGGTATCCAAAATTTTGGGACATGGGTTTATTATGTTGCCGAATATGGGGCTATTGCTATTCATTTCCCAAAGGGGTTCCCTAGGGGCCATACTATACGGAAGTAAGCCCATGGGACCCCGGAGTGATCAGGGAGTCCAATTTTCGGAAGATAATTCGACATTGCAATACACATCAATATGATAACTTGAACAAAGGGATGTATCCCCCTCTAAGGATGATGGATTCAAAATATATAAAAGACAACAAGAGATCAGGAGAAACACAGTATTGCCCTTTAGTAAAGGATCACAGGTCATGCGATGAAGACCAGCAAACCTACGGATCCCAATGGGCATAAAGAATTTGGTAGATACATCAGTGGAGTGACCATTTATGGGATACCCCATTGGAATCCAGACAAAGCTAATGTGCTGGTTTGAGAGGGATAGAAACTATCTGTAGGTTGCTATTCTGAGCATACACTACTAGCTCTCATACGGAGGATATGCATTGATCTGTATACATAATATTCTCCGAAGCTGAAATTCCCCACAGGCACTTCAACAATCAAAAGCCATACCCATGTGTGACCGGCCTCAGTGTCAGTGTGCTCTTTGTAGGAGATAGATGGCAGTACCAAACAGATGTGAAGTAGGTACAGATTCCATATATCTAGGAAGGGTGCCTAAGTCCCCACAACTCATGTATACGAGTGAGAGGACAAACAGCCATTTACACCACAAATTACATTATGCATAAGCAGTGCACACCAATGCACGTTATCATTAAGGGGCAGAGAATACGCATTAGAGGAATTCATAATGAGGTATGGAGAATAGATCCACCAATGGCAATGGCAAAGTTAGTGTGGCCCATGAGGGCATGGTCAGTGGCCATTAGACACAAAACCCAGTGGGTGACACGAAGACCGTGTAGATGATCGTGGAGCTCTGTAGCCTTTAAGAATGCCTCCTCACATCTGGAGGATGTTCTGATGCCCAAAAGGGGAAGCGAGAACCATGAAAGCATAAATAATAGCATCCAAGTAACTTTAGAAGCAATGAATGTATCTATTCATAAAAGGCTCTTCTAGAGCTTTCATTACATTTCCCACAGTTGCGATCAACAAGAAAAAAAAGAAAGAGAAGCATTATTGCCTTAAAGGACTTTTGTGGTATTAGCAAGTGAAGGTTTTGGAAGAGTTTTAGAAGTTTTGGTGACTATCTAGTTTTGAAGTTTTGGTCTATCATCCTTGTCCTAATTGGTATCATTTTTCGTTTATCGGTATCATGTACGTCGTCCGAGCATCTCAAATAAACCTTCCTTCTGCAATTCAATTCTTTTAAAATCTTTGAGTGTTCAACTAATTCTATAGGAAGATGAATCTCTTTTCATAAACCACTACGACTTATTATTGCCATCATCAAAAAGGGGGAGAATATTAAATTCTGTGTTTTGATGATGTCAATAGATATGGCTTATTGGCTAATAAGAATAGTTCTATATTGCAAGTACTCTGGGTTAGAGAAAATTCACCTTAGAATCAAGAAGGAATCTTCAGAAGATAAGACAAGAACATGGAAAGTCAAAGCAGGACAATACTACCTTGATGCAGTCATGATCAAAGGTGAATCCTACAAGAGCTGCATCGACGCATCAAAGAAGTGCACCGACGCATCAAGCATAATAACAACCAACAAGCTACATCACATTGAAGCGTTTGAGTGGTGCACCGACGCACTAGTCAAGGTTTGAGTTTTCAAGTGGAATTGCATCGAAGCATTAAGAGGCTGCACCAAGTGAGAAGCCAGTACTTGAAGTCAGCCGTTCGAAGGTTCTATCCTCATGTTGCCTCGATGCATCTGAGAAGTGCATCAACGCACTCAACTCGAAACCAGCAAATTGAAGACAACAAGGTCGAAGCACTAGAAGGGGAAATTGGAGCTGACACAAGGGTAGGTCGAAGCAGCAAGCTACTGATCTGACGCATCAGCATTCAAGACATGTGTTGCGACCTTCTGCCTCGACCTAGCGAAGCTTATGCCTCGACACTTCTCACTCATCTTCCAACACGTTTAAGGGAGCGACTTTCTCTGATACGGCAAGTGTGATTAGAAGGGATTCTTAAGGATTAATTGTGATTACCTGAGTGTCAACAGATGGTACTTAAGAATAATTGCACTGCGGATCTTAAAGTTATTCTGAGTTCGTGATGAACCCAGGCGAATCACGTGCTATATTTATGTGGAAATTATGGCGGGAAAAGTTCATCACACGTGGATGATTTCTGGAGAATTCACATAAACATCAGAATATTCCGTGTCCACGTGGACCAATAGTTGATTGGCTGATCAGGATCTCGAATTAAAAAAGAATGGAAGGACGATGCTTTGCTCTTTGCTATAAATATTAGCCACTCAGTTCAAGAGACGCTGCTGAAGCTATTGTCGTCGTTGAGATAGAAATTTTAGAGAGAGCTTTTCCAGAAGAAAAAGAAAGAGTGGACTACCTTGAGAGGAAGAGAGATTCGAGAGTAGCCAACCCATCTCCGTAGGAGATTGACCAAGAGTGAAGAGATTAGAAACCATCCAAGACCGTCTACATCGAGTCTTTCATTTTTCTTGAGTCAATATTGTCACGCTCATCAAGTGTTTTTTCCCTATTTTTCAGGTAATTTCGATAGCGAATCACCATCGGACGGGGATGACCAAGAGTGAAGAGATTAGAAACCATCCAAGACCGTCTACATCGAGTCTTTCATTTTTCTTGAGTCAATATTGTACTTTTTCTCTTTATTGAGTCTAGTTATCATTAGAATAGCACTATGAGTCAAGTGAATTATGCAATGATGGTTGTACTTTGGGATTCTGAATGAATGAAGTGGATTTGGTTATTATATCTCTATGCGCACCCTGTCTATATGCCAAATTCCTTTCACTCTGATTGACATGATCGATATAAACTTATCACACACTTCGGGTTCCTTCCGCGCTCGGGGCGTGACAACACCATTGTGACTGGAGTGACTGGGTAGTGCAGTGCTATTGGCAATGATGAATATGGAGCTATTTATCATCGTTGGGGATAGAGTAGCCCGACACCATTCGGGTCCGATGGTCGGGTGTCGGGGGCACCGTTGTGACCCGAGTGGCTAGGCGGTCGGGTTCTGGGGGCACCGTCATGACTGAGGTAGCTAGGCAACTTGGTGCCATTGGCACCATTGTGACTAGAGTAGCTCGGCCGTCAGGTGTTGGGGGCATCGATGAAACTAGAGTAACTGAGCGCCATTGGGGCTATAGCAGCCCGGCACCATCTGGACTCGGTAATCAAGTGTCGGGGGCACTGTTATGATGCGAGTATTGAGCGATAGGGTGCCGCGGGTCCCGACATGACTGGAGTAGCTGGCAGTCGGGTGCCGTGGGCACCATTGTGACTAAGGTAGCTGGGCGATCAGATGTTGCGGGCCCCGATGCGACTGGAGTAGCAGGTAGTGGGGTGCCGAGGGCACCGTTGTGACTGAAGTTTTTGAGCACCATTGAAGCTGGAGGATCCCGGCACAGTCTGGACTCAGTAGTCAGGTGCCAGGGGCACCGTTATGACCCGTGTGGGTGAGCATTCGGGTGCTGCGAGCACCGATGCAACTAGGGTAGCGGGCAGTCGGGTGTTGGGGGACCGTTGTGACTGAAGTTATTGAGTGCCATTGAGGCTAGAGTAGCCCGGCACCGTCTAGACTCGGTAGTCGAGTGCCAGTGACACCATTGTGACCTGAGTGGGTGAGCGGTCGAGTGCTGTGGGCCCCGACGTGACTAGAGTAGTTCGGTGATCGGGTGCCGAGGGCACCGTTATGACTGAAGTTGTTGAGCGCCGTCGAGGCTGGAGTAGCCCGACGCCATCTAGACTCGGTAGTCGGGTGCCAGGGGCACCATTTTGACCAGAGTGGGCGAGCAGTAGAATTCAATTGGAAACCCATCTGGCCCTGGGCTTTTATTTTTAGGAGCTTGGAAGACTGCTTGTTTGATTTCCATATCAGAGATGGGTGAACAGAGCATATCCGCATCCACTTCAGTCAATTTAGCTTTTAGAGTAAAATGCCAACCTTCTGTGCAAGGAGGTTGATTCAAGAGATTGGTGAAGAACTGAACATCATACTTATTTACTTCATTCATATCAGATGAAATGCTTCCACCATGAAGTCAACATTTTTTGATGCAATTCATTGCTCTTCTACTTTTGATTTTAGCATAGAAATATTTTGTATTGGAGTTCCCCAGCATCAACCAAGTTTGTCTTGATTTCTGCCTAGCATATGACTCTTCAAATTGCAAGGCCTTAGTAAAATTTCTCTCGATTCCCACTCCTTAATGATTAGGTTGCTATTCATCAGATCAGATTTTATTTCTTGTTGAGCTAAATCCAAAGCCCTTCTTGCCTTCTGTATGTTGTCATGCACATTACCAAAGTAGCTGGAGTTCCACTCTTTCAGAGCTAGTTTCAATTTCCTAAGTTTAGCCCAGAGAATAAATTAAGGAGACCCTCTTAATTGCTCATTCCAGACTTCTTGCACCACTGATAAAAACTATGGGTGTTGAGTCCACATATGAAGGACTTTGAGTGGCTACTTGCCTAGCTTAACTTCCTTTTCAGAGCAAACTCTTAGTAGGGAATGATCAGAAAAAAGTTTAGTGGTACACTCTACATAAGACTCTAGAAAGCTACTTAGCCATGAGTCATTGATCAAGCATCTGTCAAGCCTTGCCACAATTCTCTTAGGAGGGTGGGAACAATTACTCCAAGAGAAGCTATTTCCTATAGTTTTGATATCACAGAGGTTGGATGAGGATATCATGTTGTCAAATTCTTCAAGAATTGCTATTGGAACTAGATTACCCCCATCTTTTCATTAGGATAACGAATGGTGTTTGTTCGCGCGTGGCGGGGTTTCACCGGCGCGATATGTGTGCAGTGACCGGAGTGAGGGGTAGGATATAGCTACGGGAGAGATGCCAGAATATAGTGCGCTTTGGGCACCCCCTCTTCTGGCCATATCTTTCTAAAAGCGGCACCGTGCACTTGTCTTTTACGAAAAGTCAAGGGGAGATCGAACGGCATGGGAGGTTTTTAGGTTTTGAGGGAAACGTAGATAGGATGCGGGCGTGCCAGTCGATTTCTCAACAATCACTCGTGGAACCGAAAGCTGACTGGGGAAGCATCGCCAGGGCGGGGCACGTGGACTCGAGAGGTGAGGCACGTGGATGGAAGGTTGGTTCCGTAGGTGCAAGTGCATAGGTGATTGTGGGGAGTCGTGTACAGGATCTCTTTTCCCACCGACTACAAGTAGTATCTGTTACACACATTTTGTGAATGTGTTCCTTTCATACTGCCCAACACTCGGTATCATATAACAAAACAGATCTCACAGTCGTTCTATAAAACCTCTCTTTGAATTTTACAGGCATATGACGTTGGATTTTAAAAAAACATGACAAGATCAATTGGCAGTGTTTGTTTGATGTGATGGACAGAATGGGTTTTGGTAATAAATGAATTGGCTAGATTTGTGCTTGTATTTCATCTCTTGTACTTGTAGTTCTTGTTAATAGGAAGCCCACCACCTTTTTCCATAGTGGTAGAGGGCTCCAATAGGGAGACCCCATGTCTCCCCTCCTTTTTGTTATGGTAACGCACATATTGAGTAGGTTGTGGCTGAGAGTAGAGGATACAAGGCTAATCAAAGGCTTCCAGACTAGGCCAGGTGGCATCTCCATCACCCATTTGCAATACATAGACAACACCTTTTTATTCTTAGCAGAGGATGAGTCCTAGCTTTATATGGCCAAGTTGATGCTAGAGCTGTTGGAGGAGGTTAGTGGGCTCGAGGTGAACTTTAGCTAGAGCATTTTGGTGGGTGTCAACATGGAGGGTAGGGAGCTCAAGAGGGCGACATTCATTGTGGGATGCCAAATAAGACTCTCTTATTTGGGCCTCCCGCTCTCTCCAGGGTCTCTTCTTCGTAGTGAGTGGCAGCCCATAGTGCAGAGATTTAAGTCCAAAATTGCAGGTTAGAATGGGAGGTTTCTCTCATATAAGGGGGATTGGTGCTTTGCAGATCGGTGTTGGATAGCTTGCCCATTTACTTCTTTTCTATTTTTCGGATCCCAAAGACGGTGGCCAAGAAGTTGGAATCTATTTAAGTCAGATTCTTCTGGCATGACAGTGGTAGGAGAGACAGAGGTTGGCATGACATCGCTTGGGATAGAGTCTCTAAAAGCAAGGGCATCAGAGATGTTGGCATAAAAAATACTAGAGATGTCAACTTGGCCCTATGGGGAAAGTGGTTGTGGAAGTTGAGGGCAAGTGATCGTGGTATGTGGTCTCTAGTCATCAGGCATAGTTGTCAAGGCGACCAAGGCGGTGGCCCACCGAATTTGTTCTGAAATCCTTGAACTCTGCTTGCTTTGTCATCTATTTTCAACACTGCACCTTGAGTTCATTCATCTCTGAGTGTCCCTGTGCTTTTATAGTTGACTCACTTTCACCCCAACTCCTCTGCCATGTCCAAGGGAGAGAACTATTTGATGAGCACCTCATTACTAAACTTACTCTATTATACTTTGATTGTCCATGTTGTCACCTTCATCTCACTCATTTATCTTGCCTAAGGACTTTCATCCGTTCAGGGGGAGTAGTGCTCAGGGGGCCTCATCCCTCTATCTCAAGGGGGAGCTTTGCCTGGAATTCCTCAGAACCGTTGCAGGTATGGTAGAGAGAAGAGATAGAGATCTTCAATGGAGTCGATGTGGCAATGTGTGAGCACTCGCCTTTTTCAGCTCGGCACAGTCAATCTCTCTCTTCTCTTCTCTGTAGTCCCTTTGCTCGCCTTCTCTACTGCCTTCTGCTCGGCACTGCTATGGTGGCTTGGACTGCTACAGTGCTCAGACTGCTACAGTACTCGGCCATCTTTGGATGAGCTCAGCCCTCTTTCATATAGCTCGGACTGCTACAGTAGCTCAGATTGCAACAGTGCCCGGGCCGCTATAGTGCTCGGGCTGCTATAGTCTCGGACTGCTACAGTATCTCGGGGTGCTATAGTTGCTCGAATTTACTACAGTATCTCAGTCTTCTCCAACTTAAGCTTAGATTGCTACAGTAGCTCAGATTGCTATAGTGCTTGGGCCGTTATAGTGCTCGGGCTGCTACAGTGCTCGGAGTACTACAGTACTTGGACTGCTACAGTAGCTCGGAGTGCTATAGTTGCTCGGATTTGTTATAGTAGCTCAGTCTTCTCCAACTTAAGCTCAGACTGCTACAATAGCTCGGACTGCTACAGTGCTCAGACTGCTACAGTAGCTCGGCCATCTTCGGATGAGCTTAGCCCTCTTTCATATAGCTCGGACTGCTACAGTAGCTCAGATTGCTACAGTGCTCGGGCCGCTATAGTGCTCGGGCTGCTATAGTCTCGGACTGCTACAGTAGCTCGGGGTGCTATAGTTGCTCGGATTTGCTACAGTAGCTCAGTCTTCTCCAACTTAAGCTTAGATTGCTGTAGTAGCTCGGATTGCTATAGTGCTTGGGCCGCTATAGTGCTCGGACTGCTACAGTGCTCGGAGTACTACAGTACTTGGACTGCTACAGTTGCTCGGAGTGCTATAGTTGCTCGGATTTGTTACAGTAGCTCAGTCTTCTCCAACTTAACCTTAGATTGCTACCATAGCTAGGATTGCTACAGTGGCTCAGCCTTCTCCAACTTTGGCTTAGATTGCTACAGTGCTCAGACTTCTTTAGAAGCTCGGATTGCTACAGTAGCTTGGTCTTCTTCAATTTTAGCTCAGACTGCTACAATAGCTCGATTTGGTACAGTGCTCGGCCTTCTCCAACTTTAGCTCAGACTTGCTACAGTACTAAACCGCTGATACACAACTATGGCACACAAGGCCAACCACAAATAGAGACACCTGTGGTACCTATTTTCTCTCACTGGATGGATTATGGGGTCCATGTGCGAAGCCCCTCATGTCCGCCCACAGCACGATAGTGTAGGGTTCTACAATGTCATAAGGAAATACGGTTCGCCTTCGCTACCAGCTCGAGCTTTTAGCGCAACAGTTGGGGCATGATCCTGGGGCTGTGGAAATCCCCCTCTCCACTTGTCCCCCTCCTACTCCCGAGCCAAATTAGGCTCGGTCGAGTAGCTATTTGGGCTGGACTTTTGTGGCTTAGGTAGGTGGAGATCCAACTTTAATAGGGGCCATGTGAAGCCGCTATCTTGGAAGTGTGCCTGTAATGATGATAATCCTAACGGATTTAAGGTGAGGATGCCCCTTCTCTCGGAGATCATAACGTCGTGTCGCCTCCCGCTGTAGGTTATAAGCGTTGTGCGCTGTATGCATTCTATACTCCCGTGACTTAGGGTTTTGCTCTCCATCGCTTCTGCCTTTGGAGTTTTCTCATGCGCCGTGAGGGTAACTCGGAGGAGCAGAGAATTACGACGTCCTTCATGGAGTAGGCAGAGATTATTACAGTGGCAATTTGACAGCTTCCTCTTCCTCTAGAGTCAACAGAATCTTCTTCCTCTAGCTCTCCTACTCCTTCCATGGTGGACCAGCGTCCGGATATTGAGGAGCAGGGGAGTGGGCGGGCCTCGAGGACATCGTTGGTGCCGCCGGCTCCGAATCACAGTGAGCTGGACAAGGCGAATGCGAAGCGACTGGACCACCGGTACGGTCTCCCTTGGAAGTATCATTTTTCTACTTCTGTCCCTCACGAAACGAGCCTGGACTCTTGCCCCACATATTTCTATTCTTTTCTTCTATCATGGAAGAGTGGGTTCTGCCTCCCCCTCCATTCCTTCATCATTGAACTCCTTTGCTTCTTCCAACTGGCTCCTATCCAGCTGGTTGCCAACTCTCATCTGCCTCCCCCATCATTCCTTTATCGTTGAACTCCTTTGCTTCTTCCAATTGGCTCCTATCCAGTTGGTTGCCAACTCTTATCTCTTAGTTTATTCTTTCTACTTCCTCTATCGCCAGTGTGGGATCATCCACTCACTGGATCTTTTTCATTATTTCTTTGAGTTGAAGGAGCACCTAACATTGAATAGTGCCTTTCCGAGCGGCTGCTGACGATGGGCAAGGGCCTCAGGAATCAGCTTCTCCCTCTATTTGAGAAAATGCTCCTCTTTTCATGACCCTATCTTCTTTTGTTCAGACGTGAGGCGGCCAGTTGAGGAGGAGGCACCATCGACTGAGTTGGAGGTGATCGATGTGGAGGACGTGCTGGCCGTCGTCGAGTCGTGGGCTCCCGAGGGTTCTTCCCGAGCCCGGGACAACGGCAAGCGGGTAGCCCGGGAAGGGGCTTCTGAGTGGCAGGGGGCCAAGCGCAAGGATCCCGTGGAGAAGATGCTACGGGATTCTATGAAGGCTCAGTCCACGGAGAAGAAGCGAGCAAAGAGGGCTGGGGCTGTGCGCTCGGTCGAAGATGGTGCTCGCTCGGCTCTCCCCTCTATCGAGCTAGAAGGGGCCGAGCCTATTCGGCCAGCTCTCCCTTCTGCCGAGCGAGAGGGGGCCGATGAGGTCGTGGAGGTCGTAGCGGGGGCGGGCGACTCTCAGGCAGTGGTGGCTGATGCTAGAGCATCGGGTGGAGGCGTCGAGGCCTAGCCAGTCGAGGTCGGAGGGGTGCGAGGAGACGCGACTCAATCCCAGCCGGTCGAGGCAGGAGAGACACTGGACGGGGCAGCCCAGTCCGAGCCAACCAGCGGGGCTCCCGAGGGAGTCTCGCTCTAAGGGAGAGCCCTCATTCTGGCCGCTCCAGAGAGGATCGGCCCTCCTCCCAACATCCGGGGTCCCCTGTATCAGAGATGTCGTAACATAGCCTCGGGGGTGGTGCGAGGAGGAGATAGGTAGAATCCTCCATCTGTGGTCCTCGAGATGATCATGGAGGGCGGTTTGTTTCTGGCCCAGATGGGGGCCGACATAGTCGACGCCTACACTCGGGCGGAGTCGGAGCGATCGACTCTTACTTGGGCCGTCATCACATCCAACTGAAAGGTCGCTCGACTCATTGCCAATCTCGAGGAGCTTCGGTGGGAGATTACCTCACTTCGGGAACGAGCGAAGTCGAGCCAGGTGGAGGTTCAAGCATTGGTCGAGTAGCTGGCTCAGGCCCACAGTTCACTCGAGTTGAAGAGTAGGCTCCTAGAGCAGGAGCGCGCAACTCAGATCGAGCGTGATGGGCAATGGGAGGCCGAGCGTGCGGAGCTTGAGGACCGAGCTAAGGGGGCCGAGCGACTTCGGGCGGAGGTTGAGGCTTTGTTGGCCGAGGTGGAGAAGAGGTCGACCGAGCTTGCTAGTAGGGTGGAGTCGGCCGGGGTGGAGGCACTCGAGTGGTACAAAAGCTCGGAGGACTACCATACCGATCTCCAAAAGGTTGCCTTCCCTTATTACCAATCGTCAAGGTGTCCGAAAGGGGTTCGCCTAAGGCTATCGTTGGGTTAGCTTCTGGGCAGCGGAGCAAGTGCCAGGGGCGGTCATCTTCTCGTCCGGGCAGTGCTACGACTCAGATTCAGTGTCTTTCGAATCTTCTAGCTCGGCGTCAAGTGAGGAGGGAAGCCAAGGGGATTCTACCTCGTCCGAGGGATCACCAACTCTAGCTGCCTCGGGAGGGCGCGCGACCGAGGCAGTTCCCACACTAGTGGGGTCAGTGCCTAGGTCGGCCGTCGTCGAGGGTGCTGGGGGTAGATCACCCGATGCTGAAGAGCCCTTGATCCTGAGTCTCAGGACGGACCCGAGGCCTGATGTATCTTTACTTTTTTCCTTCCCTTTTTTTTAGTGCGGTTATGTAAAGACTTTTCCTACGCGTGAAAGCTTTTGTAATAGTAAATGCTGACTAGACTATTCATTACCGCCTTTGGCGTAATTTGACTGTTGTACTTATAGTTGTTGGGAAAGTATCAATTTTCTCTGTGGATACCTCGCACGCCGATTGGCTAGATATCTGACGAGGCATCTTTCCATTTTCCCACGCTTTGAATGACTTGCCACTTCGCATGTCCCCTTGGGAAAATTGGGGAAGACGAGGCAACTGCCTTAGGGAAAGGCTCCTTTAGCGTGTTTTTGAGGGGAGAATCATTTAAGGCAATTAACTCCCCCTCGGCCTATAAAAGGACTGAAGGGCGTCTCCTTTCCTTCCACCTCTTAAGGCCATCCCTGACAATCTTTCCTTCTTCCCTCTCCGCGAGGTGTCATGCCGTTGTCTTGGTGAAGCATGGGAGATGCTTCAGAAGATGAAGATGCAGACAACGGTGGGCAGGAGGTTCTTACTGCTTCGGCGGGCAGATCTGAAGGGTGGTCGACAGCCGGCGGATAGATCTGAAGGGAGTTCGACATGCTGGAGCATGTTGCCTTCCTATCCCTGTACCGTCGACACTATCTAGGAGGGGGGCCAATCAAGCTTCATTCTTTCACTGTCACACCCAGCCCCTACTTTCTTTGTTTTCTTTGCCCTTGGCGGCTTTCTCTCCCACCTCTTCTCTTTCCATCATCGATCCATCCTCTAGAGGCGCAGCTCTCCAAGCTTCCTCTCTCTTGGCCTGGGTCAACCTCCTCCTTCTTCTTCTCTCTCTTACCATCCTCTTTTTTCTTTGACTGTTTGGAGGATGCCCCCTACCATTCTCTTTTTCATCATATTCCATTAGAGGGGTTTCTTCCAAAGAGTTGGCAGATTGCTCCTTGTGAAGATCTCGAGCAAACAAGGTCAGTCATCCCAATGGCCGAGCCAGTTTCTACACGAGGTAGAGTCAGTGGCTCATTCTGAGAGTACCAGTCGAGCTCGCACCGAGTGATCAGATTGGCTGTTGGAACACAGATCTGCACAGAGACAGATCTGTGTAGGTCGGGAAGACAAATTTGGAACGGGGGAGAGATGAATGTGTAAAATCGTAGGAATTTTTTTTGAGGGGGGGACTTATGTGGGGAACTTACCCTCCGAATTTCAACCTCATTAGATCCGGGGTTTGGGAGTGAAAATTCCCGCTTCAAGTCTCTGTCCAGCAGATCTGCAGATCTGGACAACAACTCAGAAGATGGCTCGTGGTGGCTCATCGGCGGCACGAACGGCAGCGGTGGCGGGGACGGTGAAGGATCTAGGTAAGTAGAAGAGAGGATAGAAGAGGGCTTCACACCCTGGATATTGGAGGAAGAGGAAGAAGAACTAGAGAGAGAGGGAGGGGACGCCCATGGCACCTTGCTTCTTTTCACAAAATTTCTTCATTAATTCCTTCAAAAATGATACAAGAGACATTGTATACTCAACCTTAGACCTAGGACAAATGACCCTAGATACCCTTGGTCAAGGGTAGATGGAGGGGCATAATGGGGAAGGGAGACAAGGTGATTAAATAAATCCCACAAGGGGACAAAGAGGGGGGGCGCCCCTCTCTCCAAGTCAATATAAGGGGCTTGGTTATTTAATCCCCCTTGGACCATATTAATCCCCTTGGACCATAATAAACCCAAAAATATAAATATCTGGTCAATATTCTCCCATTGATCTAATTTAAACCCTAAAGTAAAATACATACCAAATACAAGTCAAATACATACCAAATACACACCAAATACAACTAAATACGTACCAAATACAAATACATACAAAAATACATAATGAAATATCAAAGCTCCGATGGAGACTCCAGACTGTCCCCTAGCCACAAAGATGTCGACGTCGACCGAGTCGTGCTACGGGTCTGGTATCGACGGCTCGCTAAGTCGAGCCGGACTCTGGCTCTGGTGTCCTCACCACCAGGACATCTCCTCCCTGTTAGGTGTCCTTGCCAACACACAGCTCAACCCTGAACAACTCTAGGCCTTCCATGCTATTTTGAAAGGGAAATCTATTTCCCCCTCTCCCCCGAAACAGAATCCGACCACTACACCTATCCAGGAGCCTGCAAAGACTATTCCCCCTCCTCACCTTTCGGGCAGGTGAATCAATAGCCCCCCTCCTTCCAATTCCCCTGGCACCAGCCATCTTTAAAACACCAATCCAGCCCGTTTTATCCACTGGTGGACCTCAATACCCCTCCCGTATGAGGTTTCCTTCTCAGGCCTCCTGAAGGCCTGCCCCTTCTCTATGGCAAGCACCACCCTCCCCGATTGACCCGCTCACTTAGTCCCTCTAAAACAAATTGAACAAGATGGATGAGTAGTTTCGGGACTTAAAGAAAATGGTAGATGTAAAGGTCTCATCGAGTGGAGCTCATATCCAAGCACGACCCACTCAAATATCTCCTCAAGTAGCCCATCCTCTCAGGTCGGTTGGGAAAATGGGCTCTCCTATTGATGGAATATGATATCGCCTATGTCCCCAGGAAGACAATTAAGGGACAAGGTATGACTAAATTCCTAGCAGCCCATCCGATACCAGACGACTCTCCTCTCAATACGGACCTTCCCGACGAGGAGTCCCTTGCCTCTTAGACACCAGCACCAATTGAACAGATCGGAGATGTCCTACATTACCAGTAGCAAGATGCCCACACGACCAATGTACCTTGCTGGGAGCTTTACTTTGATGGCGCTTCCCAAAGGGCCACTCAAAACAATCAAAGTCCGATCCTCACAGCTGGTGCCAGGATCATCTTCCTGACCCCTCAGGGCAGAGTGTTGTACAACTCATGCACCCTCATGAAATCCCGGACCAATAATGAAGCTGAGTATGAGGCTTTAATCACTGGGCTTCAGATGGCTCTCAACATGGGCATCAAGTGCCTTAAAGCCTACGGAGACTCACAATTAATAGTCCAACAAATCCTCGGCATTTACGATGTGCGGAAGCAAGAAGTAGTTCCATACCATGCTGCTACCACCATACTCATTTAGAAGTTATATTTCTTTGAAATAGACCATGTTCCCTGAAGCAGTAGTGCTCAGGCAAATGCCTTGGTAAAATTGGCTGCAATCATCAAACTTCTGCCTAAGAGTGAAGTCGACATCATGGTCAACCATCGAAGACTGATGCTGAGTACACTCAAGGATGAGTCTGGCCTCACCGTCTATGAGGTCCATAACTTCGACCAGAACACTCCTCTAGAAGAAGAAGATTGGCGCAAGCCAATCATTATTGCGCCAATCATTAAATTTAAGCGAGGTTGGGTCCCTCCTGACTGAGCTCAAAAGGTCTAGTTACTTCGTCGGGCAACATCTTAAGAGTTAATCGGTGAGTCCTTGTATAGAATTGTTCACGAAAAAGATAAGTCGATTCTCTTGAGATGCGTCTCCCCAACCGAGGCTCAGGCCATCATGCATGAGGTCCATTTAGGGTTGTGTGGCGCTCACCAGGCCAGAGACAAAATGAAGAACAACATCAAGCTCAAATGTTTCTATTGGCCAACCATGTATGTGGATTACACCCAGTACGCTCGTACGTGCCATCAATGCCAAGCCTTTGGCCCGGTACCCAGAAGACCTCCCACTCTGTTGCATCCCACGGCCCCCACGTAGACTATAGCAATCTTGGTAAAATGAAGGAATAGAAATCTGAAATAAAATTAAAACAAACTATTAAGCAAGGCCCGAACCCTATAAACAACACCACAAAACACAAATGGGCCTTGCATGGGCCTTAACCTTTGCCCATGGGGGTAGCAGAATTCAACTTGGCTCTCGGCGACTTTGTCACCAGAGTCCAGTTTCATGTAATTAACTCCTGTACGTCTTACATTATTTTATTTGTGTTATTTTTCTTGTTCTAGATAGAATAAGAAACTAGTTATCAAATTCGGTTAGGTTTAGCCCCAGAATAACTTACCCAGATTTATCTTAACCGGTTATCAAAGCGGCCCTAAATGTTCAGCCAATTCCCTCACTCTCTTACAAATAAATGAGACAAGTCTATCGTTAATTCTTGCTTCACTTATGAAAATTCTATTGTTTATTTCTCCCTTAAGGGCCCATAATGTAGCATGAAGGATGAGCCACTAAGTCAGTCTATCTCCCTTAAGATTCCACTTCTTGTGCCAATTGTCAAACAGTTGATGCACGTTCTCATATGGGCCAATAGTGTAGTGAATCATATTGACGACCTTTGTCCACACTTCCCTAGTAAAGAAGCATCTTGTGAAGAGGTGGTTTAAATTTTCCTCCACCTCCCCACATAAGCCGCAAAGGGTGAGTATATCTTGTTGGAAAGGGGTAATCCCATCATATGTGGGCAGCCAACCATGTGATATGCTCTATATCAACTGCTTCACTTTCAGTGGGCTCTTGGGAGACTAAATCTGTGATGCAAAATAGTGGCGCATTCCCCCATCTGAGATGAATGAGTAGGCTTACCTGACTAATAAGCATCCCTCCTCCTCCCATCTTCACCACCACCTGTCAACTTTTGTTTGCACCAAAGCATAATCTAGGAGTAATAGGAGTCCCTCTAGTTGATCCATATGCTCAGGCCTGAAATTCCTCTGAAATTCCTTGTGAAAGTAGGCACCCATGCCCCCCCCTGAGAGTTGTGTGTCAAAGGTGTGAGCCACAAAGATCAAGGGTGCAACCAATCTCGCAAAATGCTTCGGGAAGGTTTCCTCTAGGGTGAAATTGCCGCACCATCTATATTTCCAAAATTAGCATCCTTGTCCATTTCCCAACAAAACCCGAACATTTGAGTTGATAATGTCATGGCACCGAAGGATGTCTTTCTAGATGGGTGAGATATTGTGTTGAGATGACGCTGTCGAGTCCTAGTCTCTGGCCCTGTCATAATACCTCTGCCTGATAAGTTGTAGCCACAATTCGTTGTCATTAGCTCCAAGCCTTCATAGCCATTTGCATAGTAATGCCAGGTTGAAATATCTGATGTTCTTGATGCCCACACCTCCTATTTTCTCGCTCTTGCAAACTCTACCCCATGAGATATGATGCGGGACGGCGGAGTTCAGGATTTTCTTCTCCAATTCGGACCCCCTTCCCACCTTTGATGAAGCCATGATCCTTACGCTCTACCCCTTGGAAAAAGAGGCCGACCCGGCACCTCCACACCAAAACCACGGGATGCGTCCCGGGAGCCATGCATGCATGATGCATGGCCCCATCCCTCGCGCGCATGAGTCCCACCCACCCCCCGGTAAGCAACTAAGTCTGAGTCATTAAGAGGACTGGAGGCCGTGACAAGAATCTATCCTCTGTCCGCATCATGCATGGTGGAGGAAGTCGTACTGATCAACATAATTACGAAACGAGGTCCATGACAATTAACAGCCGGTTTTGATCGATTTGGACGTGCTTGCACTCTTACTGCAGGTGGATGTTTAGGACAGAGCAGCCAAATCTTCATGGTTCGACGAGTAGTGAATGCGGACGGTCCGTTTTCGGAAGCAGCAAGATATCCGATTGATTGTATTAAGAAGGATGAGTATTGTTGAGAAGGTTTCGTTTTAATGGTGACCTATGATGGCAATGAACCTCCTCTTAAAGGAAAGAGACCATACTGCACTGTGTTCCCGTCTTAAGATAGATCGAACAAGGCAAGTTCGAAGACCAAATTACCTGCACAATGTTGAAGCGACTGCACATGATATTTTATTCGACCTATGCTTTCTAAGTCAACTAGAATCATACAAGTGGACAACCCTGTGTGTGTGTGTGTGCGTGCGAGAGAGAGAGAGAGAGAGAGAGAGGCTTCAACTAGAATCTTAACAAGTGCACAACCCTGTGTGGGTGTGGGCGTGCGTGCGTGCGTGCGTGTGTGTGTGTGTGTGTGTGTGTGTGTGAAAGAGAGAGAGAGAGAGAGAGAGAATGCGCACTCCTAGCTAGTTCAAATGTCACTGATGCATGGGGTCGATGATGCGCACCACAACAGGCAGTGCCAAGCCCAGTGAATGCTCGGAGTACGTTGCACGCTGAGATTTCCTCCTGGTCAATGGATATCAATTAGCTAGAACGGCCACTCATCCGTCTACATATCAAGCACATCGCTATAAAGGTGTAGGACGGCAGTCCGATCGGAAAAGATTGTTAGTAGTGGCTTAGGACAGAAGTTGTACGTATCCTTCTTCATGGGGCTAGTAAAAAGAAGGTCATACTCACTTCTATACGTACAAATCATATTATCATCCTGAACAGTAACACGTTAACGGCCTAGCATATAAATATATATACATATATAAGGCTATATCCGCTGACACCTCCGACCGGATTAGCATATCATCCCCAACGGGTACTTCTACATTCCAAGCTAAATCTGCGAATTTAATACACCCGTGTGCCACAAGCAGGGTCAATGGACAGTCCTCAAGACAGCACAGTGCAGCTTGCCAGCCCCATCGCATTGCATGCGGAGTCAAATTATACAGTAACGTGCGGGCGTTGATACGGGCATACCGGTGGGCGGCAACCAGTAGACATTACTTCCATTCAATTGATGGGGATGGGCAGGAGTGAAGACCTTGGAGTGAGCCAACTAGATAGCCACTTGGAGTTGTCCTTAGATAGTTTGAGTCTATGAGTTGTAGAATTGTTAGAGTTGTAATTTGGTTATTTCAGTTGTTATGTAAATGTAATAAAGGTAGTTGACATTGGATCTTATCATGTTTCATTAGTTTGAAATAAATTGTTAATTGGGAATTAATTCCTTCCCTTTGCTATTGTGTTATTTTGGAGTCATTGCTAACCCAAGACACATCATGCCTGGAAATCAACATATTTACACTCTACTGCTACGTTCCGATTTTCTGCATCGGGGCATGACAGTTTGGTGGTATCAGAGCCTAGGTTTTCAAAGGTTCCTCGGTTTCCTTGTGGTGTCTTAGAACCACGACTTGTTAAAAGTTTAAGGGTCCAACCTGGTAAGATTGGGTAGAGACTCGGGTTGAGTTAATAAATCAGCTCTAAAAGATTTTCACTAGGTTGTTCTAATTTAATCTATTCCATGTGTAGGGGTTGTTTCAATGGCGACAGAACGTGTGCAATGGAGAGACATGCAGCGTACCGTGGAAGGATTAACGCGGGCCCTTCAACAAGTGGCCCAAGGAGGAGGAGCGCACCAAGGAGCCGGTGATCTCCACTGGAACTTTTGTGGGATGAATCCCCAATGATTTGGTGGTTTAACAGATCCGGATGAGGCCGAGCATTGGCTGAAAGAAATGGATCAGATTTTCAAAGTCATGCAATGCAGCGACCAAGAGCGCGTTCTGTTGACTACTTTCCCGTTAGAGCGTGACACAAGAACGTGGTGGGACGTCGTGAAAGCCACATTGGGAGATCAGCAAGTGACATGGAAGGAGTTCGAGGAACTCTTCAATAGTAAGTATTTCTCAGGCCGAGTACAAGAGAAAAAGGTAGCGGAATTTGTCATTTTGAAGCAAAGGAACTTATCAGTTGTGGAATACGAGATGTAGTTCTCTAGATTGGCCCGCTATGTGACACATTTGGTATCTATCGAAAACTGATTTCTTAATGGTTTGAAGCTGTAGTACATCAACCAGTTGGCACCTATGGAGATCCAGACTTATGCCGAAATGGTAAGAAAGGCTCAAGTTCTTGAAGACACCCTGGAAATGATGGAAAGGATCCGAGGGAGGAACTCTAAGAAGGAACAGACCACTAGTTCTGAGAATTTCAAACCCGGTAATGGCAAGAAGAGGGCCAACGGTGGGTCTAGTTCATAGAAAGATAAGAGGCCGAAGGATGATGATAAGAAGTCTGGCCCGATTGTACCATCCAAGGCCCTTTGCAAGTATTGTGACCGTCCAGGTCATAAGATGGAGGAATGTTGGCACAAGTTACGCGCTTGTCTATGCTACGGAAGCCCGCACCCCGCCGCGGACATCGCCGCCGCGTTCGCCGCGTCGCTGGCCGGGCATGCGCCGTTGTTCGACCACAGGGTGCAGCGGCGCGAGGGGCTGCTGCGGGCTCGGGGGTACGCGGCGGCGCTGGACGTGCCGGAGGTCCTCGTCACGGCGGTGCGGGCGGTGGTGTTCCGGGGGGCGCGGGTGATCGTCGTCGGCGAGGCGGACGGGACGAGCCACGTGATGCCCGGCGGCCGGCGCGAGGCGGGCGAGGGGCTGGAGGCCACGGTGCGGCGCGAGCTGCTGGAGGAATGCGGCTGGCGCGTCGGCGCGCTGCGCCCGTTCGGCTTGCTGCACTTCCAGCACACCGAGCCGCCGCCCGGCTGGCGCGACATGGTCAACCTGATCTTCGTCACCGAAGCCGACCGCTACGACCGCGCCGCCCTCGACCCCTCCCAGGGCAAGGTCCGCTCGCGGCTGATGTCGGTGAAGGCCGCGACCGGCATGCTGGCCGACCGCCACCGCGCGGTGCTGCAGGCGGCCGTGAGGGCGAGGTGACCGGGGGTGTCCGGTGTCCGGGGACATGATGCCTATCTCCTCGACGCGCTTCGCCACGCCTCGAGGAGATAGGGATCGTGTCCCCACTTCTCCCCCCTTCTCCGCGGGTCGGCTCCGCGCCTCTTCCGCCGCCGCCGGCAGGGGACACGATACCCATCTCGCCCAGCGCGCTGGGAGGTCGGGAGATAGGCGTCATGTCCCCGTTCACCCTGTTCACCAGCCTTGCCGGGGTCGGGGCATCGCCTTACCAGCGGCGGGATGGGCCCAGCCGAGTCCGACGAACTGGCGTTGCGCGCGTCGCGGACGGCCTTGGCCGTGCTGCTGACGGTGATGATGCTCAACATGCTGGGCTTCGGCGTCATCGTGCCGCTGCTGCCGTTCTACGCGCGCTCGTTCCACGCGCCGGGCTGGCAGATCGCGCTGATGTTCTCGGCCTATGCGGCGGGGGCGTTCTTCGGCGAGCCGTTCTGGGGGCGGCTGTCGGACCGGATCGGGCGCAAGCCGCTGCTGGTGACCACGGTGGCGGCCAACAGCCTGTGCTTCGTCAGCCTGGCCTTCGCGCCGAACATCTTCGCCGCCACGGCGATCCGCTTCCTGGGCGGGGTGGCGGGCGGCAACGGCTCGGTGGTGGGCAGCTACATCGCCGACGTGACGCCGTCGGCGCACCGGCCGGGACGGATGGGGCTGCTGGGCGCGGCCTACAACGTCGGCTTCATCTTCGGCCCGGGGCTGGGCGGCCTGCTGGCGCGGCCGGGGCTGGGGCCGGTGGGGTTCCGGCCGCCGCTGCTGGCAGCCTCGGCCCTGGCGGCGAGCGCGGCGGTGCTGATCCTGCTGCTGGTGCGCGAGAGCCGCACGAGCACACTTGCCCAGTAGGTATCTTCGTATCAACATAAATGTAATATTTAAATGATTAATATTTTAGCTCTAGAATTAAGTTAAAAATAAAAATACAGTAAATAAGCGATATAAACCAAAATAACCAAGATTATAGAGTCATGAGATATCTGAGCTAGTAGACATGATCGGGTATATAACATGAACAAGTAAGATTTAATCATGTTGATGTAAGTTGGCCTTTCATGAACAAGAAAGTACGAGCATGTAACCAGAAAGTACTTACATAACCTTGTAAAGGCTATGCATTAGAAAGTCATTAATAAGCATGTAATTTCCATAATGAGACTCGTGATTTTCACCTGTCTATAAAAAAAATACTCCTGGCGCAATGCGACGCCAGTGTTCATCGTGCCCTATAGTTTTTAGCACGTTTTCGGTCATCAGCCGTGGGGGCTAGCGTTGAGCCCTTGGACACCGTCTGTCCCTGCCCTTGCATCTTCATGTAACAGACCAAGCTATTTCTACGAGATAACAATAATTTCGGCCAAAAATTTTAATTTCAATAATAGGTTTCATGACCAAGTAACCGAGGCATAGAACGTTCCAAAACTGATATGAGATTTCAAAGAAGAATTAAAAGAATGTTACGCTACGGCGATATTCCGACAGCATAACGGAACATTAATTAAGTTTCATAACTTATCAATGACTTATTAAGCAAAGTTTTAGGTTCCAGATAATCAAAAGACCATCTAAGAACACAATTAGAACAACCCTTGGGTCAAACCCCGGGTTAGGAGCAGGACAGAGAATGGCGGTCATGTACAGAACCGTTTCATAGCTTAGTAGTCTAGACAGGGCCGTTTCTGGACAGTAGCGGTCAGATACAGGCCACAAATAGGAGTTTGGCGGTCCACGGAACACCGTAACTTAGACAGAGTCGACCAGAAAGAACAAAAGTTGATGCTTAAGGAATTCGGGAAAATGGCGGTCTCAGGGTGGTCGTTTCTTGTCAATGGCGGTCTGACGATGGCCGCAGATAAATAGTAGCGGTCCCCTTCATGGCTGCAATTAACCAGAGCACAGAGATAAATCTGTCAGTCATGTGAGTGCATTCTAGACAAATGGGGATTTAAGGTTACAACTAGCTCGGTGTCTTAGTGGGAATCTCAGACTCACGGAGACTTACGGTGGCCTTGAAACAAGTTCACCCAGTCCGACAGAAGGAATATCCAGTGAAGAGGTTCACAAGTCCAAGAGGTGTGCCTAGTTGTGCAACGTGTATCTAATGGTCACATACCAGAGTATACGCCATGTACTTATGAAGGACTTGAGATGAGAGTGAACGGTTAAAACCAATGATAAAAATCACTTATTAATATCACATGAAACATATCCATAATGTGAAGTGTACGACAAAATTAATATAGAGGAATTCAGTTAGATCCCAGTCAAAATGGTTTTAGAATCAGTGGATTATTGGCCCGGGTCAAAGTCGGGTCTTGGCCATATCGAGGTGGTCCTCGAGGGCCAAGCACAACTTACAAGGCATTGTTAATATCTCCTTCGTGTCGAGTCTGAGGCGAGGACTTCCAAATCAAACGCCATTAACTCCCTTAGTGATGACATTTAGGTTCATTTTCTTTATTATCAAGTTTTCGTGACATTTCTTTTATTATATTATCTCCCCTTTTTAAGTATTGTAATGCTTTCATGGCAGTGTTTTTATTGTTAGATTATGACCATTTTTTTACTATTATCTGTGGTTTATTATTTTCTCTTATTTTCTTTCTTCCCTTTTACTGTTTGATGAAGGCTGAGTTGATGTAGGGGTTGCCTACGTCGACGCAGCATAAAGGGGAGCAGCCACCCTGATGTGGGATGACATGAGACTCGACTCGTACTTGTTGCGAACCAGGGACTCTGGGTGACGACACGACCCAAAGATGAGGCGACCAGTGACGACATGAATGGCTCGGCACCTAACGTGGTTCCTGAAGAGGTGAGGGTGCCCCAAATAAGAAGTACTCACTCACGATCATGCCCAGTGAGGGAAATATATCGATCAGTACGGTTGAGAAACCGACATTGAGTCTCAGGTGGTCAGCTCACTCTCGTGCTCGGAATGAGTCACGGGATGGGTCTCGCACTCACAACTCACAGCGGTGACTAAATTTAACTAGCTAGGGAATAAACTACTCACATGCAGTGGCAAATAGAACTTATACTAAATAAGCAAAAGACAATAGAGAGGGTGGCGAGTGTACCTCCATGCTCGGGGCGTGGGGAAGACATCCCGGCCATGTTCTGTAACTCCCGGTAAAGTAACAAAAGTTAATTACAGTAGTGATTTTCTTTGCCCACCCCACGCAGGGAGGTAAAGGGATACACAATAATGTCGGGAGCACCGAACTTGGGTTGGCAGGCAGCACGGCGGTGGGTTCCAGGCGGTTGCAGGTAGCGACTCCAGTTCTATGATTTGTTGACCGACAGGATAGCGAACAAGGACGTCCAAAGGGACGTCAACCTCCGGAGGGCTTCTGAGGGTGGCATTTCACCGGGACGACGGCAGAGGGTCCTTGGTCGTCCCTTGGGAGTGGCTGTTGCTGAATCTTCTCCGACGTATTTTGTTGTGAATTTCTACGGTCGCCCCTTCTTGCTGGTCCTGTTCTAGGCAGAACTGCGCACTCCCATGAAAACAGCCGCCATGACCAAGACTGATGTCGCAACAAAGTGGAACTGGTGCCGACGCGAAGCTTTTTCAGAGATCTACAAACCCAGGCTATGATAGGAATTTGGACTTCGCAGGGCTCTCTGCCCTTAGCTGACTGAGGACAGGGAAGATAGGACCCTGCATTCTCCCCACTTGAAGTCACCTTCACGCGATCTTTGCATCCTGTGAGGTTCAGGTAAACACCTTTGGCGATCACACCCTTTGTGCTTTTCTTTCTACTATTCTGTCATACCCAATGTCGTGAGTGACGTTTCAATAGAATGAAAGAAGGGGGAGGGAGGAAACCAATCAAGACACCATATTCCTCCACTGTTCCTCCCATATTCACCCTCTCCAACTTTCAATATTCTGACACCCACAGACGGAGTGGTGATCACGGTGGGACATTCTACTACCTACTGTGAGTTCCTGATGCCAGGAGTCCAAGGTTTTTTGAAGCTTACGTCCTTTATTTCATGCATTATTTCAGTACTTGTTTAGGCTCTATTTTCAAAAAATTACAGAGGAAGGCCAACTTGTCCCACCTAGTGGCTGCCTAGGCCCCTTGGTGAATGGCCAGTAGGCTGGCCGCCTACCAGCCTGGCCGACCTTCGGTCTAGTCGCCTCCCCCACTTCCAAGCGGCCCTGTTGCTGGCCACCCTCACTCCTAAGCGGCTGTTGACCTAGCCGCCTAGGTCTTTGAGCGGCCAGTGATCCAATCGCCTCCTACACATTTTCTGTGATAAGTTCGTAGCTTGTTATTCTCTCTTTTGTTTTGTTTTGTGTGTTGTGTGCGTGATGTTCTCTACAGGTCTGCGCGTGGGTGGGCTTAGGAAGAGCTAGCATCACACTTGATAGGAACACCCTCTCGTTTGATCTGAACCCTTCACCTGAGGATTCCCACTCACGTGCAATCAGTTCGGTTCAATCGGGAACCTCCATAAGTCCTCGCGAATTGTGGATTCCCACACGGTCGCCAGGTAGGTTGTACCATTCGAAGACCTGTGTAGTTGACCTTGGGCATTGAGTGAGCTTTCTCTTATGGTCCCTGGAGAATACCATCACACAACTAACTTCCTCCTCTCCTTTGAGTGAACACAAAAGAAAAACAAAAAAAAATGGGTCGTTGCTTGTGGATAACCTGCTGTGTTTGCTTGCCATACACTCTCCCTCAATCTCCAGTTCTCCTTTCTATACCAAGTGAGTTTGGTTAGGAATGGAAAGAATTTTCACTAATCCGGATTATGAGGAGGAGTTCGCTCCCCAATATGAGTCTAAAACTAGGGGTAGCCCTCTATTTCAAATAGAGGATAGCCACCCGGCCGCTTTCATAGGCATGTTTTCGGCTATGCCGAACGAGGCCGTCCATGCCAATTTGGCATCATCCCCTAGTGAATATGATCATGGTAGTCCTAGGGCTCCTACCCTATCTCCGCACGAAGATCAAGAGTTGATCAACGTGCTATCTCGCTACGAAGATCACATCGCCAAGGGGTCACGAGGTCGGAGATGCCTCGTGCCATAAGGAAAGCCGGGAGATGTCCTCATCAGATAGAGTAAGGAACCAATCACACCTTGGTAAAGTGTTGGATCTACGTTTTTACCTTTTCATCATTAACTAATTTTGCCAAGGATGACATGGGGGTTGGCATTGGTTTCACATTCTTAAATCCATATTTCTTCAGTAGCTCCCTTGTATATTTACTTTGGTTCACAAACATCCCTTCAGCCGTTTGTTTTACTTGTAGCCCCAGAAAGAAGGTAAGCTCGCCCATCATGCTCATTTCGAACTCTCCTTTCATTGGATCTGCAAATTTAGTATAGAGTGCATTGTTAGTAGCTCCGGAAATGATGTCATCTACATGAATTTGTACCACTAATATCTCCTTACCCGCATATTTAGTGAAAAGAGTTGAATCCACCATACCTCGTTTGAATTTTTTATCAAGAAGAAATGTACTTAACCTCTCATACCAAGCCTTTGGCGCTTGCTTGAGTCTGTGTGGTTGTTCTACAAACACCTCTTCCTTGATGAAACCATTAAGAAAAGTACTTTTTACATCCATTTGGTATAGTTTAAAATTCTAGGAACATGCATATGCCAATAAGATACGAACTACCTTAAGGCAAGCCACAGGAGCAAAAGAGTCGTCAAAATCTATGTTCATTTCTTGACTATACCCTTTGGCTACAAGTCGGGTCTTGTTCCTAACCACCATACCTGCTTCATTCAGCTTATTTTTGAACACCCACTTGGTGCCAATCACGGAATGGTCGATAGCATGTGGCACTAATGTCCACGCCATGTTTCTTTCAAATTGGTGCAACTCTTCGTGCATAGCCATGACCCATGACTCATCTTTCAAAGCCTCATTCACACTATTACACTCAATTTGAGAAGTTTGTGCAATTAAGTCTTGATCAAATACTTGTCCAAAGGATGACCTTGTTCTCATTCCATCTTTAAGATTACCTGGGACATTGCTTACCGGATGGTCCCGCATAAATTCCCAATTCTTGAGAAGTTTTGGATCCTCCCCTGGGACATCTTGAAGTTCTTCAAGGGCTGGTTCATTGTAATGCCCTAGATTTTTTGGATATTTTTCGTGTAATACTATGGATCCTTCAGATCGGAATCAGAGAGCTTTCGGAGCGCTTTCATGGGTCCCGGATCTTGTTTTACGATCCATTCAGGTTTTTCTATGGTATAAGCTGCAGAACCCCGTGGAGAGTGAATCGTTGAGTTCTGAGACTCCAGGACGCTGCATGTGCATTGTGCTCTTTCCGAGGATCACAGAGGCTATTTTTTCATATTTTTTTGATTTTATGAAATTTTAGACCAAAAATTAGATTTAAGAAATATTGTCCCCCCCCCCCCGATCTCGAGAACATGAGCAATATGCCTCAATCTGAAGAAAAGAGTAGCCATAGTAGAGCTGCTAGTATCCTGTGCAAGCCAATCTCCCCTGACAGTGTCCATGACGTCTACCTCCCTAAATCAAAACTTCTCCAACCTGAATGTGAACCTCCTCTCCTGCAAACGACTAGTCTTCGAGAGGATTAGTTTGTGATCCGACACAGATCTAGCCAATGGAAGCACCAGTGTATGAGAATAATGATCCTCCTAATCAACAGAAATCAAGAATCTATCCAATCTCGAATAAAAAGTATCAGCTCACATGTTGGACCACGTAAAACGACCATGTGCAATGCAAATATCCACCAGAGCCGCCGCCTCAATGAAAGCAGTAAAGTCATCCATGTCCCCTATGTGAACAGTATCCCTCGACTCTCCCACGAGACCGCCACAACCTTGAAATCCCCTCCAACACACCACAGCCTATCCGAGGAGAAGTGTGGGCTGATGAGCTCCTCCCATAAAAGCCGTTTCTCCTCTCTCCCTTGTGGTCGATATACCCCGGTGAAGTTCCACGGGAAGCCATACTTCATCGATGTGAAATGGAAGAAGATGGCCCACCTGCTAATGCGTCTATCCTCCAAGAAAGACAGAGTCGGGTATCGGGGTCGGATCGACCAGTCCAAAACCAATCCAGAATGGTGGGATCAGCCGATCCAGGCTGATCTCGAAGCGATCTTGATTCTAACCCGCGCTCAAGTATATACGCAATTTTACAGGGGGGTTTATATAAATGTCTATTCATTTTACTCTTTTACCTTTTTCACCTTCCTATACCTTTTCAATACTCGATAGTCGAGTCCTTTCTTCTCTCCACTTTAAAGGCAGAGGAGGCGAGGGAGGAGGATGAGGCAAAGGTCAATAGCGACATCAACGGCGACAGGGGGTCACGATGGTGGCGTCAGCATCGTGTCTTCTTCTTGTTCCGAGAGAGGCCGATCGCGAGGACGAGGTACACGTACCGATGATGGGGACCAACAGCAGTGACGACAGCGGCGATGATAAGCATTTTCTTCTTCTTCGACCCTTCTTGTTCTTTGTTGCCGTCAATTGTTCTTCTGCTTCTCCCCTCTCTATTTTTTTTTTCTAACAAACCCTGAGATGAGTCCAAATCGACCATGGGGATCGCCCGGAACTAGGTGGGATCAGGCGAGTGAAGCCGATCCCAACCGCTCCCAGTGAAGCATCGGGAAAGGCTGGCTCAGGATAGGATCGGTTCGCCTAAAAATCGATCGGATCAAACGATCCGGCCAATACCAATCTGATTATGCAAACCTTGTGTCCACCATCACCTCATCAACCTCATAAGAGTTCCATAAGATCATGATGCCTCCTAATCTACCCTCTACCGAGGAAACAACACCCCTAGAGAGTCTATCACCCCCTAACTCCCTCATAAGAAGCTTCCCATTCCCTTCACATTTAATTTCTTGAATACAAAAAATATCGATCTTGTATCTCCTCACCAACTCCTTAACCGCCCTCTTCTTCTCCACCCCCTCCTCCCCGTTCCCTTCCTCCTCCCTCACCCCTCTCTGCTAAGTCCCTTCCTCCTGCAAGATAGCTGCACACCAACCTCTTACAGATATTGGTGCATGCCCCCCACACATCTTTCTCATCCCCTAGTTTGAAGAAGATACCCACTTGCTCGGTCATCTCCCTCACCTGGTCCTCCATTTTCTAAGCAGCCGCCATCATCTCCCTCACCTCCTCCTTAGTCATGTGATACTTCTTCTTCTGCTCCCCACCTTCTATGATCAACGCCACCGACCCCCGGGCAAAGCCGACAGGGCAGTTTCTTCATCAAAAAAATCCTCATCCTCAGAGTCCTACACCTCATACCCCTGGTCAAAGTCTACTATGGTTCCAATGCCTCCTTGTGTAAGCCATCCTCTGAAGACGTAGGCGTCGGGGATCCAGTAGTAGTAACAAATGAACGGCAAGCAGTACAGGGGCGTCGAGCAACATCGGCCTCCTTTGGATCCCTGTGATCAAGGCTAGTTTCGATGAAGACAACGTACGACGGAGGCCACCAACCCCCTTAGTTCCCTTTTCCAGCAAGACATCAACCACCACTGCCTTTCCTCTCCTGCTGACGACAATTGTCGGTTGCCACCCCTGCACCCCCTATGTAGGTCGAAGAGGCGAGCCAACCTCTCGAGCTTGGCGAGGATGACCAACCGCCTGCGAGGGGGACCGATGACAAGCAGACGGCCCACCACTGGCAGGCTCTACTTCGGCTGCGACCATAAATCCTCCGGTGAGATCCGGCGGGGGAGACGACTCATATTGGGTCCCGATGACCCGTTACGAAACGGAGTAGCGGGTAAGTTGCAGGTCTCCCCGCCCGGCCCGCTAGCCCGCTCCACAGTGAAACCCGAACCATCGCTTGCCTTAAAGCCCAGACAGGCCGGGTCCGCACCATTCAAACCTGGCTGGGTGCTACAAGGCAGTCGATTCAACTCCCACCTAGGTCATACGCCATCTACCTCTCAACACTACTATTACCCTAGCTGTGGCATTAACGTCACCGCCTCATCCTCCAGCAACACAGCATGTTGACGACCAAGACGCCATCGAGGACAACAGAGATGACCGACTGGATGTCCAAAGGGCTGGCCACCTAAACCTAGGCTACCACTAATGTGCAAGAGCTCATGGGAGAGAATCCCAAGCTGGCGGCCTCCAAATGACCGAAAACCCCTGGCCAGAAATGCCATTCCTCCGTCGTCGAAGAGGATAAGCGGGACCTCCTCAAAGAAGACATGACACCTTCGCACTGACGGGTTTGGGAAGGTGCCTCCGGCCTCCGACCACCGTATGAGCCGAACTAGAGCTCTTCCAACTGTGAGACAACCCACCACCACCATCCTTTCCACGACGTCCTCCTCCCCCACCATCAGAAAAGTGGAGGAAGTGACCCTCACGACCTCCCAGCCGTCTCCAGATGCCTCCACCAAATGCCTCTGGACCTCCTCTACCACCGCCTGACCTTCGAGCATGGAGACACACAAGCACCTCCGTAGCCGCTCCCATTTGCCCTGCAAGACCTCCGTTGAGAGCTCTCCAGCGTCAAAGCATCTCCTGCTAGCTGGCCCCAACACCAGTGGGGAAGTCCTAAGAGCATCCAAATACGAACGATGCCCCCCATGTTCGCCTGGGGCCTCTGCAAACCGCGACCCCTACCGTTGGTAGAATCGCTTAGTGTAGCCTCGGCGGCCACAGTTGAAGCAGGTGGAAGCATTGCTGGCGACCCGACCCCCCACACGATGAGTGCCCCCGCCTGAGCCGATCTCTAGCGAGCGTCGGCAAAACATTGACCCAATCCCCCCAAAACCACCCTTTCCCCATATCTTCTCTCTCTAGAAAAGGGAGTTGCTTCTTAGATAGATTCATGAGACTTGCACTTCTTATTCTCATTACTATTCAAGTGCCTTATTTAACTGAAACGACTTCAATGCTTGAGTGTGACTGATAAATTCCAGCTTATAGAACCTTCTCCAGAGCTCATTTACTGCAGTAGCATGTTGCAAGTATGCTACTGCCAAGGAAGGCGGAATCGGGGATCGGGATCGGATTGCCCCGTCCCAAACCGATCCGAGTCGGTGGGATCGGCCGATCCTGGCCGATCCCATCCCGGTCCCAGCCGAGTCAGACCAGCTGACTCGAGTACCAGGTGAGGACTCTATGCTATCACCCAGCCACAAAGAGGTCGGCGTCGCTCGAGTCGTGCCACGTGTCTGATAACGGCGGCTAGCTCTGGTGTCCTCACCAGCCTGGATAACTGGTTGAGGGGCCTTGGAATGGGCCTTGGGCTGAGGATATGAGCTCGTGGGAGCCGAGGAGGCACTTTGGGCTTGTGGGCCTGGCCTCGAAGTGTGTGTCGTATTGCACGGCTAGTTGACAGGGTAGCCTCAGGTTGACCCGAGAGATAACAATAAGTGGCTTGTCACCACGTGTCTGAGGGTCGAGGGTGGCCCCGACTTGCTGAGGGGTCGTTGTAGAACCCGGATGGTGTGCGGGAGTCATGAGTCGGCCCACAGTTTGTTGTAGAGAGGCCGGAATATATGCGCCCACAAGGTGTTCGGGAAAATACCCGACACACACGTGTGAGCCATACATGTGCATTGTGGGCCTCCAAAGTCTGTGGTTGACTTCATTTAGTCTTCCTTTGACTTTGGAAGGTTAAAAGAAGGCGTCTTGGGGTAGGCCCTGGCCTCGTTGTTGGGTGCCAAGTGGCATGGCAAGTAGTCGGGGCGCCCTCGGGTTGGCCCGGGTGATCGTGTGGAGCGCGGGCAAGGCCCACAACTGAGCGGTCAAGATTGGTCCCAATCAATTGCTGGTGTCGCCGTATGTTACGGCTAGCTGGTTAGGGCCCTGGGTTGGGACTACCGGGCTATAGGAAGGGCCGGGTCGCCCGTGCCTTGAAGGTGTTTGGGAAAATTCTTAAACCCTTATTCCTGAGCATTTTGCTAGGAAATTATTCAGATACAACAAATGCCCACAATGGGGCATGCGTCGGAGGCGGAGACGAGGTCGTGCGGCCTGTGAGCCCCTTATTCTGGATTGTTGTAGTTGTATTTTGGCACTTCATGTGCCTTTTGTTTATTACATTGTATATGTTGACTTTCTAGTGTGCTGACTATTTTTCTGTGCTTCGTCTTGCAGCTATGGCACGATTTGGCAGAGATGAGCGGGTCCCGAGGCATGTGGCTCAGGAAGAGGATCACTAGGTACAGAGGATTGAGCGGCATGCCTCCCTTGGGCCCGCCAGGTGTTACTGTGGTGAGTGCAGATCAGCTTGACTTGGGACGCACGGCGATTGCTGAGGTCCCCATTGGCGAGAGGGGGAGCGGAGTTGGGGCCGTGGAGTTGGCCCGAATTTCAGGAGCAGGTGGATTATACACCTACGATCGTAGCGGAGGCTACTCGGTAGAATTTCCCTTGGACCGCTACTTGTTTGAGTTCATCAGAAGCTACGGCCCCCCGGGTATGGAGGAGGGGGATTCACAGGTTGTTGGAGCGCGTTGCCGGCTTGAGCGGGTGAGTTTGGTAGGCCGGGCCGTTCCCCAGTCTTGCTTAGCGGATTCGTGTAACAGTCACTCCAGTGACCGTCACACTGTGTGACGGTCCCTCGATAGACCGCCACAACTGTGGTCATTTTACGTTCTTCGAGGTTGGGGTTGTGTGATGGACTAGTACTGGACCGTCACATGACTATGACGGGCCTATTGTAGTGCGTTATGCCCTTAGTGTAACGGACCAGTGTAGGACCGTCACATGCCTGTAACGCGCCTGGCTTGGTCCATTACGTGTTGTGGTTTTCGAGGCATGCTGCTGTGTCAGACCATCAACGACCGTGTCTACCTCGAAGATCGTGTCAATCGATTCACTGTAATGGGTCTCTCCCCATGCATTATGGTAGGTAACGCACCTAAGTGGGTCCGTTACATTGTCCTTGACTGACTTTTGTTTGGCTATGGTGGTTGGTGTGAAGCACCTACCCCCATGCGCCATGTGGCTCCTGGTCCATTATATGCCTCTTGTCCGTGTTAGTGTTTTGGGTCTGTTGGTTTTAACGCCCTGTCGTGGTGCATTAAGCTCGTGTAACGCACCTATATAGGTCCATTACATGCGCTTTCATTTGAGTTCTGGTCCGTTGGCCATAACGCCCCTATCCAGGTGTGTTATGCTGATATGGCGCACCTGTCTTGGTGCGTCACATGGTCTGCATTGGATTTCAGGTCTGTTTACCTTGACGCCCCTACCCTGGTGCGTCAGAGCAGTGTAACGCCCCTATAGAGGTGCGTTACAGTCCTATTGTGGCTGTGATGGCCATTGTTCAGTTCCATGTCGATTCTGTATGTCTGTCTGTCTTAGGTTGTGTTTTAGGGCGGTGTCCATGTGTCGGTGGTTTCTGGATCGATCGATTTAGGTGACTGGGTGTGGTCTTTCCATTGACTACGACAGTACCCTAGCGACTCAATCTAGAACTGCCAGTGTCACTGTCTCTGGTTTCATAGCTGTTGTTCCTTCACTGCCGGGTTCACCTAGCGGCTGAGTGATGGTTCACATTGCCCAGAGTGTTGTCGTCGTCCACCGCTCCGATTTCTGCTTGTCTTGGCTTGATCTTGTGGTTTGCCCGTGACCCTGGGTGTCTATTGACATCCTATGAGGGTAGTGACCATGATGGGATGGCCAGGAGTGCTTGTGAATGCTGTGTGTGTCTCAGTGTGTTTGTGCCATGTCAGGTTTCAGTCGACCCCATGAGACCAGGGGTTGACAGGTGACCTTGTCTGTGTCTCAACGGTTCTGTCTAGCTCGAGACAGTGTTCTAGATACCTTGGGATATTATTCTACCTCGATTTACGTATCGAGGTGTGCTGAGGGTTCTCAGTGTCCCCTCGGGTCTCCATGAGTCATTTCCTACGGAGCGTCATTTTCTCTAGCTCAAAAAGAGGCCAGTGTTCAAACCAGCCTTTTATATTCCAGCCAATTAAGTCGTAGGAACATGGAGGGAAAGTTTTCTACCTTCTCTTCTATATATATGAAACTCCTGCTCAAAGAGGAGCTGCTACTGTTGTCTTGCTCTGGCCTGAAGAAGAAGAGAGCTTGAGAGAATAGAAGGAAGCCTGTGCCTTAGCAGAAAATCTAAGAGGAAGAAAAAGAGAGAAGAGAAAAGTGTGAGCAGCCTCTTAGCATTAGCAGCCCAGCCCTAGTTTGACCCAGATGAGTGTTGTAAAGTGTGGAAGAAAAAGAAGAGAGGAAAGAGAGAAAGGAAACCCATCCTCGTTGTAGCCAGCCAATATTAGAGAAGGAAGAGTACTGATCGAACTAGTGTTCAGATTTGCTGATAGAGCTTCCAGACTTTATTCTGAAGCCACAATATGATTTTCTTGTTTTTGTTTCTTGCTCTTCATTGTGACCTCGCATCAGTAAACCGTGTGTTTTGCTGTGCCTATAGTAGTGTGTCCAGAGCTATGTTTAGAGACCGGAGGTGAGTCTTTGGCTGTGCTCAACTGTGTGTGTGACTGGGGGTCTATCCCTGTGTTTTTTGCTACACTAGTAGTGTATTTCTTTCCCTTGTTTGTGTGTGTGGGGGGGGCATGTCCCTGTGTGCTACTGTTGTAGTGGCGTGAGGTCCTCGTCCTCATGAGAAGCTTGCTCCTCATGTGTATGTGGGGTGTCATCCCCATGTGGTGCTATGTATAGCATCGTGAAGACTATGTCCTCGTAAGGAACTTGTTCCTCGTGTCAAGCTTTATGTCAGCATGTGTAGGGGACCTCTCCCCATTGCTGCATTTGTAACGTATGGCAAAGCCTCATCGGGTTTGGTGAGGGGCGGATGTAGGTCTTTAGGTTTGCAGACTGAACCACCTTAAAATTCTTGTGTAGCGAGTTGTGCTTTTGTGCCACTGCTCCTTATCCTCTATCCCCATTCACAAGTGTATGCATGTTTCAGATCTTCACAGTTTATGCTTTGGTTGTGAACACTAAACATACACTCTAGCTAGCTCTGTGTTCGCTCACGCCTATATTCTGATTCATACAAACACCTGGAGTTTGATGAGCAATAGTTCTGTCTAGCTGTTGAACTCAATAAGAAGGTGCATTGACTCCATTATGGTGCTGTGTCGACCTCAGCTACTTCCAGCAGCATTCTTTTATCTTTCTATGCATGGTGTCATGCTCTACTATTTAAACTGTGTTTGTTGAAACCACAGTCCATATTGAATAGTGTGCCATCTGCATATCTAGCTGATGATTGGGTTTCAACTGGTTTAGATTTTAATTGGGTCAAGGTTTTTAAAAAAAAAAGGATCTATTCAACCCCCCTTCTAGCACCCGTTTGATAGCTGTTTTATGGTTTTCTGGATCCCTTCCAGCTTGTAGCAGGTTGATATTGAGTCTATGGATGTTTTCCCGTCATTCTGGGAGGATTGGGACAAGGAATGATCGAGTTTTGAGCCTCACTATAATTTTCGCACCGGTAGGAAGTAGCGGTCGCACCAGGGACTACTACTCGAAGAAAGGGTCCAATGAGGACTGCTATGTGGCTCTTAAAGGTTTCTATGTCAGTTTTCAGTTGCGGTCTCACGATCGACCGCAATGTGGTAGTGGCAGCCCTGGGCTGATCGTCACTTTTGTGTTAACGGTCCAAGGGAGACCGTTATCAGGTTTTAACTATTTTAAGTCAGTTCGGGGTAGCGGTCTAGCTCCTGACTGTAATTGGTAGTGGCGGCCCTAGGAGGACTGCTACTTTTGAGAAACGATCCCAGGGAGACCGTTATGTGTTTAAGTCAGTTCCTAGTAGCGGCCTTGTGATTAACCGACGGTCAGACAAATGACCACCACCGAGATGGCTTATCATGATTTTTCCAACAGCTTTCGAGGTGGCTTGGAGTTGATGGTCTGGCCATGACTGCCACTCTGAAGAGACAACCCTGTGAGGACCACAACTTGTTAAGTAGCAGCCTTGAGCAAGACCGTTTGCAGCCTGTTTAACCGTGCGAATAGCGGCTCTGCTAAGACCGCCAATGCATAGTAGTGGCCAAGGGTAAGACCGCCATTTGTTCGGAGTGTTGTGTTCTCATTGATTTGGCTTTCGGTTGGATTGGCTTCGACCTCTTGGTTAGCCCATTGTTCCAGGGATGTCTTGGACGTCCTATGAGGTCTGTGACCGTGTTATTGGGTGTTCGAAAGTGTCGTAATTCTGAAATATGTGCCGTGTATTTCGAGATTTGGTTTAAGGATTGATTGGTCTCCGGTCAACCCGGTTGTGACCTAGTGGTTGACACGTGACCTTGTGAGTGTCTCGGTTATCCCGTGAGGATCGAGACTTGGTTTTGGACGCTTGGAGGTATTGTCTTATCTCGATTTATGTGCCAATATGGTTAGAGGGTTTTGGTGATCCCCCGTGGTCTGTGTTTTCTTGTTATGCGGAATCATAAGTCTGATGAGTGGCTTAGGGGCTGAGGACTTGTGTTTTCTCGTGGTTTCGACAAAGGGACTAGGCTGATTGAACGGTATATTGCCGTGATGTGCAGTGTCACGCCTCGAACCGATAGCAGTAGAACGTGTCATTTGCTCGGAACGTGGCAGTTAACAGTCAAGAATAATCAAGAGCAATCGCATAAGACCAAGATAATTTGGAACAATAATAAAATTCTATTTCAAATATAAGTCTCTTACAAATTTCAAACTCCAACTTGCAAACTCAACTACATCATAAACACTTCATTGGATGTTGATGAGTCAGGTATACCAGTGGACACAAAACTCTACAGAGGTATGATTGGCTCATTACTCTATCTTATTACTTCAAGACTAGATATCCAATTCAGTGTCTGTTTATGCGCTAGGTTTCAAGATAACCCAAAAGAATCACACTTGTCTACAGTAAAAAGAATTTTTAGATATATTGCTGGAACACAAAACTTTCATTTATTTTTCCCAGCATCATGCCACTTAGATTTAATTTCATATACTGATGCAGACTATGTCAGTTGTAAATTAGATAGGAAGAGCACAAGTGATTTTTGCCAGTTTCTAGGAGGGTGTCTAGTTTCTTTGGCCTCCAAGAAGCAACACTCAGTAGTTCTGTCCACGATGGAGGCTAAGTATGGGGCAGCTGGTAGCTGTAGAACACAGGTAATTTGGATTAAGCACTAGCTACAAGACTACAAAGTAGATCTTGGCTGCACACCCATTTATTGTGACAACACTAGTGCCATAAACCTATCTAAGAACCCAATTTAGCACTCACGCTCAAAGCATATAGACATTAGACACCATTTCATAAGAGATGAAATTTCAAAGAAAACTTTTGAACTAATTCATGTTGGCACTGCACATCAAATAGAAGACATCTTTACTAAGCCACTGGATAATGAAAAGTTTTCCACCTTGAGAAGGGAATTGGGTCTGTTCAGGCCAACCTGACCATGCAACATTTCTTGATTTCAGTTAGCTGTCATCCTTGGTCCATAGCTGCAATAAGTAAGGGGGAGCTACCCCCATTCTTCACTTCAGATTGTCATACCTCTTATCTTTACTTCTTTGCTGGATGCCAGCCACGTAAGTGACAGATTTATTATGCGCTCGATCTGACTCAGTCAATCGATTATGAGAGTCGTGTTAGGACTGAAAGTCTGTCATACCATAAAGATTATGACGTTAATTACGTCCTCCGAGCTGGAAGACAACCCTTGATTAATTGCCAAGATGGGACACCTTAAGGGGTAATACAAATGCAGAAAGAATGCAGACTAAATGTAAATGAGGATGCCGTGAGATGAGCTTGTTAATTGACCCATTCATACAAGATGCAGTGAGTTTATTAATTGACTTATTCATGCAATATGCAGTCAATTTGTTAATTGGTTTATTTATGCAATACCACATAGGAATTTTCAAACCTCGATACGTGGCGGAGAACATAGGTCCGAAGACCACCATCACACATAGCGAGAATTTTCAGTATAACGTAACCCGACCTCCTATTAATCACCATTTGATATACCGAGAGTTCAATCATGCTAACATGCATTTAGATGAAAGTGCATGTGTACTTATAATAAAAGTGTAATTTGACTGAGAGTAATGACCCTTTTTATTTGTTTGCACTTACACAAGGCCACAGAAGGTCAAGTCTGGTCGGGTTAGCTGGGTAAAACAAACTTCATTAGACTCTATTTATAAGCTGACCCGTACCCGATCTATTGCCAACTCTACGTGAATGTATGCAGGAGATCATTCTGTTGGTCCTTTTAGATGATATTTTCAAGGATGTACATATGTAAACATAAATGCAAGAGAGATAAATCTATTGTAGAGGGAAAACTAATCTCTCGGATTTTGCACCACACTTTTAATATTTATTTGTTGAAAAAAATTATCTAGTCATCCGTGGAAACATGCAAACACCGGAAGAACGGCATTAGAATGAGCCATAGGCGTTATCTCAAGAGACAACTCTCCAATACTTAAGTCAGGACCGTATTATATGTGAATCAATGAAAGATGGAGAAGAGAGAGAAGGATGAGAGCAGAGCGATCAAGTGTGGAGTGAGGATTAGACTTCTGGAGGTACTCGTTACACCCAGCGAGTGCTCAGAGAGTGCTCGCTAGGTTGGAGGCATGCTCGGAAGCGGATCAGGACTTTCCTCTGTAGATGGCTCTCTCTGTCTGTAGGGGTCTGTTTATGTCAGTCCATCTGCCTCTCACCGTGTGTGTCCTTGCGTGTCCTGATCGGAGGTTCAATTATAGCGGTTGTCCTGGCGGTGGAGACATATCCCTTAACAGGGAAGAGCGTTAGTCGTGGGGGAACGTCTCCCCGCAATCGGGGGGGTTTCCATTGTGCGTCCATTCATCTAGGTCGGGCGACCTTCAGGCGAGTCTTATAGCACCCATGGGGTATACTTGTCTTTACTGGAGTGGAGGCCGATAATGACAGGAGTAACGTTCGGTCATCGGAGGGTCATCCGACGTCTGATATGTTTGGGTCGATATCCTTCGCGAGCTGACGAATCTGATATCTGACTTTATTAGGCCGTCTGGCGTGGGCCGTCGACTATCGGGGGTCTAGTAGGTATTGAGCTGACCTTGGGCTAACACAGACCTCGCATTAATGGGTTGTGCATGGGCCGTATAAATTTTGCCCTCCTCATCTATCATTTTTATTTTAACAATGATTTATATACAAAAGCCTCTTTCATTTTTTTCAAGATGACGGCGAGTGTTCTCATTAATTACTTACCTGAAATATTTACAAATACTTAAAACAACTAAAAATCTTCAAGTATATACTACATAACAAGAGGGGATCTTCGTATAAAAGCAAGGTGGAGGGCACACTCCTCCCTCTCACATACTCTCTGTTAGTATTATTTTTTTTTCTTTCTATCTTGGTTCATTTATTGTCTCCAGCATCAGCCCCGCGAATGTTTTCTCTTCTGCAGTGTGACGCCCTGCCAGCGAATGTTTTCTCTTCTGCAGTGTGACGCCCTGCCCTGTTTGTCTTTAATTTCTTTTTCTAAGTTCTCTATTGTCTTTTTTAATTCACTGTTCACACCATTGACAGCGTCATATTTTTCAGTGGTAATTTTTATTTCTTCCTGAAATTCATGCACTTTCATTTTGAGATCATCAATGGTGTTCATCAGATTTTCATTTTCTATTGTCAAATCATTCAAGACAGTTTTATCACTCTCAATTTCATGAAGAGAGTTTTTTAAATTGAGGTTCTCAACTTCCAGACATGCAAGTTTATCACTCAGAGAGGTATGTGAATCAGGGAATTTACTTTCTTTTTTAGATTTCTATTCTCTCTACGCATGTCATCATATTTGCCAAGCAATTCAACATATACTTCTTCCCAATCATCACGTGTAAAGTTTTCGAAGGGAGAGGTTACCACATCACTGTCCTCTTTCTCTTCATCTCCTCTGGCCATCAAACATAGCCTATCTTCCTTTTCACTGTCAGAGGAGCTGCTCTGACTTCATTCGTCTTCATCACTCTAGGTGCTGACCATCGCCTTTCCTTTGTTGTTCTTCCTAACATGATATCCAACCAGGATCACTGAAACTTTCTTTCTTGTTTGATTGAAATATGCAGCATTTAGTGAAAAGATCTCATTTTGTCGACCATATGAATCCATATCTTATTGTGACTTCAGTACTCCAAGGCCCAAGCATATACTAGAGTGTGCAATAGCTCTCGGTCATTTTGTTGTTCTAGGTATGTTTGGACATAGTTCAACATGATTGTAAGTTTGCAGCATTATCTCTATGGTCAGGGTGCAGATATGGTATCTTTCATAATGTTTTATTGAATGTTTCCCTTCCTATCTTTTTTCAGGCACAGCCAATGTTCAAAGACCAAATGAGGTTCCCAGAATTGCTTGATCCTCTCCTCAAGGGGCAGTGCCCAACCACAGGCTTGAATCAAGCAGTTGCTGTTGCTGCTATGTGTCTCCAAGAAGAACCGATGGTTCGCCCATTGATGACTGATGTTCTTGTGGCCTTAGGCTTCCTTGCAGTTTCCCCTGGTGATGACCAAGGTGGCTCAGCACTTCCTCACGCCGGACCTCCACCACTTGGAGAAGGAATGGATTTTAATCAAATAAAGCAGGATAGTGATGCGGAGCGTCAGCGTGCTGTTGCAGAGGCAATTGAATGGGGTTCAAATACAAGAGAGAGCTGGCAATCACATCACGAATCTGATTCCCCATAAAGTGACAAATAAGGTTAATGATGATTCTACTTGGTTTCTCAATGACACTTCCTCAAGTTATACTATACTGGATGTTTTTGTCTGGAGAAGTAATAGTTGGCACAAATAGGTTCTGTTTATGTGGGCAAGAAATCTCCTTTATAAACTTTTCCTTCTATTGTTTTTGATATTCCATCCATCTGCACTTTCAAAGATTTAAATCTTTTTGAGAAAACACATATTGCAAGTTTTGATGATCAGTAAAGATCTCACATTTCTCACCATACAAGTAGTGTCAACATATTTTTAATGCAAAGATCACCGCTGCAAGCTCTAAATCATGAGTTGGATAATTCTCTTCATGCTGTTTTAATTGGCGGGATGCATAAGTAATAACTTTACCATCTTTCATAAGCACTACACCCAAACTTACTCGAGAAGCATCCGTGCATACCATGGATCCACCCGAGCTAGAAGGTAAAACAAGCATTGGAGAAGTAGTGAGAAGCCTTTTCAATTCATTAAAGCTCTGCTCACACTGATCCGAACAGACAAAAGGCACATGTTTGCGTGTCAGTCGAGTCATCAGCGCGACAATCCATGCAAAGTCCTGAATGAATCTTCGATACCCAGAAACTTCTGATCTCTATCACAATCTTGGGACTCTGCCATTGAAGAACAGCTTCTATCTTTGCTGGATCAGCTGCAACTCCATCACCAAAAATCACATGGCCAAGAAAATAAACTTCCTGGAGCCAGAACTCACATTTACTGAATTTTGCATAGAACTCGTGATCTCGTAGAGTCTGCAAAACAATCCTGATATACTGAACATGTTCTTCTTCAGAAGCAGAATAGACTAGAATGTCATCGACGAAGATTATCACAAATCGGTCCAAATATGGACGAAGCACATGCTGCATCAGGTCCATAAAAGTTGCTGCTGCATTGGTTAGCCCAAACAGCATAACCAAAAATTCATAATGACCATAACGCATGCTAAAAGTAATCTTCTCCACATCTGATTCTTTAATCCTCAATTGGTAATAACCTGATCGAAGATCAATTCGTGAAAAGATAGTTGCTGACTGAAGTTGGTCAAACAAATCATCGATCCTGGGCAAAGGATACTTGTTCTTGATAGTCACCTGATTCAACTGCCTATAATCAATGCATAGCCTCAAGCTTCAATCTTTCTTTTTCACAAATAAGATTGGAGCACCCCATGGAGAAAAGCTTGGATGGATATAGCCCCTTTTCAACAAATCTAATAGTTGTGCTTGCAATTTTTTCAATTCTACTAGAGCCATACGATAAGGTGCCTGTGCTAAAGGTGCCGTACCGGGAATTAATTTAATCACCATTTCTATCTCTCGTTGAGGAGGTAAGCCTAGTAACTCATCAGGAAACACATTAGGAAATTCACAAATCACAGGAATATCATTGATCTCCTGCTGTGGTGCCTCGACAGCAACCACGGAAGCCAAGAATCCCTGACAACCCGCATTAAGTAATCGACAGGCTCAAATAGCAGAAATAAGGAAGCGAGAAAAATGAGATCGAATACCTTGGAAATATCTCTCTCTCTCTCTCTCTCTCTCTCTCTACAGAGAGAGAGAGCGAGAGAGGTACGCGCTCTCTCCTCACACACACACCTAATCTGTCTCTAGAGAGAGAGAGAGAGGTGTGCGCTCTCTCCTCACACACACACACATACACACACAGAGAGAGAGGCTTCCAACCTAGGGGTCACTCATTGTACGGACGTACATGGAAATACATGGGAATTGATGGTGGCGTGAGTACAACAGTGAGAGAGAGAGAAAGAGAGAGGGGCTTCCAACCCAGATGTCACTGAGACTGAGAGAGAGAGAGAGAGAGAGAGACTTCCACCCCAGGGGTCACTTATTGTCGGACGTACATGGAAATATATGGGGATTGATGGTAACAGTGAGAGAGAGAGAAAGAGAGAGGGGCTTCCAACCCAGATAAGAGAGAGGGGCTTCCAACCCAGATGTCACTGAGACTGAGAGAGAGAGAGAGACTTCCACCCCAGGGGTCACTTATTGTCGGACGTGCGTGGAAATATATGGGGATTGATGGTAACAGTGAGAGAGAGAGAGAAAGAGAGAGGGGCTTCCAACCCACATGTCTCTGAGAGAGAGAGACAGAGGGGTTCCAACTCAGCGGTCACTTATTGTACGGACGTACATGGAAATATATGGGGATTGATGGTGGCGTGAGTCATGCAGTAAGAGAGAAAGAGAGAGAGAGAGAGGGGGACTTCCAACCCAGAGGTCACTGTGAGGGAAGAGAGAGAGAGAGGGGGGGGTTCGATCCAACCCAGAGGTCACTTACTGTACGGACGCACATGAAAACATATTGGGGATTGATGGTGGCGTGAGTACTGCAGTGCATGGGGGCAGTTCTGTCGCTTGGATTGGCCACGATCAACATCCACGTAGTAGTTAGATCCTGTTCCCATCCCTTCCACACACGCGGCTGCACAATACATACCACATCTACTACAGCCGGATCCCGTCTTTCCCCCGCTGCTCCCATTCGTCTCAAATAACAGCAACGAAGCATCTCTCTCTCTCTCTCTCTCTCTCTCTCTCTCTCTCTCTCTCTCGAATGCATATATACATATATATGCATGTCAAGGGGCCCTCCAGGGCAGGCAATATGCCTGTCTTTCATGCATGGAAGGTATGAGCTGGCTTCATGCATGCATGGGTCAATTATTCGATGCATCTGGCCTGTCTATTGTGCTGCTGTGAATCCCTTCTGTCGGACTCGAGCAACAAGGATTGGTGCAGTTGTAAGCCATCAAACTGGCTTCATCCACTTCAGCTTGGACAGTTGCTTAATTATCAACGTTTAATTTGATTAATATCTGTTGGTTTGCTTGACAGGTAGCTAGGTCAACATGGAACCTCCCCCGTTTCAGGTACCCAACAGGTTTTCCTGGCGTATCGCTTCGCGTTGCGGCCGAATCCCCGGGAGCCGTTCTCGTGGGCCATGTACGTGGGTTCCGGTCTAAAATAGAGGCTCACCGTGACCATTATTTCACTAAGCTTTGCTCAATTTAATCATGAATTCAAGTAGCTTTTGGACTCAATGGGCTCCCCTAGCTCCCTATGGCATTCCATTTAGGCTGCTGAACCCCTTCCCCATCCGGTGTGATTCTCTTTACATCCTCCTTTGTTCACAAGTGATGCCCATCCTGATCTAGCACGTGTAGCACACCGGATCCCTCTTTCTCACTTCTGGCCGCGAGTTCAACCACCTCTGTGTAGCGCACCAGATCACTGCACTTCCCCATATAGCCGCCGAACCATCCCTTACCCAGGAGTGTGCCGGTTCGACCATTCCCATGTTGGTTGCCGTATTATGCCACTCCATCTCCTCCCAGCTGCGCCAGATCCCATTCCCCCACTTCCAGTCACCGGATCAGCCACTACCCATGTAGCCACTAGACTACCCTTTCAACCACCCAGGTTCCCATGTCAACCCACCTCCCTTCCTTTCTCTCTTGCCGCCAGAGCAATCTATCTTTCCAACTGCCAGTTCAACCCCTCTACACTTGGCCACCGGATCAGGGAACCACTTCCATATTTCTTGGCTGCCCGATCACATGTCTTAGCCACCATATGAACCTTTATTCTCTTAATTCCCCCCTTTCCATGTTGTCCACTGGATCGTCCTATTGGGTGTGCTGTCATATCACATGTGTCCTATCTCCTCTGGCTACCAGTTCATAGGAAACCTCCTTCTAGCTTCAATCCCTTCTGACTGTCAGGACAGAGCTAGTGTATGCAGTCGGATTACTCTAATTGGTCAGCCTCGGGGCTATAACATCAAGGAGTTATCTCTGATGTCATGACTTTCACATCTCCCATGTATACCAGATTTTTCAATCACCCCACTGAGTCATGGAGGTTCGCCATTTACTCTGGCGTGATCCCCGATGACCCTACAAGGGGAATAGCGTATAAACCACCTTGATGGCAAATGGTGCCTCGTTCTTTCTAGACCCTTTGACCCACGGGTATACTAGCGCTCCCTTGAGCCTTTATGTGTATGTTGCAGTGCCGAAAAGGGTTGACACCCTTGGCATAAGGTTTTCACCATCCGCCATAGAGCCCGAGCTGTCATAATATGCATGCCTGTATTTTATGGAGTCCGTCTCAGCCTACTGTGGACGGGACCTTATACATCTCCCCAAATATGTTCCGGGGCAGGGGGAGATGCTACCAAAATTCACTTGGGAATCTGTGATTTAATTCCACATTATGTTTCCTCAGCTTTTCGCTCAGTTTTAAACCCTTATGGTGGTAACGGCATTGTGAGACCCGACCCCTCCTGAGCCAGTGATAGGAGGTTCACCCCTACTTTTCAGGTGGGCTGTCATTCGTTCTGCTTCCACGGGTCCTGGTGTGGCATGTCGAAGTGGCCAGCTGGTACCTTTGTCGGGCTTCCCCTGACTTTCTGGTACGTCTTTCTTTTCTGTGGACTGTACTTGGTAGACTATTGTCTTTCCATTGGACTTGACTCTGGTGGTATAATTGTTAATTTAAACTGTTAATTAAAAAGTAATTTTATTTCTACTACTTTAGCAAACCGATCTAACGAAATTTAATTGCTTACTATTACTACACGATAATCTTTTTATCCCTTCAGGAGCTTTACTGCTCTTGGGAGGCCTCGCGGGTTCTAAGTGGTATCAGGTGCATTCGATAGTCCTATTTGGTATATCTGGTACCAGGATCCGGGTCGTCACAGCTAGTATCAGAGCATTGTTGTGTGAAGTACATGGGAATCCAAGATATACAGCCTCCATAGTCCTTAAGTCCAGTACAGTCTTTAGCTGACGTTTGGTTTTACGATTCTCTATCGCTTCATTTTTCACTTGTTGTCTTGTTCGTGCTGTCTTGGCACTATATGAGATGGTCCTGCTCTCATCAAGATGTGACTAGGTGCTTCTTTTTCCGTGGTGGTGTCTCTCTCGATCTTGTTGTACTTGACAGTGTTCGCCGAAAGGCTCAAATCTGCGGTACTTTATTCAAGGTTTTCTATAATTTGTTCAGGGTACTGTTGGCTTTTAGTGTTGGTGTGATGATCGTGCACATTCTTACGTTGTTTTGGTCATCCCAGCTTAAGTCTGCTTGGCTCTTGACGTGTCTCGCTTTTGTTAAAGTGCTCGATTAGATTCCATGGTTGAGAAGATGCTCGGGTGAGCTAGGATTTTCCCTTCTTGGTGAGCTTTTGTCATCGAGCTTGATGTTTCTCATTCCGTCTGGTAGAGTCTTTTCGAGGTTTGCCATAGAATTGCTGTCTTAGTGATGCCTTTGTCTTGTGTCTGCTTAAGTATGGACAGCTTTATTTTGAGCCTGACCTTTTCCTTGCTTTAAGATTGCATGGCTTTGGACACATTCTTGTGTTAAGAGCTGTTGCATATCATGTTCGTCATGCCGTGTCCAACAGTCGATGTGTTGTGAAGGCTCATTTATCATTTCAGGATGTGAAGGTAGGCTGAGATTAGCATTTTTCCTTCGGCTTTGTGCTGATGCTGGTGCTCTCTTTCCTTGCACTTAGGCTATTTGTTACTGGTTGTTCACTAGATCAATACTTGTGGCGTGCTAAGTTGTGATTTTCATTAATTGCGATGGCGCCTAGTGTGTGCTGAGATGCGGATACCGAGCTATTCTTCTGTTGCCTGTGTGCGTTGTATGAGTACGTAGCGGGTTATGACAGACTACGTGGAAGGTGAGCTAGAAGGGGAGGGGTTGAATAGATCACCCCAAATTCAATCTAACTAAAACAATTCGAGATCTCACAGGCAATCAGACCCAACACTCATGAACAGACGCACTATCTGAGAAGAGTTTGATCGAGCGATAGGCGTGTAATCAATATAATAACTAAATGGACAAAGCAAACCACACGAGACAGATAGTTTTTAGGTGGTTCGATTGCTACCCGCAATCTATGTCCACCCCTTACTCCTCAGAGTAAGGCTTTCTTACAAGATGCAACGAGATCACAGTAGACTCAGTCTGCTAACAAATGCTGATGAACAACTTGCCCTCGAGGAGCACCCTCCTCGAACTTCTGGTCACCAGAAGTAGAACACAAACTGAAGGGACTGCCTCCCTTCCTTTGCACACTGAAATAATTTATTAACATTTTTTGATTATATACATATATATTTCTTTGACATGTTTGTTACATTACATCTTGATACATCTCTTTCAATAGTATAGTTGTTTGACTACACTTTCATGTCGATGAAAGTTCAAATAATCTTTCAACAAATTTTAAGGATATTCGACATTTTCTCAATGACTAGTTTAATTATAAAAGAAACACTTAGTGCCAAACTAGATAAATTTGATGGTGAAAATTTTAGAAGATGACAAAATCAAATGAGATTTTAGCTAACTACCCTAGGCCTAATCTTAGCAATTAGTGGTAGCACCATGGAAAGTCGGGGGTCGGGTGCTTCGCAAAATCCCACTCGACGAGTCCAAACCTGAGCGTTTTTCCAAACTGAGCTTGAGTCTTCCTCCTCCACCATAACACCAGAAGAAATAAACTATCACTGTCTTCATCAGATATTAGGAGCCTTATCTGACAATCTTTATGATTTATATTATAATTCAAAGTGTGCAAGTGAATTATGGGATACCTTAGAAGCTAAAAATGGACTTGACGATGCCGGAATCAAACGATTCAAGGCGTCAAATTTTAACAAATTTAAATGTATGGACAACAAACCAATGAATGATCAAATACATGAATTTAAGAACCTTGTCCATGAGTTAAGAGTCATCAGATCCCACTTGGATGAAAGTTTCCAAATAGCCTACCTATTAGATAAATTACCTCCTTCTTGGTCTAATTTCACCAGGACATTAAGTCACACCCAAGATACCCTCACCTTAACCCAATTGTTTGGAACAATTAGGGTAGAGGAACAACATAGACTAAGAGAGGCCACCACCCAAAACTATAAGCCCAAGGCAAACATGGTCGAAAATAAACCATTCAAATCTCATAAGAAATCATTTCCTACTAAGCGCAAAAATTCTAGAAACTTTAAGAAAAGGCGTTGGGTCACCCCTGAATCTGAGTCAAAAATAAATGGATCAAGACTGACATGTGCCATAACGTTACTAGTTTGCACGATTCCAAATCTCCTTAGAAAATTAATACAATCTTACACAGTGGTACGGTCGTACCTAACCGAGAGAGAGTGTCTGGGCTCACATCCACGAATATGATTATTACTCTTGTTTAAGTTATTCATTTATGTGTATGTTAGGAGGAACGTTCCACGATGGTGGGAGGTTTGTTTATATCTTCTAAGTTGGCTAATGATGTTATGAAAATTCTCCATATCCATTATGACCTATTATCAATATATCTACAGTGTCGAAGCATCTTCAACCGAGATCCACTCAGGATCGGCCCAATTCACAAGCACACGATCATCCCCCACGTTCTTAGCGGACAACCCTTATCTTAATAATAGCAGACGTTACCACAGGCAATGGCTAGGGGGAGAGTTATCACCCACGTCTCCGTGTCGTTCGTCATTTGTTCCGTCTCTTCGACTCTCACGCAATTGGCAAAGGAGTAACCAGTGACTCCAAGATCAGACAACCACTGACTTCACTCTTCGCTGAGTCAGGGGGCAAGCGAAACGGATGGAGTTCGACTAGGATCCTATAAATAAGACCTTGGACAGTCCTCCAAAGACACATAGAATACAGTACATAATCTACTCACAGAGACCACTCTAACTACGCTCATCTCTCTTGACTCTACAATTCTCTCATCCGAGCACTCACCTCCACCACCAGACGCTTTACCTTATGCTCCTATCTCCCTCTGTCTTCTTTTGAGCACTCTCTCCCTTCTTTCGAGCATTTACTCCCTTCTTCCAAACACTCTGCTGACTTAAACATCGGAGGACTGTCCTCTGAGATCACACCTAATGCTCTTTATGATGTGTCATTTATTAGTTATAAGTTTTCACAGGACGACTGATCTCTCTCCCAACAAATAAATCATAAAAGTGTGATACAAGATTCGAGATACCAAATCTATGCCTCTATATTTTATGACGTTGTCTGTGGGAACCCTAAGCTTGCACTCTCCTGCCTTCTCAAAAGGGACTAGTATAGTGGGATCTAGGGCCACAAGATTAGTCTCACATTAGATGTTGAGAAAGTAACAAAGTACTTATAATGTTGGTCTTCACCTTTTAACCCAAGAGAGTCCTTTTATAAGGATAAAACTCCACCTCTGCTCTGTAGATAATACTTCTTGGGGTCACCAAGGTTCATCTTGCATTTACACAATGGCGTTGTTTGTGGGTATCAGACCCACGACTAAGGGATATGCGGGGGAGTGATTAGGTCTCTGACCACTCCCTGTGGTTCGCCTGGCCGTTCCACCCCCAATGGGCCATCTTCGGGGGCCTCATACTCTTCTTCCCAATCCCCCTCTTCCGCCTCACTCCCATTTCTTTTTGTATTCAGGCCCCATCATATAGGAATTGGCGCCCCTACAGGTGCCATTGTTTAGGTAATTGGCGCCTGTGGGAAGGGGCGCCCAATCCCAGACCTTTATTCTTTTTTTTTTCTTCTGGAAGAAATGGCGCCCCCTTAGAGTGTCACTATTTAAATAACGGCACTCTGGAGGGTCTTCATTCAGTAAATGGCACCCTAGAAAGGGGCGCCATTTTCTTTGGCTACTGTACACACCGCGTAGGTTGTGTTTTGAGACACATAACACTATTCATCAGGTCTAAAGTTCACAAAATTGAGAAGTAAGGTCTGGATATATAGAGAAAATTATCAGGATCACAGAATCATACTCATGCAAGAATTGTATGGTTTAGTTTCATAGATATTAATTTTCTAAACATGGTGCTCATTAATTACTGGAAATGAATTAGCGACTGTCCGGCGGGTCTTCAATTAATGGGAGGCCATGACTGGGTCACCCATTCAGGAAAGGGCGCCCAGGTGATGGTCGCCCATTACCTGATGATTTAAATTTTGATTTTTGTAAAATAGGCTATATAATTTTCATAAAATTGGCTATATATTTTTCGTAAAATAGGTTATATATTTCATGTAAAACAGGTTATATATTTCATATAAAATGGCTATATATTTCATGGAAAATAAGCTTTAGTAGTGCAGTGTGGCAAGCTAAATCGGTGTAACAGGCTATATATATATAGACTACGAAACATCAGTGTAACAAGCTAACAAGCTTTATTTGATCTACGTAAAACATGTTGTATCATGTGGAGATGGAACTAGTACTACTCATGCATGTTATGTTACCCTGTTAGCTACGGGTTAGGCCAAATCTTGAGAACACCTACCTTTTTGGTGCGAATAAGAAATCCTAGCCCTCCACGTTCTCTGCAGCCAAGCTCCCAGCAGTAGGACGTGGCACTTAGGATGAAGATACCTTCACATCTCCTGCACGTGAAGAGAAGAAATAAGCTCTCTCTTCTGCAGGTGGAGATGAGAAGAGCGAAAAGCAACGGATAACCTTCTCTTTTGTGACGGATGACACTAGTAGGATGACAGTAAGGGTCCTCTACATTTGGGGGAGGGAATAAATTATAGGGATAGATAGCAAGGGTCAATGGCCAGGGTACATGCTAGCGAACATAACCTGTTCTTGTTTCAAACCATTCTAGAAGGATGTGCTTTCTGTCTGTTGGACCATAGACAGGGGCGCCCATTTTTTGGGTTGGCTTGGCAAGGGGATTGGTGCCCTTGCAAGGGGGTGCTCATCATGTGAATGGTGCCCTGGTAAGGGGCGCCCATTCCCTGTGTTTTGGAAAAGGGCCCCAGCCCCTTCACGTGTTGGTCTTTATGGTATATACTCAGACCATATGCCCTAGGCCTGTCCTCTAGCTGGTATTTCCCCCTAAGCTTGAACTAGGCTATACGTGGGAGCCCTGCAGTAACCACCCTACTCACCGCCTCTCTCGGGTCAGCCACTCCACCACTCCCGGGTGGGTCAGCACGCGCGTGCCATAAGAAGGTTACGACTAGTGGACGTGTCACCGGAAGGAAGAACTGACTCACAGAAACCATTGTCGAAGAAAGGGGACGGCACACACTCGGTGTAGCACAGAGCCTGACGGTCCAACCTTGGGCCGTCACAGGCTCTGGCAGTCTATCCCTGGGCTATCACAGCGGTCTGGCGGCCCAACTCGGGTGCGTCAAACACCCGGTGCAAAACCGGCTGTGATGCACCAATCCTGGTGTGTCACAGTCTCTGACGGACCACCTCTGGTGCGCCAGAAGGCGGAATGAAGCTGGCTGTGACGCACACCCCTCAGGCGTCACAGTCTCTAATGGCCCTACCCAGGCACGTTAGAAGCTAGGGACGCGTCAGCTCTGACGCTCCCCCACAGGGGCGTCACAAGGCTCTGACGCGCCCACCCTGGGGCATCGCATGCCAACGGTGAAACAGGCTCTGACGCACTAACCTTAGCGCATCACAGCGCCTAACGGACCAATCCTGGTGCATTAGGTGACGGGCTACGTCAACTCTGACGCACTCTTAAAGGGGCATCACAATGTTGTAACGCGCCACTCTGGGCGCGTCACAACACATGTGACCCCAATAGTCAAAAACCAATGGTCGGATTCAACGGTCGACTCGCCACTGTGGCGATCGAATCTAGGCGCGTTACAGACTCTGGCGGTCTATCGTGGGACCGTTAGAATGGCCCATGCCCTGCTGACAATCAAGCCCCATGTGACGCACTCCCTTGGGCGCGTCACGGCATGTAACGCACCTCCCCAGGGGCATTATAGCCTGTGACGGTCACTGGAACGACCGCCCCACCGCCCCACCGGCGAACCGATGGGAAAATCATAAAAATTTCATCCACGCCCCCATACCTCCATAGGAGAGGGGGGAAAACAAGGGGGAAGCCCCCAAATCACTCCTAGCATGCATTTATGACCTCGGATCGGCCAAAAATACGGTAAAACAGTGGATCGGCTCACAACCCCAAGCATGGAGATTTTACCCTAACCCGCTCAAAAATGCCCCTCTCGGCTCCCTTGCGGCCTACAAATCTGGGGGAACGAAGGGATGAGCATAGAGATTCGTCCTCCTACCTCAATGGAGCAAATGCTCCGCCGAATCGCCGCCAAAATTAAGGAAGGAGTTTTTACACATCGCACGCCCCGCCTCCCGCAGCGAAAAGAACACTCCCAGGATCGCCTCGTAAACACATGCAGAGAGTATAACGGGCCGCGGCCGGCACGGGCGCACCGGCCGAAATCGAGCGCTGGAGGGCCAGTCGGTCCATCGCCGCGGCCGGGTCCACGATCCGGCCCGCGACCTCCACCGTGTACAGGTTCACGGTGCGCTTCTCATCCTTCGTTCTGGTCTCGCCGATGTAGGTGATGCGGACGCGCTCGCCGGCCTGAGGGCGAAGGTCCATCACCTGCCGCTGGAGCTGGTCGTGGAAGCAGTGCACGTCCACCCGCGGGCCGGCCGCATCCTTCTTGCCCGGCTCGCTGTCGGTCGCGAGCGTGTAGATCGGGTACGGCCCCCACTCGGAGTTGCCGACGGCGCCGCCGACGACCTTGCCGACCAGGACATCGCCGGGCTCGGGGCGCCAGCCGTTCGAGCTGTCTATGTTCGGCGTCGTGGTTCTTCTTCTGCTGTCGGCCATGTTCATCTGCCTCTCTGCGCTCTGCGCGCACGTCTGGTGGTCTTGGGTCTGATCTCTCTGCCGTTGCGGCTGGGTCTTGCTCTAGCCGCGGTTCTGCTAGGTCTTCTCGCCGCACGCTGCCTGCGTTTGGCGAGCAACTGCCGGGCGTGTCTGACCTTCAGCTCCAGCCCCTCGCGAGCGAAGGTAGACATGTGCGCGTACCCCAGCTCTCTGCGGAGCCGGTCGGCCTCCTCATAAAGCGGCACGGGCACAGTGGAGACGAAAATCTCACGAACCGGCTCGGTGCGCCGGGGGCGTGGAATAGGACTGCCCTCCTTGGGTGGTTTGAACGAAACGATTGGGAAGGTATCAGACGGGGTGATGCTGGGGTGCGTCGCCGGGCGAATCGTTATCCTCGCTGCCCTTCTGCTCGACCGCGAGCGTTGCCAGCTCGTGCGCCATCGCGCCCGTGATGGTGCTGTCGCGCAGGCCGTATCTGCTGCCGATGCGCACCTGTGCGTAGGCGCTCATCGACTCCTCGCCGTCCGGTCTGTCTGGGTCGTGCCCCACGACGATGATGGCGACGCCCACCATCTTGCTGCCAATCGACCCAGCCGCGCAGAACATCGCCATCTGCATCGCCTGCTCGATGTTCTGCACCAGTCGATCGGCTTCGGCGTCTGTGAATGCACCCATCTAGATGCCTCCTTTCAGGTCTTTTGCGAGAATCCTACAGGTGGATTTGAACTGCCAGCGCGTCGGGTACCAGTCGTAGCCCGATATGACGCGCCAGAGCTGCCCCCACCCTCGCCGCGGTGAGACCGCGCAGGAGGCGTAGGCGTCCGCCGCTTGCTCTGCCGGAGAGGCGTGACCGTTGCACTCGACCCACCAGGACGTACACTCCTCCCACCCGTTCCCCGCGGCGAGCGCGGCGCGCGGCGCGAGCCCCTGACAGTCGAAAACGTGGAAGGTCTCGTGCGCCTGGTGCTTTGACAATCTTGCTGCCGACGCCTTCCCTTTAGATTTCTTGCCAGAGTCACTTGGAGTCGCTCCTTCGTCGGATCCATTTGTAAGGGAGAAATCCACGGCGTTCGCCTCTTTCCCAGTGGCATTGTGCTCCTTAAATGACTTAACCTTTGAGGGTGTGAATGTTGAATTATCGGCGAAGAACATTTCAATCTCTGCGACCACAAAATTTAGTTGGTCGAATCCTTTAATATTCGTACCCAAACACTTTTCGCTGACCACTGTCGACAAACCCCTCTGGCATATTGTTATAGCGTTTTCTTGAGAAGGAGGGTTGCCCTATCTCATACTGAAATCTCTCCTACGTTTAATGATACCTAGTGTAATTTCCTCTCTTTTTTGCTTGAGAGAGCATAGCTTTGCAAGGGATATTTTCCTCTCGGGCACTTGAAAACAATCAATGAACTTTTTCTGCAGATTAGCCTAGTCAGTCACAGAGTTGGATTTCAGCCTTGAGTACCATCGGAAGGCACTACCCATGAGAGAGCGCAAAATAGCAGAGGAGATAGGACTCCTTGAGTGCTAGCTAGCCCATAGCCGTTATGTAGTAGGACGGGTACTCATGTAGAGACCTATGTCAATTAAATTTCTGCAGCTTTGGTGCCTTCGGGCAATCCGGTGGAAGCTTCTTGAAGTGGTGATGATGGGTATGGCACACTGTATAAATCAACAGTGGCGATACCCTCGCCGCGCTGGGCGAACTTATCTTCAACAATCTTTTCCATCATACACCATTGGGTGATGACATCTCCAATTGCCAGAGTCCGAGAAGATTGGACATTGGGCAGAGCACGAGAAGGCTCGGTCCCGGCTTCAGCGACCACATTATAGGGCGCAACTATTTGTCGGTTGACCACGGCGGGATTATCCAGCCGTTGCTCTCGCCGAGAATTTTGATTGTGCACCGGTGTTGCAGGCCTTTGAGCATTTGCATTCATCTGCCAGCTCATCTCGAGCATGAGATTAGTCATTTCTATGTGCCAACGCTACATGATTTCTAACTTAGCATCGTCGAACATTGTTTGGAATGCAACTCTCATAGGTGGCTCGAAGACCGGGTTAATGTACCTACCCATGGGCTTGGTGCCCCTTCTCCGTGGATGCTTGTAACTTCATCAGGGTCCATTTCTTCTTGGTACAAATTCCCATCTTAGTTCTGAGCTTGCTCGTGGGTTGACCTTAATGTTGGCCCTAGTTGGAAGTTCCCACATGGTCACTAAATTGGGCCCGGAGATTTCTCCTGGTGGCATTTCTAGTATTGAGGGATACTGCGTCTATCGCTGATTTGGGTCATTTAATCTGACTAGTTCATTTGGATTGGCAGGATTGCTAGTAGCCTCGATCAGCTGTCCCGGGTGTTATCCCAGGAGACAACCGTCCGATGCTTAAGTCAGCAATAGAGTGACAGAATATAGAGAAGAGCGAGAGAGATAGAGAGAGAGAGAGATCGTCGTAAGGGGTCGAAGAGCCGATGGAGATCTTCCCGAACGAGTGCTCGCCTATCCCAGTACTCACTCGAAGAGTGCTCGCTAGGTGGTAAGGTCGCTGGAAGGATCTCCTCTTAGAATGTAGGCAGTCGCTCTCTTCTTCTCGCTGTGTCGCAGGACTAGTGGCTATATTCTCTGAGGTGGCATAATAGGAGAATGAACCACCGTGTCCTTCTCTTCCGTCGATCTCTCTTTTATAGGTGGTTGTCTTAGAGCGAGAAGCATCATCCCTTGATAGGGAAGGGCGTCCGTAGCAGAGTAACGTTTCTCCGCTATTGTGACGGGAACTTCCTGTTAGAGGGTAATTACTCCGGCGTCAGTTGGTCCCGGGGCGAGTCTCACGGCGCTCATGGGACGTGTTCGCCCGTTATGGGGTCAAGGCCGACGTCGTGGGGGCAACGGTCAGTCGCCGGAGAGTCCTCCGACGATAACTGCGCTTGGACTGTAGTCGTTTCGTATTGTAAAATCTGATACCCTTATGAGCTGGGCCTCCTCTTATTGGGCCGAGCATGCTCGCCCGTCCCTTGGGAGAGTTTATTACACTCAATTCTTAGTGGGCCTACCGATATTGAGCCGTTCCTGGGTCAAACCGGATTTACCGTCCTCACTTATATTAGTCACCAATTGGGTTACAACAGAGATTATTAATAAGAACTAAATCCTTTCGTATACAGTGCACGTTTCCCATTCATTTACGAAAGGCACCAGTGTTTATATTTGAATTGAAACCGTCCGCCCCTTTATATAATTCCCAATATACCCTTTGCACCAATACTCTTTGCCTCTTCTTAATCTCAAATGGAACCCTTTGGAGTTCCATTGCTCATCCGTTGTGCTTCGGCAGCGACATAAGACGGTAAAAGACGAGTTTCTAGCTCGTTGATTCGCTACCTGCAGTGGCTTATGTCGTCGTTGCCGATCTCCCAAGAGTCAAATGCAAAAATTCACAGTTAATGAATTCGAGACCTGTCTCAGTGATTCGTCACCTTCTCCCATCGTGGGGAGATCCTACGATGTGCGGAACCAAGATTACTCACTCTCGAATTACTCGTGAATATCAGATTCTTAATTAGCGAGAGCATCAATTTTAAACTCCGGTTCTCTTGTTTTCTTTTTCGTATCTCTTCTGATCCTAAAAAATTCGATCATGTAATAAAAAAAACTCATAGTTACCTTTTTTAACAAAGTAGAACACAGTAGATTATCCGGATTACTCAAAGCTGTGGTGCTTTGTTGCGGTAATTTGTCGCTAAAAAGAGAAACACTTAATGCTACATTCATGCTCACACACAAACAGAAGTGTTCCATAATTTACATGATGGAGCATACATGATTTAGTCGTTGTTAATAATATAAAGCAAAAGGCATAACTACAAGAATGTCTGTATTACCAGCAGAGCAACAGCCTAAAATAAGGCCTCTCAAACGGGTAGGAGCTTTTGTGATCCGGTTGACAATCCAACCAAGAGCAGAACCAATGATAAAAGTGAGGAATATATTAACTGGCATAAACCACCTGCATTGTTTTAAAACATTGACCATCTTAGTACATAATCGCAAGAAGAAGGAAAAGGAAGATCAGACAAATAAACAATAATTTTAATTGAGCGAGCTAGAAGAGGTATTCATTGAGAACAATGCTCTGCACATCATCCAGAAAGCAAGGAAAGCATTGCATGCTGACCCATATCAATGCATGATCCAACTCATTGGTCCCACATGTCAACAATGGGGATCTTGCTCTCTTGTGTATGGAGAGGGAATGTTAATTACATGGTCGACGTGAATTTCTTTCTTCATATTTGTAGAGAAAAGAAATTGTACTAATCAAGATACAACCATGAATTTCCATGAATAAACAGATTAAACTTACAACAGAGCCAAGCTTTCAAAAGTGATTGTTTTTGCTAGATTGACTGAGACAAGTGATGGATTAAACACATAAAACACTACCTGCACATGAATAAAAATGCTTTAGTGAGTTCCTAAGAAAGATGTGCTGCCAAATCGAGGACTACACCAACAGAGTCCCAAAGTCACAACTTGAATAAGAAAAGAGCAGAGCAAGAACAAGAAACTTACATTATTCAAATGTTTCCTGGCATCTTCCCCTAGAATATTCACACGACTTGTGGCAAGAACGGATCCAACACAGGTCACCAGAAGTACATTCAAGACTGGTACTGACGAAGCCTCAAAGAGTTGGAGGAGACCCATTTCTGATATCCTTCGGAAGCTTCCTCCACCTGGTACTTCGTTTAAGAAGACACGCTATTTTCAATTCAACCCCGTCCATATTAAAAACTTCTAAACTACAACCGCTGCTGCTTCTACTAGAGAAAGATAAGATTAAAGGGTGCGAAATCAAATCGGAAATATGATAGTGGGGCAACGGAGATCTGGCTACATTTCATCCGTAGTCTAGTGAAATAGCTGTACAATCAGCCAGTTGTATGCAGCACACGGCCTTTCTACACGGTGGTAGACAGTAGACTTTTTTCATATTTTCACAAACCGAAAGGAAACCCCTCCAGCACTAGGGATCCAGTTCTAACAACCATCACTCAGCAGATCCCCCCACCACCATCTTCCTCCCCTGTTCTCCCATCTCAGGAAGAGCACCCACAGTTTAAGACCAGTAGAATTATAGCCGGAGCAGATTTTACCTCGAGGTGGTTTCCTGGAGAGAGTGATTTTTGGAGTGGGAGGCAAGGCATTATTTGCCTTGCATTTCATTGTGTACCGAGAGGGGGCCATTGAATCCCCTATTTATAGACTAGAGCAGGCGGAGGAGTCTTAGGCGATAAGTTCTATGTTCTCAAAAATATCGTATGGAGTGACATGCCAGTAAAAGTGGCAGGAGTCACAAGATGTGAAATGTATTATGGCATCGCAGAGATGCTAATGTTGACCCTTAATGATGGCAGATTTAAAACCTCAAGACCCAGCAAAATCCCAGTTTAATCAAGAACTGCTACATGTAGCAAAGATCAGCAGTTCTTGACACGTCATGAGCAGAAAGAAATTGTGTTAAAAGATTGACAAAATTAACTAAGATCATGTGAGATGGAGAAGAACCCACATTAGGTCCTTCTTTCTTTTTCCTTGTTCTTACCTATATGTGTGGGGGGTGGAGGGAGATCTTAATTTCGCTCTCAAAAGATTAGTCAATACAGCACCAAATGGAGGGCATTACATTGCCATTAAAAATCCAAGGTCATGTATGTCAACAATCCAACACATAGAATTTGCTTGTTGTTGTGTGGTAGGGGGGAGGGGGATGTTGGGAGGATGAGAAGGTGGTGGTGGGGCTGTTTTGTGATGTTAACATCTCAAAGCCACGAAGCGCCATGTAAGGGAGCTCCATTGAGAGGTAGTCATGGGAGCCATGTGAACTTGTGTGTGACTCTCTCTCTCTCTATTGAGAGGCAGTCATCCGAGCAATGTGACAAAAATCCTAGCTAAGTGACCAAAATTTGAGCTAAGTGATTTAAATCCGAGTTAAGAGACTCAAATCTGAGCTAAGTAACTTAAATCCAACCTAAAAGTCCTGTTCGAGCTATGACATATTCGAGTTATCGCCCTTCCGAGCTAATTAAGACTCATTCGAGCTATGACTCATTCAACCTATGACCCATCCAAGTTAATACTATTGTGTCCCTGGTTTTGATGATGTCTAACTATAACTCATTAATAAGTCTAATATGGATTTAATAATGTCAACATGCATTGAGTTCAGGTCAAAGAATATCAACCTTAGCAAAAGCTTATCTAGGTGACTGCATTTCAGGATCAAAGACATGTCAACACATGTCAACAGATATACCAAATAGTCAGTAGAAGAGAAGTGAAACTAGCTGACTCAAGTAGCTAGGCCTGGGCAGTCGGTCGACCGACAAAGGAAAAGTTAGTCGACCGAGACCAAAATTAGTCGACCGATATGGAAGTTAGTTGACTGATGTTCCATGGGTCGATAGATTTCTACAAGCAGCAAGGCAACAAGGGTCGGCTCAATGAAACTATCAGTCAATAAAGCACCAAGGAAACTTACCCTATTATTCAAACCACCAAAATCACACATTTAAACTAGAAAATGTCACGGGAATTGGTGAAAATCATCACTCATCCTAAAACATGTATTTTTCCTAAAACATGAAAGAACCCTCTCTCACTTATCTGAATTGGCACAAAATCGTAGGAACTTAACACAGAAAGGGTAGGAATCCATCCCCCTACCTCTCACGAAGATTTCACACAAAAATGATGTCGATTCACACCGAAATCGCTATTTTTCCTCGGTCGGTTCTCCAAGAATGTGAACCATCACACCACCGCCACCGCCCTCATTCTCACCTCGATCCTCGCCATCACCCTAGCTGTCTGACCCACCACGTCCTCCGTCGGCCGCCAGAGGTGGGAGGGAGAGAGATAGAGGAGAGAGGGCGAGAATGAGATAATGAGAGGGGGTGGGGGTTGAAGGGTTATATATATAGGTTTTATTTTGAGGTTTAAAATTCTAAAAAAAAGAAAATCATCAAAAAATTAACCCCACAATCCTCAAAAAACACGTAACTCGCTCGTCATGCCACGACAATAAAATAAATTATTATCTCATGTTTGGGGATCCGAGGATCCAATATTTAAAAATTCTATGTTATTTAGATAACACAATCTGGGACCTGCGGAAGCACTTCGAAACCCGTGGACACCCGATCTGAAGACCTGGGATATTACAGTTCCCCCCTTTAAAAGAATTTCATCCTCAAAATTCGACCGACACATAGTAACTCACAAGGGAAGAAGACTCACCTAGTTGGCAAAACCCTCACTGCTCCAGCACGAACACTTAAGCTCCCAACACATATCCTCTTGTGGGACACCGCCAGACCATCACGACCAACAAAATCATCTCGCTCCACATCTTGACTCATGCCAATCCTCGGACTGAGTGAGGCACACAGAAACAAGCGAGTCTGGCATCACCTCAGCTACTCCAAATCCTCTGGGATACGAGTAACACCTGACACATCCTCATACCTCAAGGAGACGTGACCCACGCCACGAACTTCTGTTGCCACTGGAATAACCATACTTAACAAGCCAAATGAGACATCAACTTTCACATCTGTCGACTAGCCCCACACCTTTCACAAGGTATGTTTTCATGAAACTCCATTTCTTAGCTCAGCTTAACTCACGCAGTCATCTCAACTGACTGCGACTCTTCCTCTAGTTTCACGCCACCAGCAACCTCTACCCCGTGAGCTGAAACGCCACTGACTATTGCTGGACCAACTATGGTCCCAACACCAACTTCTCATCTCTCCCCATCTACATGCATAGGACACAACACAATCGGACACCTGAGGCCTCACAAATCCATGGCTCGTCATTCTCGAACTTATTTCAATTGACAACAACATGTTTATCTGAAGCCACTTATAGAAGAATTATAGATTTTGTGACACGGGGTTGATACATATGATGCTTCAAAGGGTGAAATATTTAGCATAAGAGCAGCATTGTTATAGACTGAGGAGGATAAAATCGACTCGACCCATGTAAGGCCCAATTTCGCCAGGCCCATTCGGACCCACAGTCTACAACGCGCCCAAAGGCCCCGAACAGCCGTGGCCAGTCACAGATGGCCCATGACGATTGAGCCTCTGATTCGCCAACGTAGGAAAGGCTTCGAGCCAGGCGCAATGGCCTCCAGATGACCTTCTGGTGACTGAACGTTGCCTCTCACGATATCGGCCTCAACTCCACTAAGGGCGAGCACTCCTTACGAGCGCCGTAAGACTCGCCAGGGAATCGACTGACCCCGGGATAATAATCTCTCAACGAAAAACTCCCCTCACAATCGCGAAAAATGTTACTCCATGACTGACACCCTTCCCTGCTAAGGGATAGGCTCCCCCCTTCCAAGACAACCCCCTATAAAAGGGATCACGATGGACAAGCAAAGGACACTGTGAATTTCACCGAGAAACTCCCAAAGAAGTCAAGGCGAAACAAGCTAGAGAGAGCTATACGCCCTGCTACTACTAGAGAGGTCCCAACCGTCCACATGTGAAAGAGAGAATCCCTTCCGAGCACCCTTACTGCCCAGCAAGCACTCGCTGAGTGGTTACTGGCAACGGCGAGCACTCATCCGAAAGGCCAACAGCTCTCCCAGACCTCCATGAACGACCTCCTGCTCCTTTCTCGCATTCTCTTCTTCATTCTCTATTCGGCTCAGTGCTGACTTAAACATCAGAGGGTTGTCCCCTGAGGTAACGTCCAGGACTTCTTCTGACGCCCTTTTTTCTGGTATTTGCAGGTTTCCACGAGTGCCAAGCGATCCTCCCCGACAAATATATAGAAAAGTGTGGTACAAGAGCTAGAGATCAATTTTATGTCTCTACATAGACTATTAATAATTTTTCAGCATATGCATACATGTTAGGTTAGAGCACTAAGAGTCGACTATCTTGCTCGATATATAATAAAGACACATCTTCCATGTGGTTGCATGCTAGTGTAAAGTATTGTTACATCGGTCATAGGAGATGGTTGAATAAAGATCATAAATTCATATTCATGTCTCACCAGTTTAATGGAAATGAAGAGTTAGGAGATATGCACATATCATTGTCTAGGGCCGAAGTCTTTGAGCACCTATGAGGCTTGTCTTTTAAGATAGGCGCATACCAAATCCAAGTGAAAGAGAAAAGGAAGTAAGAGAGGTGGTGTCTATAGATGTCAGCAAGTATTTGAAATGAAAGAAACATAGTATTTTATTTAAATTTTCATATCGGAAGTCATTATTGGCCTCGATCTCTAGCATCTACATAAAAATTCCATTTCAAAAGATTAGATGTTGTGCTCTACAATGTTAACACCATGTCAAGGAATTGAGGAGACTCACCGCTCGTGTGTCGAGATGAACTCCACTGGCATATCGATCTCTGTAGTCGGCTAGGTACGTCTCGCTATCCCTCAGACCTGGATCCAGCTCTAGGGAGGGCCCCTCCTGCAACGCCTTCGCCTCAGGGCAGTAGAGCGATGCCCAATCCTGGTCACTCGTCGAGGTCCACCGGCACCCACGATCCGATCCATGCTGGGTTGGCACCACCATGAGAGGTTGATGCCATCCCAAGGTTTGCTAGAGCAGTCGCAGATAAAGTGACTCCCTCAGGTTCACGCAGAACAACACCATGCCCCCACGGAACTAGGCTCGCCCGTCCTTAACCTAGGACTGAGGGGTGTCATCCTCACCTGCATACGGTGTCCATACCACCTGCAAACATAAATCAAAAAAGTCTTGTTAAAATAAGCTCACATAACAAATTCATATGACAACACAAGAGTTGATTTTAACAAAACACTCACTCAGTGGTGTGGGAACTCATCTAATGTTGATCGCAAGTCGGAGAGCCGAGTGGCTACTAGGCGGCAGTCTCGAAGCACTTCCCACTGAGCCATGAGTGGGACCGCCCGAGTCCTATCCCGAGGGATGGTGCTGCGACCCAATGGAAAACCAGTGTACCCCCAGATCTAAAAGAACAAAGAGCAAGGAAAATCAATCACAAACAAACATGTAATTAACAAATAGCAGATTTGGTGGTAGGATAGGCTCGTACCTGTAAGCAGGGAGTGAAGCCACCTAGGTTCCCTGAACCTGATCTGAAGAGGTCCATATGGACAAAGAGGTGCACCAGCATCGCTCTTCCCCACGCCGGTGGGGACCCCGCTCGAGATCACATATCAACAAGAGGTACTTTAGGTTCACATTCTTCGAGGAGGTCATGAATAGTAGCCGACCGAAGAAGTAGAGGAGAAAGAGCTGAACCTCCTGGAGCTCGTCCCTCTCCCTCGTCCTGATCTGCTATCGAGCCCGCTATAAGTACACGCCTGAGTCCTCTAGTGGTCCTCAGACCAAGCTAGCCAATCCCATCACTACACTAATCCTGCCAAGTGGTAGAGTGGTCATCGGCCTCTTGGTGCGGGTCAGCCGCACACCTAGTAGTCGATCCACCTCCCGCTAATAATCCCTCAGCTCCGGCCCAGTGCTGGGGCCCCGGCCACAGGCAACCCTGTCAAGTAGGCCATATCCTCGAGTGTGGGGATTGTTGGGTCCGATGCTATGGATTCAGAGGGGGGGTGAATGAATCACCCTATTAAAAATTACGTCTATGCTGAAATCTGAGAACACATTTCTTGGTTACAAGCTCACATCGCCCACTCAAAAGCCAGTTAAATCCCATCCTATCCAGTAGGACGTGAATTCCAGGGGTTCAGGATCTTATGATACAACTTGCTCGGTGTCCTAGTGAGAATCCCAGGCTCACAAAGTCTTACGGAGACTTTGCAATAGTGGTTCCAGTCCGACAAAAAAAATATCCGGTGGAGGGTCTCTACTATCCGAAGAATTTAGGGTTTCAAAAACTACAGAAAATAATAGTAGCGGTGAGTCGATACCACCAAAGTGGCATGACTCTTAAACAATCCTTACAACGCATTAAATAGCATGGCTAACAAGTCAAGATAATGCATGGATCTCAAATGTGAACAGATTTAACAACCATTAACCTACTCTTTTTGTGAAATAGCATGGAAAGTAATCAAGGGAACAAGAACATGATCTTAATTCGAGATTGAACCAAGTGTGTTCTGTAACATACTATCCACTTAAGACTTGCATAAACCAGAACACGAGAAAGGCTGGGTTTGCTGGAACCCAAGGGTAGAAAGCGGTTTAGTCAGGGCTGCGACCAGATGGTAGCTGTCTGTCGAGGACTGCGATATGGCCACCCGTAACTCATTTCAAAAAAAACACGATAGGAAGATAGCGGTCTATCATGGGGCCGCGATTTCCATGTAACGGTCACTGTAGTTCCGTGACCTGGAACAGAGTTTCGCCTTTCGGCGAACTTTGACACACCCCGACTAAAAACTAGATTGTAATCGATCAACTAAACTAAAATTGGACAAAATAGTATCAATGGAAAGAGCATTCAAAGACGTACATGATGATATATTTTATTGGGGATTAGGCCTGAGAGAAAACCTACCTTAATGGGTTTAAGTAGAGGTTGACGACGACGCCAAAAAACCCTAGATGAACCTTGCCTCACTCGACGAATCCTCCTTTGATCCTGCACACCGCTGCCACCCCAGCAAAATAGGGTTTGCTGGGGTGTGGGCCTTCAATTTATAGAGCTATGGGAGACTATAGAGTCTTGGGTTGATCTATAGAAAATCAGGGTGAAAAATTCGTGAAGAATCTACAGTTGACCGAGTCTAGCGCCGTCATCCAAAATTAGAGCATCTAAGGTTAGGATTTTCGATGGAACATGATCAACCTATGTGGGCCAAAGGTTTAGGTCACATTTGGTTTGAGGATAAATTTAGAGGATAATAGGCGTAAGTTATTTTGGGTTATTTTATTCTTATCCCTATTCTCGTGATCGTTTGGTTCGCGAGAAATAAGTATGATGATATCCCTATTACTCGTTTAGTAAAAAAGAAGGATACGAACGGAAATAAGTGTTGAAAAGGGACTAAATTATCCTTCTTATAGATTATGATTAGTGCTAATATTTCTCCATCCTAACTTGTTTGATCTTGGGTGAAATCTCTCTCACTACTTTGTTTTTGTTGTTTGGGATTGTATAGCCCGTTTGTGGTGTTGTGTGATGCAGTCTTCATTGGTCTTCCTCCATAGGTTTCTCTGTCTATCTATCTGTCTTAGAGCCTGGTAGCGGTCCTCCCAGGACCGCCTCTTTCTAGCCGCAGTCATCCCTGAACCACCATACGCCCTGCGAGTTTGCCCTCCTCCCTAGATATCACCCTTGCTTCCCTTGCTGTATCCACTTGATATTCTTGTATTAAGCCCCCGCCTTCCTCATGGAGCATTACTTCAATCCCATGTACCCTTCTTCCTTCCCATCCTCCTATTCCCATGTGGAATCCTCTTCCCATGCGGGCCTATCTTCTCATGGTCCCTCTGATCCATCCGAAGGCCAGGCAAACCTCATGGCCCCTCTCTCATGTCTTGTTCATCAAATGGACCCGACGTAGGCCCAAAAATTAATTGCAAATCACCGTAATAGGCCTTCTTCCCTTAATGGGCCTTCTACTCTAAATGGACCTTCTACTCTTAATGGGTCTTCTCATCTTCATAGGCCTTCTTCTCTTAATGGGCCTTCTACCCATATTGCTGCTAGTCTAATTAGTCCTCATGCCCATGTTACTTCCAAGCCCATGTATCCTTCCACTCCTAGATTGGGCCCTTATTCTTCTCAGTCTGGTTTCTTTTATTTGGCCCATTACCTTAATCCTGGTCTGAATTCACTGGTCTGAATTCACAACGTCTTGCCCAAGCTAGCCCATATTTTTCCCGATCTCTCCCTAACCAAGAGATGATTGCTCAAACCCTACACCAGCTTGATGAGCTCCAACACTAGATTGATCCCATGCCTTCTTTGAGTGTTCCTTTTGCATTTCAAAATCTTCAGCTTCTACCTTCTTTACAAATTCCTACATATTGCTGTTATGGTGGAGTCGGTGACCCATATGTGCACTTGAAGGAGTTCGTTCATGAGTTGGCCCAGTTTCGACATGACCAATACTTGATGGCCTATCTAATCGATTTGTCTTTAGAAGGCCCAGCTCGAGATTGGTCCTTTTCCCTCCTGCAACAACAAATTTTAGATTTTCATATTGTTCAAGTGAAATTCATTCAGTAGTATCAGGACCCAGTTGGGCCCAAACACTCTGTTGTGGATCTAGCTGATGAAATGATGAAGCACGATGAAGAATTATCCACTTTTACCGACTGCTAGCATCACCTTGCCGCACAAGTCCTGGGGTACATTCTGGAACAGGAGCTGATCATGATGCTAATTTCCAATGCAATGCTTGAGTACCATTTTGTCTTGGCCATAAATGATATTACCTCCTGGCAATAGTTGTATTGCCGCGCCTGCTTCGTTCTGAATCTTCTCTATGATGGCCTTATTGTCCTTCTTTAGGATACCAACCTCACTGACCTTCTTCCTTTCTTTCTTGTTCTATTGAAAACATAGAACAATAGTGATCTTTAGAAATTCAACATGATATTGGCAATTAGGTGAGCAAAAGATGGTAATTCACATGTAACACTTGACTAATATCTAAAAAATAGATACTAAGCCATTTCATCAATAAAAATGGATCATGGAGCAAACATGAGAAAACATATCCGTAGGCCATTCTTCCTTCTTATCAATTAGTTTTACCATTTATTAACTTTTAATATCTACAAAATACATTTTACTCTTTCTTAATCTTATAGTTTCATGCTAGAAACATTTCAGTATTCTTAAATGTTTATATGTGAGAAGTCTCTTGCTCTCCATATAAGGGCGGACAAGTATTTCTATTAGCAATTCACATTCTACTTTTATCCACAATTTGGTGACCGTGGCTTTCTTTTTAATGTGCAAAACAGAATGTTGAAGGCAAGCTGCTGACTGTGAATAAGGCAGCTCCTAGAGGAAGCCATCCAGAGAGGACACCAAGCGAGTTTGGACCAAGATTCAGGATCTATATTGGGAATCTACCATGGAGTGTTGATGATGCTCGTTTAAAACAAGCATTCAGTGAAGATGGAAAGGCAGTAGATTCAAGGGTCATGTATGACCAGGGGACTGGACGATCGCATGGATTTGAATTCGTAACAATGTCCACACAATAGGAAATGGATAATGCTGGTGCATTAGCCCACATCATTAATATGTCAAGGGTGCTTGGGGGACAGATTGGTGGGGATCAACCTGTGTGGCCATATGTGATACATGGGCATTATGCAGATGCAGGAGACAGTGCAGCTCTCCTATCTGGTGCTCTGAATGTACCCATGGTCCTCACTACCCACTCACTTGGGAGAAACAAATGATGACAGCTTCTCAAACAGGGCCACAAGTCAAAGGAGGACATAAATGTAACTTATAAAATCATGAGAAGGATAGAAGTAGAGAAACTCTCCATGGATGCTGCTAAACTTGTAATTACAAGCACCAAGCGAGTGATCGAGGAACAATGGTTTTTGTATACATGAACAACAAGTCCGTAAAGTACATTGCACAATTGGCTAATTTTACTTCCTTCTCTGGTGACCAAAAATCTCTTCTTTTGGAAAATGTTAGGATACAAGTTATACATCAAGCTTATTGTGGATCCAATGGATGTTTTGAAGATTTTTGTGAGAAATGGTGATCTAGACATGGCCATAAGGTGCCATCAAATAACTCTTCCATTAGTATCTGAATGTCCGTGAACGATTTTTGTTTTTACCGTCGATTTAACTCGATTGGCATGATCTTATTGACATACATCTGTCATTTTACGGAGGCCTTGGATGAAGAAGTTTCGGTTTGGTGAAAGGGATATTCGGCAAAGGGTTCTAACTTCACTAAGAAGGGCTTTGCAAGAAACAAAATCTATAGTGACATGATTTACAACTATAATCATTTGAATCATCGATCAAGGTCATATAAGCTAAGCATGTATATAATCATGGTAGAGGGCTATGAAAATAAGTACATCTAGTTTAGCAAAATTATATCTACTCCTTTTAACATGCTAGAAATGAGATAATGGAAACATGAAGATCAAAAGATGACGTGAAGATACAAGAATTATGAAAGGAATAGATACTCAGAGGAATAGAAATCATATATCTTCTATATACTTAACCTAATCATGTGGTTTTTTAAATGACATGCTTAAACAAAACATGATTTTAGAACTCAAACTTAATAGACCTAGCATATTGGATGAATTAATAGTTCAATAGAACCTAAGAATAACACGGTCTAGAAAGACAGCGTGATCCAAGGCGAAACTTCTAACGCTTAAGGCGTTCAACTTAAAATATTTGTCCAGTTGTCCAAGCATCTTCATTACCTGCATCACTTACAAAGGATGCCTGAAAACAGAATAAACGATGCAAACCAGGGCAGAGGGCAGGACGCGTCCTGCATGCGGACCACCTCCTGGTAGCGGTCAAGGGAGGAACCACGTTCGGGGTTCGTAGTCCAGTTGAGGTTTCGCATGAAAAATGAGGCAGTTCAGAGGCTGGGTAGGTCACAGTCTGTCTGGAAATCGCCTCCAGGTCATGGTCTAAGGGATTACCGCATTGAAGCCCAGTGAGCCATGTTGCTCTGGATCTGTCTGAGTCAGATCGTGGTCGGTCCGGGTGCCACGTTTTGAACGCGGTCTCTATTACCACCGCAATCAGAACCTGAATTCATTCCAGCAGAAAATGATGATATCTCTTCGATAAAACTCATCTAGCATGCTTATCACTCAATGAAAATTGGGGAAAACGGCATAGAAACAAACAAAACGTGCATCTACACCTAATTTATTAATCAATTTGGGTTTAATTTGAGAGAACACCTACCTTAGATCGAATCAAAGAAGAGTGATAAAGAACACGAAGAACTGCCCAAGAACTCCCTTTCCCCCTTGGATTTCACCCACGAGACTTCAGTAAATCCTCCTCCAACATGCCAAAGGCCGAGAGGGAGATGAGAAGGGTCTAATTATAGAAAAACCACAGCCAAAATGGTCAATATTACACTCTCAAACTTTGAGATTCCCAACCTCCAATTTCAACATTCGAAAGCCAAAATTCAAACTCCTCCACTAACCTAGCCTCAATAGAGTTGGAAAAACAATAAGCAAAGGATGAGATTTCTGGTGGGCTATGGTTCTAGGGTTTGAAATCTATGAATGATTTCTATTGATGCAACCCTAACACTCTATATGCATGAATACACAAACTCTATATGACTCCACATTATGACTCCACATATTCTCCCCCTTTGACTTCATCAAAAAGGAGGATCAAAAATGGAGCAATTGATTAAAGCACAAATGTGAACAAGAACAATGAAGTCAATGCAGGAAACATCATCAAAGTACATTCTCCCACTAGGGCAAGAGAGATACAACTCCAGATAATTCTCCCCCTTTAGAGAAATAATGAATGCAGTCTTGACACAATTCTAACCTTCTCTTGTAAGTCAATGCAATGCAATCATCGTCCTTGTGAAAAGTCAAAGAAGGTGAAATGAGATCAAGTCAGCAAACCACAGGAGTAATCAAATTGAAGCAACATTCAGATATTCAGAGTGGATAGTGAGACAGTAATTGAATTGGAAGTGGGTTATCTGAAATTCAGGTCATTACAAATTATATCAAGAAAAGTGAGCTTACAATGAGCAATGAATGATCAAGGATGCCTGGCCACAACCAGAAGGTAGGACCTCATTGATCACCTCCCGGTGCCATTATAGAGCTTGGTGTCATTGGACTTCCTCTGGCCAGCTATGGCCGACGTGGAGGGGGAACCTCCTCCCAATGCTATTCTGCCTCCCCCTCCTAGTCTCTCGGGTTCTACTAGCCATCGTCGGTCTTTTACTCAGGGGCTAATTGATTCCAATAGGAAGGTGAAGGTCGCTATCTCTGTAAAGGCTCTGGGCTTCACGGATCTTGGAGAACCGATTGTCTTCTTCTCGAAGGTGGATGTTTAAGCTTCTCTACTTTCTCCCTCCTTTGCCATTGTTGCAAAGTGTTCATATGGAAGGCCTGCGATACCGAAAATCAAAAGCTGTCTGATGCAGAGGCTGTCGCCTGTTTCGGATTTCATTGTAAGTAGACTTAATCAACGACATCTTCTGCTACAGTTTGATAGTGAGGCAGATTTTCTGAAGCTTTTGATGCAGAAGAACTTATATATCAAAGGCTACTTGTTCTGGTTCTTTCGTTGGACTCAGGATTTTGACTTTGATTCAGATCCGCCATTGGTCCCAGTCTGGATAAGCTTTCCTGGCCTGCCGGTAAACTTATATCATGAAGATTGTTTACGATCTATAGCTGGAAACTTTGGGAATGTCCTTCGCATACATGAGAGGATGCTGGCAATGTCAGAAACATCAGAGGCGTTGGTGTGTGTAGAAATGGACTTATCTGCCCAGTGGAAGGAGAGGCTGTGGATTGACCTGGCTGGCCAGGGCTTCTGGCAGGCGCTAAACTATCATCGAGTCCCACACCTTTGCTATATTTGCCATAAGCTTGGCCATGAAGAAACTAGCTGCAGGAAGAAGCAGGGTAGGTTGTGGTTTCTCATGCGATGGCTCCGATCAGGGCGGTGCCGCCCTCGCACAGGGCCCAGTACAGGGCGGCGGAGATGGGGAGGCCGAGGGCGATGACGGCGCAGGACATGCCCTCCGCGGGGGCCTGGTCGAAGTTGGCGCGCTTGCGGAGCTCGGTCGCGGATCGGCCGGTGGTGGGGTTGGGGTCGCGGCGCCACGTCCCCGCGAACGTGCTGGGGCGGTCAGCCACGGGACACCGCCGGGGTGGCGTGGTGCTCGCGGCTGTAGCGCCACTGCGGTGTTCGGGCGTGGGTGTTCTCGCGCCACTCGATCGGGCCGTGGCACTTCCGGTACGGGTCGTGGAACCACTCGCGGCGCATGGCCTGCTTGCCGCAGCCGGGGCACGCGATGACTGGTCCGATCGGGGCGCCGGTCAGGCTGTCGCGCTGGTACCGGTCGGCGCGGCGGATCTCGAACCCGCCGTCGATCGCCTGCTCGCCGTCCAGGTCCGGGTATTCTCCGCCGTCGGCCCAGTACGCGAGGGCGTCGTCCTCGGTCTCGCCCGGCGCCTTGATGACGTAGACGCTGGTGACCTCCACGACGATCGGCCACTGCCGCTCGTCCAGGTCCCACGAGCGGCTTCCTGCGGCCCGCGTGATCAGGTCAGCGATCTCCGGGTCCAGGCCCTCGCCCGACTCGGGGCGGGGAAACTTCTCGCCGAAGTAGTCGTGGTCCCCGGGGTGACCCAGGTTCAACTGGCAGTCGCGGTAGGAGTAGGTCTCCCCCGGCCGGGACAGCGGCTCGTCGCACTTCACAGGGCCGCCCTCCGGTCCCGCTGCGAGGGCAGCGCCGGCAGGTCCCGACCGATCCGGTAGTCGTGATGCAGCGGACTGTCGTGCGGGTCCTCCACCGGCATCCCCACCGGCATCGGCAGCGCTCCCTGCTGGGCCACCGCGTGAACCAGGGCAGTGCACACACCCCGGACCCGGATCGTCACGTCCCGCCACTGCACCAACAGCGTCGCGCTGTACATCCGATCGGTCGTGCCGTCGTACTCGAACTCGTACAGCTCCCCGCCCAACACCTCCGCATACGCCGCGATGACCGGCTGCATGTCGACGGCGTCGTTCAGGACCACACCGCTCAACGGGCCCTCGGTGTCCGGGAGGTACCAGTCGAGCATCGGCAGGTGCGGGTTCTCGGTGAGCAGCTGCACCAGCGCCATCGCGGCGCCCAACTGCGGCTGCGGGGTAGGATTCTGGATCACGGTGTCCTCGCTTCTTCGAGTGGGTGAGGTTCCGAGGGGTCGTCCGGACCTGATCCGTCCGGGGCGGCCCCGTTGTGCGTCGTGGGTCAGGCAGCGAGTGCGCGCCGGCGCTTCATCGGCCGGGCGGGGATGCGGTGCATCTCGGCTGGTTTGATCATCTATGTGCGATCATGTGTGTGTTTGATGTTGCGGCTGTTGTAGTGAGTGTGTGTGTGTGTGTGTGTGTCTTGTTGATTCAGTCGTCGGATTGGGTTGGAGACTCTATCTCTATGTGTGTGTTGGGGTGTGTCCCCGTGTGTGTGCAGGCGTCGTCCTGCGTGTGTATTGGAGCTTGGCTCTGTGTTGGAGATTTATCTCCGTGCTGATTTTCTAATGTGTGAACTCACACCGATTTGGTGAGGGGTGGACGTAGGGAGCTCGTCGTAATCCCGAACCACCTTAAAAATCAATGTGTCTTGTGGTTTACATTGTGGTTATGCATTTCATTGCTTAATCCATTGATGTGATCGAGTGCATTCGACGAGATTGAGAGAACTTAGTTTACTTTGTCTAGTTTATTTTCATCAATCTTGTTAAACCTGTTAATTGTGCAAAGAAAATTTTAAAATTTGCCATATCGCTTGGGGGACAATTCAACCCCACCTCATGTCCGTTCACCTACTGGGCCAACATACGAAAATAGGGGAAAATACTTTCCATGATCCTTGAAAAATACGTAATGCGCCTGTAATGTCTCGGAGCCCAACGGCGCGTCGGTTCACCCTACACAGGGTTCCAAAGACTCGTCAGACAGAAAACCCATGTAAGTCGTAAAACACCCTCGGCAACTAACAAAGGTGCTTCAAAATCTCACGGATCCAGATCCAAAAAATTTGGGGCATTACAATCCTCCCCACCTTATAGAAATTTCATCCTTGAAATTTAAGGCAATCACAAACTCATGGGGAAGAACAACACACCCAGCTGGCAACGCTCCCAGTTCTCCAGCCAAATCTTGAAACTCGTAAAACTGTCAATCTTGTGGGACACTGCCAGACCTTGATCATGAATAAATGCCTCGCTCCATACGCAACCCACATCGATCATCAGAGCACGTAGAACACACAAAAGAGTATAAGTCTGGCATCACCTCAGCCACATTGGGAAACCAACTATGGCACCGCTACCACGCTCTCGTTCACCGAGGTGACGTAATCCTCATTACGAGAAACTACCACCGATCAAATCCCATGCTTGGTGGACAAATCAAATGTCAGCTCACTACCAACTGACTGATCTCATGCCCTGCACCAGGGACGACCAACTCTGAGCCTCCACCAGCTCACACATCCATCTCAACTAACTGTGACAAATCCATTGGCTCTACGCCATGAGCCAACTCACACCTGGCAAGTAGAATGCTAATAATAGCACTGGACCAACTCTAGACCCACACAAGCCTTCAACAACTCTCAGATCCAATTTGGGAAAAGGCACATCTTACAATTAGCCACCCAAGGCCACGCTGGCACACAGCTCTCGTCATTCTCGAGCCACTATGATCAGCATCTTCTGTCTATGAAAGACCACTCGCCGGTCACCATCTATTCGTCAATGGGAAACCTTGACTTGCTCAGCTTCTTCCTTCTTTCCTGGTCATTCACCAAATCCGATAAGCACACTCCAAATCTTGACAGGCCATCCATTGACTCTTGCACAGACCATCTCTGCATCTCGAGCCAATCCTCACTTGAACACCACATCCGATCTTGATCCTCATGCCAACTCTACCCTCCTAGGGGAACACAGTGAAACTAAATGATAGGACTCTGCAATCCTCAGTCCACAACAGCACCAAACTCAGGCTTACAGGAAAATCTTCCCATGCTAGTCACAAGACCAAGGCTCTAGGGTCCTCCATACACAAGCATCGTCCTTGACATAGCCTCATCCCAGCTATGTCACCATTAATCCAAATGGATGCCTGCCAATCCTTGGCCCCACTCGCACCATAAAGCCACAGGACACAACCTGAGCAATTCATGACACACATCCCTAGGTCCAAAAAGGTGCCATTTGCTGCCACAACAACTTGGTTGACGACATCGCAACCAATGTACACGGGTCCCCAAACAACACAAACCTTGCCATAGTCGACCACTCGGCTAGCCTTACAAGCCGCTCGCAACTACCAATCGGGACCCATAATCATCTGCCGGAGATCACTTCTCCAGGACTGCGATCTCATTCGAGGATGAAGCTTCCAATACGAGTCGAGCATATAGCTTACTGACTCTAACCATCACGTCCTTGTCCTCCTTTAGGCGACTTCCTTAGCAACCTCCTCCGTGTCTAACCCCAACACTTGGCATGACTTCCAACCAATGAATAGGGTCCTCATGCGGCAACTTGCCGTCTTATTTCCCCAACTATCCATCCTGCCAGTGCCACAACCCACAATGCCTCCAGCAACGGCACGGCAATGGGCATGGTTCACATAGCCAGAACCAATCTCACACCAAGGAACCAATCCTCCGATGCTCCACTAATCCTTGAAAATCCACCGGTAGCAACCAACGCTACGATCTTAGATAGGCAGGTTATGGGTCGAACAGGCTTCCACTGCACACTCTGATCCACGCACGCAACATCACAATAGCTCGGGATCTTCCATCTCGACAATCCTCAACTCGGCTGGCTATCACTAGAAAATAGGGTGAGGAAAGCTCAATTACCTCAAACCTAGAGCACAAACTCTCTCTCTTAGTCTGGTAATCCTCCTGCAACTCCGCGGGCTCTGATTCATGATGCATCGAAAATTACAATGCCAGCCATGAATTATCGCAAACACTACCCAACTGGCACACCTCCTTCCAGAATAGCGCCAATGCACCCTTACACATCAGGGGATGGGCATGGCTTCTCACAGGCGGCCACATTGCCAAAACACAGAGTGCGTCTCGCACGGACTTCATGGCACACACGAGAGGAGGCCAACCAATCCAAACACACAATGCAAGAAGATAAAACTTAGCAAAAGTGCGATTCTCTCTGACCAAGGAGAAATCAACATACCTCCTACGAAATGGGAGATCTCCATGCTCAACCTGACCTCAAAACTCGCACATGGTGGGAACCACACCTTCCAACACCAGCAAAACCATTACCACCTACAAGTCAGCTCCTCTGACAACACTAACCAAGAAATCTGTCAGACCACACTCACAACATCTCCTGATGCACCACTACTACAATTCCCTGAACTACAACTCACCATGCCTCGAGCACCGACTCTACTGATCACCAGCCACACTCTGCCACAACACTTGATCTAGCCACTGCTACACGCTCCTTACCTATGCTTGCCTCTGATCACGAAACCATTAATATGCCAAAACACTTACCGAGGAGTGAAGAAAATCACCAAAAGATGCCAGGCTCGAAGGCTGCTACACCTCTAGCCATCAGACATCATTGTCTCTCGAATCTGTCCATACTAACACTGACTCATTCTTAATACTTGGGTCCTAAAGATATCCACCTCTTGAGCTACTACCACGTGGACCACTACGCCAAGAGCCACAACACGAACCACAACTTGCACCTGCCGATGCTCATCCTCGAGTCCAGAACTCACCGTGGAACCCTCACATCTCACCTACTGTCTCACACGGTGCATCCAGATTATGAATGGGATGAGTTTGATTTGAAGGCCATGAGCACTGTTCAGTTGTGTTTGATAGATGAGGTAATGTACAATGTTACTGATGTTGAGACTACTGTAGATTTGCGGAAGAAGTTAGAAAAACTTCATATGTCCAAGTCACTCACTAATAAGCTCTATCTAAAAAAGTAACTTTATAGTCTACGTATATCTGATGGGACTGACCTTGGGAGGGGGCTCCGGCGGTGGTTGCCGGCGGCGGGTGGTTAGCAGTGTTGGGAGGGGGAGGGAGCTCGCGGGGCGTGGCGTGTTCGCGACAGGGGGTCGTCCGGTGGCGGGTGGTTAGCAGTGTTGGGAGGTGGAGTGGGCAGGTTGGGTCACCGGTGGGCTTACGGAGGTAGCGGTCTCGGTGGGAGGTGATCGCGGTGGGTTGCAGTGGTCGGAAGAGGAGAGAGAGGGAGGAAGGGAGGCCGGTGGGGGTGGCTTCGACGTTGCATGCAGAGAGAGAGGAGAGGGAGGTGGTGGTTGGGAGAGAGGTGACGGCGACGCGGGGTGGTGGAGGTGGAGTCAGTTGGCGTGGAGGGTGCCGCGGGGAGGTGGTTGCGACGGGGCGGGGGGTGTGCGGCGGTGGGCGCAGGGGGGTGGATGGGAGTGGGTGTGGGAGTGAGCCAATGAGGCTGGGGTGTTGTAGTAGTCCCACCCTGATCAAACCCTTGTGCAATGCTATCCACTTTGAGTATAATCTATAAGGTTTTATCTGAAATGGCATGTCAATTTTTGGATTTAAACACTTTATATGCTCGAAGTCAATTCCGTCCTTCTTGATGTGGGCTATTAGGTTGATTCCTATCTCAGCCCCTAGTCATAATGGTGGTTCCATATTGGGGCATTATACCAGCATGTAAATAGTGAGGCTGTACAGTGCTGTCTTCAAGAGTAGGATTTTTTTTTTTTATGGGCGGGGAAAGCCACCCCCACCACCAACTTCAATGTCCACTTTGGACCTATGGACCCTACCATTTGCGCATTATGGTGTCTGCTGGCTGGGGCAAGGTGTGGGCTTGGTAAAACCCCTGAGTGGTGCTGCACAGACTCGGGCCAGGGAACCACCCATGGGTGTGGACATTGTGGCGAGGGCACAACAACACTTTGCTGCCAAGGGGAATTGAACCTGCGACCCTGTTACCAATGAAGCGTGGAACCGTTCCACCCACTCCTCTGGTCCTTCAACAGTAGGACTTGTTCGTGATAGGTTATCCTTAGAGAAGTATTCTGCTTGTACAACTGGAGTCCATTATTTCAAAATGCATATTTTTCATTTAAAACTCTGACATGTGATATTGTGATTGCAATCTGTTTCTTGAAACTGTATTTAATGTGTTCTTAGTTCATTACACTATCTAGGTGTAACTTCTGTATGGAGGGACTTTGGGTTCTTTCACCTATCTATGCTTGTACCTCTCACTTTCATCTTTTAATACAATTGTGGTACCATCCACTTCTCAAAAAATTCATGCAGAAAATAGCAACATTGCATAACATCACTCATGAAATAGTATATGATCTTTTCTGCACAAATAAATTTGTGATGCTTTATCTCCTCAATGGCTAATTTTTGCCACGAAGCGATGACTCACGAGGCAGTTCACGACTACCAAGACTCTTCCCTCGAAGAAGGGAACTAAGAAAGCCACCGGCTCCAAGCTGATAATTGGGACTCTCAGTCCACGGCCACAGACACGGGCATGCTTTCAAATGTAAAGATGATTGGCCAATGACAAATTAACTATCAAATAAATTTCTATTGTCAGCTTCCCGCTACTGCACATTTGCATGCCTACCAAATTACTCGTTCACTTTATTTACCAGATTTTGTTTTACTGTATGAACTCAGGATTGTCATATATTTTTGGACTGTGAAATGATGGTCTTTCTTTCTCAGGATAAATATTAGGTAACAATTATCCAGAAATCTCGTGAGTATCCAGTACTTTGTTAGTGTATGATTGACAGACAACTAAGTTGTACATAAAGTTCTCTAGGTGACCTCCTGGCCCTGCCCACCAACTACATGTAAAGGCTTACTGGCAACTACCACTAGCTAGCTCACTAAAAATGTTCATCCATCATTTGTCACCAGTTTCCTCCTGGGTTAGCAGACAATGGAAGTGTCATTATTATGTTTCTTGCATGGGAATGCAGTTTGTTCTGTTTTATTCAAAGACAGTAATATATTCATTGTTATTGGAGCGCCTCCATGCTTTTGTATTTGTGCACATGTTTATGCTGTTAAATGTTTCATCAAATTGTTGGAGCAGATATTCTAGATTTCAAAGTGTGGGGAGCCTCACTTTGCACTTTCCTCAAAATTTTGGTGGGGATACTACCCAGATATATTACATTGGTCTTCGAGGTGAAGCTACTCAGGTATTTCTCAATCCAAGACCTTTGCTGTGATTCCATGCTTTATAAGTGTGAGACTGATTATTTTTTGTGCACCATTGACCTTTACAGTTGAAGAGAGATATTGTGGCAACAATTGTTTATGAAGTCATGCCCAATCCATCTGAGCACAAGTGAGTTCATCCTTTATCTTTCTTCCCCTTTGATTATGTCAACATCCAAGTTTAATATTTGATTCTTTTTGTAATTGATTGCTGGGAGTCTGTGGGACACGACAGAGTTGCTGGTCTTTGGCTGCCATGCTGGAGACAGTTGATGCAGAATGTCGATTTCATCAATCTTTGTTGGATGTGTTGCTCTGGGAAGCCCCGAGCAGTTTCCACTACTGTGTTTGTGCACATCCAGGATATCTTATCTATTAGGATGATATTTAATGCTAGAAACCTGTTTGACGTAATAGTACTAAATCTGCCAGAATATTTCCGGTCTCTTATTCCAAAGTCATGGAATTCTCTGTGACGTGCAAACATGAAGACTTTGTGACCGTCCTATCCTCTATGGGAAGAAAAGGGAGAAGAACGATATTTTTTTAATCATCACATGTTGTGCATGGGCGTGCTAGTCACAAAGTGACGGTTTATTCGAACTTCGTGAAAGCCCTTAGAGCACGTCGTCTGACCGATAAGACGAGAGTGTAGTTCGGGTCAGGACCAAAACTGGCTATGCCATAAAGGCCACAACGTTAATTACATCTTCCCAGAGGGGAGAACACCCTTGATTAACCGCTAGGAATAAGGGCCCTATGGCCTAGAGAATCATATTAATGAAATAAACAACTAAATAACAGTGAAAATTTAGATTGATGTAGGTATTCATTCATTTATTAAATCAGCAAAAATGATCCATTCGCTATTGGCCGCGTATCGGCCTTTCAATGTTCGAGTGATACTCGGATCGAGAATACACGGAACGAGCGTGGAACGTATGTCATTGTATGCCATGCATGTGGCACACTTAATGTTTATTTCCTTGAATGATGGAGTCAGTCCCTCATGTAGGTGAACCCGCCCCAGTGGATTATCAGCCCAGAGCAGCATGTGAGCATGACCATGATGGGGGAAAACCCCGAGGTCTGAGCCCACGCTGCGGGACAGCTTTAGTTTTCCCCTCTTACATAGGGTTCGGGAGATGAGATCGCTGAAAGGGCCCATGGGGCCAACATGTTCTCGTAGTTTTTCATCTTGTTAGTTTTAGTTCCATTTGGATGTGAGTTTTACCTTATTTACACATCGTCTAGTATTTTATATTGAGATTGTGTGATTAAGGCCTTTTCTTCTTTTATCGTTACTAATTACCCCCTTATTATTATGAGTTATTGCTCTGATATTCATTTATTTATTTCCACTATTATTGTTCTTCTTTTCTTTTTATCCCGTTTTAACCTCTTTATATGTCGCACAAGGTGGAGTTGACTCTGCCTACCGCCATGGGCTGGGGTTGACTCTGCCTGAGGTGGAGTTGACTCCACCAAAGGGGTCAAGGCGCTCCTTGCTCTTTTCTTCTCTTTTTTTTTCTTTTTCATCATCATCGTCTTCTTCTTCTTCTTTTAATGAAGGTTTTCACATTTAGGCAGGGAGGTCCCCCAATACTAGGTAGAGGTACGTCCTCATGTATAGTGGTAGCTTTTGACGGGACTAAATCTCTTTCGGACCTAGATACTGGGGGATAAGTAGGTACGCATCCATGAATGAGTCTGAGATGGCCCCTGAACAGTATGAGTGCACACGGAAGCGGCAACACTCAAAACCATAGTACTAAATCACGGTACAAAACCTGACGGAGAAGAGGCTAAAACAAATGGGCCACCAGATAAGAGATGTAGCGAGCCCACTAGATACACCCGCGCACAGCCACCGGATGAGGGGCTTCAAGAGAGCCACCGGATAGAGAGGGGTGGAAGCAACCGGATCACACGCTCAAATGAGCCACCAGATAGCTTTCCGCCATCACGGCGTTCAGCAGGGCCTGATCGCGTAGATCGGAGCCTGAGACCGCGCTTGGCAGCGTCTCGGTCGGCAGGGTGGCGGCGCGGGCAAAGGCCGCCGCCGCGGCCGCCTTCTCGCCCAGATCGGCGAAAGCCGCGCCGATCAGGCCACCGCCGACTGGACTGCGCATCTGCGACAGGAAGCGGTCGCTGAAATAGCGCAGTTGATAGAGGTTGAGCCGCCCGTTCGCCGCCAGCACGGCGTTGGCATAGGCCGCCGTCGCCAGCCCGTCGACACTCGTCGGCGAGGTGAGCCCGCTGGCATCGAGATAGCCCTGCGGCGTTTCATTGAGATATTTTTTACAGCCACCGAAAGCCACACCGACAACCAGCACCGCAAGCGTTATTCTAAAGTAGTTCATGTGCATAAAATTTAAAGTAAACAATCAAAAACTCGCATTTAACCCAAACGTATAAGAAGTAGGTTTCGGCCACAACGCAAAGGAATTCGCACGCTCGGGATCCCGGCTCAAAAATTCCTTGTGTTTGAACGCCACCAGGTTCTGCCCGCTCACATAGACCCGCAGCCCCTGCATATACACGCTGCGAGCGATACTGGCAGGTAAATTGTAACCAATAGACAGATCCCTGATCTTGAAATACGAAGTGTTGACATAATAATAGTTGGAAGCCCGCTCCTCGAAGTTGAGATCGGAAATAGAAAGCGCCGGCACACTCGAATGCGGATTCTGCGGCGTCCAGGCGCTCAGCACACCCGGACCAAAATTATTACGGGTATTAATAAACGAATTCAGGTACTTCACCGGGTCATACCCCGTCTGCCCCGCGACACCGGAGCCAAACACACTAAAGTCAAAATTCTTATAGTTCAGCTCGATCCGGATACCATACTCGACCTTCGGTAACGTATTACCCAGCCAGGTCTGATCCAGCACGTTCACCGTATCGTTGCCATCGAGGTCTTTATACCGAATCCTGCCCGGGCTGGCACCGGGCTGATAAGGCGCCGCCTTGACATCCGAAACACTCTGGAAGATGCCATCCGTCTCATACCCAAAGATGGCAAACTGCGAATGCCCAATGATCGAGTGATTCACATCCCCGGGATAGGCAGCCCGAACGTCCTCCGGCAACTGCGTGATCTTATCCGCCCAATGATCCGCATTCACCGTAACCGAATACCCCAGCCCAAAAGATGTCTTGTTATGATAACCCAGGATCGCCTCCCAACCTTTGGTATTCTTCGAAGCGCCATTTACCCATTGCAGCTGCCCCTCGCCTACGGCGCCGGGGATCGGCGGCTGGATGAGGATATTCGAAGTATTCCGGTTGAACCAATCGAAAGAACCGGTCAATGCCTGGTTCATAAATCCAAAGTCGGTTCGAAATTCCTTCGCCCGGTCGACAAGAATGGTTCCGGCTGGGAAAACAGGACGGTGCGTTTCATCGACCGGAGTTTCGAGAAGATCGCCGGACGCTATCGCCGCGCCCTGCATGGGAGCCTCGAATACCGGCCGGTGACCTATCTTTTCGCCGCCATCATCCTGGTCAGCATCTATTTCCTGTTCGGCACCGCCGCCAACGAGCTGGCGCCGCAGGAGGATCAGGGCGTGGTGATCGCCCAATCGATCGCCTCGCCCTCGGCAACCCTGGTGCAACGTCAGCTGTATTCGCGCCAGGTGTTCGAGGCCTATCAAAAGTTCCCGGAGATGAACAACGTCTTCCAGCTCGACGTTCCGGGCCAGTCGATCGCCGGCATGGTGCTGAAGCCATGGGACGAGCGCTCGCGCACCAGCAATCAGTTGCAGCCTCTGGTACAGAACGCGCTGAACAATATCGCCGGCACCAAGACCGCGGCGTTCCAGTTGCCCTCTCTGCCCGGCGGCCAGGGTTTCCCGATCCAGTTCGTGATCGGCACCACCAATAATTTCGCCTGTGCCGCCTGCCGCGCCGTCGCCTACGCGTCGGTCGATTCCGGCGGTTCCCGGGTGTTCACGTCGTCGGATCTGCTCGGTGCGGGCGCCACGACGCTCCGGGCGCGACTGATCTACGGCGCGAACGGCGAGTTCACGGCGGATTCGCCCGTGGTCGCCATGACGACGACCCAACCGGACGTGTCGCCCTGGCATTTTTCGGCGATCGGACCGCATGCGTTTTCCTCGGCCTCGTCGGTGGAGGACGGCGTGCATACGCTCACCGGCGACAATCTGAACCTGAACTGGCAGCTCGTCACCGGCGACGCGACCGTCGTCTCCCGGATACGCCGGCGTCCGACGTCGGCGTGGATCACGCAGTTCGACGGTTCGGACTACGATACCGGCTGGTCGGGCGGCGTGATTTTCCGCGCCGATCTCGGAAGTTATCCGGGCAGCGAGACCGGCACCAAGTTCGTCTCGCTGTTCAATTCGGCCGGCAACGGCATCTACCTGCAGGACGCCACGAATCTGAGCGGCGCCAACCTGCAGAACGGAACGAACACCTACAATTGGATGAAGCTGACCCGTACCGGGAACGTCTTCTCGGCGTTCCTTTCGGTGGACGGCGTGACGTGGAATGCCGCGGGCACGCGCGACATGAGCGCGCAGGGCTTCCCGTCCGCGATGTACGTCGGCGTGTACACGCTCGCCCGGCCGAGTGTGAACACCAACCCGAACACCTGGCAGTTCGACAATGTCTACGTCGGATCCACGCCCCCGGCACCTTCCCCTTCTCCCGACTACGTCGCGCGTTGGAGCATGAACGAAGGCTCCGGCTCGGGCGTCATCGATATAGGTTTAATGAAATTTGGGCAGCATCTCCCCATACCCAGAGGGTCACGGGGGAGAAGCAGAGGCATACCCACAGAATTGGGGTAAGCTCCTTAATATCGGGTGGCACGATGGCGGTCGACAGACCCGAACAGATGGAAAATCCGGAGGGCTAGCCTACGAGGGGCACCAATGTTCCATGGGCCAAAACATGATCAGAAGGGACGACCAATGAGGGAGGAAACTCCGAGGGCTAGCCTACGAGGGGCACACAACCCATGGTCACCACTAGTTTCCTTAAGGATAGTGGATTTAATATTGGACTAAAAGCCATATTAGTGTTCCCCTTCTGGCGGCCCACAGAGGCACATATCATCGAGAGACACGACCCCTCTGTCCCTATGGTGATTTAGAGGCATCGATGGGGTATGCCCCCCCTTCCCCGGTCAGTAGGTCTTGACGGTCGAAATGGAGCAAACCTCCATATTAAACTTCCAATTTCACCTATAAACTGAGATGGGGAGCAGATCGTATTACCTGAACCTTCCCCCACCCTGCTTGGGGCAAAGAAATCGCACTACGATACCATTCATCCACGACACTGCCAATGGTAGGCTAGTCATGGATGAAAGTTAATATGAGCCAGGGAGCCACAGAGGGTGTGAGACACAAATGCTTGGACGATTGGCGGGTGCCGTATGAGGGGATGGTCACAACCATAGACTTCGTACCCAGACTATGGGGATGACCTTGTTCTCTCCAACTCATGGCTGTGAGAGAAGAGATGATAGGGAAGCCACTCCAGAGAAAGGACGGAGATGCACACACATGTATGTCTCCTGCAGTGAAACCAATGATGAGCGCATGGTGCATTCAACATAGCTACCTCACTGGAAGAGAACCCTGAGGAGGGGGATAATCGTTAATGTAGCCCGGGGTTACCCCAGGGCATGCTCGGTATCAATCAAAGAAACCAAGTGTTAGACACGAAAATAAGCGTAGTAAAGCCGGAGAGATATTCAGACACAGATTAAGACCTATTTAAAAGAGGGATAAATGTACACATTGCATTCGGCCCGGCGTTGTCACACAAGATCATCCCATTACATTCTTTCACATCAAAAGATGGAGGGGAAAGAAAACAGCCAAAGGCTCAAACTAAGAGGGGATAAAAGAGGAAGCGGGCTCATATCATCACCCATTTCATTACAAGGCGCAGGGGAAATACTGATAGAGGGGTGGAGCTAGAAGATAGTGAATGGAGGTAGCGTTCTACACACCCACCTCTAATCTATCCCACAGAAATAGAGCATCGGATGGTGCACTTCTTCCCCAGCTTCAGGGTTCTTCGGGTGGATGGACGAGAAGGGTGGGGGCTCTCTAAGGCTCACTCCCAGAAAACCCTTTCTTCTTCCCCAATTTTCCTTCTTTCAGGTGAATGGCTTCTTATTTTTTTTGGTCGAAAGCCCCCTTCTTATAGCCTTAACTGGCATGGCCTTACCCGGAGCGCATATGGGCGCGTCGATTTAGCGAAGGTTGCCTCATGCTCGCCTGATTAGGAGATTTGGAGCGCGCCGGATTAGGTGTTTTGGAGCGCGTCGGACTAGGGGCTCCTCCATCCTATCTCCAGCATCTTTCAGCCCATTTAACTTGTCTAGGCCCATCTATGCTTATGTTCTTATTTTGTGAGGGTTGGCCAGTCATCCGGCTTGTACTCGTAATCTGAGGTTCGGCTTGTTTCTTCGGGGATGGTCCCGAGCATTCTTCCGAGCTCTCGGGTTTTGCTTTAGCGGTTGGCCGTTGGAGCTGAGCATCTTTTTTTTTCTTCTTTTTCTTTGGTATCATCTTTTGTTCGACTTTCGCCATTCTTTTTCTTCTTTTCTTTCTTTTCTTCTCTGCCGGCACAGGAGCACCCGAACAGAACTTAAGACCTGCAGAAGTAAAAGTCATGAAATATTAGGAATATTTTTAGTGTCAACAGATTCCTCAAGACTCATGATCTTCATACAAGGCTTTCTTCTGGGGTGGAGCTAAGGTTTATCGGCACTACTGAGTTCGTGCTCTACAATGCCCACCGTTGCCTCTATCAACTCGGCCTTCCTCGCCATCTCTTCGAGGAAGCTTCTCATCTTCCACCAATCAAGAGGAGAGAATTGGGCTCAAGTGGTGACAAAGAGGAGATCAAGATAATTCAAGCTCTATGGCGGGTCAGCAAACTTCATCAGCCCATGGAACGAGTGGAAGAAGACAAGGAGCAATGGAAGTCATATGTAATAGATCTTAGGAATTTGAGGCCCAAGGTGGCTCATTAAGCATGTAAACACACCTTCTTGAATGAATAAAAACTTGATTCCTCAATTGAGCCAATAAAAGTATTGAATCATTGATTAAATACCCAAAAATTTCTTGATTCTGTTTAAAGAACGCAGGCTCTGTAAGAAATAGCGACCGCAACAGGGTATAGGAATTCCCTAATTTGCGCCTCCCTCATGGGCGCTGATTCTTTTAAGCTTCAGCACTTCAATGCTGCCAAACGGAACAAAACCAGAGATGGTGCCTCTACGCAATGCCATTGTTTAAGAAAAAAATGCCCCCTCGCACAATCGCTTAACATCAATGCTGCTCTTCTCTCTCCTACCTTTTAGTGTGTTTAGATGATTCAAAATCCAAATAGCGCCTCTGTAAGCTATCGTTTATCTAGAAATAACACCCTCCACATTGTCGCCTATCATTAATGACCTTTGAATGACAACCTCATAATTACCTGACAGCTTCGATTTTCCCAATACATACAAAGAAACAGCACCCGTTTGTGCAATCGCTCTTCATGATATAATGCCTTTATACAAGCCGCTATTACTTAAAATCTCAAAAAAATGAGAATTTCCTTGAAATAATGCCTTCATGCATGGTCGTTTAATAAATGAAAGACGGCCTTCCCTAAGGTGTCATTTCATTTGAAACCACAAACAACAAAACCTCCCGTTAAGCCTACACCTTTCCACCTCCCCCATTCATTTTTTTGTGTCTCAACTCTCTTTCCCCCTCTCCATTCTGCAACTCTCACCGGCAGCGACCCCCTCATTCTCCCTAGCCATGGAGTATGCTGGCGGTTCGGGCTCCGGGAAGAGGCGATGGGTGATGGCACCCGCCGTCATCCTCCTTGACGACGAAGAACACGATGAAGGAGAGGCTCCCCCTCCCGTGGCGATAGACGCTCCGGTGGCGGAACACGACGGTGACAAAGGTGAAGAAAACGAGGAAGAAGAAGGCGACGAGAATGAAGGGGTAGGTGAAAATGAAGACAACGGAGGACAAGGGGAGGAGGAAGAAGAGCACGACTGCGACGGTGGTGATCGAGGTGAAGAACATGGTGGTGACGATGGTGACATTGGTGAAGGAGAACCCGGACCCGATGATGGCGAACCCGACGGTGACGATGTAGATGGCGATGATGGAGCAGACGGCGGTCACAGAGCACCCCCCCTCCTCCTCCCCGTCGGCCAATGCGAGAGGGTTTATGGACCCTACGTCGAAGAAGGTAAGTGTATTTTTATTTTTTATATTTTTTTATTTTTTCTGAACAAACCATGGACGAAGAAGCATAGAGGTGGAACAGTGAAGAATGCACAGGAATATGGTGACTATTCTAATGGCGCCATTCCTGGAATCGCGACCAGAGAGGAGTCACAAAAAAAATAAAAATAAAGACATTTTTTTATGTTTTTATAACAATGATAGCATGCTTGGCATTTTTCGAGATTTTTTCGGAGTTGATGTGTGTTTTTTTTAAATATAGCAATAAAAAATAAAAATAAAACCCTTTTAACCCCCACCCCCCTCCGTTCTCTCCCTCACTCTCGCATCTCACTCTCTCTCCCTCTCTCGTTTCTCTCCCTTCTCTCCCACCACCTCTCCGACGGCTGATGGACGGCGGCGGTGGGCAGGACCGGAGGATGGCGCGACGAGTGAGGTGTGGCGGACGCGATGGTGAAAGGCTGAAGGCGGTGGCGCGCACGCGGCGTGCTTGCGTGAATGGGGTCGATTCGCGCGGTGGTGGCGGTTTTGCGGTAATTTTTGCAACTGATTCTTCGTAAGAGGTAGGGGTAGACCCACACTACTCTCCCCATGTTTTCCCCTCAAATGCATTGAGCTTTGAGCGAGGGAGCGCGATTTACTATTTTTCAAGGAATTTCCATGTTTACGGACGTGCGATCAGATTGAAGCACCGAAATCGAGTTTTGTGTGTGGCATTGCGGTCGGGGGTGATTCCCTACGCATGCCGGTGGTTTTCGAGCCCAATGTCGTCCTTATAGGTGAGGGAATGAGCCTCTGGGGTGGTTCCCGGAGGGGACCCTGTCGCTGGGAAATGCCCAGTTGGGTGGCCAGCCTCCTAGCCGCCCAGGGGAGTGGGCAGCCAAGGTGATGGCCGCCCAGGACCCAAGCCCACTTGGGCAGCCAAAGGCCTGGACGCCCAGAGGTCTGGGTGGCTAGAGTGCTGGCCGCCCAGGCCAGGGAATTCAGCGGCCACTGGGTTGGCCGCCCAGGCCACCCTGTCCCAGGGTTGGGCGGCCAACCTCCTGGCTGCCCAAGCCTGTGGGAGGTCAGGGAGTTGGCCGCCCATGCCCTGTCAGCCCATGTTCTGGGCTTTTCGTGCTTCATGTGTTCGTGGTCCCGTCTGTGCCGGTTTCGCCAGTTGTCCATAGAGTAGTCACCCAGTCAGAGATCCTAGGGTGTTGTGCTTTACCCATAGCCACCTCGTGTTGTGTTACATGCGTACGGTGAGTCACGTACAGACCTAGGGTGCTTCGGTGGCTTTCCGTTTCTTAGTGAGTTCTCACCTTTTGGTGACTTTCCCCACTAGTCGTAGCTTTCCTACGTATGCGTGTGCAGACCCACTTGAGAGTGGTGGAGAGCTTTTCCCGGTGTGACAATTTTTAGGTTGGTTACCATAGGGTCTCTCATCTTTGTTGCCTGAGTATGGGCTGGGAGAAAAATCAGCTAGTGGATCTGACCTAGAGCACATGGTTTGTGTGTGCCCACGTAGTTGGGGGTGTCAGACACCGGATGGAACACCAGGTTCGACTCAAAACTATACATGTGATCAGCCGAGTTGGTACTGCCGACGTAGGGGGTGAAGCCCGTCGAGCACGACGGCCCCGGCGGTCTCGGCCAGTGCGGCGAGTTCGCGCAGCGAGGTCTCGGCCTCGTCGAGGGTCGAACCCGCAGCGGCGTTCCCGGTGTCGCTATTGCCGTCGTCCATGGCGGAGAGGTCGTTTTCTCTCGCGGCTTTGGTGGTATAATGGAAACCGGCGTCAGGCGGAGCATTTTGCCGCATTGGCCATCGAGACGCTGGAGCCGGCGGCCGCTTCCCGGTCGAAGGCGATGGCTTATAGTAATCTTTCGCAGCTGAAGATGTTAGCCAACCAGGGCGCGGAATGTATCTACTGGGGTGAAAAGGCGATAGCAATGGCGCAGCTGCTGGGTGATACGGAGGTCCTTTCGCATGCCCTGAATAACGTGGGGGATATCAAGATGGCCATACCGGAAAGCCGCGCCGAGGGGCAGGCGATGTTGGAAGAGAGTCTGCGGCTGGCCCTGGAGCATTCGTATCATGAGCATGCCGCCCGGGCTTATACCAATATGGGAAGCATTGGCTACCATATCCATGATCTCCATTTTGCGGCAAGGGTACTGGACGAAGGTATCCGCTATTGCGAGGAGCGGGACCTGGATTCCTGGGCGGCGTATATGGCAGCCTATAAAACGCGGCTTTTGCTGCGAATGGGCTGCTGGGATGAAGCCTGCGGGATAGGGCTGAGTGTCCTGGGGAACATGGGTCAGACGCCGATCGTACGGTTCAGCGTGCTGGTGATGCTGGCGACGATCCGGATGCGCAGGGGCGAAGCGGGGGTGTTGCCGCTGCTGGAGGAGGCCCGGCAGATCGCGTTTACGGCGATGGAGCTGCAACGGATCATCCCGGCGACGGTAGCCCTGCTGGAATATGAATGGATACAGGGAGAGCGTTATATTGCCGAGGAAGATATCGGGCGGACCGTGGAGATGATCCGGCAGATGGGAAGCGTGCATCCCAACAGCGAATTTTCGTTCTGGCTGCTTTTGGCGCGAGGGCAGGCGCTTGCGTTGGCGGAGGTGTATGCCGGGTGGGATGTCTCGGGCCCGGAGGCTGTGCGGCGGGCGGCGGATATTTGGGCGGAGCTGGGTTGCCGTTATGAGCGCGGGATGGTGCTGTTTGCCGGCGGCGAAGCCGAACGGCGAGAGGCGCTCGGCGTGATGGAGGAGATGGGAGCAAAGGCGGTGGTGATGCGGATGAAGATGATCATGCGCGCAGCGGGGATCAGGAACCTGCCGCGTGGCGCCAGGGAGGCGACCCGGAGCAATGTGGCACAGCTGACGCAGCGGGAGGTCGATGTCCTGCGGTTATTGCAGGAGGGGATGAAAAATAAGGAGATCGCTGCGCGGCTTTTTATCTCTGCCAAGACCGTGGATCATCATATCTCGGCGGTGGCTGAATGGTCTGCAATAAATATGGGCCGCCTCATTATAGAGTTGATTGGATCTTACTGTACTCAAAGAAGGCGTTCCCTACCTTATGCTTCCCAACTCACCAGTGTTTTCATTTATGCTGGAGTCAATTTGGCTGGAGAAGTACAAGTTCCAATCAGACAACATGATGTTTATAACAAGCACAAGCTCCTTACATCCTTCTCCTATTATCTGGGTCCAGATGGGGAATTGTAGAGGCATGTGGGAATGTTTAGAGAAGAAGAAGAAAATGAGGAAGAAGAAGAGCCCCAATAGTAGAAGGCTCAAGCCCAAGCCCCGCCTCTAGTATAGGTCGAGGAGTAGCCTCCTCCACCACAGTTGTTTGATCATGGGGTGCCACCTCAATTTTAACCCGGTGAGTCATCTACTCAACGGGCTAGACAATCCCCGTGGGATTTTGTCACCTTCGATAGGCGCCTAACTAGGATCAAGACCACTGTGGATCCCTTTGGGGAGTGGCTCTCCAACTTTTGGAAAATAATTGGGACTACCTTTGACACTTTTGGCAATATTCTGAACACCATGACTGGCCGGATGGACACTTTTTCCCATACTTTGGACAACCTTGCCAACCATATGTCCTCTCTCACTGCCAGCTATAAGGATACCTACCAGGCTTTTCATTCCAACAATCGCAGTCTACTCACCATTGACCATTGCCTATGAAATCAAGGCACCCTTCTTCAGTCCATTGATCGCCACCTTCCTCATGATGACACTTGTTTTGATGATGATGATGGCTAGAGGAACTCTGCTCCTCCTCCTTAGTGGCTGTCCTTAAGGTCTTCCAGTGTCAAATTGGTCTACTTATTCTTGTATCCCTCTCCTCTTTTGATGATGCCAAAGAGGGAGAAGTAGTATTATATAGATTATGCATGAATGTAAGTGTTTGTATATGTGTTTGCCATTGGCATTTGTGAGTGTCATTTGCATGCAAGTCATTAACATGGGAGTCATTTGCATTGTTCATGTGTCAAGGAGTCAGTATCTATGTCATGTGTCTTTTGTCAAGGGTCAATGTACGATGTAATGAACTTGGAATGAAATGAATGGAATGCACTTAATATTGGACATATATATTGGTTCTTCCCTTTCATTTCTTTTCATTTGAATTTGGTAAATATGAATGAATGGATTGATTTGGTTTGGTTTGATGGATGGTTTATTGTAAATGGATTGCCTTGCTGATTGTTTATTTTGCCTATCTTCCAATTGGTTCGATGTATATCTGATGGGGACATCGCCTCCCTTGCCCACACCCATGGCGCGTCTCCTCACCTCGGACGCATCTAGCACGGTCTTGTTATCTACTTTGAGTCATGTGATGTATTTTCTTATTTTTATGAGAGATTGATAATTGAGACGATCGAGATGATAAACCTTAATACTATCCGACGTGCCTTGTCAGGAAAGAATGCATTCTCCGAACTACGAAGATAGCGGTGTTGCATGATGGACGCTCTGCACGTACGTACGTCTGTCAATTATTATATGTAACCGGGATGTGCATGCCATCCAAGCATATCTATTCATCCCTCTCTTTAATCTTCCGTCACATGGTGATTGCATGCTTTGGATCAATTATATCATGTTTCGGACCACGCAACACCAGTAGGCAGCCAGATTGAACGGGATGAGAATAGAAGAGAGGAATGGAGAACGGGATGAAGTCGACACATTGAACGTAGATTTTTTTCAACGCACTCTTGGATTAGCAGTATAAGTTGGCTGAGCCTACGCGACATTAAAATACATTCGATATATATAGCTTTTGGTTAAATAAAAATGTCATAAACTTCTTCTTAATTATTGAAAAAAAAAACTTCGCAATGAGGACCGAAAGTTCGGTGGCCTATTCTGAAGATATAGATGTTTATGAGTCGACCTTAGGATGGTATAAAATTGAACCTCGTCACTTTTTTTTTTAGCTCGACTTGCCTCGTAGTGTATTAGGCTTCGATAAAGCTATATTAAAACCTAAAGCTAAGCTCAAGGATTATCAGGAAAATTAAATAGAAAGATATTAATTATGATTTCTCATTATTTACATATGCATTGTTATTATTTAGTCACATACATATATTGCATATACTAATCTACACGAAGTTGGGCCCATCCACTTGGACTTGTGGATCCATCCAAGTTGGGTCACACAAGGATAGGCCCATCGGGCTGGGCCCGCTATCCGATGGATGATGGGTACTGAGTGACGATGGGTACCTTAGCAAGTATGGTCATATCTTCTCATACTTTGCTAAAATTTTGAATCTTAATTATCAGTCACTAAGTTGTATGCAAGTTTTCATCAGCCAAGCCGGTCACAGGCTGGTGGGATGAGAATTATTTGGTTGGCAGATTCCAATACTTTTGGAATGTTGAACATATGCATGGGGAGATGATTATGGATTAAGGGAAGGATCAATCTTTGCAATTAGACCACATCCACACACAGGTTGGAGTTTAAATATTACACCATGTGGGGTACTGATGGTATGGTGTGGTTGTAAGTATGGATCAGTCCAATTTCCCTTTCCCCTCTCTCATGTGAGAGCACAGTGACAGTGGGGATGAGATCTCCTACATATTATTGTCTTCACTGATATCTATCAAAAGCATGGTGACAAGACCCATTTACACAAGGGTAAAGCTGAAAACTCAAAGAAGGGTACCCACTGTGCTGATGTTGCATGTAGTTCGATTTGATTCGATTTGGAGATTTTTTTTTAATTTAATTAAACTAAGGTGGGGCAGCATGTAGCAGCCCAGCCTTGGATATTTTATTTTCCCTGGGTCATTTTGTTGCTCACAGCCTTTGTTCATAATATCTACAATTTCTAGGGGCCGCTGCATCCCCGAAGAGATATCTTTGAGGCCGTGGGAGTATACTCAACCGACTCGAGTAGCATCGTCTCACCCTTCAGTAGGGCTAATTGCAGATCGTGGAACTCTAAATTGTGCCAGAGATTTGGGGGTGGGGGGGCCTTGCCAAGTCACTCCACCACATCTTCTATCTTGAAGGGACGCCTGGACCGACATCTCGATCTTCTTTTGTATTTTCTCTTCTTTTCTTGGAACCAGGGCCCGCGGCTGCTTAGACACCCAAATCTATCTATACCTGATTGGCTGAGGGCCCAATCCTCCCTTTGACTTGGGCTTGAAGCTGTCCATGCTTCGTTACGCTAGCGCTCGAAAAGAGTTGTGCACTGGCACGTTGAAAATCACCTTGTCGGGTGTGATCTTGGCCGGCTGGCCGTTTAAGAAAACCTGGACGCCTCCAATGAGGATGGACTTGCCCGAGGCAGAAATACAGCTTCGCAGCATGCTGACATTCTTCCTGGCCGTCCTCCTAGTAGCCGGGGTATGCTTATTTCTTGTATCAACATGGTGGATGAAGCAGTCCACCGCTTTCGCTTCTTCTTCAGTTGCCGCCTTCGCAGTGAAGGCAGGCTTCACCTCTCGGGCTTCCAAGAGGTCGACGAACATAACCCCCAAGAAGTTGGGGAAACCCATCATTGAGGGAAAATTGTCGAAACGGATCAGCACCACTAGATAGCCATGCTCCGCATGGCTAGCAACCACCGGAGGTCCAAACATGACTTCCATGGTTCCTTCAAGTTTGCTTCCCTCCTGCAATTTTAAAATTGAGAAAGTTACCATTTTAGGAAGAGGCCATGAGGCCACAAATCTCGGCGAAGAGATGAAAGGGGGCCACCCGTCCCACCGGGCCTGCCAACTTGTTGGACGAACTAAAATTATAATAGAATATCATGATATCTTTTATTGGTTTTATCATGCGAGGGCGTGCCAGTCATGTATGTGACGATGTGTTCAGGCTTTGAGACTAGAGTGGTATGATGTCCAATGTGTGCTCCGTCTAGCTAATCAGACGATTATGGGTATTGGGTCGGGACTGGAGACCCGTCGTGTCATAAATGTCACAACGTTAATTACATCCCCTTGGAGAGGAGAAAATCTTTGATTAGTCACCGAGAAATGGGGCCTCTTGGGCTAAGAAATTAGTTATGTGCAAGATGCATTAGAACGCGTAGAAATTTCCCATATGAGGAGTCAGAAGAATGTACAAAATTATATTGGTCGCATACTGATGGAATCATCGGTTCAAGGTTCAAGGTTTTCTCTAAGATTTTGATTTTATGTGATAATACGAGTGTCATCAATCTTTTTAAAAATTCAATCCAGCATTCACACACTAAGTGTATTTAGATTCATCACTTTTTTGTATGATCGTGTTTCCAAAATGACATCATCTTAAAATTCATTGGCACTGTGCATCAATTGACTAATATCTTTACTAACTTGCTTAGTAAAGATCTTTTTACAACCCTTCGCCGAGAATTGAGGATGTGCTCCTTAAGTGACCAAATTTTAGATCAATTCAAGGGCTAGATACATCAATTTGGGGACATAATTTCAATAAATAATATGCCAAACATTGGTTTAAATTCCATAGCATTGCCTATTGACTTCTCCTTAATTTTTGTCCAAATTAGTTCAGTGTCAACACCTGTGTCGACATTATTGCCTTTTCTTTTCATATAAAAAAAGACTTTTCCTAGACAAGTTTAGGTGGATTACTCTAGCCATTTCATTTGGTGTCACCCCATTTCTCTTCACCTTTCATTCTCTCTCTCTCTCTCTCTCTCTCTCTCTCCACGTATCGTCAATATCGTCGTCCGCATACCATGGCCTCCCTTACCTACAATTGACTTCTCCTTTATACTGTCATTTCTCTATTCTTCCCACGTCAATGCCTTCTTTCTCTTTACTGTGTCCCTCTCCTTAGACCTCCTTTTCATCTTCTTGTTCCATCTTTGGCCAACTACGTACATCTGGCTCAACTATGGCTCCACGACGTGATAAAGGGAAAGGTGTTCTGTAGTTATGTTCCACCTCAAACTGATAGTCTGACACAAGGACACTTCAGTCCTACTCACGTGCCGCTCCAAACACCATAAGGATGCTCCTACCCCCATCAACTCCGCTACAAGACACTTAGTATTTTCCTACCAAGACAACTGCTTCATGATTTACATAGGAGTTTAGCTTTCGCACTATTCTTATGGGCCACAACATCAATTTTGAGTATTTTGCTATGAATGGAGTTGATCTTTTCTTATTTTAATATGATGGATTGAATTCCATTTTTGACTTTGGAGCTACTCGTATATACCACTTTAGTTCAGCACTAGCTAGTTTTATGCTAATATGATATTTGATGTAGAGGATTGTGCCACCACTTTTGTAAAAGGTGATGTAGGACAAAAACGCTTCACCCCGTCAAAATAATCTGAGCTCTCATGGATATTTTATCAAACAAATAACATGCTCCAAATCTCTGCCTTTCTCCAACTATTTCTCTATTAGTCAGGATGTTAAATATCCAAGTCCAATTGACTTGCTTAAGATTATTGCTCGATCAGCATATTAACTATGAGCTTGCCCTCATATTTGGGTCTCTGTGCAATCGTAATAGCAGCAGTTGCTGCTGCACCAGATGATACGCGCATATAGTCTGTGATTCTACTAAGCACACAGATAAACACTTCGCAGCTGATTTATTGACGGATGGATAACATAGATGAACTTCAAATATAAACCACACGAGCAACCTACGAAAGGGGGGGTAAAAGATATGGAAAGTACGCACAGAGCAGACCACGGTAGACATGATGCTTTAGATGGTTTGGTCTGCTACCCACAGACCTACGTCCATCCCCCACTCAAATCTGTGTGAGACTTTCCACTGAACCACAGCTTAACCACTAATCCACAACTTTGGGGACGAATCCCTACAATCGCTGATCTACAGCTTTAGGGAATGAATCCCAGACCGCTGAGCCTCAGAGGTTGCTTAACCCGCTAAGCCTTACAGCTTGCTTAACCCACTAAGCCTCGCAGCTTGCTATCCAAGGAACCAATCCTCGCCGTTGAGCCTCACAACGTGCTGTCCAAATAGGAAACAATGAAGACACAACAGAAAGAAGTGAAAATGAAAATCAGGAAAGATGATATAGCTCTACAATGAGCAAATTGGCTTGGATCTGATCCAGAGGCCAATCACGATCAAATCTTCATGAAACTCTGGCTGCACACTCTTCCACTTCTCAGATGCTACACACTTCTTATTCTTCCTCTTACAATATCCTTCTTTGAACTCTCTCTTCTTTCACTCAATTCTTTTCTAATGCTCACTCACTGACTCTCCTTTTTCTTTTCTGATAGTCTCTTCTTCTACTTTGACAGCCATACTTCCCCTATTTCACTACTGCAGTAATCTCCCTTCTAAGCTTGCTATTCCCTCTCGTCTTCCACCTTTTTGATTAGTCGACTTCAATCCCCTTTTATCCTCGAGCATGAATCTTATGGTCCCTACAAGATTCTTTTTGGGGCGTATGGAGGGAACACTCCAGCCAAAGAAATTCTAGAAGGTGCTTTGATCTGAGAATCCACGTGTCATGTAGAGGTGGGAAGCTTTCCACGTGGCAGACCTTTCTGCTGGACTATTCACCTTGGATCACATGCCAATCATTACTCACCTAGGATCATGTGCCACTCACCTACTGTACCAATAATTGGTTGAACTCACATGTCTACCGTGAGTTCTCACGCTTCCATCTAGGTGACGCTACTGCCAACCCAGTGTTTGGCCGTTTGTCACTCTCAGTTGCTTAAGGTCTATTGACCTTTTTCATCTCAAAACATTGCTGCTGCTTTAATAGGAAATTTAGTTGAGTTCTGTTGACTTCAGAGAACTTTAGCTGGCTTGGACTCTGCTGACTTGGAGAATTTGGCTAACCTAGTGAACAATTGTTGGCTGTATGAGCATGTTGCTATTGTTGATCTGACCATAGGATTTGGCTACTGAAGCCCTTGAGTTCTTCTTAATGACAGCCTAAAGGACATGATCTTCTGACGTTGAAGTTGATGCAGTGAGCTATGACGTTGACGCATTAAGGCTTTGCTCTCAGAAGTATTTCATCAAACAATTCCTCTTCTTCATTGAATTGGGATCCTTTGGGCATGGACCACTGAACATTGCTAATCCATCTTGTAAGAAAGCATTTAGCTTTAGCTGACTTGATTAGAGTGTACTTGCATGTGGCTACAAGCTAATTCTTCACTAGATACCGTCAATTTCTTCTGTTGCATTGACCTGATGCATGTGTAGATGTAATATGCATCGACCTGTCTAACGAGTGCTCAAACCTTTTTGGCTTATGAGTTATTCTAATACCTTGACGTGGTTCTTGAGTGCACCAACCTGTTAATATTAAAGTACTTATGAGCTTCGACCTGATAAACATGAGGCTTCTTGATGCATCGACCTGTCTTGAGTGGTCAGAGCCTTCCACATGTAAGTTGGTTTTGCTACCTTGACCTGTCCCTTGAGTGCTCAGACCTTGTTAGTTGGAGCTATGTTCTTCTGCCTTGACCTGCCTCTTAAGTGCACCGACCTCCTCATAGATGTAGCACTTGAGTGTCTTGATGCATCGACTTGTCTCTTCATGATGAACTTGTCACATCGACCTTACTTGCAGAAATCGTTTCTTCTGCATCGACCTAATAAGCATAAAAACTCCGCTGCATCGACCTGACTACTTTAACCGTGGCCGATGCATCGACCTGATTGCTCTTCTTCCAGCGAGAGTCGACTTCTAGAGTCGACACTTTTTGAAACTAGTTCTGTCTGCAGAACTAAAGCCTGTTCTTTTCAGCATTCTACTAATCAACATTCAACCAGTTCAATCATCAACACATGGATGCAATCATCAACATCATTCCATTTTTAAAAGAACAATGCAACATCAATACATAAGTCTTCATCAAAACCACCTTCACACTCAGACTCATATGATGACATTCACACTCCGACTCATGATGAGTCATAGTGTTTGGCATCACCAAAATCATAGGGATACAACAATCTCCCCCTTTTTGATGGTGACAACACTATGAGTCATAAGAGTCACAAACCATCGTGCAATCATCATGATGCAGACTCAAATCAAACTATTCTCCTCCTTTGACGTCATCAAAAAGAATGAACATCAAGCTGATCATGCATATTATTTTCCCCCTTTGATACCAATTGATGTTAATGAGACAATCTCCCCCTTTGACAGAGAAGAGGGATTAGAATGGAAGTATATCAGCAAAAACACAGGGACAATCATGCACAAGTACAGGTCATGTGAGATTACATCAGTGAACAAAAACTGATATAGAATTGAAAATGCAGTGAAGTAGAATGAGATGACATTGGTAATCTCAATTCAATAATTTCAGCAGAGATAGAGACTGAACACAGGAGTTTCAGCTGAAGTTCCAAATTATTAGATAATTCAAGAAGGTTTTCAATGAGATACCAATTTCATAAATCTAAGAATAAAGATATTTCAGAATATTCAATTATAAGAGCTTATGAAGGAACTTTGTTGAATTGCATGGTTTAACTATGATGTATACAGAGTTTGTCAATAAAGTTCTGTACTCATATCTGAAATCAAATTTTAATAAAAATGAACCAAGCTCACATATTGAATATTTTGTTTAACCTCCTTCCATCTTACTCATTTAACTTTCAATGACCTCTTCAAAAATTACAAGAAATAGTATTGAGGTTAAGCATTCATGAGTATATCTGATTTTGTCCAGAATTACATCAATTTTTCTTTTGCTTAGCAACAATTTTTCATGTTCAAATTTCAGGAGCAATTGAGTTTAGTACACCCTTGTAACTAGAGGATACACGTTGTTCAGACGCCAGTATCCCTAAGCACTTGGAATGACTAACTGTCATGCTTCGATTTGAATAGAGATAACAGTTGTTTGGCTTTTCACCTGAGGCACAACACGTCTTTGGTGAAGTGACCCGGTTACTCACCACAAATCACATCATTGCTCTGCCGTCATTCACTAATATTGTAATAATTTTTCAGCAGAGGTAACTATGGCACTTCATGACATGCGTTATCTCCATTTCTTTGATGAAGAACCTAGTTTCTCAGTGACCAAGGTCATTGCTCTGACCAAATTTTATCTTTAGACATTTTCAGATCAATCAAGTGTTCAAGAACAATACTTACATCATGTATCTCAACCAAAGTAAGCCATGATTTTAAAAAAAATATTCAGATCTCAGAAGGTCTTACATGATATAACATGTGAAAGTCAGTTAAGATTTAATAAAAGAAGGACCCAAATATTTTCAAGTTTTTTACAACCAGCAAGTAAAATTATGATTATGACACTCAATAGAGTGCGCTTATGTCAACATAGTTGTTGCGACTAAGTGAAATAGCTTTGAGTTATAGACCCTACATCACACGTAGACATTTTCTTAACTACTCAAATATTTTCTACCAGAAGTCAATAGGAAAGGATGGTTCTATCTGCCAGAAATTAACCAAAGCATGGCAGAGGTGTTTGTCAGAGCGCTGGCACTTGAGGAAGATAATAGACTTTTTAGGAAAGTAGAATAAAATAAAATTTGATAATTTTTTTCTAGGTAGGTTGGAGAGCTGTCTATATAAGGCCTGGACATCCCACTTGTTGTCCCTCATGTAGCACTTTTTATCTGCCCAGAACGTCCCAAACAAGAACAGAGGAAGAGCATAGTAGTAGCAACAGGAGGAAGAAGAGCTGCAGGGAGGGGGAAGTGCTGAAAGGGCAGACAAGTCATCTGAGAGCAGGAAGATGGTGTTTATAGGTCATTCTGGGAGGCGACTAAGTGGAAGGGTAGGAAACAACAAAGATAGGATCTTTGCCATAGGTAGGTATTAGTTCAAAACCTAACATATGTCATTTGTTAGTCTTTTTACTTTGAATCTATTTTGATATGCAAACTGAATGTGGTTGTAAAGGGGTAGTGAGCATGCACGACAGAGCTTGTAAACTGCACCTAGCAGTATATTACGACATGCATACTATATTTGCTTCTTTTCTGATTGGTTGTGAACTTTAGTTGAGATATTCAAAATTCTACATTATGCATTTAAAGCGGTTCTAAGGAAAGAAAAGTGAAGATGATATAATAAAATACAGCACATGGATAGTGCCACCATAAAGTGGGCAAGACACCGGGTAAGTGTTTGCCCGAGGTGACTCTCATCCGATGATGGATGGATGGTTAAATCTGGAAGTCAGACCGAACGATGATCTAATAGAAGGTGGGGTAGGACCCCTGATCCTGTACAGTTGATCAAGATTATGGGTCAATGCATTGGGCCATCCATGGCCAAACTCGTGCCTCTGGATTGTGGTGGGTTTTAACTCCTTGTGTCGTGGATTAGATGCATATCCAGCAATGCACCCTATTAGATGATTTAAAAGATTTCATACAGGTGGGGTTTTAAATTGTGCAAATGAAATAATTGGATTGTCTGAGACCGGAGTAAATCGATGGCTATTTGTTACCAGATGATTTAATAAAATCTGACCTACAAGCCTCCAAATATTTAAACCCCAGAAATCCTTGTAGAGAAGGAAATAGCCCAATAAAAGAAGATCCGACTAACATCCGAGCAAAACTCAAACATAAATCACTAACTGCAACCTAGAAACAAGATCTCAATCCATCAGCTGATGTATAAATCAAAAAATATAGTGTCCAAAAAGATGAATTATGGATAAATGCAATGCATGAAGAATTGAATCAATTTGAAAGAAATAAAGTTTGGACCCTAGTTCCTAGACCTTTCAATCATTTAGTGATAGGAACTAGGTGAGTTTTCAAGAATAAAGTCAGTAAAGAATGGAAAATAATTAAGAATAAGGCTTGACTAGTTTCCAAGGGATACAACCAAGAATTTGGAGCGAACTTTGAAGAATCTTATGCCCCTGTTGCGAGATTAGAGGCTATTAGGATTCTTTTAGCATTTGCATGCTCGAATAAAATCAAACTTCAGTAAATGGATGTTAAGAGTGCCTTCTTAAATGGGCTAATAAAAGAGGAAGTCTTTGTGGAACAACCCCCTAGTTTATAAAATATTGACTATCCTGACCATGTTTTTAAATTGCATAAAGGCCTCTATGGATTGAAACAAGCTCCAAGGGCTTGGTATGATCGGCTAAGTGCATTCCTAAATGGTAAGGGTTACAGTAGATGTATGATCGGCCGGACTTTGTTTACCAAATTCTCTCATGGTCACATTATTATAATACAAGTTTTTTTGATGATATTGTATTTGGTTCAACAAATTCTGAACTTTGCACTAAATTTGTTAACCTAATGACCATGGAATTTGAGATGAGGCTAATGGGAGAATTGTAATTCTTCCTTGGACTATAGATCACACAGCCAGTCGAAGGGTGCTTCATTAGTCAGTCCAAGTACACCTTAGAGATCTTGAAGAATTTTAAAATGGTGGATGCAATGGCAATATCAACACCCATGGGAACAAGCACCTCACTGGATGCAGATGAAAGAGGTAAAAGTGTAGATCCAAAGACATATAGAGGTATGATCGGATCTCTGCTTTATCTAATTGCCTCTAGGCCAGACATTCAGGTTAGTGTGTGTCTTTATTCAAGGTTTCAAGCTAGTGCTAGGGAATCCCACATGACTGCTATAAAATGAATTCTTAGGTATCTTGTTGGTACACATAATTTAGGTCTATGGTTCTTTAAATCTTGTGAATTCAGTTTAGTATCATATTTAGATGCTGATTATGCTAGCTACAAACTTGATAGGAAAAGCACAAGTGATTATTGCCAATTCTTGGGAGGGTACTTGGTTTCTTGGGCATCCAAGAAGCAGTTAGTTGCCCTCTCCAGTGCAGAGACAGAATATGTTGCTATAGGGAGTTGTGGTACCCGGGTGCTATGGATTAAGCAGCAACTCCAAGGCTATATATCTTGGATGTGTTCCCATTTTGTGTGATAACACAAGTGCCATCAATCTAGCTAAAAACCCCATCCAATATTTAAGGACTAAACACATTGACATTAGGTACCACTTCTTAAGAGATGAGATTAGCAAAAAAAACTTTGAACTGCACTTCATTAAATATAAGCTCATGGAATAGAATTATTATCTTCCATATCCTTAACTTAATCGTGTGTGAATTTAAATGATATGTAACTTAACATGACATATCTAATATGCTAAATGATATATTGGTTCAATTAGAACCTGCAAACATCACGATCGAGGCGAAGATCGTGCATCCGGAACACGATCTTAGAAAGACACCATGATCAGAGTCGGATCTTCCAGCGGTTAAACATCTCGGTTAGAATCTTATATCCAGTTGTATGGATAGCATGCTTAATATTAAATAAAAATTGAGAAAAATGATATAGAATCAAAGTATACATATATCTACATCTAATTCACGCATCTAGTTGAGTTTAACCTAAGAGAATACCAACCTAGTGGAAGATCGAAGAGGAAGAAGAATGAAGAACAAATAACACTTCGAACACTCCTCCGAACTTCTAGATTTTCTCTTCTCTACAACCATCACTTTCCCAATGGATTTGTGCTTTGGAATAGGGAAGATCTCAGCCCTATTTATAGGCCAAGTCCCATAATTATTTTATTACTAATTTAATTCAATTTTTCACCTAATTATTTTTTCACCCACCCATGTTACTATTACACCAACTTATGTTGACAATAAATTCCAACATGTAAATGTTGAAATAAATCTCCCTTTATGACATAATCAATTACCTCATTTATTCAATGATATTTTATTACTAATTTAATTCTAAGTCAATTTTTCACCTAATTTTTCTATTTCACTAACTCATGTTACTATTACACCAACTTATGTTGACATTAATTTCTAACATGTAAATGTTGAAATAAATCCCCTTTTATGACATAATTAATGACCTCATTTATTCAATTAGGTAAGAAATTACATCATCCACTAATTAGGATTTAATTAGAGCTAATAATTCTCTCCTAAATCAGATGCTACAGTACTGCTACAGTATCGACGTCTTTGCCTTCTTAGAATCGTGCCGCAGATCTCTCCGTTCATGTTAACACATGGGATAGTGTTCGAGTTTACATATTCTACAATTTATAGACATAAATAAAAATATTTATCATTTATTTTATTTTCATCTTTCATTATGTTTTTCACATATAAATACATATATAAAATTTCGAGTTGCTATAGTCTCCTTGGCTTCCTTACGTCTAGTCCCCCTATAACTAGCCCAAGGTATTCGCTAACCTTTCGTCAAAGATTACACTAGCTAGTTTCCAAGGCCAGATTCTCTAGTTGATCTTCATATGACTCAGCAGATCCTACCGATGGTTATTGTAGGAACTATAACCCAACTAATTTTGATTAGGTTTCAACTAACCAACCTAGTCACTTCAAGTGACTTAGATTTTCGTGTGATTGCACACCTACTAGCATTTCTAGAGCTAGTCACCAAGATGAGAAGATTTGATTTACGTCAAGGCATTTTTGATGCTTATGGAAGAAGATAAAAAGGAGCGGATCGACGAGAAGAACAAAAGGACGCTGAAATCGCCACCATCCATCTTCCCTTCGACCTGACCTTCAAGAAATATCATCTATCAACTTGTGGAGATCAAGGGGATATATTTTACAGCTTTCATTTATCTTCCTATGATGTTCTTCATAGTTTACATTTCAATTTGAGCATGTTTGAACATTTGTCTTTATTTTCGGAACTTAGAGATATTAGGCGTGTGGTTTGATCGCTTGCGTGCGATCGTGTGTGTACGGTGTTGCGTTTGTTACATCGTGTGTGTGTGTGTGTTATTGATCTAGTCATCGAATCATGTTGGAGACTCCGTCTTCGTGTGTATGTTAGGGCGTGTCCCAGTGTGTATGCAGGCATCGTCCTGCGTGTGTGTTGGAGCTCGTCTCTGTGTTGGGGAAATATCACCGTGCTAGTTTTCCAGCATGTGAAGGGTTACCGGTTTGGTAAGGGGTGGACGTAGGGTGTCCATCGTGGTCTCAAATCACCTTAAAAACTCTCGTGTCTTGTGGTATGCATTGTGGTTGCGTGTTTCATTGCTTAATCCGCTTTCATGATCGAGTGAGTTCAGTGAGCTTGAGGGAATTTAGCTTACACTGCTTAGATTATTTTCATCAATCTCATTAATCCTATTAATTTCACTAAGTTTTAAATTTGCCAAATTGCGTGGCAGACAATTCAACAACCCTTCTTGTCTGCTCGCCTACCAGGGCCAACACAGAATTTTAAAATAAACAAGGAGGCTATGTGAAGCTATCAAAAGTCGAAAGCCTGAAATGCGTGTGTAGGCACTATAGTAATCCTTTGAGTGTTACTTAGAATGTATGCTTATCCTTATGTTTAGGGTCCATTGCCCATATACCTACACTCCCACACCACGGAGGAACTATCTCGAGTGTAGATTGTGATTTAAACTATGTGCTTAGGCTATGCGATGACCTCTCTACGAATACACATCTCCCTTAGTGGTGCTTCACGGGCCGCACTCCGTCCATAGATCAGGGGCGTCGTTCGTATCCTACCCCCAATAGAGGGGAAATATCTATGTATATTCTATGCATGTTGTTGATAAATGCTTGTGTGCTCCAATAAATAAAAATAAATAAATAAAAATAAATAAATAAAATAGAATAAAATAAATAAATAGATAATAATAATAGTCAGTAAAAGAATGTTAAACAGAACACAAAAGGAGAATCGGCGGGCGATCTCCTCGGCGCCATTACTCCTCGGCACCGCCTTACTCTCCTCGACGTCATTCCAACTCTTTTAGAAGAAAATCACGCAGAGATGTGCCCATCGGCGCCAACCCCCCATCGTAATTTCTCAGTTATTCTATCTTTCGGCTTAGCCATTCCGGCCAAAACCCGCTACAATATACTTCGACTATCTCATCGTTCGGCTTGGCCATGCCGGTCAAGGCCCGCTACCTTGTATCTCAATTATTTCATCGTTCCGGTTAGCCATGCCGGCCAAGGCCCGCTGCCTTATATCTCAATTGTCTTATCCTTCGGTTTAGCCAGTTCAACTCAAGTCCGCTATCACAATTCTTTAGCTATTTTATCCCTCGACTTAGCCATTTCGGACAAAGCCCGCCATCAGGGTTTTCAGTTATCTTCTCTTTCGGCTCAAGCCACTTTGGCCAAAGCTCGCTATCACTCATGTCAGCTATCTTACATAACGACTCAGCCTCCGCGGCTAAAAGCCCGCTATCATATAATTCGGCTAAACTACTTTTCTACTTTCAAGGCCCGCTTCCCTATCACCTTCTGGCTTTCGCAGCCTGCTATCCCTACTATCTTTCGGCTTCATAGCCCGCTTCCCTACTATTCGCTGGATTTCACAATCCGCTGCCTTGCTATATTTTGGCTCTTACAGCCTGCTACTTCACTGTTTCTGGCTCTTGTAGCCTGCTATCCTGATAACTCTGACTCTCGTAGCCTGCTATCCTGCTATCACTGGCTCTTGTAGCCTGTCATCTCTGGCTTAGCTTGCTAACTCTGGCTCTTGTAGCTTGCTATTCTGCCGTTTCTGTATCTTGTAGTCTGCTGTCTCTGGCTCTTATAGCATGCTATTCCACCATGTCTGACTTTTGTAGCCTGCTAACTCTGGCTCTCGTAGCCTACTATTCCGCTATCTCTGACTCTTGTAGCCTGCTATCTCTAGCCTAACCTGCTAACTCTGGCTCTCGTAGCCTGCTATCCTGCTATCTTTGGCTCTTGTAGCTTGCTATCTCTGGCCTAGCCTGCTATTTTTGGCTCTTGTAGCCTGCTATTTCTGGACCTTGCAGCCCGCTATATTGTTACCTTCTGGCTCTTAAAGCATGCTATCTTACTACTCTGGCTTAGCCTGCTAACTCTGGCTCTCGTATCCTGCTATTCTGCTATCTCTGGCTCTCGTAACCTGCTATTCTATTGTTTCTGGCTCTCGTAGCCTGCTATCCTACTATCTCTGGCCTAGCCTACTAACTCTGGCTCTCATAGCCTGCTATCATACTATCTCTGGCTCTTGTAGCTTGCTATCTCTAGCCTAGCCTGCTATTGAAAATGTAGCAACAATCTAACTTTGCATTCGTAGTTCTGGGGTTGAAAATTCATGAATGCATAGGAGGTAAAGCTAAGACTAAGTGCTTAAGGCTACATTCTCAAACTGGTCAACATCAAACCATACCTACCTTGACAAGATCTCAGCTAGCTCTCCAAGAGCATCTCCGCGACGCGCTCGCACAGGCGATTTGTGCTGGGATCTTCGTGCGCTTGCTCGTCGCCGACCTCCGCACTGGCCATTGCTGCTCGCATGCCGGCCGTCGGGGTTGTCTGCGTGTCGCTGAACAAGTCGATCATTCGACGAGATGAAGTTCTACATCGGGCAAGCCATCCAGGTGACCCGTGTAGCAGCCGTCGTCGTTCGGAAAGTGCATGCCGGTGTAGGAGCCGGTGGTCACAACCATCTCACGTCCCACGGTGATGCCCAGTGCGTTCGCGTGATTTACCAGCCACGGCAACAGGCGACGAGGGTCTCCGGCGGGATTGGTAAGGTCGCCGCGATTGAGTCGAGCTCCCCTGCAGGTCAGACTCGCGTTCACGGAGGTCCACGCGAAGTTCGGGTCGTAGCGCATTGGCTGACCCACCACGAGAGCGCCGTGATTCTGCAAGTCAGCAAGCTGAGCCAGCTTGTCAACGGCAGGCCAACCCTGATAGCGCGACGAAACGATCTCGATCGTCGCCATCATCTCGCCGATGTAGGCGTGGTTCAGGAGGTCGTGCTCGCGCTCGACTTCGATGAAGCTCTTCTTCGTCTCGCGCGCCTTCTTCAGGATGAACGTGAGGCGCTCGCGGTCCACTTCGTGGATCACGAGCTTTCCGATGTCGTGCAGCAGGCCGCAGGTGAACGCTTCCTCGGGCTTTCCGATCTTCCAGCGCTTCGCGATCTCTTCCGAGCAGACGGCGACCGCGAGGGCGTGCAGCCAGAAATCCTTCATCGTCAGGTGCTCGTCGCCGAACTTCGAGAACATCGAGAAGACGGAGAGCGAGAGGACGAGCTGGGCGACGGTGTTGAAACCGAGGAACGCGAGCGCCTTCTGGACGTCGGAGACGCCGCCTGGGACCGCGTAATAAGACGAATTCACGAGGCGGAGGATCTTCGCCGTCAGGACCTGATCCTGTTTCAGGATGGTCGCGATGTCCCCCGAGGTCGCGTTCGGATCCGCGATGAGGTCGTTCACCTTCATCGCGATCACCGGGAGGGTCGGCATATCCTGGAGCTTCGTCGTGAGCTCGTGGAACTCGGCCGCCGTCTTCACGGTCAGCTCGCCCGTATCGGCGGAGCCGCCGACGGATCCGAGCTTCGGGTTTTTCAGCGCAAGCGACATCGCGGGTCGTTTCCCTTCAACGTCTCATCGGACACATGCGTCCGAAATTTTACCCCCATTCAGAATCGCCCAAATTATTTACGAAACCGGCCAAGGACTTGACGCTTTCGGCGGTCCGGGCCTTCGTCGGCAGCCCTTTTATGACGCATTGCATATACATTTCCGCCGACCGAGACTCGGATTTGCGCTTGGGCTTTCCATAGCTTTGCGTTAGAAGCTAAGACCACCAGCTAAGGAGAACACTCAGATGGCATACATTTTCACTGAGAACTCGCTGGGCTGGCAGCCTGTGGCCACGGTTGAGACTTCGCAAAAGCATCCTCTCGGTACGATCCGTCGTGCCAAGGACCCGACCTATGGGGAAGGTGAATTCATCTATCTCAAGGGCGTTGCGAATACCGTTGTCGGCTCTGTCGTCACCTATAATCTGGATGACGGCAGCACGACGCTTGCGGGGGCGACGATTGATTTGTCGCAACGCTCCTCGTGGGTGGTGCGGCTGACGGCGGCGCAGGATCATCAGCATGAAAGCGGCTTCACCATGCCCACCGGCATGGCGGTCTCGCCGGAAAATCAGGAACGCCGCAGCTTCAATGCGCAGGTTTCGGCCTATCTGCCCAATGGCGGCCACGCCGATTTCGAAATCGCCCACAGCGACGTCGCGGTGACCACTGTGGTGCCCCAGGCCACGCTGCTGCTGAATGCCCGTTTCCTCGACGACGCCGTCAAGGGCGAATATACCGCCGACACCGCGATCGGACGCCTCGGCGCGCTGGCCTCCTACACCGCCCTGAGCGTACCGGAGGCCGGGACCTATCTGAATTCTTACGTCAATCTGCACGACCACACGGCCGATGGCAGGCTCTACGATCTCGTCAAGCTGTCGCCCGATGACAGCGTTCGCGGCGAGCTGGAGATCAGGCAGGAGACCGTCCATTCCTCCGCCTCGGCGGAGCCGGTCGACACGTTCGTCACCGCCGTTTCGGCCATGTGGGACCACCGCTTCAGCAATTCGCTGTCGATGGTCAACGCGGTCCGCTATTTCCACGGCGACATCTCGCAGACCGGACCCGGACTGGTCGGCGGCAATTTCCACTATTCCCCCAATGGCGTCGGCGACAATTCTTCACTGATCTGGAAGATCGGCAGCGAGGACAGCGTCCGCGCCACCTTCGCGCGCGGCCTCTCCCTTCCCTCGCAACTCGGCTTCGCCCAGCTCGGCCTTGCCGCCAACAATCCGAAAGGGGCGTCGCTGGCATCCAGCCCGGCGCTGATGACCTGGACCTCGACCGAGGAACGGGTCACCTACGACCATCAGTTCCGCGATTGGGGCGTGGGAACCCGGCTCAGCCTGTTCCGCCAGCAGAGCGAAGATCTGCAGGCGCTGGAGCCCTTCCAGCTTTTGTCCGGCGCGCTGTCCTGCGCGACGCCGACCATCCGCACCGCGGCGACCTGCCATGTCCTGAACGCTGTCGGCGGTGGCCTTACCGGGTCGGAGCAGGGTCTGGAATTCCACGTGGCCGAGTTGGGCGGCGAGGTGGCGGTCCCGGTGAGTTCCGCTCGATGCCGATCGCTGGCTGGAGTGGAGACACCTTGCTGGTGTTTGACCGTGGCCGATGAGTCCTGCGACCAGCGCGATCAGCGGCTGCAGAAGCACGACGTTGATGACCATGGCGACCTCCGTTCCGTTTTTTCCGAATCTATCGGAGAGCCGCTATTGGGCCGCCCCATTGCGACGCGAATGCGGCACGCGCGTCCATTGTCCCAGACTCGTCACAAGATCGATCGCGGTCCTGGGCGTCCGGTCGAGCGGAACCATCGTTTGCCGCGGTCCCGGAGGCGGGTGTGCGTGCGATCGGTGTCGCGTTCAACGTTGATGGGTCGCGGATGGCTGTGGCTGGTGCGTTGAAGCATGACGGTGGTGTGCACGTCGAGGTTGTGGATGGGCAGTCGGGGGATGTGGAGGCGGGGATCGCGTCTCTCGCGGATTGGTTGGCGGGCCGTTGGCGGTCGTTGTCGAAGGTTGCGATCTCGGGTCAGGCGGGTGCGGCAGCACTTGAGCAGGCGTTGCGGGACCGTGGTGTGCCGGCGCGTGTGATTCATGTGCTGTCGGGGCCGGAGGTGTTCGCGGCCAATGCGATGTTCTATGACGCGGTTCGGGATCGTACGGTGACGCATCCGAAGGGGAAAGCGTCTGACCTTCTCGAGTTGGCGGTGGCTGTGTGTGATCGGAAGTTCGCTTCGAAGGTGACGGGTTCGTGGCGGTGGCAGCCGACGACGGATGACGGTGATGAGACGCCGTTGGAGGCGGTCGGGTTCGCTCATTGGGCGGTTCGGACTGTGAAGGCGAAGACAGGGAAGGCGGTGTTCGCGTGACGACGGTGATCGAACATGACGCTGACTCTGCGGAGTTGACTGCGACTGCTCGTGCTGCTTTGTGGGGCGGGTTTGAGGCGTGCATTGCGAATGGGACGCTGGTCAGGTTCCGTGACTATTCGGATGGGCGTGCGGGTGTCCCGGATGTGCGTGAGGGGTCGTCTGATGAGATTCAGGAGCTCGCGAAGCAGTCTGTTCGGAACGTGTGTGGTGTGGTTGTTGACACTTTCGATCGTGGCCTGTCGGTGGTTGGTTTCCGGTCCCCTACTGAGACGGATGATGAGCCGGCGTGGGCTTGGTGGCAGCGGAACCGGTTGGATGCGCGTCAGCATGAGGTTCACCGGGCGGCGTTGACGTATGGGTGGTCGTGGGTTTCGGTGCTCCCGGATGATGACAGGGGTGGTGAGCCGGTTCCGGCGACGTGGACGCCGTTGAATGTGCATGCGGAGTGGGGTGATCCTCGGCGGGATCTGTTCCCGTCGCATGCGACGTTGGTGCGTGAGGTGACGCACTCGTTGTTCGGGCGTGGTTGGTCGGTGCTGCTTGTCGACGACATGTTGGTGCAGGAGGCGTTCGTTCCGAAGAAGAAGGGCACGTCGAAGCCGCGTGTTACTGATCTGGTGGTTGTGGCGCGCGCGCATCCTGCTGAGTATGAGGGGTGGCTACTCCGGTGGCCACTAGGCGGCTTTCGGGGCCGGGCGTACAACCCCGCGCATGAAGCTCCTCGGGCTCCTCGTCCTGGTCTCGGCGTGCGCGGCGACGGGCGGCGACGACGGCGACGTGTTCGAGCAGGAGTCGTCGGCCACGCGCTACGTGCAGATCCTCGACTTCGAGGGCATCGATCAGGGCGCCTGGTACGACGCGATCCACTCGCTGAACGCGCAGTTCGACGACGCCTGCGGCGACGCGTGGTGCGAGGGCGACTTCACGAACTACACGCCGCTCACGTTCGCGTGCTCGGTGACCTCCAAGCTCGGCAACGTCAAGGACTGCGCGTGGACGTTCGCCGCGTCGGAGACCGCGGTCGATCCCAAGACCGCCGCGATCGTCGACGATCGCCCGACGTTCGAATGCCACGTCGCGATGCAGACCACCGCGAAGCGGCTCGCCGCGATCCTCGCCGCGCCCGACTCGCTGTACGCGCCGCTGCCGGGCGCGCCGTCGATCGCCGAGCAGATCGGCGATTGCTTCGAGCGCCCCGTGAGCCTGCCCGCGGTCGCCGACGGCACGACCTACGTCGCCGCGAGCGACTACTACAGCGGCCCCGGCATCGACCGCTGGCTCGACGCGAAGCGCGCGGTCGTGCACGGGTTCGACAACATCTGCGGCGACACGTTCTGCGGCGGCGACTACGGCGACCTCACCTCCCTCGAGCTCGAGTGCGCGATCACCAGGTCGACCGGGAACGTGAAGAGCTGCGCGTGGGTGTTCGGCGGCAGCTTCTTCTGGGTCCCCGACGATCGCAGCAGCGAGCTCGTCACCGAGCACCACACGTACCGCTGCGACTTCACGATGAAGGGCACGCTCCCGCAGCTGATCGCGACGTGGACGGCCGCGGGCTCGCAGGACGCGATCGACCGTCCGCTGCCGGGCACGACGGCGACGGCGTACGACGCGCTGCTCGGCTGCCTGCCCTGACATTCGGCGCCGCTCGGGATATACCGCCGGGCATGGCGTACGCGGCCCTCGACTACTACGGCATCGACGAGCTCTACACGCACGAGGAGCGCATGGTGCGCGACACGGTGCGCGAGCTGGTGTCGACGCGCGTGATGCCGGCGATCGGCAAGCACTTCTCCGCGGGGACGTTCCCGCACGAGCTGATCCCGGTGTTCGGCGAGATGGGCCTGCTCGGGCCGTCGCTCACCGGCTACGGCTGCGCGGGCATCAGCCCGACGGGGTACGGCCTGATCTGCCAGGAGCTCGAGCGCGGGGACTCGGGCATCCGCTCGTTCTGCTCGGTGCAGAGCTCGCTCGTGATGTTCCCGATCTGGGCGTACGGCTCCGAGGCGCAGAAGTTGACTGTGATCTTGTCCCCGCCGTCCACAACATGAGACGCGGTGAGGATGAACCCATTGCCCAGATGCGTACCGGTGCCATGCCCTGCCCCTGCAATGACCTTGAGGTGCGGGGACGCGAGGTCGGGGACGTTGGCCTCAGCCGAGGTTATGAACCCGAGGGGGATATTCCCGGCATACTTATAGGTCGCGCCACCGAGCAAGCCAGCAGCAACGACCGCCGCCGCGATTGCGACGAACGGAGCGAATTTCATGGGAGGGTGCCTTTAATGGAGGGGGCAGGCTGGGGCCTGGAATTCTGCGTAGAAAAACAGGCTAGAACCTGAGATTTCAACCGTAGCGTTCGGCCAACTCCAGCACCGACCAGCTCCGAACGCTTTCGATCTGGCCGTCACGCAACGTCAATTCGTGTATGGAATAGGTCCACCCGGTCTGACTGAGCCCGGCGTACTGTTTGATCATCCCCATCGGCATAAAGGTGCCGCTGTTGAAGGACTGAAGCCCGTTGCCGATGCCGATCTTGGCGCGGCGGGCAAGGTGGGAGCGGTGGATATGGCTCCACACTACCGAGAAGGTGGTTTCGTTTAGAACAAGGTTTTCAGCGGTCTTGCCGCCGTATTCCTTGCCTGCCATGTTGATTGGGCAGTGGGTAAATCCGATGCCTTCGAGGAACAGCCACTCTCGGTAGTTCTTGATAGTCCACCCCATGCGGGCGAACACCTGGTCAATCTGGGTCGTGAACACACCCTGAGACGCGGGGTTGTTGGCCTCGTGCCGCCAAGCCCGGTTCTCGTGGTTTCCGTGAAGGTGGTAGCGGGGGATTTCATCGGGCGACGGAGCCGTGTCGTGGAAGGCCGCATAGGCTTCCGTGAGGCTATCCACCTCGGCGGTGAAGAATGGCCGCTGGCGGTCGTCTATGGAGCCGGGAAGGGCATGCCCGGATAGGCTGTCGAGGTCGAGGCTGTCGCCAAGGTCAACGATGAAGTCTGGCCCCAGTTCTGAGGCGAGCAGGCCAGCGTGTCTAAATCGGGACTTGTCGGGAATGTTGGGCGCATCGTGGGCGCATCCCCAGACCAGCACGCGAACCGCCTTGCCGAACTCGTTTGGCATGGGCTGGTAGACGGAGCGCGCCGGGACGCGAATGCGGGGCTTGATTGTCGGGGCCGCCAGTGTCAGCCCGCGTTCGTTCGCATAGTCGATGTGCCCCTTGAAGGTACTGATCGCCATGCCGATTGATCGAGCGGCGGCGGCCTTGTTGCCGGAGGCATCTCGCAACGCCTGAAGCGCTACGAGGAGTGTGGCGTCATCAGGCGGGGTGTTATCTCCCATGGCCTTATGAGCCCTTCCAGAAGTTCAACCCGCTATTCACCAGCCAGAAGACGACGCCGAGGTTCATCGGCTTATGCGCGTAACTGAGCGCGCCCCACGGGCCCGTTTTCCCGCCGGCGGCGATCTGCCCGGCGAACGTGTTCTGGCGGATGATGTCCTTGATCGGCGGGATCCGGGCGTCGTAGCGGACGTCGACGGGTTTCCCCTGAATGTCGGTCTGATACGGCGGGTTCACCGCCCACGGCGAAACGGAGTGCACGCGGCCGTCGGCGAAATCGAGCGGCGCGCCCCGATCCGGGATGAAGATCGGCGAGTAAAACGCGGTGATCCGGACGGGACCGGCTTCGATTTCCTCGTAGAGTCCGAGGAGCCCGACCTGCTGCGGGCGGAGGTAATCCCAGCGAAAGCGCGGCTGGAAGGCGCCCGCGCCCCAGGTGTCGTCGAGCGCGCTCCAGCCGACGAGCTTCCGGCCGAGGCTCGTGCGAACCGGCTCGAAGAAGGTTTTCGAAGTCGCGAGGTAAGCTTCCGGAAACTCGACGAACCGGTAGCTCGAATCGTCGAAGCCGATCTCGGCTTGGACGAGGGCGCGCGAATCGAGGACCGTGCTCTCGGTCTTCGTATCGAGACCGAGGTCGAGCGCGGAATAGCTGTCCTGGCGGCCGGCCGCGCCGAGGCCGAGGTAGTTCGAAGAGCTCACGCCGATGTGGAGCGCCGCCCGCACGTCTCCCGCGAACGCGCAGCACGCGAACAAACCCGCGATCGAAATGAGGCGGAACGGGAGACAAACCGTCACGAGGCGGGTTATAACGTGACGCGTTAACCCTTGGCAAGCCGCGCGGGCCGATTTTTCCCTAACGAAATCAGTGATTTGAAAACTTACCCCCGTAGTCTTCGGCATGAACGCCGGGTCTTACCGAGCGGACCGCGGAAAGGGAAAGAAAAACGCCCGTTCGGGAACGCGGAAAGGGGCGCCGAAATTATTCCTAACTCCTCGAATCGAAGGCATTTTTTCAAGCGCCGAGCCGAAGATCGACCCCTCCCGCTAACGCGAAAGGTCGAAAACTCCCAGATCACCGGCGACCGGAACGGAAACGGGGGACCGGTCGATGACCGATCCCCCGCTCGATTTTCTCTTCGACTCGAATCGCGTCGAAGTTCGATTAGCGCTTCCGGTTTTCGAAGATGCTGCCCCAGGCGGCGCCGCTCTTATAGCTCTCGACGGAGTCGGCTTCCGTCGGAACCGTTTTGTGCTTCGCGAGCTCGTCGTCGCTCAGCGAAGTCGACGTCCCGTCGTGCGAGAACTGCACGTCCACTTTCGGGACCCATTCGCCCTGCTTGTTCCGATGGTAATTCGATTTTTCTTCGGTGAACTTCTCGCCCTTGTACGCGTTCCCGTTCTTCGAAAGGATCTCTTCGAAATCGAGATCGGACTGGGAGTTGATCATCCCGACTGGTGATAGTCAAACATTGTTTCGAATTTAATTTCTGAAATTTTATGTAATTGTTAGAAATTAATATAAACTTTATGGGGTTCAACAGTCCTCTATTGAATTTTGCATTTGTGAAGAGGCCCTTGATGTTTGAATATATGTAACACCCCCCAACAAACCCCAAAGTTTGCTTCCTCTTTGCATTTGACATCAAGGTTAACACAACAATCCAAAATGGGGGAATATTGTTCGAATATTTTCATTGCTGTTGGGCCACCCTATCAAGGAGGGAAGGCTGTTTGGTAATGTTAAGGAAACTTGTATGTAATCCTTTGGACCAACAGCTTTACTCTCTTTTGTAGTGCTTTCCCATGGGTTGCTATGAAGTATTATTCTTCTAATATCCATTTAATATGTTGAACTTAGGTTCAGAAACAAGTTTTTCTGGCTCTGATTCTGATAAAATTAGCTAGTAACAGAACTGGAGTTGGAGTCATAGGTTTCTTATTTCCTCTTGATTTGTTAACAAAATTGAGATCAGAACTGGATTCGTCCAAAACCATGTCTAGAAGATCATGCATATCTTATAGCAGTTGGACGAAAAATCATTCAATGCCTGATTTTAACTGAGAGAGCAAAGTAGGTGCGCCAGGATTGAGGGGGCCTTTATAGGGGCCACTCCCTGTCTCCATGCTGCTTGACATCTCCTCGTTTGGCATGCATGGGACAAATGCTGTTGTTTCCCTTCTGATTCTAGTATTCTTTCAGTGTATTCTGATTGAAATCAGAAATAGATTTAAGATAAACATGAATTTACAAGTCTTGTCTTTTGAATCAGAAATGGATCGGAAACTTGGATTGTCAGAACTGTTTGCAGCCTAGTGAATTTATGGCTTGCTAAACTACGTCTTAGTACATGCAAAACTTTTTGTCAACATCCTTACACCCCTTTCATCAAAAACAGTATATGTGCTCTCTGCTCATGTTTAATTTTAGTCTTATGCATAGAGATATAGCAGCTGTAGTTGACTGAGTCTGTTTTCTTGTTGCCATCCAACTTTTGTGATTTTCCCTATGCTCTCTACATTAGTAGAAAAGTAATAGAACATAAATCTGTCTCCTAACTTGTTTTCATCTGCAGCGCTAGGAGGCTATGATCGAGGTTTATATGTTGAGAAATGGACAGCATTTGTAAAGGTTTTTTTTTTCTTTCATGTGCTTTGCATTTGTTGTGATCCGACCACTTTACCATGAACAAACATTTCTTTGTGGACTAATCTTAGCCAAGGTTTGACGGCCCGGCCGTACCGGTACTTTACTGGCACAATACAATATGGCACTATACCATATTGTACCGTAATGTGCCAAGTATATAATAAATATTTATTATAGTAAAATATAAATTGAAATCAGATCGCCCGCCGCACGGATGATCGTCGGCCCGCCGCAGAACACCAGCGACGGGTCCAGCCTGCGATACTGCATCCCCTTGAGCGCCTTCAGCGCCGGATGCGCCAACGCGCGCTCGTCCGCCGCCGCGAGCACCAGTTGCGGCGGATCGGCGAGCACCTGTTCGAGCGGGAGATAGGCCCCCTGCCCCAGCCCGCGCGCGGCGGACTGGCTGGAGAAACCGGTGCGCTCCATCAGCTCCTTGAGCTGCTGCTGGGCCTTGTTCCTCTCCGTCCAGAAGGCGCTGTCGTGGATGCCGCCGGCGCTGGTGTCGTATTGGTCGTCGAAGGCCTTTTGCAGGGAAAAAATCTTTCGGTATTCGTCTTCGGAGGCATCAAAGCCGGACAGTTGCCAGCGAAGCTGGTTCGCCGTCTGCGACTCATGCATCTCGTAATCTCGGAGTTCATTCGGTGACAGGAGGGCGGCGATATCTTTTTCCTGCTCCTGCCGGAGGTAGCGCAGTTTCTCCTGGTCGGCGGGGGTCGGGAAGCCCTGCTCGTTCATCTGCACCTCATTGATCAGCTCCTGGTAATCCTGCTGAATCTGCGTGAGCTGGCGGCGCTTCGCTTCGGGGAGAAAGTCCAGTTGAACGTCCCGTCGTGAATCGGGCGCGGCGCCGAGCACGCGCTCGATCTCGTCGTGCTCTTCTCTGTGCAGCCGGGTCAGTTCTTTGCGCTGGGCGTCGGAGAGTGAAGGCCTGTTCCAGCGTGAGGTTTGCCAATACTTGGCGGTGTTGGCGGCCGGCGACTGGAGGGCCTTGTAGCGGGGCTCGTAGCGCTTGTGGATGCGCATGATGACGAGGGAGCGCACCACGTCCTCGGGCAGGCCGGCGGCGCGCAAAAAATCGCGCAGGGCGGCGGGATCGTCGTTGTTAAGGGCTGCGGCGAGGGAGTGCCCGGCCTCCGAGGTCGCGACGGCGCGCGCGCCGGAACTCGCCCCGACCCAGGTCGATGCCGTTCCCGACGCAGCGTCCGAGGAACGCCGCAAAGTCACGGTCGCGACAAGGCCGGCGTTGGCAAGGAGGGAGGCGACGAGAATCAGGGGCAGTGTTTTCATCGGACATGGGGACGGGGCATCGCAATGAACAGGAACGGGCAATGCGTTACCACACCGAATAAATGCACCGGGCGGAGATGATGGCGGACGCAAGGAGGCCCAAGGCCTAGAGTTAAGAATGGAGCAACACTCAAGGCCGGGCCGAAAAACAGGCACTCCTTTTCGTGCCCGTGCGAAACCATGCCACGAAGGCGAAGGCATCGAGTTTGAGGCGAACGCGCTGCAAGTCGCGCCCCCGGAGGAAGGGAGGGGCATGGTGCCGTGTAGAAAATCCTTGCGCCCGGGTGATTGAGAGGGCGGGTCCGCCCGGGTGCGGACGGCCCCGGGCGGGTCCCCCCGCCCGCGCGCGGCAGCGGGGAGACCGCCCGGGAGTCCTTAAACCCGGGCGGGTTTCTTCCTCCCCGGGCGGTCTTCTTCCTCTTCCTTTTAAGTGGTGTACGGAGGAGACTTGACGTTGACGTCGCAGCACCTTGGCTCCGCGCGGAGAGGAAAAGCACCGTCCTCGCCTTTGTTCGTCGTCTTGCGTTCATCGCTCGTCCACCGAAGGAGGAATTTTTGATCCCGGAGAACGTGATACACGTCGTCGGGAGCTTGAAAAAAGGTGTGCGTAGCACTTTCTCTGTCGTAAAGACTCCTTTTTCCTTTGTTTAAACCCGAAACCACATGGCCGGCACGGTTTTCGTGGATTTACTGCGGGTTATCTTTTCTTCCGCGTAGCGGAGCGTATCGGGCTGAGCCGACACACTAGATGCGGAGCTTGTGTGCACGTATACCGTATATTTCCGGTTACAACAAGTGCCCCCCACGGGATATCCGGGTCGGCCGGAGGCGGAGACGGGTGGCCCGTGTATTTACATAAATATTGTAACACATCCGCTGAGGGAGTTGTGTCGGGAGCGTAGCTTTTGCATAATCCCTAATGCATGTTTATTTCTCCCCCTTTTTTTTTTGAAATCCGCAGGCATGGCTCGCCCGAGTCGGAATCGCGGTGCCGCACGGGACTCGAGGGCGACTGGCCCTAATGAACATTATGTGCAACGGACTGACAAGTCCATGCCGCCATTGCCTCCCCGCCGCGTCGTCTCTGACAGTTCTGACGTGCTTGATCAAGGCACTTCTTGGGTCGCTGAAGGCCCGACGGAGGACATCCCTGTTGGCGAGGGCACGGTCGATGTTTCTCGGATTAGCTACCGAGATGGGCTTTATACATACGACCGTTCCGGGGGATATCCGTCTTACTACCCCGTGGACCGGCATCTGATGGCTTTCGTGCAGAGCTTTGTTCCCCCAGGATTTGACAGAGATGACCCGTCTCTTCCAGATCGGCGGCGGCGACTGGAGGGTGCTATTCTGGCCGGCAGGGACAGCATGGGAGGCACTTGTTCCTACTCATATCCCAGCTTTCCTGGGGGATTTATACGGCAACCTCAGTTTCCTGACAACAAATGGCTTGGGTTCTACAAAGAACCAACTGCTGCTGTGGCTAGGTCGGTGCCTTTCTCCCCGGCAGTATGGCATTTGGCAGGTCATCATAAAACCGTCGATGGAATGACTGACGGAATGTTTCTAGCTCCCTCCGGGGGGTGCTTTGCTCATGACGGCTACGATCATATGTGCATGCTGGAAGGGATCCTTTCACTGAGGGTCCCTAGTTGGTATGGGAGTTGGTCAGTTGTTCCCTCCCACCGACGACACACTGCGCAGCTTATCTGACGTACTGGCTGTGCTCCTTTGCCATGCCGTACGGAGACGAGACTGTGATCCGTCCGGATGCCATTTACCCTGCGTGCCAGCTGGCGTGGGGTATCAGACTGTCATTGTGCCCGGCCACCCTGTGCCTGATTTACAAGACCTTGGGCGACGTCAGCACGCATCAGTTCCCGAGGCAAGCTCGCTACGTCTTCCCGTTGCATTTTTTCAACGCCTGGGTGTGCTCCCTATTCCCCGAGTACGCCCCCCGGGCCATTCAAGACTGGGGGCTCATGCCGAGGATGCTGGAGTTCGCCAGCGCAGAGGCGGGCGTCACGACAAAGCAGCTTTTTGATATTCGGGGGCGGCTGACCGCGGTGCCGCACGAATCTGCCGGGACAATTTATTTCTGGAACCTGGCCAGCCACTCCAGTCCGTTGGTGAACAGCAAAAGGGAGTGCCGAGACGGGGAAGTCGAGAAGTATGTCCACCCCATTAGCCAGGAAAATGTCACCCGGCCGCTGCTGGAGCCTGAGCTGCGAGAGTGGGCCCTCTCCATCCGTCCGAGCGTGTTGCCGTTCCGCAAGGGGGATGTTGTGCTGCTGGAACCATATTATCCCTTCAGATTCGGCCGCAACTTCGGATACGACCAGCACATTCCGACGCATGGCGCGCAGTTCGGCCTTGCCTCTCGGAGTCTGCGGGGGACCCCGGTCGCCGAGCAGTCGAAGGTATGGTGGGATTTCTTCCACCGGGCCGATACTGCTAGTTTCAGAGTGCCGACTCCGGGCCGTGTTCCACGAGTCACACCCGAATACATCAAGTGGTGGAACGCGAGGACGGCCTTCTATCGGGCCCACCGAACCGATTGTTGGGACGGGGCGGAGAAGAAGTTTTTGAGTCGACAACCTGTGCCGGTCCTTGACATTGAGCCGGAGCATCTCCTACGCCTGTGGCAGGGCAAGAATAGGGATGTGGCGGACTATATGGTCGCACGCAGGGCGGCCAAGGAGAACAAGTCAGCGTCGCAGGTCAAGCTCCCCCCTGTGGCGCAGGACGATTTTAAGAAAACTTTGCGGGATCTTTGTCGCATCGGGTCCGACCGTTTGGACTTAATCAATTACCCGATGCCGGCGGAAGAAGAAGGCACCCCCGCAACGAGTTGGCGACCCGAGAGGGATACGCTCTGCTCCTACCGCACCTTCGTGAGGAGAGACGAACGGAAGCCTCAAAATTACGCCGACACCACTTGGCTGTACGTCCTCCTGCGGGTGCATGGATTGACGATCGAGGCCCGGCCAGCGGCCGTCTTGGGGCAGCAGCTGCACGTGGCCTTCCATTATGCTGAAAGGTGGGGGATGGACCACTTCAGCCTGTATTGCCACAGGACGACTTGGGAGAACGAGGGGGCAATGGCCGAGGGCGGTGGAGCAGGGCTGGACACTCCCAAGCCTGCGGCGGCTCCTGCGCCTTTGGCCGGCCAGGCAGCACCACCGACCGCATGGGGACGGGCACCGGCCAGCTTCAAGGACGAAGCAGGTGGCAGGTTCGAGTTCGGAGTCCGACCAGCTGCGGAAGGGGGGGCTGCATGGGGGAGAGCAGGATTCCCCTGCGCAGTGGAGGGAGCCGTTGCATGCGGGCCACCAGCCGGGGGGGAGCATGGCAGGGGCTCGACGCGAGCAGAGGAGGTCGGCACGCACAGCTCCACAGCCGGAGCAGTCAGAGCACCGGCCGGCTGAGGACCGGCCAACCGGCCCTGGTTGGAGGGCTCCGGCGCGCGCAGCACCGCGGTCGAAGGCGTTGAGGCAGGGGGAGGAAACGTGGAGGCAGAGGGGCTGGCATGGGCAGTGGAGGAGATAAACGAAGGAGGCCTACTAGCGGGCTCTGTAAAAAACAGAGCACCGTTTTGGGCTGGTGTCCCGTCGAGAGTGGAAGCAGTCAACGCGGAGGGGCCGGTTGACTGCAGGTTTACGTGGCAGGGGGGGAGCGAGTCCGCAGAGGGTTGGTGGGAGATCAACGGCTGGGAGACGATGCCAACAGGTAGCGTGTGGGAGTCGGTAAAAACGTGGCAACCCGCCGCTGGAGGAAGGGGTAACAGGGTGCAGTTATGGTCGCCGGCGGGAACCGAAGATGCTGACGGAGAACCGGCGTGCACAGGGTGGCCAAGGCAGAATTGGTCGCCGGCGGGATTCGAAGGTGCAGACGGGAAGGAAACGCTGCCGGTCAAAGCCGGAGCACCCGGAGGGAGGGCCGCGGACGCAACGGCCGGGGCAGACGGGCCACCCCCGCCTGAGAGAGATCCCTCCACAGCAGGAAGGGGGCGCCACGAGGCTTCTGCAACGAGGCCACCGGCGACGCACGGGCCCAACGGCGAAGCTGAGAGGGACGCAGGGTGGGGCCCAGCTGAAACAGCGCCATGTGCCACCGGAAAGCTTCCCCCGACCGAGCTCTTCGCAACCGCGCCGTAGCGAGCCAGGACTGGGGCATCTACCGCCGCGCCGCCAGAAGCAGGGAGCTCCGACGGAGCAGCGAAGGGGAGAGTGGAGGGGGGAGGCATAAAGCCCCCCCCCCCACCGCCGGCCATCGCCGGAGATCAGCCGCAAAAAGGGGTCAAGCCGCAGGGAATGGGGTTCGGACGCGGGACGGGAGGAGGGAAAGCGGGAGGAGAGAGAAAGGCATAACGAGAATTGAGGCCTGTCTGAAATTTCAAAGATTACCCGGGCCTGTCGGCCAAGGTTATAGACTCGTTGAATACATCAGTGTAGCGCGCGTGCCAGTAAACACTCCCAACCGGCCACCTCTCACCCACTACACCACAGCAGCCACCCCCCTCCGTTCCCACACACCAAGCTCACCTCCCTCTCCTACTGCCAAGCCTCCTCATCCGCCACCCCCCGCCTGCATCTCCGACCACTCCGGCACCCCACCGACGCTGCCACTGTCACCTCCGGCACCTCCCCACCTCTGACTGCCGCACCCCGACCGCCGCAACCCTCTGCTAACACCCCCACGACAGCCACCCCGACCACCGGACGCCCTCCGCCAGCTGCCATCGTCTCCACCGGACACCCTCCACACCACCGTCGCCTTCCTCCGACTACCCCCCCTCCTCGGGCACACTTGCCGCAGCCACCTCCTCTGCAAACCTCACGTCCTCCTCACACCAGCCCTCCCTTCTCGCCACCTCCGGCACCCTCCTCTCACCTGCCAGCCACCGTCGCCGGCGTCTCACCTCCACCACCTCGTCCACTGTCATACACCGCGCAGACACCCACCCTCACCACCGTCGCCCTCTCCCCTGTCGAAGCCGCCGTCGGTGAGCCCTCAACGCACCCACCTCACCGGCCATCCCTTCACACACACCCACGACCGGCCTCCCGTTCCCCCTCTCCCCCCTCTCTCTGTTAACCCCGTCACCAGTGCTGCACCCCCCTCACCGCCGACGCCCTCCTCTCCTCAGCCGCGTCCGCAACCACCCTCCTCCTCCGTGCCACCTCCTCTCCCTCCCTTCACCACCTGCAGACCTTCCTTCCACCACCACCTCCCTGCTAGCAGCCCAACCCACCCGCCATGCTCGCCTCTCTCTCCCTCTGCTAACAACCTCCGACCTCTGCACCATCCCCCCTCCTCGCGGCAGCCTCGCCTCCACCACCGCCTGCGTCCACCGTACTAGCACCGCCTCCTCGTCCTTCTCATCGCCGCCTTCCCATCTCTGACCACCGCACGCACGCCCCCACCTCCCCCACCTGCTAACGGCCCACCGACACCACCTCCCGTCGCACCGCCACCGGACGCCCGCCGCGACCACGCCTCCGTCCACCGCGAGACCACCCCGCTTCCACCTCCTCTCTCACGCACACGCGTCCCGCCGCGGGCCTCTCTCTCTCTCTCGCTCCTCCCGCTCCTCACGCTCGCGGGATCTCTCTCTCCTCCCTTCTCTCTATCTCTCTCTTCCTCTCTCTCTCTCTCTCCCGCTCGCGGGATCTCTCTCTCTCCTCCTTTCTCTCTATCTCTCTCTTCCTCTCTCTCTCTCCACGCGGGAACCCCCCGTGGAGTCTCTCTCTCTCTCTCATCCCGTCTCCTCTCTCTCTCTCTCTCTTCCTCCCTCTACATAATATATATATATATACATATATTTTATTAATAACTTCCTATCCTCTCTCTACAGCATACCGGGCCGTACTCGCAAGTAACAAGTCATAGAGTCAAAAATGAACGGTTGACAGTAAGCCGTTCGAGAGAAGTAGTCTATAGAATGAATATGCATATGGATAATACGATTCTAGAGAATCCGTATTTAAGCATCACAATAAGTCAATTTTTAATAAAAAGTGTATACAATAAGTTTTACCGGAATTTTTAATAATCATCAATCAACAACATTTAATTCCGGGCTCAAATATGACCGAAGATCAATCAAGGACAATCGGTCATTTAGCAAGTTAAAGTGATGTCGGTTGGGCTACTCATACGGTTAACACACTCCGTATAAGTTTAAGTCATGCCCATTTGTGGTTTCAAATGGCAAAACGATGAAAATCTACATTATCTATTAGTGTTTGTAGTCAAAATTACTTCGCGGTAATTAATTATGGTCATGGTAGCAATTAGGAACTTACCGGATGGTGTGTCCGGTGTAAATCTTTGTTGGCCAAGACTTGCCATAAGCCGACCACTCTAATAAGTTCATTTTATGGGTTTACAAGCTTAATTATGCTTGATTCTGGTCTAAGCATAATTAACAATTTTCTAATCACACTAGTATGAGTTTAGTGTGATCATTCATTTTCCATCATACACTAGTGAATCCCAATCTCAATCGGTGTCTAAAACACGTTAAACGAGGCAAAATATTGAGTTGGAACATGGGGCGGTCGACTAGGGGGCGACCCCTTTCATTCCCTGGACAATAGAGGCTCAAAACATGGTTCTGGCAGGGTGCTGGTCGACCACGACCGTCCAGAACTCTGATTTCAAGAAAAAAAAACTTCTAATCTCATGATTAAAGTGTGTTAACATACATTTTAAGCAAGATGAACAATTAGCATGCTTATAAAACATCATTAGAACAAATTTAATTGCATAATCTCAGTCATTTACATGGATTAGCATGAGTTTTATAGGCTAACTATTCATGTCTACTGTTCATCTTCCATGCTATTACGGTAAGGAAATCCAATATAAAATCAGAAACATGCCTCTAATCCGCTAACATGATTACTAATCAATTGATTCATGTTTAAACAAGTTTGTGCCATGGTTACCTACCGATTTGGATGAAGAACGATCAAAAGATTGGAATAGAATGAAGGAAATAGAATAAGCTCCTCAAGAATGCGTGAACAGTAAGGTTGCAGAGCTTGTGGAGCTTTCCACGGGCTCTTCCAGCAACAATTAGGCTTAAGGGGGTTAGAGGCTTAAGCCTCCCCCTATATATAGAGGTTTAATGGCCATGTGGTCATCTCCCGGGGCTGTATGGTCACCTACGGCGTTGTTCTGGGCTGACCACAGCGTGGCCACCGTGTTGCCGACTAAAACACGTTCTCACGTGTCGCACCTGTCCTTGACCATTATGGTCAGGGGTTTTCTATGGATTTCCCACGTTCGGGTGACTTTAACGCACCCCAGGTAGACTGCCATACCCCTTTGACCGACTGATTTGACCGTTGATCGTTGACTAGTAAGGCGGTTAGCACGGCGGTTTAGGGTAGACACGTTATGCTGATGTAACGCCCCTCACCCGGTGCGTTATATCATGCATTGAACCTTGGTTTCCTGTGGATTCCTGGTGTTCGGGAGACTTTAAGGGACCTAGACCCATGCGTTATACTCCTCATAATGCATGAGTCCCGGTGCGTTATTCTCCCTAGGTTTCTGGCTTCAGTTCATGCGAGTATAACGGTCTTGAAAGGCGCGTCATACTCAGCATAACGCCCCATGCCTGGTGCGTTATGCTCTGCATTCTCGATTACCCGGCATTATGCATTAGGGTATAACGCACTGGGGCAGATGCGTTATACTGCACATAACGCGCTATCGCAAGTGCGTTATGGTCTGCATACCTATGCCTTGTGTTCACCTGAGTGGTCGGGTGAGCATAACGGACGAAGGGAGGCGCGTTATGCAATGCATGACGCCCCTGCCCTGATCCGTTATGTGAGGTAACGGCACTGTATTGCTCCGTTATGCTTTCTGGCATTCAAAATTGGCATGTTTAGTTCTTAATGCATTCCGCAGTGCATATTCGCCATATGTAAACTATTTTATAAAACTGTAGCATTGTTTTATTCCCCCAATAGCGTAGCTTTCTCTCACCTTGTGATGGAGCCACTAGTCGTAGTCCGATGACCCGGGGGTGTCGTCCCACCTGGGAAAGGTGGACGGGTGATCCCATTAACGGTTCTTCAGCTAGTTACCACGGGCCCCTGCAGTTACCGTTGCGTCCTACGGGAGGGGAAAACTAGCTAGAGACCTGGCTCTAGGCAGGAGTCAGTGTGTGCACACATGGTCGGAGGCGGTAGGACTGACGCTGACGAGTGTCACTCCGACTAGTTCTTGTTCGGTACTGTTACTGTTACGCCTCTCGCTGGCTATGTGTAGCCGACGCGAGTTGCTTGAGGCGCAGTGTAAGTCGTCAGTGGACGCGTCTGGTCTCTCACTTCTAGTGTGTCTCTTCTTTTTCCTATCACCGGGTTGGTAGAGGATTCTCCTATTGGCGGGGTTAGCTTGACGTTGGGTTTTGACGTTGGCTTTGACGTTGAGTTTGACGTCAGTTTTCACGTCGGGTTTCGACGTTAGTTTGACGTTGGTTTAACGTTATAGATTATACTGTATTGTTATATAAATTGTTTGGCATGTAGAATAATTGGCATATAGATTAGCTGTTCTCCCTGCTTAGGTAGATTTACAGCTTTGTTATGTTGTGTTTAATTATGCCATCTCATCTCTCCCTCTCCCTTTCCTCCTGCTCGCAACCGACATCACTCTCACCTCCGGCCACTGCATCGCTGCAGCAACTCCACTTCCCCGCACCACCGAACACTCCAACGCGCCCCCTCACCCAGCCGCGGCAACCCAAGCCCGCTCACAGCACCTTCAAACCGCCCACCACGCTAATGGCTAACTCCCATCTCACCTCGATGACCCCTCTCTCCGGTGACAACTCCACGCCACCTGCAACCATCCTGACATTGTGGCGGCCGCATCGTCAAGCTCGACCTCTCCGAGAACATGCTCTGGGGATCCGTCACCGAGATCTCGATGCTCACCTCCACCTGTTCCTCCCTGCGGGTGCTTAACCTCTCCAGCAACGCGATGGGGCTCCCCCCCCTTTGCCTTCACCTCGTGCGGGAGCATGAGCCACCAACACCCTCTCCTTGTTCCACACCCATCCACTTCTCCCTGCTAAACCCATAGCCTTCCACTCCACCTCTGCACTGGCCGAGCTTCTTTAGCTTCATCAACCACTGCCACCATCCTCTCACCACACTGCCGTAGAGCCCAGCCACCCCTCTCGGTCTAACAACCCATGTACAGGTAACCCTTCCATAGCAGACGTCGCTCACCTCACCTCCACTCACCAACCACCGCCGTTGCCCACCCGTGGAGCAGCCCCGTTCGCGGAGCCCACCATGCAGCACCAGCCAGGCCCACAAGGCCGACCACCCACCCGCACAAGCTCTGACTGCACCAGTGCCCTGCCCCGCGCCTACCAGCACGCCCGCGTGCCCTGCCACGCCTGCCAACACGCCCACACCTGCAAGCATGCCCACGTGCCCTACCACGCCGGCCAGCAAGTTGTCCACTACCATGTTTAAGCCGACACCTCCCTAGCCTCTTCTAATCTAGAAGTACTTTCAATTCAAGCATGAAACAATAAAACTCAGTTGGGAATTTCATCTTTTTTCTTTAATGATATGCATGAAAAAATTTTTTCGACCTCCCCCCCCAACTTGAATGACATTGTCCTCAATGGCATGAGAAAATACAGAGCACCAGAACAATGTAAGCAAAGAATATAGTTAGGATGGAATGATACAACCTGATAGATGCGGCGAAGAAGTCCTTCAGATAAATTGGCGACAGCGCTTCTTCTTCCAGACCTAATTACTGAAAATACACTAAAAAGAAACCATCAAATAACAAAACATTGGGTTGCCTCCCAGAAGCGCTAAGTTTTCCGTCTTCAGCCAGACGCAAGAAAGCTCACAAATAATTACTCCAAATCACACAATGCAATGGATTCTTTTTGTGTCAATTGCTCATTCTCCAAGTAAGGTTTTAACCTTTGGCCATTGACAGTAAAAATCTGACCATTTTGAGGATTCAGGCTTTGGGATTCCACACGGTCTATTATGAGCCGTTCAAAAGGTGGAGCGGTCTATCGTTAGACCGTCCTATTCCTGCGAGTTATAAAAAGAACTGTTCCTCTTCCTCCTCCTCCACTGCAACCGACGGAGGAGGAAGCCAAAACCTCACTCAACCACAAGGGAAGCCAACGCCCAGAGCTCCCCATCCCATTCCACCCTCTCATTCTCCCATTCTATGCCCGTGAAGCGCCACGCACGGCGAGGATGATCCATGGCCGAGGAGAGATCGCCATCGCCGCGACTGGAGGAGGGTCTCGCCATGGAGGAGGTGCTACCGGCGGCGACGGTGGCGAGGGAGGATGATCGAGCGACGTCCGTGGTGCCCGGAGGACCGGCTGGTGATGAGGCGACCGAGGAGGGAGCGGCGCCGGCGGAGACGGCAGTGAGGGTCACCCATGACCCGGAGGTAGGTGGCCTAGTCCTTGGCCCTAAATCCTTGTTTTTACCCGCTGCATGCTAGCTCTAGGGGGATGGGGAGGCCCTACGGTCCTCAGGGACCAAATGGTGGCCATGGGGGCTCCCACGGTGGCGGGCTACGTCGTCGGGAGGATGGGATGGAAACGGTTCCACAGTAACCGCTCAACTACACCAAACGGTTTCCATGGAAACTGTGCCATTGAACACGGCCTAGGGGTGGCCGTTTAAAACCTGCAAACTGACTTAACAACACGGTTCACATAGAACCGTTCCCTCACATGACGGCCTAAGGCATGGCCGCTTAGAATATCAAACGATTTATTTATTTGAGACCATGTTCTAGAGGACGGCCCTTCTTTAGGCCGTTCAGAATATGTAGGGTCATTTGTGGAATGGTCAGAAGGAGCTCCGTTCCACATAGGACGGTCCACTATCAGACCGCGTTCGGACAGAGGTGAAGACGATGGGGGCTAGCAAACAGTCTTACTTAAGACCGTCCTGTGGGAAGTGAGACGAAGGAGGAGACGATGGGGAAGGATCAGATGGCCTTCCTTAAGACCGTCCCGTGGGTAGTGAGACAGAGGGAAAGATGATGGGGAACAGACGGTCTTTCTTAAGACCGTTGCATGGGTAGTGACTGAGGGGAAACGGGGGAAGCAAACGGTCTTCCTTCAGACCGTTCCATGGGTAGTGAGTGCGGGGAAACGGGGGAAGCAAACGGTCTTCCTTCAGACCGTTCCATGGGTAGTGAGACGGAGGGAAAGACGATGGGGAACAGACGGTCTTTCTTCAGACCGTTGCATGGACAGTGACTGAATGAAAACGGTCTTAACTTAGACCGTTCCATGGTGAGTAGGACGAAGAAGAAGATGGCGTGGAATGGCAGGCGGTCCCCTTTAGACCGTTTCATGACAGGGCGGTTCTCTACGAGCCCCCTTGGCATGCCAACAGTCCTTGACTGTATGGCCATGCTTTCCACAATTAAAGCACGTGAGGTGCTTACCTCTAAAGTCTTTATTCCCCCATGAAGATCCAAACCAGCAATTAGCAGCTTTATGACCTTGTTTATTGCAGTTAAAACAAATAACATGCTGGTTTGAAATAGACAGTTTTCTTTTGGGGTCATGATGTTTTGCCAAAGATTTTTCAGCCAGTTTGTCATCTTTCTTCATTAAATAACAGTCATTCATGTAGTGACCATGCTTCCCACAATAATGGCATGATACAAGTGATTTCCTAGAAGCATGATTTCTAATTGATTGACTAGAAGCATGTGAGCAGTCTGATATGGTGTGTGTGGAGTGTATTGACCCATCAGACTCAACAGATCCAGCAGAATTTAGGACCTTTGCTGAAACAGTCTTTTCTTTCTTCTTTTGACCTTTCTTTTTAGTTTTCTTGTCATGTTTCACATTTTTTATTTGTTTTGTTTTCTGAGCCTTGAATTGAAAGACTGATGATGAAATAGTCTTGGTAGGCTCAGAACAGCTGGCATTATTACCAAGAGAATGGTGGAGGAATCGAAGAGCTGAACTGAACACTGTAGTGGCAGACTGTCGAACATGACTGTGGATCTAATTACATAATAAAAGAAAGAGGAACTGATCAACTAAGAAACCTTCCCCCCATGCATCTCATGAATAGAAGCAGCCCCATTTATGCATCTCATACCAAAAAAAAGAAGAAAAGAAAACCCCCTCCCAAGCATTTAACCATTACATGGCATTTCATTTGTGCTTGTGTGCCATGACCCCTACGGTCTATGAAATGGTGGTGTGCGGAAGGTCTGGTCACACCCGACTGACAGCTGCCACTATGCGTGAGGGCCCACCTCCGCCTCGTACCAAGAGTCGGTCCCGTGCTTCTAATTCAACCCTATGCATGATCAGACCCACGTGTGCTTGAATACCCCCCCAAAAAAGGGAAGGGTGGAGAATACCAAGGGAATCATAGATGGGCTATGTCTGAAATAAAATCTATGCTACAATGGAACTAAAGTCGATCAAGTGTAATTAAGGCCAGCCAAATCTAAAACACATAAGATGCCAACTTTACAAATTCCTTCGGCATTTTCGTTCCCCTGTGACCCAACGTAAAGGGGAAATTAGAGATGCCTTGCGATTCGAGCCTTGACCCTGGGGATTTTCCCCGTCGTGGTTTTACTCAAATAATGCTACAGGCCGACATCCCCTGAAGGTTGATTCGTCCATGTATGAAGTTGACCCCATCTCCGCGGGAAATAAACATCAAGCATGCCCCTAGCAGGGCATGCATTGACACATCACCACAATCCCATCTTTCGTATTTCCACACCAGGTCATCTTGCAGGGACTTCTCAGGTTCAGACCCCTCTCCCTGTCGTTAGGGGAGGAAAGGGGTCTTCTGGCGGTGAGGAGACTCCTTCACCGTCTGGTTCTTCAAGGGGGAGAGGCTCTGGCACCTCATCTAGCACAGGGACCTCCAGTACTTCTTCCGGTGGGAGTTCTTCTTCTTCTTCATCAAGTTCTTCTGAAGAAGGTGAAGTCAGGATGAACCCAGGTAATTCAGAATTACCCCGTTCCATCTGTACATGGAATAATAAGTATGCATAACTCATTTGTTCATCATCCCACAGTTGTTCAAAGGACCCTCTCCTCGGGCGGGCTGTCCGAGCTGATGGAGATTGGCTCTTCTGTTGATTTGCCAGCTATTGGAGAAGATGTTAGGGTTTCGATTGCAGAGGTCGGGGTCCCTAGCAAGGAGGCACTGTCCCTAGCTGTGGGACCGTCGGCGAGCACCATTGTTGTTGCAGAGTCCAACCTGATGCAGGCTGCAGGCATGCACGAAGATACTCTGTACATTATTTCTGCCACATGTACTGCTGCATACTAACTCCCTGAACTGCCTTTGTTTTGAAACAGCTGGCGATCATCAAGAGGAGGGGAGTCTTCCTCGGTCCACAGGGATAGACCGGACAGTAGAGTCATGCCCTACGCCATCAGAGGAGCAGGGCACTGCGGACAGGACCGCAGCTTGCACTGATCCGGCGACGATTGGTATATTGTTGTCAAATTAAGAAGCTTGGTCATTCATTCGAAAAGACTTCCTTGACCATCATTTGACATATGGATGCCTTCTTTCAGCTGTCCCTTCTTCTACAGAGCCGACGACAGAGGCCGACCCTGCTGTAGTTGAGGAGGAGGTGCTTATGGAGGCCGGTATGTCTCCATTAAATATGGAGTGCTTCAAGCTTTTTATATGGACGGAATACTGAGACTTTCCATCCTTTGTCTTTGCTGCAGAGGGCTCGACGACGCCTGTACCATCTCTGGCGCAGGGATCGGTGCTTGTTGACAGCTGCCTTCCAGTCCCTGGGGAGGGATCTTCTTGTGGACCTGACCTGATGAGAGGGACTGCCTCAGGTAAAAGTCCTTGAAGTTTGTACTTTTGGAGTTTTACCCTGATGCCGTTATTGTGGTGATACACTCACAACTTCTCTGTTCCCCCCCTTTTTTTTAATCAGGGTCAGTAGATGAGCTAGACGTGGGGCCTGTGGCCTTCCCCGCCCTTGGAGTTGAGTGGCCTGATGCTCCTGCACTCGAGATGGCGGTACATGTGGCCGTGGCAGATCAGCTCCTACAGGGTCTTGATCGGATGATCCAGGCTGACCCATTGCCGAGCGTGGAGACTTTGAGGGGCCAGCTGGATACATTCACCAGGAGCTACCATTCATCATGAAAGGGTAGAACAGAAGGAATAGAAAGAAAATAAGAGGATTGCTGCGAAGATAAAGAGGGAAAGGAGGGATCATCCGACGTAGTCAGAGAAGAATCAGAAGTTGTATCTGGTAGGGCCAGAGAAGGAGAAGTGATGTGACACCACCTTGGGGGTGATAGTCACAAGACCGAAGGTGAAATCAATTTGCGCCTCTGGAAGGGTCACCCTTCTCTTGAAACTCATAAAACGTAGCAGGAACTACTGAAAACCAATCCAACAAACCTATATGCATGATCATGACCTGAATTAATTAGGTTGGACTTGGTACTTGAGAACACCTACCTTGTGGGTTGATTGGGTTGACAAACGAAGAGAATCGGAGAAGAAAAATCTGAAGATATGCAGTAACAACTGCAACGGTAACCGCAAGAATAGCAGCAGCAGAACGGCAGATGCAGAGGAAGAGGAAGAAGAAACAGTTGGCTTCTTAATGCTCCAGCCGCAGGAGAAATGTTGCTGATCAACTGGTTTGCCACAGGAAGCAGTAGTAATAGAGAAGAAGCAAATCTCTTCCACGTTCATGCTGGGTAGAAGTCACTAAGCTCCATCTAGCAAGAGGAAGTAGCAGAGAAGATTCTTCACACAACAGACAATAATTGTTGCTTCAACGGAGGTAGAAGGATAAAAGTGTTAGAGATCTTTAGGGTCACCGGATGAAGAAGAACAGAGCGTCGGAAGAAGTAGTAGTCGGGGTTCGATTGTGGGAACAGGGTATTTATAGAGAAGCAATCCTACTGGAGAATTAGAGTTTGAATGGGTTCAAAATTTCCTACGTAAGAATCCTATTGAAAACCAATCCTTCCTACGTATGATACCTTCTAGATCGAGACCTTCCCGAACATCATCCTACTTCCATGTTAGAACAAAACACGATCAGGCGTTTCCGTTTTCAGTCCTGAGGGGATATAGCGCCCAGGTGAGGGGCGCCCTTAGGAGAAATGGCGCCACTATGAGGGGCACTCTTTACTGTTAAAAGCAAAACCTTGTCAAGTCTAATAGTCCCAAGAAATAGCACCCTTAAGAAAGGTCACTATTTGATTAACTGGGGTACGAGCGATACTCAGGTGGAAGAGCCATCCTCCTTCGGACAATTCAGGGGTGAGTAGGGAGGATCTCCAGTAGCTGAACCACGACCTTCCTGGAGCAGTACAGCAACAGAGTGGACTTTCACTCGACGGATTCGAGTTCCCCGCACCCCGGGAGTATGATGGGGTCATCACCATCCGATCCCGCACTCGGGGCCCGTCTCCTCGCCACGGGGACATCCAGCATGGTCAAGCTAATTATCTTCCAGTCCTATGTAATTTTTATTTGAGTCATTTTGATGTAATTTTACTTTATTTATGGTAGCCACAAGACCGAAGACCCCTCGGACCTAGTAAGCAAGCAATGCGCGGATCGGTGACTTCACTCAAGCGGACCCACCCGCTAAGTACACTCTCATATCCGTAGGCAACCCGGTGATGGTGGTGAGGGTCCGGGACAGAACCTCACTGTTCCGGGGTTGGCTGGCCTAAGATTTAACCCCTAAGGGTCTGGGATACCCAACTCCATGGGCGGCTAGCACGTCGAGGGCGTGGGTTGTAGGGGTTGCTCTCACCTCACTCCGTGGTGGCCACTCAATTGATGGAAAATTTGGATCGAGCACTCACTCACCTTCTGATGAAGCTAAAAGGTAATACTAAATAAGCAATAGTAAACCAGCAAGGGATGTGGCTCGGAGCTCACCTGATCAACGTGAATACACTGATCCCGGTCGGAGATGAGGGCGAGCGAGGAAGCGTGGGCTTGCCCGCACGCCGTGCCGATGAAGCTTCAACCTGGAAAGTCAAGTACATGCACTACGCCCCTTGCAAGGTGGTTGGACTAGGGGTGGAGAATTAGATTACAACCAAAATATACCACCACGCAGGGAGGGGCGCTCAACCGGCCAGGCGGGGAGGGGAAAAGTCGAGCTCGGAACTAATTTGGTGGCGGTGGCCGGTTCTATCTACACTCTGGAACAGGGGACAGGTGGACGTTGTTGGCACCGCTACGACCACTCCCGAACTCATTTTTTGACAAAACCAGCGGCCAACTCCTTGTAATTGGACCAAGATCTTTATTGATTTTTCTGGAGTTCCCAGGCTGTCGGTGCCGGTCGGGGAAGAGCCACGTACAGGGTCTCTGCTTCCTAGTTCTGACTGCTACAGGAACACAGTAGCAGCAAGCCGAGGCTGTCAAGGGCAGTCCTGAACTCCAAATCGAGCGCGACAGGAGGCATTGGAACCATCATCGAGTCCTCTTCAAAATGGCAATGGTGGGAATGCCAGCGGTGATCGAAAATGACTGGAGCAGCCAGAAAGGTGGGTGGGGGTCTGTTTAGTCTAGGAACAGTTAGAACAGAGCACCTGAGGGAGAAAATTAAGAAAATACTCTTACGGATGCCGAACGGGACGCCGCCTCTTGTTGATGAACGCTGACTGGTTGTAGTAGCTCTCGGCCAAGCGGCGCCTTCATAAGCTATGGGATGTGACCGTGGGAGCTCAAGTAAGTCACCTCAGGTCACTAGTAGGTCCTGATTTGTGCAGTACAACAGCAGTTGGATGCAGGCGCCACGGTCGCTCCCGAAGTCCAATCGAGATGGGACCAAGTCAAGGATGACCGTGGATGAGTCTTCTTCGAGCAGCAATCAGGGGGAGCTCCAGACGATGTCGTAGCAGGGAGGAGGAACCCGTTGAGTGAGGGGGGGTCCCAGAAGACTACTGAGGCTGTGGGTGAGTACCCCCGACTGTAGGGCTGGCATCTTGGCATAGCTGCTTCCCCTTTGTCATTTTTAGGAATTCCAAGAAAGAAGGGGCGACAGAGTTACCCCCACTCTGATTGTACAGACCTGAAGGAGGAGGAATTTGGACTCCCTTGACCTTTAAAGGAGGTATTTTTTAGGGCTACTCTCCCCTGAAGATAATATTGTGGTTGGTAGGTGGCTGGAGCCCCCATCTTCAGCCCTACCGTGTTGCATGTGTAGCAGTTGCGGCTTCGGCCTGCTTGCCCCGACAACGGGTGTAAAGCATATTTTTTCTTCATCTTCCTTACCGGGTAGGTTGAAGAGAGCAGAAAGGGTGTTGCAAGAGAGCACTATCTCTGTCTTGACCTTGCTGGCCCCTCTTTTCTTCTTTTATTTTTTCTTCTTGCCTCCAGCTAGCGCTTGCCCCCAGAACAACCTGTCATCCTTTTCTGGCATTCTGTTAGCCTCTCTTTCCTATTTTAGTGAGAGTTGCTCTAGTTCTTGCCACGGGACATGGTCTCGCATCAGCAAGGGCTTCAATTTGGGTTGTTCATATTCTTCTAGCCCATCTATATAGTCTTGCAGTCATCGGGCCTCCAGACCGATCACCTTGGTCACTAGCAATGGAGTCTATCTTCTCCGATTGTGTGTATGTATTCTGATGACTGCAGGTGGGTTAGTCCACACAGGTGCTGTCACTGGTGGAGTGGGTCGCAGTGTGATGCCACGCACATGTGCCCCCACTTTCGGGCGAGATGTGCCCTTCTTCTTGGTTTTACAGGGACTTGCTACCATTCTTGTTGTTCTTTTATTGGTATCAGGACACAGACCTCATAAGTATGCTGAGTGCTGGCTTCCGTGATCTCTTCGGGCAATGCCTGATATAGGGAGACCATGTTGACCACGACTCTTCTCAGAGGGGACAGTGTCCGCCAGTTGAGATGGTGATCAACAAGCGTCTGGACGGACGCTCCTCTCCTTTTATTCTGCTCTCCAGGTGGTCGCCCGACCGTCCTGCTGATTTATCACGCATGTGGTTCCGGTCTTCGGACCCCTTCTTTGATATCATCTTTCCCACCTTGTGCCCTCGGGCCCTGCCTCCCCCTTCTACAAATTTCTCTTCTTGTTTTGCTATTACCTCTGAAAAAGACCAAAAAAAAATGTCAAATTTGAAACTCTTATTTCTGTGGAAGACTATGCCACTCTCTCCTCACCTTCCTCCCAGGGGCACCACACCCCTGCTACTGCTTTCCCTTTAGATTTCTTATCTCCTAGGACAGATGTACAGTTAGCTGAGTCACCTAGGTTAGTTCATCCAGTTGGAATAGAAGTCTGTGCGAGTATTGATAGCCCGTCATCCCAAGGCTTCTGGAGGCGCTGCTGGGTCAAGAGCTTCTACCACCAGTCAACGTCCATTAGCAGAAAGTGGCTTCCCGTTTGGCCTCCGGTGGAGCATTTTTTGAATTTTCTCCCTCAGGTGCTCCGTTCCATCCGTTCCTGGACTGAACAGACACCCGTTCACCTCTCAGACTGCCCCGGACTGCTCCGACCTCCACCGAAGTCCCCGCAGGTGCCGTTTCGAAGAAGACTCGTCAACAGTTCCAACAACTCCAGTCACGCTCAATTCAGATGTCAGGAGCACTCGTGGTGACCATTCCTTCCTGTCGCTGAAGTACTCCTGCGGACTGGACTAGAAACCCAGGGCCCTGCTTGCGGCCAGCCCCTGACCAGATCTGGTGAGAGAAGAATTCTATAAAAAATCAGGCGTCATCCTGACCCAATTACGAAGACCCTCCCACTGGTTTCATCTCAAGAAAAATTCAGGAGTGGCCGCAGCTACTACATCTCTAATAGCTTGTCCCCCTATTCCAAAAGGCAGGCAGAACCGACATCGCTCACCGATTTGGTTTCATTTAAGCTCTCCCCTTCCCTGCCTGGCCGGCTTAGCGCCCCTCCCTACGTGGAGGTAGTTTTGGCTATAATTCAAGTTAATCCCCACCCCGAGATCCCCCTCCTGCATGAGGTGTAGTGAGTGTATTAGCAGGTCGCCATCTGAAGCTTCGTCGACCCAGCGTGTTGGAAATATCCACGCTTCCCCGCTCGCCCCGTCTCCGGCCAGGATTGGCATCTTCACGCCGATCAGGTGAGCTCCTGATCACTTCCCTTTGCTGGTTTCCATTGCTTAATTAGTATTTCATCTTAGTGCCGTCGGCCGTAAGAGAGAGCCCGAACCCGAATTTGCCAATATTTGAGTGATTACCACGGGTGAGTTGCGAGAGAGCCATTACATCCCACGCCCTCGGTGTGCTGGCCGCCTGCGAAAGTGGGCATCTCGGGATCCTTGGGGGTTCAATCCTAAGCTAGCCAAGCCCTTGGAACCTCAAGGACCAACCTCGGACCCTCATCCTCATTGTCGGTCCACCTACAGACCCGGGTGTGCGTGACGCAGGTGAACCCGCTTGAGTGAGTCCGTCGTTCGGTTCATGCTTGCTTGCTAGGTCCAAGGAGTGGTGTCACATCAATTTGGTATCAGAGTAAGTTCTAGACTTGTCTCTACTAAGTCTTGTCCTAGGGCGCATAAGCATTTAGAGTCATTCGGCGCATCAACATGGCTACCTCTCTTTGGTCATATCCGCCCCACTCGGCCCTCCATAAGGGTCCGATCGATCCACCACTCTTGGACATCATTTTAGATGAGGACCTTCGCTTTGACGGATCGAGCACTAGTGCCTATCTAAAGTGGGTAGTGGTTAGTAATTCTACGCACTCTGTAAATTATGTATGTCGAACATACTTATTGCTCTAATGACACGATCTATATGGACGCATCACGCATCCGAGAAATCTTCCCCGCTCGGGGCGTGACACCGTCTCTCTCCTTCACTCTCGGTTTCGGCCCAGACGGGCTCCGATCGAGACGTGGGAGGTATCGTTGGAACGAGATCGACGTGAGGAACGCGTGGACGCCCTTCTTCCCTCGGTTCATAGAGTGTGGAGACGAGACGGGTCGAGTGGAGTCGTGTCGTGCCATCATCCGATCTGCACCGAATCGTTGTTTTCGTCGTGCATGAGGTAGGGGGATGGACTCCTCTCCTCGTTAGGACACCGCCGGTACCACATACGGCGGCGTCTGACGCCCTTTTCCTCATTTTTTGTGCATAATTCTATGTTAGTATTATTTAGCCTTAAATTAATGAAATCATCTCTTTGGGCATCATTTTTCAATTCTAGTGGCATGTGTAGGGATAAAATGTTCTTATGGCATGGTAGGGTAGCTTAGACGCGTGTTTCTCTGCCTTTCCCATCAATTTTGGTCGATCGGGAGGGGTTCCGATTTTGGGCTCCGTAATCTCGAAACCCAGTCGGTGTAACGTGCCAGCCCCAGTGCGCTACAGTCACCTGATGCGCCTGAAGAGGTGCGTTACCTGAAGTTTAATAGATGACCCCTGGTCCGTTAATTGACCTTTGACCGATCATTTGACCGTTGACCTAGTAAGGTGGTTAGTGCAGCGGTGCATGGTAGGTCCGTTATAGTCCGATATCGCCCTGGCTCTGGTGCATTATATCATGCATGAAACTATAGATTTCTGTGATTTTTATGTGCTTGGGTGCCTTTAACGGGCCTGAACCCGTGCGTTATAATCACGTAGCCCACCTACCTAGGTGCGTTATGTTTCTATTCGACTGTGGATTCCTTGGCGTTCTGGTGCCCTTGACGGACTGGTCCTAGTGCGTTAGGGTTATATAGCGCACCTGCCTTTGTGCGTTATATTTTCTGAGTGACTAGTAAGCGTAACAAGCCATGGGAGGCACGTTACGTTACTGTAACGCCCCATCCTTGGTGCGTTACAGCCTGTGTGTGTTTGTATGCTTGTATTCCTTGCATCATTCGGGTGAGTGTAATGGACCCAAGGGGGCGCGTCACAGGTCATGTAGCGCACCTCCCTTGATCCGTCATATGCTGTAACGGCGCTGCGTAGGCGCGTTATATCCTCTGCATGTTCCATAGTGTTGCATGTTCATTCCTTAATGCATTTCGTGTTTCCTAGGTGCCAGGGTTAAGGTGTACATTCCGATAGAGTGTTCTTCTCTTTCCTGGTGATGGAGTCACTAGTCGTAGCCCGACGACGTTCCTAACAGACTGGGCTGTAGACAAGCTTTTGACCTTGACCACCCTCCCTTGAAAGGGAAACTTAAGGCACTGATGAGCAGTGGAAGGTACCGCACTGAGATTGTTAATCCACGGGTGACCCAGAATAGCTTTGAACATAGGGTCGATATCCAGTACGTAGAATTCAATGGCCATGGTGAGAGGCCCAAGCTTGGCTTGAAGGGTGACAACCCCATGACACGCCCTCCGTGAATTATCATATGTTGCAATAGTGGTAGGGGTTGGCCGTAGAAGTGCCTCTGAGAGATTACAGGCCCTGAGGGTGCAGAGTGGGCAAAAATTAATGGATGCCCCTGTATCAACCAAGGCTACATCCACACTAACTTTGTTCAGAATGATGGAAATGCAGAGCGACATCTGTTGAGCTTCCGGAGGTGCCAGCTCAGTTTCAGAGAAAGTGATTACCGGTCCTTTTGAAATTGTAGCTAATGCTATGGGAAGGCTGTCAACTGCCATGTCTTCATTAACAATCACCTTTTGAAGGAAATTCCTTAGTGCATCTTGGTGAAGGGTAGATCTTTTAATCAGCTCTAGCACGAATATCTTGGCGGGAACCTGATCCAAATGATGTAGCAAGTCATATTGAGTACCCGACAATAGCTCAGTCTCTTCCTGTTGATCTGCAGCTGGCTGGGAAGATTGAGGATTGGAAGTAGAAGCATAACTTCTTTGAAACAATTGCCTACTCCGCAGGGCAAGATTCTGTGCTGGCACGGCATTTGATGATGGTAGAATAGGCTGAGTGGGGTGGATAAGTGGTGCAGTGAAGGGTGTGGGAGAAATAATAGGGTTAGGAGAGGTGATGGCGGGGGTAACGGGTTGTGAAAAAAGGATGGCGGGCGAAGAGGTAGGGGTGGTGACGATGGGTGTAGATGGGGGTGTAAGGAGTAACGGAGATAAGGGTGAAAGGATAGACGTAGTGACAGCAACGGGGGTAACAAGTAGTGGGCGAGATAGAGGTGCAGGCGAGGGTGTTGGAATGGACATGGAAGGGACGACAAATGAGAGGATGAACAGTGTAGGCAGGAAAGTGCCTCCTTCAACCTATTCTCTTTTCTTTTTACCTCTCTTTTGTCTCTCCTTCCTCGATCCACCTACTAATGACGTTAATACGAGAGAAGAAAAGACTGCAAATGAACAAGATGGGAAAGAAAACACTGACCGTGATCGCCACTCAGACGCTGGAGTGTGAAGGAACACGCCCTCGTCTGAGAATGAGTAGAGAGACACTCGCCAAGCAGCACCGAGGCTGGGACGGTAGGAAAGGGACCGCTCCGTGAGTACGCGGTCTGTCGAGGGGCCGTCCCACTGTGCTGAAAGGAACGCGGGAGGAAGGCTTCGCTTCAGTAAAATCATCAAGACACACCCCCACATCAGTCTAATCAACAACACTCAATCATAGATCAAACACTCAATCATAGATCAATCCTTGCTTTCTTATGTGGTGCCTCATTATGTTGCTATCATCAAAACATACATCACACCATCATCAAAGCACAAGGGGCACAACAGCCGGGCGATGGCAGAGGAAACCAGTCACCGGATTCTAGTTTCTTTTTGCCTTTATCTAGAGCCGGGAGGCTGGGCTTCTTTGACTTCTCCAGATACAAGGGTGCATCTGACAAGTGACATTCGAACACCTCGAAAGGGTGTAGGTTGGCAAACATTCTTTCTTCTTTCCCGTCCCGGGGGTACTTTATGCATTGGTGGAGGGTAGAAGCCACCACCTGATTTTTATGTAGCCATGGCTGGCCCAGCAACGCCTTGTACGACGTATCAGAATTTATTATGTGAAACTAAACTTTGGTGGTGAAGTCGCCAAGTGAGAGTTTGAACTCTGCCATGCCCATGGGGACTTCAACTTTTTAGTTGAAGCCAGTGATTCTCATATCCTTGACATCGATCAGGTGCACATCAAAATAATACTTCTGATATACCCGATATGAGAGTATGTTGACTGCTGCCCCTGGGTCAATTAGTATACTGCTTATTGGTCACTTGTTTACCTGCCCCCTCATGTACAGAGGCCTATTGTGATTGACAGAAGGTAAGAGCATGTCTTCCTCTGTGAATGTCATTACCACCACTAGTTTTGCCTCAACAAAACAACTTTCGAAGTAAGCTGGGGTCTGTAAGGCCGTGATAACGGCTTGCCTTGTTTCCTCATCAAGGGAGAGTATATCACAGACGGAGAAGTGTGTCAGGATTCTTTTCAGCTACTTTCCTATTCGGTTGGTACTTCTGACATTGGTCAGCCTCAGTTCTTCAGATCTTTTACATTTGCCCCTAGGGTGCTCTTAAGGAGCTGGCTTGGGAGGTAGTTCACCTTTTTCTTCTGGCGCCGCCTGGGCTTATTGCTCCGGTCCAACTGGTTCTTTTCCTTGCACAAATTCAGCAAAGCTCAGGATGCCCGCCTGGTCTTTGTTTCCTAGAGGAGATGCTCCTGAGGGTAAGGCGGGAGCTACCTTAACCCTCCATTGTTGCTGCGGGCATGGCCGTCTGCCCTCTCAAGATGCCAGAAATTTAGTGAAGGAGGGAACCTCCTTGGTGCTGACGTGTTCAGGGTAGAGCCCTGGTGGAGGAGGAATCTCTGCCCCTTTGACTTCAAGCTGGGGAACCTGGTATGGTGGATCAACACGCAACATGATATTGTGGCTAGCTTCGGGAGGGTGTCCCCATTTTCTTCCCGACCTGGTAGCATGTTGAGAGGTGGAGGCTTCAGCTTGATTTGCTTCTGCTGAGATATAAAATGTTGTAATTTTCTCTTTTTGGAATATTATTGAAGAATGAATGAAAAGAAAGCTTGCTGAAGGTGGCTGCGCCCCCTCCTCTGTTCCTCCTTGTTCCTGCGACAGGAACAAGCTTGGGGTGTGACTCCCCATCCCTCGGTGCGATGCCGAGGCCTCTCAGTCCCTTCTATCTCTTCACCGGCTCACGATCGACTTGCCAGAATTCTGCCCCAAGTTGCGTTTGCGTCTCCAGCCAGTTCTGATTGTTTCTGAACCTCTCCCTTTTTCTGGAGATATCTCTACAAGTCGGAAACGCGTGGGTTTTGGTTTCGTCGCGATCCGAGGTTCACAGCTCCGATGGTGATTTTCGTCGCGGGATCGCGCAACGCCCATTGTTCCTGCGCGCCTGGATCCGTCCCCCCCATTACGAAAATCCCACAGGACGGTCAGCAGCGATTTTGGGCCTGGCTTATCCGGGGATCATACCTCTCGTCGTCCTCTTTCCAACGCCGCCAATTTCATCCCATTCCGACAACGGCGCTGAGCGTGGCGTCCGTTTTCGTGGAGTCGCGCAAAGGGATCTGGGCAGTCCGCCCCAAAACCGACCCCGGTGACAACCGTGATTGGCAAGCATTATCTCGGCCCCGTCTGATCGCGCCCTTCGTCTGGTACCTGCTGCCCTGCGTCCCCGACATCCTCCCTCAAACGGCACCTCGTTCGCCTTCCGGAACCCCGAGTTCTCCATTTTCCCGCTCGAGTGTGCTATTCAGTGAGCAGATTCCCAGTCACGGCGTGCACGGGCGTCCCCGGCTTCTACGGTCACAATCAGCGCACCCCCTTTGGCCGAGGCTTCCCCTCGGGACCTAGCTACGCGCTCCCGCTGACGGCGCCTCCATCGGGCACCGGACCTAGCCGTGAGAGCTTCCACCGCTGAGGCGCGCGCTGTTGCAAACCGGCCGACTACCGTACGGGAACCTCCTCGCGGCCAACCCGACACCGAGTGCCGCCCGTCAGCCCGTGCATCGACAGCCCCGAGTTCTACTGTTGTAGCCGATTACCTCCCTATGAGGAGTGGGCCCTCGTGATCGGTGTTGTACTATTGTTACGTGACGTGTGTATCGGGGTTATTGATCTCAGCCGGGGTTTCCTCCCCCTCGCCTAGGCGTGGAGGTACGTGCGACGCTCCCACCTTGGCATTTGCTTTCCTAGTATGCTTTTTTTATGCCGCGTAAGTGTGTAGGAGCCTAGCCAGTCTTGACGTCACCGCGAGGCAGCGAGTTGAGAGATTACCCATCCCGTGGCCCTAGTCGAGCACCGAGCTCAGACTAGATTCCCATAGGCGCTTGGCGGTTCCTTAGCCGCTGAGACTCCTTCGCTTCCCTCAAAGGGACGGCTTGTGACTGATTGACATGATTGATAATAGACATCGTCACGCCACATCCGGGTTCTATCTTCCGCTGGCTCGGGGCGTGACAGTCTAGAACGGCATTTAAATGAGCTTGCCACTTGCGTCCACTATTAGAAGGTTGCTCTTTCATGAGGGGGTAATCCGGCATGCAGTGCTCCTGACTTTCACAACATAAACCCGCCCCTAGGCATTTCCAACATTCCTCGATCGAGTGACTGAACTTCATGCAAAATAAGCAAGCAGTCAGGACTTACTTTTTCTCCTCCTTGGCCTTTTTATTCTTACCATTCCTGTTGCCATTATGGGACCGCTTCTTATTGTCACGAAAGTTGTAAGTGCCTGTGATGTTGAATTTCTCTTCCTTCTTCCCCTTTTTATCATGCTTCTAGCTAATTTCTACTCCCTTACCCTTGAATTTCTTGACCTTCTCAAGGGTCTTTTCACATAAATGGGCTCGTTGGACCATCTCGGTGTAGGTCCGGATATTATGCGGGCCAAGTTGTTGAATAAAGATGGGCCTCAATCTGTCCATAAAGTGATTCGACTTCAAGATATCTGTGCTGACTAGATGCGGAGCATAAGGAGCCAGGCGAGAGAATTGGAGTTCATACTCCACCACAGACATCATCCCTTACCGAGGGGAGGAAAATTCCATGGCCTTCCTCTCCTTGACATGCTTGGAGAAATGTTTTGCACGGAATAGTTTAAGAAATTTTGTCTAAGTGATTTGTCTATTTTGTAGAGTGGCTGAAGTAGCCTTCCACCATGTGCGTGCATCTTTGTAAGTTGAAAGGTGGCCAAAAGGAGCTTCTCCCAGTCCGCACATTGCATGACATTGAAGATCTGATCCATTTCGTCCATCCAATTTTCAACTTTGTCAGGGTTCAATGATTTGGAGAACCGCGGAGGGTTCAAAATCTGGAAATTCGGATGTAAATCACAAGGGCCTACCATCGTGCCAGCTTGTGCCACGATTTGAAGGGCCTGGGTGAGGCCCGCAATGGTTTATTGCATCTCATCTCAATTTACACGGTGAGCCATTGCGAGAAAAGGTGCCTGAGAAAAGGAATAATTATTTAATTCCTACGAAATTGAAGGGGGTTAACCTAGAGATAATTTTTAAATAACTATCTCATCCCGGGCTCTACCCAATCTCACATAGGTTGGGAAATTTCTTTCCTAACTTCATAGGTGTGGGTCCTTAATCCTTGGACTTAACCTATGACATGACATTTTCCTAGGACTTACTTATGCCTAAGCTCTGATACTAACTTAATTGTCGCGCCCCGATATATGCAACGGAATTAAGTCGGGAACGTGAACAGCCGGCAAGATGAGCCTTACGCTAGAACGATAATCAGAGCGCTAAACATTCACATACGCTCCGTTCGCGCTTGCAATTGTAGGTCCAAGGGTCATTGGTCTTGTGGCTACCACCCCCATAGTGGTGTCACATCAAATTGCTCTGATACCATTTGATGTGAAACGAGGTGGAGGGGTCTTCAAGATCCGTTTGATAGTCGCGCTCTCTGCTCCTAGCGCCTTCATGAAGAACACGCTTGGTCGTCAGAGCGCGTCCAGTGTCGGCAGCTTGACGGCGGACGGGGGAGCTTCTTCCAAAAATGCCTGAAGGAGGCGCTATAGGCAACGAGCGCGTTCATGATGGACGCGCTCGGACGATATAGCGCCTCTTCAGGCAGAGGGTCGATGACGACTTCCAGCTCCGAGCTCCCCTTGGACGGCCTTGAAAAGCTCACGGACGAAGGGAGGAGGGGGTTACAAGGACAGGGACCTTAAACGACGATGGGGGGCACAAATCAAACACAAAGAAAGCCCTAAACAAGGATTAAACGAGCCTACTATAACCTAGGATAACTTTGGGAAGGTGGCTATGGAGGTGGGGAATGGGGGGTTGGGAAGGGTGGCAGAGGACGAACTAAGGCTTTAGAGGGGCTCGATTGGGGCCTCCCACCCGGAGCCTCGAAGCTCCGATGCAATCGAATCATCTCTTCGGCCATGGCTTGCCCGAAATGGAGGTGGAGGGTGGCGTTCGTCGGTGGTGGAGAATGGGCTTCACACCCGGGGGAGGGACGATTGGAGGATGAAGGGCATCACACCCGTGGGAGAAGAGGAAGAATGGGCATCCCACCCAAGGAGGAAGAAGGAGATCGAATAGGGCATCACACCCACGGAGGAGGGGATAAGGGGTTTCCAAAAATGGAAGAGGAACACATAGCCATGGCTAAAACACAAATCTCTTCATTGCTTCTATTCTAAACGAGATGGATACATTTATAGGGGGAAAGGGAAGTTAAAACGTCTATTACATTGATTACAACATGGGAAAACAACAAAATCTAAGCCTAATGTGAGTTCCAAAGCTTGAAAAGTCGTCCAGCCGTTCGAGCTTCTGTCTGATATCGCGCTGGGAGGACATAGCGCCTTGAGGTTGAAGATTGCGCTACCAGAAGGTAGCGCCTTCAGGAGGCGCTACCTGCTGGTAGCGCCTTAAGCTTCAGACCGGCAGATCTTGATCGGTTGGGCTGCTTCTGATTTCCATCAAACTCCTCCACTTCGAGTGGTTCGTCCTCGAACCAAGTAGCTCAGGATCCCCGCTTGTGAGGACAGACTGGATTCCCAAAGCTCTGATACCAAATTGATGTGAAACGGAGTGGAGGGGTCTTCAAGATTCAGTTGATGGTCGCGCTACCTGCTCCTAGCGCCTTCATGAAGAACACGCTTGGACGATGGAGCGCGTCCAGTGTCGGCAGATTTCCGTCGTAATTTCATCAAAAATTATTCGTCAAAAATGTCATTTTTTGTGATATTTGAATCCGAAACAATTATGAATTTGGGGTTTGGATCGGATCTTGTTCCCGTGGATTCGGAACCTACGGGATCCGAGTTGGATCCTAACCGTTGACAGGCCTATGTACATCCATCAAGCGTGAACACTTCGAAGATGGAGTCTCCTTGATTGATATAAGTGTGTCTTTCTAGGTGGGAGAGGATCTAACGAGGAAGAAGGTGGAGATGGTGGCAAAAGCAGGGAGACATAACTCACCCGTAGGAGGAGAGGAGTGTGGGATCACGGCGTACGTGGGCTTCTAATATGCCGTGCAGCCGAGCCCAGATGGAGCACAGCGTGGCCGTACAAATTTGTCAGAATTTTTTTTATAAAAAATATTTACGGAAATTTGATTTCCGCTGCAGGCAGGGAGGCAGGTTACCCCACCAATTAAACACCAGCTTTCCTCCACCCCGGCAAAAGAAGCTTCATCATTCGGGTCACACCAAAGCAAAAGCGAAGTCTAACAAAGGGAGGATATGTCTGCTGCGAGCTCCAAGTCGGATACTTGGATGTCACAAATTGGGAGATGCCAGGCTCTTCACGTCCGCCTTTTTGCTTGCAGTGGCTATGGAAGAGTGGGCTTCTTCCTTAATTTCGTTAACAGAGAGTGTGTTTTTTTCTGTCGGCAGGTTCACACGTCCAGGACAGCAGTCAAAGCCGCAGACCAGAGCAAGTGGGGCCCAGATCACTTTGCAGAAGGTCGGTTGCGTGCGGATGCAAAAACTGTGTGTTGGCTTTGGCTTCCCTGTCATAAGTTTATGAGGGAGATTGTCTGGCCCACCACCACGAGGCGGCTTTGATGCCCTTTTAAACTGTTGGCAAAAGTAGTCGTTTAACCACTTCCATCGAGTTTGCGTCTGTTAAGTTGTATATAGTGGCAGGCCTCTCCACCTATTGTTAGAAATCCCGTAAAGTGGCCTATAATAAATGGGTCTTTGGACTTAACTAAAAGAAACCCAATCAGTGCATGGATATATCTACAATTCTATTATTAGGCGGGTATATTATTTTATCGGGTCATGATGGGTGGACCCATATATATGTAGATGAGTCTTGGTCCCTCTCTCTCCACGAACAGTCATTTGGTAGTTCCCATCAACCACCGGACAGAACAGGGAGAAGGAGAAGAGAGAAGACTTCGCACTCACACGGTCTCGGACAGATCGTGACAAGATCCTGGATTGAATCGGCTATGGATTCAGGTATGATTCTGCAAGTTCTAAATCCAACAGGATCATCTCACCTGGTTAGCGAAGCCGACTCCAACACCGAGGAGGAGACGCCCCACGATGAGCATGACGACGTCCTGCCCCCACAGCCCTCCAAGAGGTCCAGCCACGTCCTCCCCACCCCCACACCATCAGCCACCATCCCCTTGCATTGCAGCCCCCCTACTTGCTTCATTGCCCATCACAAGGTAGCAACTTCAGTGGCAGGTCACAGGCAGATAATAGGGTCATGAAAACTATAGCTTCTCTGGCACTTACCCAACTCTTCTGGTGGCAAACCATATACCACTAGAAAGGTCATCCAGAGGGCTTTCCAAGCATGGTGGTTTCATCTTCATCCGAGCTTGGAGCTGTCCGTGAGAGTGATTCTCCCCTGACTATGCAAGAACTCCCAAGTAGAGAGCCAGAGCCCTAGAAACACTTCCACCACGACCACTCCCTGGTAGATCTAGATGTGCAACGTGGCTGAGAGCAACTTCTACCAGTCCTCTATCAACCTCAAGAAACAGAACGACGTTCGGACCCCGACATCAGAAGTTCTGAATTTTCTCCTGAAGTCGCGCCAGGTTGGTTCCTCTGTTCCTGAACAGACCCACCTCCACCTTTCTGGCTAGAACAATCGTCCCCGACATCTTCTGAGGCTGCCGTCAGTCCCATCTAAAAGAAGACTCGTCCGCGGTCATCACGGTACCAGCCCTGCCTCCATCTGAGTTTAGGACTGTCTGTGGCGCCTCCATCCTCCAGCAGTAATACTCTGGGAGCAGCCAGTACCAGTACTGTCTGGCCCTATTCCCAGACCAGCACCAGCCAGTGATCATCTCAAGGTTAATTCAGAAAATTCGGGCATCTTCCTGGGCCAGATTGGAGTGTTTTGGCTCTGGTCTCGGTCCAATTGGAGCTCGGGAGCGTCCGTGGCGGTGTACTCTTCGACCAACTATCCTGTGATTCCAGAAGCTGGCAGCACTGCCGTGGAGTCGACACATCTAGTTTCTTGCTCCGTCCCCTCCCCTCGCTTGGCCGGCTGAAGGCCCCTCCGTGTGTGGAGGCAGTATTTTGGTTGTAAACACTTAACCCCTACCCTAAGATCCCCCCTCCTACGTGAGGCGTAGTGCTGTACCTACATTAATTTCAGGTCAAGCGTCACCGCCGCGGCGTACGGGTGCGTACCCACGCCTCCCCGCTCGCCCACGTCTCCGAACGGGATCGGTGTTTTCACACTGGTCAGGTAAGCGACTGCTACCCCTTGGCTGGTTACTTGCTTTGCTGATTTTGTATTGTCTTGAATGCCCGTCAGACGGTGAGCTGAGAGCCCGCAATTGTACATGACTTCTAGTGTGCCCACCGCGGAAAGCGAGAGAGTGCCACCCCAAACCCACGCCCCCGGTATGCCAGCCCCCACTCAAGTTGGGAATCCCAGACCCTTAGGGGTCAGCCTAAGCTAGCCTCGACCCTTAGAACGATTGGGTTCTACCTTCTCACTCCTCCAGTCTTGGGAGCGCCCGTCAAGGGCAAACCCCTCATACTCTACATCGCCGCCATGGATGCTTCATTGGGAGCTCTACTGGCACAAGTCAACGAGGAAGGTAAAGAGTAGCCATTCTATTACCTCAGCCGAAAACTAATCGGGGCTGAATACCGCTACTCTCCTATGGAAAAAGTATGCTTGGCATTGGTGTTTGCCGTTAAAAAGCTATGGCATTACCTCCTATCTCATCTGGTTGAGCTTATATCCAAGCACGACCCCTTAAAGTTCCTCCTTAGGCAACCCGTTCTCTCAGGCCGACTGGGAAAATGGGCATTCATGCTCATGGATTACGACATCACCTACGTCCCAAGAAAAGCAATCAAGGGATAGGGCATGGCTGAATTCTTAGTAGCCCATCCAGTACCAGATGATTCTCCCTTCAACACAGAGCTTCCAGATGAGGAGTCTCTCGCTCTTCAACACCAGTAACTGGCTAAACAGAGCGGAGATGTCTTGCATTACTGGCAGCAAGATGACCTCACAGTCGGTCTACCCTATTGGGAGTTGTACTTCGATGGCGCTTCTCGAGGTACTACTCGAAGCAACCTCAGTTCAGGCATTACGACAGGCGCTGAAATCGTCTTCCTAACCCCTCAGGGCAGACTTCTGTATAAGTCTTGCCCCCACATGAAGGCTCTGACCAACAACGAAGCCGAGTACGAAGCCCTGATCATCGAACTCCAAATGGCTCTCGACATGGGTGTCAAATGCCTCAAATCCTATGGGGATTCCCAACTGATTGTCTGACAGGTGCTTGGCATCTATGATGTGCGGAAATCAAAGCTGGTCCCGTACCATGCCACCATCACACGGCTAATCCAGAAATTCTATTTCTTCGAAATAGACCACGTTCCCAGAAGTGGCAACGCCCAGGCTGATGCCCTCGCAAAACTGACTGCGGCCATCAAGCTACCGCCTGAGGGTGAAGTAGACATCACAGTCAAGCATCAACGACTAATGCCCAGCTCACTCGAAAGTGACTCTAGTCTTACAGTTTATGAGGTCCAAGGCTTCGGCTGGGACACTCCTCCAGAAGAAGAAGATTGGTGCGACCCCATCACCAAATTCAAGAAGGGATGGCTCCCCTCTGACCGGACTCAAAGGGTTCGACTACTTCACCAGGCAACATCATATGAGTTGATTGGCAACTCCCTGTATCGATTGACGCGGAACGACCCCGGTCGAGACATGGGACCCTAAGCCAGCAATCAACAAGCACAGGTCGTCTAGCGACAAAGCTAACACTTGCGCATGTCGCGGACTCCACTCGGGGCTCGTAGTGATGGATCGGTGAGCTGTGGCTCGCGAGAGGGTCAGACACGGTCCGAGTAGCGAGCCAAGATGGGCTCAGAGAGTAGAGATTATATATCGGGGTTTTTGACAAGGGTGGGAATTCGGCCATCATGAATTATCTTGACTTCGATTATTGAGTCCATAAATGTGGTTGCCCTAGCGTGCGGGGGCTCAAGTGTAATGATCACATCTTTTTGAGTCAGTTCAAGTGCGCTGCCTCGGGGTGTGCAAGTTTATGAGACGTCATGGCAGTTCTTTGAGGATTTCCTGGGGCTATAGGTGTCCCCTAGATTCTATCCTCACCGCCTTCCCATTGGGGTTTGTTTGTCTCCCCCCGTTTAGGGAAACTCTTAGGGTTCATAGTCAGGAAGAGAGGGATTGAAATAAATCCTAATAAGGCCAAGGCAATCACCGAGATGTCTTCTCCCAAGAACATTAGAGAAGTTCCAGGACTAATCGGGCATCTGCAGTTCATCAAGAGATTCATATCTCATCATTCTCAAAGATGCCAACCCTTTTATGACATGCTCAAGGGAGAGGCTAAATTCGACTGGAATGATAAATGCTAAAGGGCCTTCGACGACCTAAAGAGCTACCTCTTTAATCCTCTAGTCTTACCACCCCCGGTCCTGGGTCGGCCCCTACTGCTTTATGTATCCACCATGGAGGAATTCATTGGAGTGGCTTTAGCTCTATATGACGACGAGAAGAAGGAACGAGCAGTCTACTACTTATCAAAATTATTTAATGAGGCTGAAAAGAAGTATACTGTTATAGAAAAAATATGCGCGGCTGTCGTCTGGGTGGCCCAAAAGTTGAAGCACTACTTCCTAACTCACAAAGTGAAACTTTTGGCCTGCATTGACCCAATTAAATGCTTTCTTTAGAAGTCTATTTTGATTTATCACTTAGTGAGGTGGTAAAGCTTTCTCAATCAGTTTGATATCACTTATGTTAGTCAAAAGGTAATTAAAGGACATGTCATTGCTGAACATCTCACTCATCATCCATTTCCTACACACTCTCCCATTAATGAGGACTTCCTAGACGAAGAGTTAGGAGCCACTATTGATGGTGAACCTCCGTGGATCCTCTATTTCAACGGTGGATTCAACTCCAAAGGATGTGGTATTAGAGTCGTACTTCATTCTCCAGAAGGGGTGCTCATTCCACGCACTTGCCAGTAATCCTTCCCTGCCGTGAACAATGTGTCCGAGTATGAGGCACTCCTTATAGGCTTAAAGATGGCATTGGCCCTCAGAGTCAAAAATTAAAGATAATTGATGATTCACAGCTTATACTCCGACAATCTCTCAGTAAGTATCAAACCCAATATCCGAAGTTGAAGCTATACCAAGATTTGGTTAGCAAAGTAGTCCGACAAGTTAGGAGGCTCACTCTAGTGCACACCCCTAGAGCCCAAAATATCCTAGCCGTCTCTTTAGCTTCCTTGTCCTCTTCCCTCACAATTCTGGTTAGGAAATCCTCAGTAACCGTCATCATGCAGAGAATGCATACCTCTTCACACTCTGACCCTTGGTTCTAGCAGTTCCAAGAGCCTTCGCCCCAGGTGCATTCCCTTTCTCACGAGCCTGAAGTCGACCTCGACAACGGCTACCCGTAGTTCTTTGACATTGAAAACTATCTTCGTGATAGATTCTTTCCCGAGTACACTATCACCCCTGACAGGCGGGCTATTCGTCGCGCCTCTGAACACTTCACAATCATTGGTGGCATCTTGCATAGAAAATCCCTTAGTGGAGTTTACCTTAGATGTCTAGATGAAATCGAATCCCATGCAGTCATTAAAGCTGCACTTTCCAGTGAATATGGCGGCCATGTCAATACTCACATGTTAGCGTAGAAACTTCTCAAGCACTACTACTAGCCCAACATGGAGGAGGATTGCTCCCGATTTGTCCATCACTGTGCCAAGTGTCAGATCCACATAGACAAGGTCCATGCTCCTTCATCTTCACTTCACCCTCTCAGCGCTCCTTGGCCCTTTGCCATGTGGGCATTCAACGTGGTCGGTCCTTTGGAGGATAGAACCGAAGAAATCCAGAGAAAATTTTTTATTCTCACTATCACAGAGTACTTCATGAAATGGGCAGAAGCTGAAGCATTCACAGAAGTCAAGACATCAACAGTGGTTAAGTTTATCAAGTGCAACATCCTTGCCAGGTTATGCATCTCACGTGACCTTGTCATCGACAATGGGCCGCAGTTCACTTTGCAAGAGCTACGTGACTTGTGCAGTAAGTATGGTATCAATTTGCATCATTCCTCTCCATACTACTCGCAAGGCAATGGTCAAGTGGAAGTTACAAACAAAACTCTCATAAGAATTATTAAGAAAACTTACAAGTCTTATCATTATTCTGACTGGCCAGATCACCTCATCTAGGCTCTCTGGGCTTATCGTACCTCTTTCTGCACTCCCACAAGGCAAACCCCCTACGTGTTAACTTTTGGGACAAAGGTGGTACTCCCATACGAAATATATGTTCCTTCACTAAGAGTGTAATTGTACCCCGAGCTTGATCTTGTGCAACGTCGTAAAAACATATTGGCCTAGTTGGAACTGTTTGATGAAAGGTGAATGATCATGACCAATCACGCACAAGTTTATCTCTAGAGTATTGCACGTTTCTATGCTAAGAAAGTTATTGAGAGAAAGTTCAAAGAAGGTGAACTGGTCTTAAAGAGGAAACTCACTAAAACCTCTAGTCCTAAGGGTAAACTACAAGAGAATTAGGAAGGTCCGTATGTTGTCAAAGAAGTCTTTTCGAGAAATGCCTACAAGATTAGCGGATGCCGAAGGGTTTGAATTTTCACACCCCTGGAATGGAGTCTACTTAAAGAAATTCTATCCGTGAGATCTTGTACATAGCAAAAAGAAAACAACGAAAAAAGAACAAAAATTCTTGTCAATCGCCTGGTGCCTGTCACATAGTTTACAAGTCATGCATCCACCCTACATGATAGGATAGGGCGTATTAAAGTCCCAGTAGGTTATGGGCCTTGGTCTACCAGAATTGGGGAGACTTCTATTCGGCCATATCAGCCTATACTTTTAGAAGGAAAGACAACATGCATACATGCATGTGTTGTTAAGACTCCAATAGTGATGTCAATAGATGGGCCCCCGCCTCGAAGGCCTCCTAAGGGCCTTAATCCTCCTTCTCTCCTCACTCGACCAACCAAGACAGTCGGTGCCCTTAAAGCATTGAGAAGGGCAGCTGAAATATGAAACCCCTAAGGTAAGAGTAGGATTCATACCTCGAGTATTGTCAAAGCACGAGAAGAGGGCAGTATCCCCGTAGACATATAAGAGGGATTCGAGAATCAAACTCAAATCCAAACTCTCCATCCACAAAAAATAGGAAAAAAAAAGGACCTGGTCATGACCGTGCCTGACACAAATGAGCAAAGCCTTACAAACAAACCAAGAACATGTACAAGGGGCCATATGTAAAACCAAGCACTCTAGGCATGATCCAAAGTTGCCCAAAATGGGGGAGTAAAGTAAGCTCGCCTTTTCGCTCGTAGAGTTAACGGCTTTGTCGGTCCTCTTGTGAGGTTTCCCCCCATTTTCCTTTCTTCTTCCCTTGAGGATGAAAGCCCTACAGATGCTTTGAAGGATGAATCATCATCTCCACTAGCAATCTACTTTGTAAAATACACTTATGGTTGTCACACTTTGAAAGGCAGAAGCTATCGTCGTTAATAGTGTTGAGTCTCTCTGAATGATTTTGATGATAGACTAGTACTCCAGTTCTAGCACTCGACGAGACTTCCTCGCCCGTCCACGAGGACGTGGAGACCGAGGAGACCTCTGTGGCCTCCTAACCAGTTCCAGAGCCTACCTCGCCACACCTTCCCCCTAAGGAAGGCCTCCAGAATGAAGACCACGAGGCATCGCCGACATCGGCAAACAACTCTGACCAAGCCTCCGGAATTCCAGTCGATAGCTGCCAGTCCAACACGGATGGCCCGGGACAACCCTTGTCCAGACCCAGCAGCGATGACCTTCCAGTTCCAGCAGCCTCAACCACTGGCTCCGAAGACCCATGGGTGTACGAAGCTGCCACTGATGATGAAGACTGCGTTGACTTTCAGCCTGCTCCTCCTGAGCTGGAGGACGGCGGCCAGGCAACCGTCGATGAGCTCTTCAAGATCAACCTGGGTGGAGATGAGGCCCCTCAGCCCACATTCCTTAGCGCTCTCCTTACCGAAGCAGAGAGGCAGGACTACAAGCAATTCCTGCTTGAATACAAAGACTGCTTCACCTGGACATACCAGGAGATGCCTAGGTTAGATCCCTCCATGGCGGAGCATGATCTGGCCATATCCCCCACAGCCACGCCAGTCAAACAGCCCTAGCGGCGTATGCGCCATGAGCTGGAGCTCCAGGTCATGACCGAAGTAGATAAGATGTTGGAGGTCGACTTCATCGAGCCGTGCATCTATCCGGTCTGACTCGCTAACATCATCCCAGTCAAAAGGAAAAATGGTCAAGTCTGCATTTGTGTCGACTTTCAAAACCTCAACAAAGCCTATCCACAGGATGACTTCTCAGTTCCGATCACAGAGACGATGGTCGACATGACCACCGGACATGAAGCACTATCCTTCATGGATGGGTCATCGGGCTACAACCAAATCCGGATGTCCCTCCGAGACAAGGGCTACACCGCCTTTAGATCCCCCAAAGGGATTTTCAACTACAAGCGCATGCCCTTCAGTTTGAAGAATGCCGGCGCTACCTACCAGAGAGTCATGACTAAAATTTTCGACGAGATGCTGCACAACATCGTCGAATGCTATGTTGATGACCTCATCGTCAAAACCAGAAGGCGAGAAGACCACCTACGTGATCTGCGTCAAGTCTTCAAATGTCTCTGACAATATGGGCTCAAGATGAATCCCTTGAAATGCGCCTTCGGCGTATCCAGCAATAAATTCCTTGGTTTCATTGTTCGATACCGAGGAATCGAGGTGGAACACAGCAAGATCAAAGCGATCTGGGAGCTCCCGCCACCTAGCAACCTCACTGAACTCAGGTCACTCCAGGGTAGACTGACCTACATTTGGAGATTTATCTCCAACCTCTCCGGTCGATGTGCGCCTTTCAGCAAGTTGATGAAGAAGCAGTGGGCACACTAGAAGTGGTGTGTAAGTCCGGGCTCTCGGCTCACCGTCCGATGAGCATTCAAGACGATACTAAATCAACAAAGCATGTAACCAGCCAAGGGTATCAGTCACTCACCTGACCGGTGTGAAAACACTGATCCCGATCGGAGATGAGGGCGAGCGGGGAGGCGTGGGTACGCACCCGCACGCCGCGTCGGTGGTGCTTGACCTGAAATGTAATACTTACAGCACTACTCCTCTCGCAGGAGGGGGTTCTTGGGGTGGGGGTTAATGATTTACAACCAAAACTACCTCCACGTAGGGAGACGCCTTCAGCCGGCCAAGCGAGGGGAGGGGATGGAGCTAGAAACTAGATGTGCCGGGCTCCTTGTCGGTGCTGCTGGCCCCTAGAATCACTGGACAACCGGTCGAAGTGGGTGCCGCCATGGACACTCCTGAACACCAAACGGACTGAGACCAGAGCCAAAACTCCCCAACTTGGCCCAGGAAGATGCTCAATTTTTCTGGCTTAACCCTGAGACGATCGTCGGCTGGTGCAGGTCTTGGAACAGTGCTGGACAGAACTGGTGCTGGCCGCTCCCAGGGTGTTGCTTCTGGAAGATGGAGGCACCACGAACAGTCCTAAACTCGGATTGAGGCGGGGCTGGTACCGTGACGACCGCAGACAAGCCTTCTTTCAGATGGGACTGACGACAACCTCAGGTGATGTCGTGGCTGATCGCGCTGGCCAGAATGGTGGAGATGGTCCGTTCAGGGACAGGGGAACCAACCTAGCGCAACTTCGGAAGAAAATTTGGAACTCTCGATGCCGGGGTCCGAACGTCACTCCGCTTTTTGGGGATGATAGAGGACATGAAGGAGATGCTCTCAGCCAAGTTGCATGCCCAGATCTGCCAGGGAGTGACCGTGGTGGAGACTTTTTTAGGGCTCTGGTCTACTGCCTGAGAGTCCTTGCGCAGTCAGGGAAGAATTGCTCTCACGGACAGCTCAAAGCTCAGACGAAGACGAAACCACTACCCTTGGAAAGCCCTCTGGACGACCTTTTCAGTGGTATATGGTTTTCCACCAGAAGAGTTGGGGAAGTGTCGGAGAAGCTATAGTTTCCAGGACCCTTGCTGTCTGCCTGCGACCTGCCACTGGAGCTGCAACCTTATGTTGACCAATGAAGCAAGAAGGGGGGGCTGTAATGCAAGGGAATGGTGGCTGATGGTTATGGGAGTGGGAGGACGTGGCTGGGGTCTCTTGGAGGGCTGAGGGGGTAGAGGTGGAGGGGGTGGGGTGAGCTAGAGTTGTTGGAAAGTAGGGCTGGGATGGGAGTGCACTAGAGGGAGGTGGGATGGGGAAGAGGGGTGAGGTTGGAGGAGAGAGGGTGGGGGCGGCCTCCTGTTATGGGATATGGTCACCTTCCTCTTGTTGACTACCACCATTACACATGATGTTTGCACAAGAAGACTTTCTAACTCTCACCTCCTGGCGCACGCTTCAAGGGGAGTTTTGGAGGGAAAATTTCACTGATCCACTAGTCCAACAGAAGACTTTTTGGGGCACAATATTCCCAGGCTTTTCAACTGGTGTTTGTATAAATACCAAGCTTCCTCAACTGAAGAAGCTGCTGCTACTGCCGTCCACAAAATGCCATGCCCTAGACCATCTACCAAGAACATTCCTAAGAAGCGTGAGAGCAACCCTAGCACTTACTTGACTTAGTCCAGTGCTGTGAGTGAAGAAGAAGAGGAAGAGAGAGCAGCCTTGAGAAAGAAGACAGTCCTACAGTCTACCAATGTTTGAAGAAAAGGGATCCTTGGATCTACCCTTGTAGCTACAATCACCAACTCCCATGTCTTGATCTACTCTTTCAGCTGGTGTCTACATTGTCACTATTGTTTCTCCACTGCACTTACAGTATTCCTTTTCCTATTGTCTCGATTCGTCAATCTTCTATTCATCTTGCTTTTTCGATCCCCTGTTTAGGGACCGGATTCCCTCTGTGGTTTCAGAGGAAGAGAGGATCAGATCCTCTGGGTGGATAGCAAACTGTTAGTCAACGGTTCAAGCTGTTAGTCAGCAGGTAGCAAGCTGTGTTGCTCAGCTGTGTAAGCAAGTAGTGTTGCTCAGCGGATCATGCTGTGTGTCAGTTGGAAAGCCTCACCGGGTTTGGTGAGGGGTGGACATAGGTTGTGGGTTAACAACTAAACTACCTTAAAATCCTTGTGTTGTGTGTTGTATACCTTGTGGGCTTGTTCCATATCTTCTATCCCTCTTTCACAGGTTCGTGTGCTACTTGTGTTGTTTATTTTCTCTGCACACTCAAGTGTTCGGTTTGCACAAATTATCTCATCTTGATCCCCTCGCTATCGTAGCTAACGTATATCTTCTCAGGTGTCTGCAGCACTCTTGCTTATAGGCACTTTGGAGTATCTTCCAAGCAAAGGGATTATCACAGTGTGTGAGCAGCTTTCTCCCTTGTGTCTTTAACTGCATTAACTCCTTAGGTTGCCTGCTGCACTTTTGCATACAGGCACCAAGGTGAAAGCTTTGCCAAGGGAATTCACCTTGCTGTACACTTATGCCCCCTAGTTGATCATCACAGCTCTCACACCTAAGCATGTCATTTCACACATAGCTATTTTGATTCAAGATCTCTATGGTTCATTATTTTACATCTCATTTGGATCTTAGTTGCTCGTGAAGATGTGTCAACCTCTCTAGAGGAGTGTTGACCTGTCTGGACTGGGCATCAGGTTCTAACGCTCCTTCTTGTGCCATTCCTATCTAGTGTGTGTGTGTACTGCAAACGCAGTGTGTTGAGGCTTTGCCTCGTGGGTGTGCTGCGAGAGCAGTGTCTTGAGGCATTGCCTCGTGTGTGGTTTGCTGCCGTCGTGCAGCGTGTGTGGTTGGGGTTCATCCTCGTGTGCTACGAAAGTAGCGTGTAGTGAAGCCTCACCCGGTTGGGTGAGGGGTGGATGTAGGGAGCCCATCGTGGTCCCGAGCCACTTTAAAATCATGTGTCATGTGTGGTTGCCTGTGCGATTGACCATCTCTTCCATCTCCCTCACAGGTCAACTTAAAAGGTTTTTAGTTCACTGTACAACACACATCGCTTCATCCGCTATCCGTGTGAGAGTTAGTTTAGGTGTTCTATGCATTGATCATTCGAGTGAGATCGAATAGGTCGAGAGAACATCCATTGTATCTCATGTTGATCTTAATTTCACTTTGGTTTGTGCTAATCAATTTTAGTAATCTTGACTCCACTGTATTTAACTAAGAAACTTTTGAAAATCTGCCATCTCAGCAAGGGAACAATTCAACCCCCCTTCTTGTCTGCAATCTCTCTGGGCCAACACATCCTTCTTAGGGGCAATCAATGCATGGACGGCACAAGGACCCATGCTCTCTCTCAACGATCCTCTGCCTAACAACTCATCAACCTGGCACTAAAGCTCAGTGTGATTGGCGGGGCTCATCCTATAATGTGGCAAGTTGGGCAATGAGGACCCCAGAATAAGGTCGACGGCATGCTGAATGTCCCGCATCGATGGGAGACTCTCAGGTAACTCATCAGGAAACACATCAGCGAACTCCGGAAGGACATTCACAGCATTAGATGGGACATCACTCTCCATCTCTCTAACCACCTCTCGGACCACGATAGCAAAGATGGGATCCCCTGTAACGAAATTACGCTCGAATTCCCGGGGGCTGACGAGCATCAACCTCTGAGGCAGTGGGTCATCTGACGTGGGGGCGTCAGAAGGAAGGGTCATAGTTCATGCCGATGATGGGGTACTAGGCCCAGAAGTAGAAGGACTAGCAGTTCTAGGCCCGATAGGACCCAAGATGGATCGCTTCCCTAGCGGGGAGGGATGAAGGGTAATCCGATGGCCATTATGGTCGAATGTGCACATGTTTGACCGGCCATGAAGGGTGGAATCCCGATCAAATAACCAAGGCCTTCCTAGGATAATACTGCCTACATCCATAGGCAACACATCACACTAGATCTCGTCCTGGTAGGCATGGAACTATAATGGCACCCGACATCGCAACTGGATCAGGATGGCAGTGGAGTCCACCAAAGACACACGATAAGGGGAGGGATGGTCCATGGGGGTCAACCCTAAGCGTGTCACAATACCCGTGGAGATAGCGTTAATACAGCTATTAGCATGAGACGTTTGAACCCTTTTGTGAGCATGACTATCTTAATGATTAATAAGCATGGTGTGCACTGAAATAGTTCAATACTCAAGTGAAGCAAATTATAACCTAGTCTTCTCAGAGCTCCCAAATTATCAATGGACAATGTCCACATGTCCACAATACTTCCTCATAATATATTCACTTCTGTACAAGTGGGAAGCACACAGTATTTTGAAATCATGGAGAGCCACTGCTTCTCAACCCAGTGAAGTAACCTGCAAGGTAAGATAGCATCATGTTAGCTTGTTTATCATGAAGACGTTTTCCACTAAACAAGCACACAATATTTTCACTTTAGAGCATACATTAAACACACAACATATTGGAATCATCAAAACCATTGTCAAAGACAAAGAGGGGTGCACTGAACCCAATAGCCTCAACTGAAAATCTCCACCGAACTCGCCCGGACGTCTCGGTGGCAGCTCCTGGATGTCGGCAGGGTCAGGCCAAAAGTAGGGATAGGAGAATAGGTCTGACTCACCAGGGGTGTAACTCCCAGGTCCAATGCCGGATTGATGTTGGGACAGAGTTGACTTGAAGAGGGACTCCCCAGGGACCTTCCAGATCTAGAATGGCCATGGTCTGAGCCCAGGAGTGCTGGCACCATCTGTTCTCCTGAGGTCGCGTGGACGACGCCAACAGACGGACAGGGAAGCCTTGCCGGGGGTGTATCTCCTAGCTGGGAGTTCAGATTGGGGTGAGACTGGCCCTAGTGGAAATCTGTGAGACTCGTGCTGAGCTCCTCCCAAGGGCCAAAGTAGAAGTGGTGGGAGGTGGACGTGGTACCTCCTGTGGTCGGCCTTCTATTCATGGCTCAGGCAGGTCAGACTACAGATTAGGGCCAATTTGTCAGGGGCAGTGCTCTCGAACGGGACTCCGAATAGGGCGGGGCCAGACTTGGCTGAAAGCTGGGCATCCCTAGTTGATCACCACCATAGGGGATGGTCAGGAGGTGAAGGAAGGGGTCGCAGAGGCCACTTCAATCCCAGCAGGTCGCTGGCCAGACTTCATTTGCGCAGCTGGACGAGATTGGCTCTCCCGAATAGCCCCGATGTCTAACAAGAGTGCTCAAGCCACTAGAATGAAGTTGACTTGGAATATAATCTCTTGAGGCTGGGATGGATTTCAGAAGGCATTCAGAGTTGGCGAGAGCGAAGCTGCAAGTCAAAGACGTTCTACTGCTGTTGGTTCCAGATTGGTTGCAAAAGGAAATATTGATCAAATGGAGGGGGATGGGGAGGGGGACGTGGTGGAGAGGGTTGGGAGGGTTCTCAGGGTGTGAGGGAAGGTGGGGAAGGCTGAAAGATAGGCTTGGGGTGGAGAGGGATGGCTGGGGGGTGGCAGAGGAGAATAGAAGGAACTAAGGCCCAACCAAGGAGAGCGACCCATAAAATAAGCCCAAAGATGACCAGAAATGACCCAATAATCGGTGAACAACTTGGGACATCATAAAAAATTAGATAAGGAAATGACCCAAGTCATTGGTCATAAAACGGGTGTCAACAGACGTGTATCGCACGGACTTCATGGCACATCCGAGGAGGCCAACCAATCCGAACACACGCGATGCAAGATGACAAAGCTTAGTGAAAGCGCGATTCTCTCCAACAAAGGAGAAACCAGCATACTTCTGACAAATTGGGAGATCTCCATGCTTGACCTGACCTTGAACCTCATGCACACTGGGAACCACACCTTCCTGCATCAGCAAACCATTTCTACCATTAGGTCAGCTTCTCCGACAATACTTGCCTAGTGTTCCATCAGACCACACTCACAGCCTCTCCCGATGCACCATCACTACAATTCCCTAAACTGCAACTCACCATGTCTCGAGCACTAACTCTACTGATTGCCAGCCACATTCTGCCGCCACGGTTGAGCTAGCCACTGCCACATGCTCTTTTCCCATGCCAGCCTCTAACCTCGAAACTAGGAACACACCAATCGCTTACCAAGGAGCGAAGAAAATCACCCAAGGATGCCTGGCTCGAAGGCTAGGATGCCCCTTGCCATAGGACATCATTCTTTCAAATCTGTCCTTGCTAGCACCAATCCATTCTTGATTCTAGATCCCTCAAAATATCCATCTCTTGAGCAACTACCACGCGGACCACCACTCCAAGAGCCATGCCATGAACCATGCTCAGCGCCTGCCAATGCTCATCCTCAGTCTCGAACTTGTCGCTGAGCCTTCCCATCTCATCTGTGCCTCGAACGGTGCATCCCAGGTGGTACTCGATGGCCACAATTTCCACAATCTGGGCCACGAACCAAGCCACTGTCGCACAATCTCGACCCAAATCTGGGACTATCATAGTCCATTCACACGTAGAAGCACAGGACTTAAAGCTCACTGGGACATCTCTGCCCAATCCTACCATACCATCTATGAAAATGATTGGGATCGACACCTCACTTCTGACGCCACAAAGCCCGATGAGGACACCAGGCTCGACAATCAGTAGCTCACCAGGAAGATCCTCCACTTGCCCTAGCACAACTCTTGATCAAAGCACCCATTCTAGCCTCTCAAACCACAATCTTGACACCTCAGGGGCTGGATAAACCTCAGGCTGGGGTGGCTAGACATAACATTAACGCCTTAGAGCACACTCATGGGCACCTAGCTTGTTTAACCTTACCTCTTGAAGCCAATTTCAATCAAAGGATACAAACCCATTAATACCATGCCTTTGGTATTTCACTTCCTATCTCCTAATAACGGTTTAGGACTCGGCATGACGCTTCCTTCCTCGGCTACTATCTCCTCCTGATGTAGCTCCTCCAGCAATGACGTTGATGTGGACCCCGTAGGGAATGCTGTCGATTTCCTCGGGGGTGCCACAGTCCTCCTTCTACCCAGACACGTATCAGGATAGGTGCCCCTGGCGGACGAGGCTCTCGATCTTGTCTTGGAGCTGGTGGCAGTCGCCAGTGTGGTGCCCGTGGTCACTGTGGAAGAGGCAGTGCTTGCGACGGTTGCGATGCTTTGCCTTCATAGGCTCGGGTTGGCGAAGAAGGCCCGAGCCTTTGATGTCTTCATAGATCTCATAAACTGGAGTGGTCAAGGGTGTACCGCTCGTATCTCCGGGATGGTTCTTTATGTTCCCCATCTCGGTTCTGCCTTTTTCCTTAGCCCGAGCTTGGCTCGGACGTTCTCTTCTTGTCCCCGTCCTGACCCGAGCCAGTTGTGCCGTGGCAGGTGCTGAGGACTTCCTCACACTCGGCATGGCGTAGTGCCGGGGTCACTAGTTTGGCAAGGGAGGTGGGAGGGTGGAGGACGAGTTCGCATCAGAGATTCTCGTTGTGCGTGCCCTTGGTCAACGCTGTTATGGCCAAGGCCACATCCAGGCTGGGGATCCACAGGTCCTCTGATTTAAATCGGTTGATGTAAGCCTGGAGCTTCTCCCCCTATTCCTGTTTGAGAGCCAACAGCCCCGCTACCGACCTGGGAGGACCGCTGTCGGTGAATCTCTCCTTGAAGACTCGCCCAAATTGCTTGAAGTCACTGATGCTACCTGGGGTGAGGGCTCTGAACCAAGCCTGGGCGCCTTGGACCAGAGTGGTCACGAACGCTCGGCACTTGATGGCGTCAGAAGCCCCGTGAAGAGTCATCAGGGCATCGAAACTGTCGAAGTGGTCGACCGGGTGTCCCTGGCCGTCGTATGACTTGAAGGTCAGAAGTGAGATCCTGGGGGAGATCTCTTCCTTCAAGACATGGTTGGAGAATGGGGATTGCTCCTCATCCTCCACGGTGGAGGTCTTCTACAGGGCGCGGAGGGCGCGCTCCTGCTCTACAAAACGCCTCTCGAAGTCTCACAGTCAGAGGGATAACTCTGGTTGTCGCTGGGTCGAGGGACTGCGAGGGCGCTCCTGGATGTTGCCTCGATGCCCCTCAAAGGCCTCTATCTCCAGAGGCGGCCGGCGCGCTCTGGACTTCTCTCTCCTTGGGGTAGAAGAGGCTTCTTGCTCCGGGGGAGGGGCTTGCGATGGTCCACCTGACCGAGTGCGAATTATTCACTGCCCCTAGAGGATAAAACGCCCCCCTGCTATTTGCAGGGAAACATCCCCATGGGGGGGGGGGGTTCATCTGGGGAAGTCACAAACGCTCCTCCCTGGCCGCACAAAAAAGGGGGGCTAAAATCCAGTTAAAATAAGAAGAAATGAAGAAAGTCAACATGGTCAATATGGTTAATGAAGTCAACACTAGTCAACAAGAAAAGTGAATAGTCTAGTTCGGCCAGTCAAAGTTCTAGTTAGTATAAGCAAAGGTCGGGGCACCTTTTGTTAGCACACAGACCAAGGTCAATGCACCTCTTGCCAATAAAAGATCAAGTTCGATGCACCTCTTGCTAGCCCAAGACAAAGGTCGATGCACATTCCTATACATGAAGGAATAAGGTCGATGCGTATATGTTGATTATGTGTTATCAGGTCGATGCACATCTTGCTAGCTCAGACCAAGGTCAATGCACATTGTGGCAGCACAAGATAAAGGTCGATGCCCATCATGCTAGCCAAAGACAAACGCCAATGCACATTATGCTGGCATAAGGCTAAGGTCGATGCACATTCTGCCAGCCCAAGATAGAGGTCGATGCACATTATGCTGGCACAAGGCCAGGGTCGATGCGCATTCTGCTAGCTCAGACCAAGGTCGATGCACATTGTGGCAGCACAAGACAAAGGTTGATGCACATCATGCCAACCTAAGACAAAGGTCGATGCACATTATGCTGGCACAAGGCCAAGGTCGATGCATATTCTGCCAGCCCAAGACAGAGGTTGATGCACCTTGTGCTGGCACAAGGCCAAGGTCGATGCACATTCTGCCAGCCAAAGATAGAGGTCGATGCACATCATGCCAGCATGCAGCCAAGGTCTGTGCACATCATGCCAGCCCAGGCCAAGGCCGATGCATATCAGGCCAGCCCAAGATAGAGGTCGATGCACATTACGCTGGCGCAAGGCCAAGGTCGATGCATATTTTGCCAGCATAAGACAAAGGTCGGTGCACGTTGTGCCAACACAAGCTAGGGTCTATGCACATGTGAACTCCAAGGTCGGTGCATGTTTGCCTTCAACACAGCAAGGTCGGTGCATGTTTTCCCTTCAACATTGCAAGGTCAGTGCACATATACAATATGAACTACAAAGTCTGTGCACATGTGAACTCCAAGGTCGATGCATGTTTTGGCCTTCAACATTACAAGGTCTGTGCACATGTAAAAGGTCGATGCATGTTCTGCCTCAAGCTCTACGAGATCTATGCATGTGAAGAAATCAACTAACAAGGTCTGTGCACATGAGAAGAAGCCAACTACAAGGTCTGTGCACATAACAAAGGTCGGTGTACGTTTTGCCTTCAAGTCTATAAGGTCTGTGCACATGTGAAGAAGACAACTAACAAGGTCTGAGCATACTCCAAGATTGGATGGGCACGTGATCAATAAGGTCAACTTGTCCTCAGGACAGGTCAACCCCTCTCTAGCCCCTTTTGGCTCGTCCTTGCCATGTTTAAACTATTTTATAAAACTATGGCATTATTTTAGATCCCGATAGAGTAGCTTTCTCTTTCCTTGTGATGGAGTGTGGACGTGTAAAATCACACGCCCATATGTCCCGACTAGTCCAGTGTCAACAACAACCTCAACTCAAGAAGCTGCGGAGAAGATGGACCATCCGGACTCTCTGAACAAACATACACTGCCGTGAATCTGTCTCCGGAGTCACGACGACAAAGAGAAACCAACCCTCAGGAGGCTCACAATGCATGGGCCTCAAAGAAAATCAAGTAGACTATGACTCGTGCTCATGACGGGTTTGAACGCGTCACAAATGGCACCCCGGTCAGCCCTCAACGGCACACTTTAGTGCCTTTTCTGCGGCACACTGCCAGCTTGGCCGTCGCTCAGCGGCACACCCCTAGCCGTCGCTTCAGCGGCATGCCAGGGCTGGCCCCCTCCCTCAGTGGTGCACCCAGCCCGTCGCTCAGTGGCACACCCAGGTGGGTCTTCCCCAGCACACCCCCAGGGTGCCCTCAACGGCACACTCCCTGTGCCCTCTTCGCCGGCACTCCCCTTTTGGGCTCCTTAGCGGCACACTTCGTGCCCCCCTCGCCGGCACACCCTCACCCAGGCAAAGCCTTCAACGGCACGCCCTGCTTAGTGGCGCACCCCTGGTGGCCTTCCCCGGCACGCCCAGCTTGGGCGTCTTTAGCGGCACGCCTATAATCGCTCCAGCGGCACGCCTGAGAATGGCCTTCGACGGCACGCCCTGGACCATGCCATCCGGCACATCCGACAGACAAGATCTCGTACCCACGCCCTATAAATCTTTTACGCGCAATGGACGTGCTGAGGTGTCAAATGGAGAGGGTGGCACGCAGGCTACACCCTCTGCCATCGAGGACGACCAAGGTCAAGTCCTCATCAATGCTGCACGTTCCCTTCTCCGCTAGTCATGTTCGAAGGCCCCCGCTACACGGGGTATAAAAATCTCTCCTTCTCCAGCAACTGGAGGGGATTTAGAGAGTGAAGGGAGAGAGGCACAAGAAAACACCACGAGAAGACACCGAGAGGAAGAGAAGAAGAAAAAGAAGAGAAGGAGAAGAGAGCTCCGCCGTGAGGTTCCCCTCTGACGACCACCCAAAGAGAAGAGTAAGAGAGAGAGAGAGAGAGATGTAGCAGGGGGAGTGGGGAAGAGCAGGAAGTAGTCACCCCTGCTCGACCCCAACGCTCTCTCCATTCCTTCCTTCCTCCCTATCCCCATGATTTTTTCTTCTTCCCTATCTTTTGTGGGGCTTGAATGCACCCTTGGATGTATATGGCCGGTTGTGGCCCCTTTTCTTTTCATGAATGAAATTTCTCCTTTTGGGTTTCTCTCCGATGCGTTCGATTGATGTTCAGTCAATCAGGGCTTAAATCGATAGATGTTTAGCCAATCGGTGCTTAAACTGACATATGTTCAACAAATCGAGGCTTAAATCGACAGATGTTCAGCCAATCGGTGCTCAAACGAATATATGTTTAGCCAATCAGGGCTTAAACTGATAGATATTCAGCCAATCAGGGCTTAAATCGACAGATGTTCAGCCAATCAGGGCTTAAACCGACAGATGTTCAGCCAATCGAGGCTCAAGCCGATAGATGTTCAGCCATCGGGGCTTAAACCGACAGATGTCTAAGCTATTGACACTCAAGCCGATAGATGTGCAATCACCAGTAATTAAAGCGGTAGATATTCAACTATTGGCATTCAAGCCAACAGATGTCCAAGCCATTGGCATCAAGCCAACAGATGTCCAAGCCATCGGCACTGAAGCCGACAGATATTCAACCATTAGCAATCCAGCCAACAGATGTTCAGCCATCGGCGGCCAAGCCGACAGATGTCCAAGCCATCAGTGCTTAAGCTGATAGATGTTAAGCCATTGGCGCTCAAGCCGACAGATGTCCAGCTATTGGAGGTCTAGCCAACAGATGATCGACCATCGGCGTTAAGCTGACCGATGTTCGATGTCCAAGCCATCGAAAATCAAGCCGATAGATGTCCGCCCATCGACATCCAAGCCGACAAATGTCTAAGCCATTGGCAATCAAGCCAACAGATGCCAAGCCATTGGTGCTTAAGCCGATACATGCCAAGCCATCGGCACTCGAGCCGACAGATGTCAAGCCATCGGCGATCAAGTCGATAGATGTTCACTCATTAGCGACCAAGCCGACAGATGTCTAAGCCATTGGCGATCAAGCCAATAGACATTTAAGCCATCGACGCTCGGGCCGATGATGTCAAGCCATCAGCGATCAAGCCGATAGATGTTCACTCATTGACGATCAGGCCAACAGATGTCGAAGCCATTGGCGATCAGGCCAACAGATGTTTAAGTCATTGGCGATCAAGCCAATAGATGCCAAGCCATCGGTGCTTAAGCCGATAGATGTCGAGCCATCGACGCTCAAGTCGACAGATGGCCAAACGTCCAGTTATTGGCGATCAAGCCAACAGATGATCAACCATCGATGTCAAGACTGACAGATGTTCAATGTCCAAGCCGTTGGCGATCGAGCCAACAGATGTCTAAATCATTGGCGCTGAAGCCAACAAATGTCCAATCATCGACGTCCCAGCTGACAGATACTATGACGACCCAGCATCCGGGCTCGAGTAAACCTGAAACCACTTCCTGAGAGGCCTCCCAAGAGCGGTAAAGCTCCGAAGGGATAAAATGAGTGTGTAAAGGTGCATAGGAATACGTTGAACTTCCAGATAAGGTAGTAAATAATTTTGAGAGAGGCTCAAAAATAAAATTTACGTAGTGTTGCCGCGTTCCATATCCGGGGGATGGGTGGTCCTTCCATGGCAGCCAGTCGGTATGCCCCTTTCCCGAGCGTCTTGAACACTCGGTAGGGGCCTTCCCAGTTAGGGGCTAGCTTGCCCACCGCCTCTAGTGGTCGAGTGGCTTCGACTTTTCGTAGGACAAAGTCTCCTGACTGGAAGTGCCTATCTCAGACTCTGGCATTGTAGTACTGGACGAGGCGTCACTGGTATTCCACTGCTCTGATACCCGTGATCTCTCGAATCTCACTCTCCAAGTTGAGGTTCTCGAGTAACTTCCGGTCGTTTGCCTCGGGTGAGAAGCTAATGACTCGGAGAGAGGGGTTGCTGACCTCCAGCGGAATCACAGCTTCTGCGCCATACACTAATTGGAAGGGTGTTTCATCGGTGGCCGTTCTTGGAGTGGTTCGATGTGACCAAAGTACGCTCAATAATTCCTCCAGCCAGCTGCCTTGGCCTTGCCGAGTCTGGTTTTTATGCATTTTAGGATAGCCCTGTTGATGTTTTCAACCACCCCGTTGGCCTGAACGTGGGCCCCCGAAGTGAAGTGGTTGCAAATATTTAGGTCGGCACATCTATCTCTGAAATAATGAGAATCAAATTACCAACCATTATCGCTCAGAATCACTCAGGGGATGCCGAAGCGACAAATGATTGACTTCCACATGAGGCTCCAGATGACCGTCTCGGTGATTCTTGCAGTAGCCTCAGCTTCGATCCATTTTCTAAAGTAGTTGATGGCGACAATGATGAACTTCTTCTGGGCCTGCGCCGTAGGGAACGGCCCTAGGATGTCGATTCCACACCGAGCAAATGGGTATGACTCGGTAAGAGTAACGAACTCTGAGGCAGGCTGATGGACAAGGTGGTCAGAGCGCTGACATCGGTCGCACTTCTGTACGTAGGCTAAACAGTCGCGCTGAAGCCTGGTCCACCAGTAACCTTGCAGAAGCAAGATCCTGGCGAGTGATCTTCCTCCCTGGTGCGCGTCGTAAATGCCTTCGTGCACTTCTTGAATTGCTGGGCTGGCTTCATTGGCATTAAGGAATTTAAGAAGTGGGCCAGAGAAAGACCCTTGATATAGAGCGTCGTCCAAGATGAAGAAGCGTCGGGCTTGGTACTTCAGTCTTTGGGCTTCCCGGGGGTCGGAGGGCTCCTGAGAGTCTCGGAGCCAAGATAGGTACGGGGTCCGCCAATCGCTCGGTGAAGTCGGGTCAATGGTCATTAGCTCGAACTCGATGCTCAGTTGTTCTAGCTCTTCGAGGAAGACCGATCGAGTGCCTTCCGGACTGAGGGAAGAGGCCAGGCGAGAGAGGGCCTCCACATGGGAGTTTTCTGGAGAAAAAGAATGTCTCTATGTTCATGTGTGTGTCACCGTGTCGCTCTCACTGAATGTATGTTTACGTGTGCACGTGTCTCTTCCTAAGTACGTCTGGGACCTACTTATATTGGTCACCTTATTGTCATCTATTTCTTAACATAACAAGGACATGGTTAGTGGCGTGATGTCCTGCTCGATCGTGGAGATTGTCAGTTGTCTACTCGTCCGTTCTTTGTGGAAGGGCATCGTGGTGAGCATTTCGGCGACGTGGATGTGATCCTATGTTTGTCGGGGTAAGCCCCGAATTGTGGCCTCGACGCTCGCCCATTGGCGAATCTCACGGCATCTGAGATGCACCTATGCGAGAATCATGCCGTGGACAGGCCAGTCCTGAGTGGGCCTAGATTACGCTATGTCCCTGCACTATTGGTCAGCTGGCGATGGTATTTATGGGCGTAATGACATCGGGCCACATTGGGCTTGGTGTTATTGGGCCTTGCTGGGCCTAGCGGATTTCCCCCTCCTCACTAACCCCCCCACTCCTGGGCAACGAGAGTACGAGGTCGAGTGAGGGGGATGCTGCATTGAGTTTTCTCGAACCTTCTCATACCTCTGACATGGGGAACTGTGCTACTTGCCACATTCTTTGGCGTGCAAGGCGGTTTCCATCCGTGTAAGGTGATGCCACTGTTATCATGACGGTGCCTTTTCGTTTCTGGAGAAGCAGAATCGAACTGCTGATGGTGCAACCCTTGGTGTTCTCGCTAAGTGAACTAGCAGTGGCGATTGGGCTTTCAACTGTTCACTTAATCAGAGGCACTAGAACGAGGTGGATATGTCATTCACTGGAGCCTTTAACAATGGTGAGAAGCACCTAATGAGGCACTTGTGCGATCTTCCTCTCCGGCGCTAGTGCTCACTGCCCCTTTGTTGCTTGCTTAGTGTCTAGTGAGGTTACTTCTTTCATTCTTCTTCCTGTCGAACCCATGGATCCATATAGAAAGGTCATCCTCTTTGAAACTGAGCAATTAGGTGATGGGGAGGGAAACCGTAGTGATGTCTTGAGTACGTCAAGTGCTCAACTTGGTCCTTACCTTCTCTACTTCATTATCTCTTACCACGCAGTGTATGGCCTTAGGGAAGCTTTTCAGATCCCGATGGACGTTAACATCTTCTTCCCCTTCGTAGATTAGTACTTAGGGGACTACTTCTCCAGGGTGATCAATGTCTCCATTGAGGCCTTCAAGGCCAGCTTCCACCTTCTAGTCCCTCCTATCTTCAAGAACATCCTTCATTTTATGGTTTGGCACTAAGGCAGTTATTACCCATGTCACGTCCCGAGCGCGGAAGGAACCCGGAGTGCGTGACGAGTTTATATCGATCATGTCAATCAGAGCGTTAGTGTCTAGATCTAGTCTATCCTCACACAACAGTTTACATTCAAATTTTTGGAGTCTCAACCCTTCCCGTTTTTATGGGTCTTCTAATCCTGACAAAGCGAAGAACTGGATTGATGAAATGAATCAGATTTTTGACATTATTCAATGCACTGATCAAGAGAAGGTGTGCTTGGCTACTTTCCAATTAAACAAGGATGTTCGTACATGGTGGAAGTCAGTCCCGGCACCTCCAGTCGATGCACTACACACATGGGAAGGTTCCCTCACATTGTTCGATACCAAGTATTTCTCGGAGCACGTCAAAGAGAGAAAAGCTATGGAGTTTGCGTCCCTTCGTCAAGGGATGATGTCGGTCACAGAATACGAGTTACAATTCTCTAGGCTAGTATCGTATGCACCACATCTTATTAGTATGGATTTATTGAAAGCTAATCGCTTCATGGATAGGTTACGACCCAGTTACATTCAGCAACTGGGGACGCAGAACATCCGTACTTATGAGGAGATGGTCCAGCGGGCCTATTTATGTGAAAAGACCTTAGAGAAGGTCAAGAAAATGAAAGGAAAGGGAGAGGAATCTATCTGATGGTCTAATCGGTGATTCAAGAAGGAGAAGTTTAGTATCACGGAACCTTACAAGAGCCGTGATAACAAGAAGCGATTCAGGAGCGGGAATGGTGGAAGTTCCCAGAAGAACGAGAAAGTTAAGGAAGAGGAGAAGCAGGTCATGGCGGCCTGCACATTCTGTGAAAAATTTGGTCATTCGACGGAAGAATGCTGGAAGCACCTCGATGCTTGTTTGCATTGTGGAATCAGGGAGCATCGCATGCCATATTGCCCCCTTATGAAAGAACATACAGTTGGAGGAGGATGCAAGAGGCAAGCTCGCCTCAATGCGGTTCTAGAAAAAGAGGAAGAAGCGCCCAGAGATGGTGGGCTCATGGAAGGTACACTTCAAATTTACTCTCATCCTGCATTTGTGCTATTTGATACTGGTGTTTCTCATTCTTTTATCTCTACTTCTTTTGCCAAAACTTTACCTATTGTATCAGTTCCTTTACCTTCGGACCTTTCTATAACTACACCCTTAGGTTCTGGAATCAAACTTACCAAATAGTATCCCAATAGTAAAGTAATCATAGAAGGCCACAATCTTCCCGCAAACTTAATATGCCTTGACATGAAAGGATACGATGTTATTTGAGGTAGATTGGTTGGTAGACCATGATGCCAATATTAATTGCCGGAATAGGATTATATCTTTCCGTAAACTAGGTCTTCCAAGATTTTTCTTCTTTGGCATCAAGTATAGGAAGCATCCTACAATCATTTCTTCTCTTCACACTTGCAAACTTATCTCGCAAGGATGTGAAGCTTTTCTTGCTTCTGTCATAAGTTACTTTCCGTTCCCGACCACTTCGTCAGATCACCTGGACAGAGTTCGTGACTACCTTCGAGCGCACTTACAGTCTGGCCTGTCTTTGAATGGATAAGATGCACCAATTCCTAGAGTTGGTTCAAGGTGAGATGACCGTGCTGCAGTATCGAAACAAGTTCATTGAGTTGGGTCGGTATGCGCCGCATGTTATCGTTGATAAAGCCTTAAAGATCGAGCAATTTCTCCGTGGTTTAAAAGTCGAATTGAGATTACCGCTGCTTGCTACCCATGTGAAAGTCATGGATGATGCATATCAAGCAGCTGTCGCGGTTGAGCTTGATTTGGCGTGGTCTGCAGGGTTTTCTCAGTGCGGTGTTGCTCAGTCGGTTGTACCGTTTTAGCAGTCTTTTCAGCCGTCTGCGCCAGGAGTTCCGTCTGTTGCGCCTACTTCTAGTGGCACTTCGAGGCAGGTGTTTAGAAGGTCTAAGAAGCGATTTGACTGTCAAGCATCTTTAGGTTCTGTGCAACAGCAATTGGCATCTTCTGATTCTATCCAATAGTCTGTTCCTCCTTTTTAGCGGCACCAAGAGTTTCCCGTGAGTTCAGCCGAGACCGTGTCTGAGGTGTGGTGGCAATCACCCAGGTGTGCCGTGTTCCTTGCCGGTAGTCTGCTATCACTGTGATCGGTCGGGTCACGTTGTCTGAGATTGCCCGATGAAGTCCGTGCTGGCGCAGTTCTCGTAGTTCACCCAGCCACAGTAGTCTCAATTTCGTCTTCCTGCACCACCTCTACTTCAGCCCTCTTATTTGCAAGTTCCAGCTTCTTCCCAACAATCTTCTGCAGCCTCTAGCGGGAAGCCGAGGAGCCGGAATACTCACATCACTCGTGCCGAAGCCATTACGTCCAACCTCATAGAAGGTACAATTTTAATTTTTGGTCGTCCAGCTCATGTTCTATTCGATTCAGGTGCTACACATTCATTTATTTTTGAGGATTTCCTTACTCGTCTCGGGGAGCCGGTAACCGAGTCGCCCTATGAGTTGCTCGTTGAGTTACCATCCAGAGATTTCATGTCCACTCCATTTTGCCTGGAAAATTCTCCTATTATCGTCAGTGACCGGCAGTTGCCAACGAAGTTGTATGCGCTGCAGTTGGCTGATTACGATGCGATTCTAGGCATGGACTGGTTAGAGTGGTATGGTGTCGTGGTTGATAGTAGATCCAAGAAAGTCTACTTTCAACCATGCGGTAAAACAACCTTCTTTTTTCAAGGTACCTGATTCTGTCTTTCTCATTTTCTGTCGTTAGGTGTAGTTTTTTTTCAGTTTTGATGTGACACCACTAAGGTCAAATGCAGGCAGTTCCTGGGACGTACTTCGCAACACAATCTAGCAAGCAATCTGTAGCAGTCTGCGTTGAAGAAAAGTAGAGTACCGGAGGAGAAGAGAGCTAGTGATCTCCAGTCTCTGTAATTGACTCTTAGATCAAATCTAGAGTCAATTTGCTCTTAGAGCTACATTATTTTCTCATTTTATTTTCTCTTTGAGTCTTGAATTTTGTTAAGCTGTGTGTCAGCGGGTGAGGGTAAAACTTCGGACAATGAAGCTGTAAGGCTCAGCGGGAGCAAGCTGTGAAACTCAGCGGTCTGAGATTGATTCCCCAAAGCTGTGGATCAGCGATTCGTAGGGATCTATTCCCAAAGCTGTGGATCAGCAGAGTGAAGCTGTGAATCAGCAGTAAGTCACACTTGGTTTGAGTGTGGGGTGGACGTAGGCTTGTGCCGAACCACCTAAAATCTCTGGTGTTCTATGTGATTAATTTGTCTCTCTCGCATATATGCATGCTTGCTCAACGGTTACACTTTTGATCCACTATCGCGTAGATGATTGCTAGGAATTATTAAGGTTTCTGTGCATACTTTCCTTTTGTCAGTTGAATTTACACTTGCAGTGTTCATTTTCTAATTCCACAGTTTATTTGTTCGCTGTTGATAAAATTTTTAAAGGGTAGATCTATTCACCCCCCTCTAGATCTTAGCATCCATCCAACCCCACACCTTTTATAGGGGGTTGTCCTGGAGCGAGGAGCCCCATCCCTTGATAGGGAAGGGCGTCCGTAGTAGAGTAACATTTCTCTACTATAGTGGTGGAAATTTCCCATTGGAAGGCGATCGCCCCGACGTTGGCTGGTCCCAGGATGAGTCTTACGGTGCTCATAGGACGTGCTCGCCCGTTATGGGGTCAAGGTCGACGTCGTGGGGGCAACGGTCGGTCGCCAGAGAGTCCTTCGGCGATAACTGCGCTTGGGCCGTAGCCGTTACGCTTTGTAGAATTTGATACTCTTCTGGGCCGGGCCTCCTCTTATTGGGCCGAGCACGTGTGCCCTTCCCTTGGGAGAGCTTATCGCGCACGATCCTCAATGGGTTTGCCTTTATTAGGCAGTTCCTAGGCCAAACTAAATTTACCCTCCTCACTTTCCCCCTACTCTCAGTCGCCGAGCACTCTGCAGGGGGCTGAGAGTTGATCAGGAGAGGGTTTTCTTGAAGTACGAGGCCCGAGATTAGACTCCTCGAATCGTGGGCATTGGAAACTTCGGGACTGGCTTGGTGCGCAAGGTGCTTTTGGCGGTGGCAGCGGCCACACTGGTAATGATGACCCATGTCTTGTCTTGTTCTAGGAGCGTGGGTTCCGAACGGTCGCCTGGCATTGTGACAGGTGCCTTTTCACCTGCCTCGCGAAGAGTGGTGCCGGCCTGTCGTGGGTGGTTATAAGAGTGATTGCGTGGTCTCCCTGCCTTTCCTTTTCTTTTAATCTTTTCTTCGTCTTCTTCCTCCCCCCCCCCCCCACTTTCCATAGGTAGCCGGTGCATAAGCTCTCATGATCACTACCCAGTCCAGTTCTCTTCAAGTTGTCCATAGTCCCCTTGTCTTGGTTGAAGCATTTCGCCATTATTCATTTCATTTGTTTGTTGCTTCCTTTTATCTTTTAACATGCTTATTATTTTTGACGAAAATTTGACAACATCTCCCCTTGACCCAGACGGTAAGGGGAGTAAAGGGGAACGCGCCCACAAGGAGTGGCGGAACTCGACAATCTGAGGTGTGTGTGCCAAGGGCAGCAACACCTTTGGTAAAACTTCAGAAAGTTCGGGAGAACCAACAAATGAGAGACACTTTTAAAATTGGCTGGGGGTGCACCGGGTAAGAAGGGGTGACTGGTGTGCCGGATAGAAGGGTTCAAAGAGGTGTGCCGGGCTGGCTGGCACAAGGGTATGCCGGGCTGGGCAAACAAGGAGTGTACCGCTGAGTGGCTGTGTCGGGCCAAGTGTGTGCTGAGGAAGGGTCTGGCTGAGGCGTGCCGGCTAAGAACAGGCTTGGACCGTACCGGCCAAGGGGGGTAGCAGAGCGTGCCATTGAAGGCACATAGGGGTGTGTCGGCCAGGGCAGGCTTGAGCCCGTTGCGAGCATGGGTTGCAATCCACTTGATTTTCTTGGGGGCCCATGGGTTGCGAGCTTCCCAAGGGTTGATTCTTCTTCATTGTCGTGCTTCCGAAGGTGGCTTCACGGCAGCGTGTGTATATTCGGAGAGTCTGGGTGACCCGTCTTCTCCGGGGTTCCTTCACTTGATGTTGTTGTTATTCCGAAGCCGGGCAGGACATATGGTGCGTGTAATTTTACACGTCCACAAATACCCTCCACCCACGGGTAACGCGGGTGAAGGGTGAGCCGAGCAATGCTCGTGGGTGTATTTGCTCTTCAGGGTTGTACTCGAGACCTTGACATCTGAAGAGGACGACGATCTTGACCTGTGCTTGTTGTCCGTGCTTGCTTGCACGCACACGGGAGCCTGTCGATACATAAGAATGTGTGGACGGAACGCCCCCCCTACATGCGGATACCTCGAACCTTCCTCCTACAATAGGCAAAGTAAGAACAGGTGCAGTTGTCAAGTGCTTCTTTAGAGTTTGAAAACTCTTCTCACATTCCTCAGCCTATATGTAAGAAATTTCCTTCCTTGTTAGTCTAGTCAATAGCACGGTAATTTTAGAGAAGTCTTTGATGAATCTCCTGTAGTAACCGGCCAATCCTAGAAAACTTCAGATTTCAGTCACATTTGTAGGCCTTTCCCAGTTATTGACAGCTTCTACCTTTGAAGGGTCAACAGAAATACCTTCCTTAGAGATTACGCTTTGCATTCTTGCATCCACTTGCACATTGCATGATCATGTTTTCGTATCCCGTTGGCACCGTGACTGCCTAAATGTGCATCTCACTTTTTCTTTCTAGTTTTAATCTGGTTAGCATTTAGCCCTCTGACCCTACATCGAGGAAAGGTATGATCTATCTCAGGCAGGGGACTAAAATCATGCTACACTAACCTTTCTTCGCTTTTAAGTGTGGCTGAAATAGGTAAAAAGGGAAGACGACGTCAAGCAAGCCAAAGAATAGTACACTGATGGAACGATTCTCAATAAGCAAATACATGTCCATTCTAATCCATGATTACACCGCATCCCAGGGGCATACCCCCAGTGTACAAAATCAAGCTACACCCACTCTATTCTCTCTCTCTACTCATCCCTCACTCAGCATCCCCGGTGTGAGGTCGGCTACACTGGCTACTCGTCTCGACCTTGTCCCTGCTCCTCCTCCCGTGCGACCCTGAAGGTCGCGATGCTCTCAAACCTGAGGCTACCGGCTGGGCCACTCTCTGCTCTATATGCGGTGATTTCATCATCCCTAGGAGTTCCTCCATGGTAACCTCCATGTCCCCTCCAAGCTATAGTGACTCAGAGGGAGTGGCATGTCCAATCGCCCCCTCTGCCTAAGTGCCTCTGCTCTAGTACCTCTGAAGCACGCGGTGTCGCAGGGTCTCCAGCTGATCAAGGGCCTGTCGCTCGCGTATGGCTATGGCCATCTCTAGTGCTCGAGCCTTAGCCTCCCTCTCCTTTGCCTCGGCGAGGTGACCCTCCAGTCTCTCCACCGTATCCATCGATCCGAGGCGACATGTCAAGTCTTCGATATGTCCCTCTAGCTCTCGATGAGAGGCTAGGGAAACCTCCAACTCTTTCTTCTACAAGAAAATTGCACAAGATTGATCAGGCAAAGATACATAATGGAGAGAATAATTTACTCATAAAAGTGCTCAGTGCTCACTGTCTCAGCTAGCTCGGGCTCCCGTTCCTCGGCCCGCTGGATGGCACCCACCAGGTGGTCCTCCAGCTCCTCTCTGCTAACTGCTTCAGAGGAGGATCCACCTTCCCCACTCATGCTAGCTCTCACCTGAACGTACGCCAACTTGCACCTCTAAAAGATCAAAGATAATTGGTCAGTCAAATACCCAATGCTCTTTATATCAATCAATTAATCCTGACTTAACAGTTCTCAAATTTCAGGGCATAAGTTCACGATGGTCTGGTCGAGGATGATAATCTGATCCTGGAGGATCCTCACAGCTGTAGAGGCCTAATTTCAGACATCCTGCGGATCCCCAGTAGACTTTCGTGTGAATGACGCACAATTGTTGTACCTGGTTTATTAATGTTCCAAGTTTTAAAGCCCAGCACATAGCAGAGCTCCGCCACGGTGACCTCCCGTTCAGCAATGTAGAACCTCTCCTTGAACTTCTTTTGCATGTCGGGCCAATCAGTAATGGACCCGAGCGGCAGGCTTGAGTACCACTCAAAGGCAAGCCCAGTGAGTGTCGAGCCGAAGAACTTTAGGAGGAAGGCCTCATCAGCAGCCAAGTCTCCCATCACATTCATATAGTAAGCGATGTGCTCCCTGGGAGATCCTTGCCCATTGAACTTTTCAAACTTCGGTGGCTTAGTGATGCCAGCCGGCAGCTTTCTTGCAGCATAATGAGTCGGATAGGGGACGCGGTAGACGTCAAACGGCGTTTGATCCCCGTCGCCCCTTTCTGCCAACTTCATGTCTATCATTTGCTCCAGCATCAGCTGGTTGACTGCTGTCGGGTCGACCGGACTTGGATAGAAGTGGGCAGGCTGCGCAGTCGGGGTGGTCAGCATAGTTGCCTGAGGGGCTGCAAGAGACCCCTGGGGTGGTGATATCTACGGCAGGGTCGGGTACTGTGCTTGCTATAAGAGCGCACCCACAGGGAAGCCGGGGGTTGGTGGGAATGCTACAGCTTGCAAAGTTACTTCAGAAGACTGCCCGTTGCCCCCGGGCGCTTCCGGTAAAACCTCGGTCTGTCCAGACGTCGTGGGCTGGGCATTCCTCTCATTGAGTTGTTTCCTTAGTAATTCAATCTCCCGCTGATATTGTTGTATCATGTATAGCATGACGGGGTCGGTTGTAGAGAGAGCGGGCATGCTGTCTGTCTCTTCGGCTGGGGCGTCCTCAGATGATGTGGAGGGTCCGCCACTCGTGCCCCCGGTAGTGATAACATTGGCCGCCAAGGCTGTGGGAGGGTCTTCGGAGGAGGTCGCCTCGACACCCGCCTGCGTCGCCTCACTCGCCACTCTTCTTCTCCTGGTGAGGGGGCCGGGTCTGGCGGCGAGCCTGGCCATTTCTTCGGGGTCGGTAGGTAAAGCCTCGTACCGACTAGAGACTCCTGCCATACTGCAGGTGAAGACTCTCCAGTCTCTACTTCTCCTCTCTATCCTCCCTGACGACCTACTCGGGAACACTAACCTATCGAAGACCGACCGTCGGGGCGACGCTTCCTCCCGCGCGGGGAACCGGCGTCGCTCTTCCGATTGGTTTCTCGACTCTGTGCAAGGCACGTGTCGAGCCTCTTCTTCTACTCGGAAGGCAGAAGCCACTGCCCCCAGCAATCTCTGGCGGCCCAAGGAGGTGTTGCCTGGGCCCCGGAGGTAGTTTCTCATGGCCTGCTCGATCCCTTCCCACTCATGGTCGGGTAGAGCGGCCGGTGGTTGGGTGTCTATGGCGACATCATGATGAGTGTAATTTGCGTACGCCGGGCGGTCAACATGGTGACGTTCACCCCCCTCTCGATTGCCTCTTAACAGGGCCAACACGGTCCATGTTGTGGGACTACCCCAACCAGCTGCTGACCCGGTTTTCGTCAACACCAAGTTCGACAGCTCGGGAGATGAGGGAGAGGCGATTCTAATCTCACTCCCAGCTCGGACGAGCACTCCAATTCCAACACTCGATGAGACTTCCTCGCCTGTCCATGAGGACGTGGAGACCGAGGAAACCTCCGCGGCCTCCCAACCAGCTCTAGAGCCTACCTTGCCGCACCTTCCCCCTGAGGAAGGCCTCCAGAACGAAGATCGTGAGGCATCGCTGGCATTGGTAGGCAACTCAGACCAAGCCTCCGAAACACCGATCGATAGCTGCCAGTCCAACGTGGATGGCTCGAGATAACCCTTGTCCAGACTCAGCAGCGATGACCTTCCAGTTCCAGCAGCCTCAACCACTGGCTTCGAAGACCCATGGGTGTACGAAGCTGTCGCTGATGATGAAGACTTTCAGCCTGCTCCTCCCGAGCTGGAGGATGGTGGCTAGGCAACCGTTGATGAGCTCGTCGAGATCAATCTGGGTAACGATGAGGCCCCTCAGCCCACATTCCTCAGTGCTCTCCTCGTCAAAGCAGAGAGGCAGGACTACAAGCAATTCCTGCTCGAATACAAAGACTGCTTTGCCTGGACATGCTAAGAGATGCCTGGGTTAGATCCCTCCATGGCGGAGCATGATCTGGCCATATCTCCCACAGCCACGCAAGTCAAATAGCCCCAGCGGTGCATGCACCACGAGCTGGAGCTCCAGATTGTGACTGAAGTGGATAAGATGGCGGAGGTCGACTTCATCTAGCCGTGTAACATGGTCCCGGTCAAAAGGAAAAATGGTCAAGTCCGCATCTACGTCGACTTCTGGGACCTCAATAAAGCCTGCCCAAAGGATGACTTCCCAGTCCCAATCACAGAGATGATGGTCAACATGACCACCGGACATGAAGCCCTATCTTTCATGGATGGGTCATCGGGCTACAACCAGATCTGGATGTCCCACCGAGACAAGGGCTACACCGCCTTCAGATCCCCCAAAGGGATCTTCAACTACAAGTGGATGCCCTTCAGTTTGAAGAATGCAGGTGCTACCTACTAGAGAGCCATGACCAAAATTTTCGACGAGATGCTGTACAACATCATCGAATGCTATGTTGAAGACCTCATCGTCAAAACCAGAAGGTGAGAAGACAACCTACGCGATCTGCGTCAAGTCTTCCACCGTCTCCAGCAATATGGGCTCAAGATGAACCCCATGAAATATGCCTTTGACGTATCAAGTGTTGTGCATATGTTGTCTAGCTTTGATGATAGCAACATATCATATTCTGTTTTGATGATAGCAACAAAGTACCTAAAGTCAAACATTGGAGCATCTGTCAGATCTCAAATTCTGTGTATTTGGGCATTTATGGTACCTATTTTCTCTCTCTAGATCACCAAAATTATTTGACAGAAAATTGGCTTGAAGGCTTCTGGGAGAGCACAGAGGTAGACCTTTTGAGAGACAAGTTGACCTTTCTTCTGACGGCCTCATAAGGTGCACCGACCTTAATGGACTAGACTGTATATGTGCATCGACCTTCCAGACTTGACTGCATATGTGCACTGACCCAAATGGCAAGTCTTCAGCATGTGCACTGACCTGACTTCTTCAATGCATGAATGTGCATCGACCTTAGCTCAGCATGTGCACCGACCTTCTGAACTGAAAGGAGCATGTGCACCGACCTTCTAAACTAAAAGGAACATGTGCACCGATCTTAATTGCATGGAAGATTATGTAGCATCTACCTTACTTCTGAAATCACTAAGGTGCATCGACCTTTGTTCTGTGACAACTGAGGTAGCATCAACCTTTGTTCTGTGCAACTTGATGTGCGTCGACCCTACTTTAGTTGATAACTTGAGGTAGCGTTGACCTTTGTTCTATTCTAACTTGATGTGCATCGACCTTACATTAGTTGATAACTTGAGGTAGCATTGATCTTTGTTCTATTCTAACTTGATGTGCATCGACCTTAGACTTGAACAACAGAGGTGCATTGACCTTAGACTTGAACAACAGATGTGCAACGACCTTCCTTCTTTAACAGTGGCTATGCACTGACCTGACTTCTTCAGTGCATGAAGGTGCATTAACCTGTCTGCTTGAACTTCTCCAGCTACATCGACCTTATCAGCGTGAAGTTCTTTAGCTACATCGACCTTACTACTTGAACAATAGCCACTGCACTGACCTTATCAGGTAGGTCACATGCATTCACTGGGGAGCATCCACAGGCTCAGGAGAGCATTTGAAGCCTCAAGGGAGCATGCATGACCAGTGTTCAGAGCAAACACATTCAACCCTTTGCGGGAGCACATTCAATCACCATGGAGCATCCACGGTCTCAGGAGTGCCTTTGAAACCTCAGGGGAGCATGGTGACACTCTTCCTCTGAATTGCAGACGACTTGATTTCTGTGCAACCTGTTGCCTTGATTTCCATGCACCTATCAGTATTATCGCCTACCTTGATTTCTGTGCATCCAATTTTTCTGTGCCTTACTTGATGCCCTTTCTTGGTTTCTCAACATCCAATCAGTATGTTATCTTATCATCACCTACCTTAATTTTCGTGTAATCAATTGCCTTGATTTTTGTGCATTGATCCCTTGAGTGACTTTCAACCTTGGTTGGCTTGCTCCTTGGGATTTTTATCTTGAATTCAACCTTGCTTGGCTTGTTCCTTTTCATGTGGCCTGACTCACTGCCGGTTCCTCAACCGTGCAGGTCCGACGCTTCCCTCGCTAGGGACGTACGCGAGCTTGCTTAGAGTTTCAGGTGGCCTCGAGCCCTCGTCGTCTCCGTCCCGCATCAACATGGGAGGCCTCAAACTCCTCAAATGATACCACGGGAGGTGGAATAACCACCGGCTCCAGGTCTGCAGTCCTCTTTTGTTGGGCCCATTTGGTCTTCGTAGCTGCCTCCTTCACTCTAGCCACTGCCTCCTTTACTTGAGAGCTGGTGCACTTTCACAAATCCCCAGGAGGCAATGGTGTTGTAGTCGGAGCCACCTCTGGGATCTCAAAATATGTTGGCTTTTGAGCCTTAATAATCAGCTCCCTAAAGTGCCTGCTCTTTTCTGAAGTGAGCCAAACTACACACATACAGGGATGAAAAAGAATGATATACACTGCAGCAAAAAAAGAGACCAAAAGTTGAAGGCAAAAGAATGGAGGATACCTACTAGCCCCGTATAAAAAGGAGAGAGTGGCCAATAAAACAGTGAGGGCTCTTGGTTCCGTGAAGCAGCCTCGTGAATCAACTAGCATATATCCCCTATCACTTCGCATCGTTCAGCCAGTGACGCCAAGTCCACATGACCGCGAGAAGATAAATGATAATACAAGCAGAGGTGGTCTAGCCCCCATCCATCGACATACTTAAAAGAAAGGAGAACAGGTTGGCCCAATTTGGCTTCACTAGGGCCAGCTATTGAAAGCCCATGTGAGCGCAGTAATGCAAACAGCCAAGGGATATCACTGTGAAGTGCCAACCGTCGATCTTCTCTCCTAATGAAGGTCCTGTAGGGATGAAGCCGATCACTCTCAGGACGCCAAGAGGACATAGAAGTAAGAGGCTCCTCCACTGGCAGAGGAATCTACTGAAGAATCAATCGCTCCCCACTCACACAACAAAAGCCTTGAAGTGTTTTCAAAAAGCCATCCTTGCTGATCTCCGGCATTTTTTTCTCGATCTTGGATGAGCACTATTTAGCAACCTTCCGTGCCTCCAGATAGGCCACCACTGTAGCATTAGTTTGGAATTTCAATTTCTTCAAATAGGCCGAGTCAGCATCCAGGGCCGGCATTGGCTGGGAGTCCAAGAACTTGTGTTCTACAACGGCCCAACATTTCACACATTCCACCATTTGATGTATTCTAAAGTCACACGCGGAAAGCGCGCAGGGGCCGAAACTCTGAATGAAATCGCCTCTCAGTGATGAAAATAGTCCCACCATATACGAGCCTCGTCATTTGATACCTGACCAACGCAGGCCCTGTTTGGCAACGCAAACTGAGTGGAAGAAGCAAGTATGTGCTGGTCATAGCCAAAATTTTGACTGAATCAAAATGGATAGTAAGACTCATCTGCATGTAGGAAGTCCAAAGGTCAGTGCATAATCATATAGAAAGCATAATAAGAAAGCATTAGAGTTAGAAGTCGTACCGGTCGACGAGCACCACGGAACACCTGGTCCCTATAGTGTCAGGCATAGGCATCCTCACTCTCCGCTCGAGTGGACACCACCCACCCAAGTGCTGTCCAGTCGGCGATCTACTCCGCAGCTCATGTCATCTAGTCCACCACCGTGGCCAGCCCTCGGGGGTATCATCCAATGCGCTCCTCCGGCTTCTCTGGTGCCGAAAACTCGATGGCGAGCTGATGGATGCCAATCATCCTCATCACCAGGCGAAAGAAGAGGGGCTCCACTATGTTCATGCAGTGCAGCCAGATGTCACGGCCAAAGTAGGTGAGGGCCGCCACGACCCAGGGCTGGCCCTCGTGCCCCTGGCTCTCGTACGGCGTCTGTCGGACCTGTTAAATAGGAAAATTAGATTAGCATCATAAACATATAAGTTGCATTTAACGAAAGAGTTAAGTTCAGAATCTTACCGAGGAGAAGGGTAGTGTATCCAAGTCATCCTGGATCCCCCAGACCTGTCTCCATAGGGACCCAGTCTCCCATAGAGTCATCCACCGCCTCGCGATGGGCAGTCGCTCCGGGTAGGTCTCCTCGCCTCTCCCTAGCCCACGTAGTTGCACGTAGGCCCACACCTGCATTGCATCCCGTCAAGTGTCAGCATGTAACACAACATTTGTAGGAATCATATAGCAAACTGCATAATAGTTTTAAGGGTCAAGTCATACTTGGAGAAGGGGAGAGAATCCACCGAGCATCGTCCGCCAGCTGGTGGAGCTGAGGGTGTCGAACAAGAATGTGAGGACCGCCGCTCCCCAAGCGTAGTCCCCCACGTGCTCCACGTCCTCAAGTAGAGGGAGGAACTGGCAGCTAATGACGCCGGCCCTCGTCACGAACAGTAGTCATCCGAAGAATAGCATCAGAAACCTCCGTAGGACCACGTCTGCCTCTGGTCCTGGCTCGACTGCCGCTCGGGGTCGTGCGCCGTCCATGAGCCTCTACAGGTGCTGCTCGGGCAGCTCCCCGGTTGCTATCCCCACGCCCCTCAGTCTGAGGCTCTCCTGTAGCCTTTCCCTCGTTAGCGTCATCGACTGATGCTCTGGTCAGAGTAGCTCCAGTCCCAGCAACTCTTGGGCCAGTTCTCGGTAGTCGGGGTACATCCTCCCGGCAATCGGTGTCCCATGCACACGTAGTCCGGTGATACGCACAACATCCTCTAACGTGGGGACCATGTTTCCCCATGGAAAGAGGAACGTCTGGCTCACCGGATCCCAGCAGTCGTGTAGAGCATAGAGGAGTGGCGTGTCCAGCCGGGTGACCTCTACACTCAGGAAAGAGCAGAGCATCACTTCTAGGAGACATAGTTAGAGTGGCATGAGTTCCTAGAGCGGATGAGTTCATCAGAGGCATGTATCAGTATGCTCTTCAGTAGTAGGGGGGTGAAGCTGGAGAGGGCTCGTCGTCTCAGGGTGGCCGTGGTCGAGTACTGAAGGAGTTTTTACAGTTCCAATTGCCCCTTTACAATGGGCAGCCAGATCCTGGGGTATCCATAGAGTGGTTGGATGATTTGGAGAGGATATTCAGCTCTATGGAGTGTGCTGAGGAGGAGGTGTTTTTGGCTACCCATCAGTTACAGGGGTCAGCCCGGACCTGGTGGACGGCAGAGTGGGGGGCAGCATTCCAGTCTCGCCCCCTTCGGCAGATCACATGGCAGGAGTTCATCATGGCCTTCGAGCGTGCTTTTTATCTGTACTTCATCAAGTCGCAGAGGATGCACGAGTTTCTGGAGTTGGTTCAGGATGATATGTCAGTGATGTAGTATCAATCTAGGTTCATTGAGTTGGGCCGTTATGTGTCACATATCATGTCAAATGAGGAGCTGAAGGCCGAGCAGATTGTTTGGGGTTTGAGGCTAGAGCTGAGGCATCCCCTGCTTGCCTCGGGTTTGGCCAACCTGGATGTAGCTTGCAGAGCAGCAGCGACACTAGAGAGAGATTTGCAGAGGACTCGAGGGCAGAGCAGTGCTGGCTAGACTCAGATGGGTCCCAGTCAGCCGACGGTCGTGCAACAGTAGATTACTGTCCGTCCTTCGGCAAGCGGTTCAGGGGCATCTACGTCCGTGGCATCAGCAGCAAACTCATCATCTTTTAGCTCGAAGCTCAAGAAGTTGTTCAGGGATGCTGATTTTGGAAGGAGGCACCGAGATCATAGAGAGGAGAGGCAGCAGTCAGCGAGTAGTGTTCAGCAACCCACACCCTATCAGCGTCAGGGCTTGGTGAGTGGTTCTCGGAGTGGGTGTCCTTGGTGTGGCGAATCTCATCTAGGTAGGCAGTGCTCGACGCCTATGATCTATTTCAGGTGTGATCAGGAGGGGAACATTGCACGTGACTTCCCTTAGAGACTGCGTCAGCCGCACGAGTTTCAGCAGTAGCAGTAGTTTCAGCCCCAGCAGTTACCACCACCGCAGTAGTCGTACCAGTAGTAGGGTCGGTTTTCTTAGCTGTCACGATCAGCTACAGTTGGGAGGCAGAGGTCCCGAGGTAGAGTCACCCATATGACCAAGGCAGAGGTTGAGGCATCGTAGTTGGTAGAAGGTACTCTTCTGATTTTGGGTTGTGCGGCTCGAGTTTTGTTTGATTCTGGTGTGTCTCACTCGTTCATTTCAGAGGGTTTTGCTCAGCGTGTTGAGGAGCCGGTGACCGAGATGTCGTGTGATTTAGCGGCCCTACTCAACCTCCACAACCTCCACTAACCCAAGCCTCTGCTCAGGCAAGTGCTACCTCTCCTTCTTCCTCCATTTCCACCACCACTTCTACTCTCGATGCCGCTAGATGCGTCATGTCGAAACGTCGAAGGTGGCCATCACGACCCTCCAATTCCTCCACCTCACCACCACTTTTACCATCTTCACCTCCATTACCTTCATTGCCCGCATTACCATTTCTACTATCCCTACCACCACTCACTGCCTCCTCTCCCAGCAACCCCTCTTCCATTACTACCACCATCTCCACCACTTCTGCCATTCCCTTTGCCATCGTTTCCCGAGCCTGAGCAGGCAATAAGTATACCTATGCCTCAACCTTCACCCTTACCCTCTCTACGCCTCCACCTTTACCCTTGCCTCTACCCGAGCCTATTCCCTCCTCTTCTCTATCCACCTCCATCCCACGGAGCAGGTGTTTACTACCTTTGGTGCTCCTTAGGTCTAGTCCCCAGGGAGATGATGAGCCGAGCCAGGCTTCGATTGTGCATTACAAGATTCAAGATTTCATTTGTCGCATGCCGGTCCGAGTCTTGGTCCCTGGTTATTTTGGGGATGAGGAGCCTACACTTTTGAAGATAGTTGCCAAGAGGAGCTCCTTCGCACTAGTGCCAGTTTCTTCTCGAGTGAGGCCAGTGGAAATCTCACTCCTTGCCGGAGGCTCGACTATTGATGCGGTTATTACCTCTCACTCAGTCGCCATTCAATTCACTGGCCAAGTAGGATTCTCTACTCAGATTGTGCTAACCCATACGGCCGCCAAGGGTTTGCTAGATTCCATGTTCAAGGGGCAATTGGCTGTATTTTCAAGATTTTTCAAGGATATTCTACACTTGTTATGCAATCTCCCTTGGTTTACTGGTAAGTCGGCCATAACAACACCGTGGATTACGCTCCCTCAGTTTCATCCTGCTCTTCTAGTAAGGGAGTTATGCTTTAGGCCTGACTATCGAGTGGAGTTGCCGAACTTTAGGCTCTTTGTGTCGAGTGACAAGACTCCGTGATTTTTTAATATTCATCATTCTAAGTAGTTACTTGTTCAAGAATGTCTGCCTATGATTAGCACTGGGTGTCTAGGGGCAGCTACCCCGATAAAGCTACATATTCATGACCGGGCTAGGCCATCTGCCAGATGGGCTTGTTATATGAGAAGATATTTCAAGACAAGAAGGCCGAAGGTCCAAGCCTATGTCAGGCAGGTAGATTCTCAATAAGTGCTAGTTAAGAAGAGATGGCGACATAAATTTAAGGGCCATCAGCTGTGCATTTAGGGGTCCACTTCTCCTTCTTCTCCTTTTCACTCATCATTTCTTCTGCTCAGTTTCCACCCCTAGGTGGTGTATTTTTCGTGGGATCCGATCAGTCGAGCCTTCATCTTCCCATGGGGGCACATGATCCCGACATTAGAAGACATGGCGAGGATCAACGGTTTGAGGGAGCATGGGAGGGCGGTGACAGGGTAGTCTTATGGCGACTACAGAGAACTAGCCCAGGAGCTGCTAGGGCTGGATTTAATGAGGCCGGGGCATCCATCGTCCCAGTTATCACAGTCGGTGCTACAGGAGAGCCTAGGGCTTCGAGGAGCGGCGATCGCAGTTAGGGAGTTATCGGAGCAGCACATCGACCGGGTGGTCGAGTTGGTGCGCCCGAGTGTGGCAACAGAGGCCGGACCAGAGGGGGATAGAGTGCAGAGGCGCTTCCTGATGCTGCTGTTCGGTAAGCTCCTATTTTCGACCCACGCTGATGTGATCAACTACAGGCTCCTACCCTTGCTGGAGGATTTGAGTAGAGTGGGCAGATATGCATGGGGAGCGACTGTCTTGGCCTTCTTATTCGACTCACTCAACGTGACAGACCAGGTGACTATGCTAGGTGGCTTCTCGCCTTTTCTACAGGCAAATGCCCAAAAAGGCTTCTAAATGCTTTTAATGATGCGTATGGCCGCTATATGCTGACACATGTTCTTAAAATGCATATTTGGGTCTTCCTCTACCTGCCCGAGATTGGGTGAGGGACCGAGCTACATCCGGAGAGGATTTTCATCGCGAGGCATTGGAACGTAGCTCGAGATATAGGGTCGATCAAGAGGTTGACCCGAGCGATCCAGGATGATATTGACTCATTCCCGCAAGCATCGGTAAACGGTCAAACTAAAACCCTTCTTTCTACTTCTATATGTTGACAAATGCTGACTTAGAAATGGCCTTTTCAGGTGTGCTGGACACCTTATCGGGATGAGAGACACGAGGGACAGCCATGGGTAGAGGCTTCCCTGGCCTATGGAGGACGGGATATCTGGCTACACTGCATCAACGTGATCGAGCCACTGCACTACAGCTTGATCATGAGGACGCGAGGCATACACCAACCTGAGGTAGTGTTTCCTCGCCGAAGTGACCAGCGCCCGGGGAAATCTTCAAAAGGTATCAGTGGCAACATAGATTGGAGCAGCCGAGCAAGGAAATACATCCAAGACTGGAAGCAGAAGGGTAGAGCAGTGACTGAGTAGGCTGATAGCGACGAGGCGTACCTGAAGGCCCACGCCTAGCGGTACGGCGACCAGGTCTTCTGTGGCACCCGACGACCTGTATGAACTCTAAATTTAAACTTATTCTATTCAATTGAATGATTTACCTCTATATGCATTGGCATTTAACTTCTGTTGGGTCCCGTAGTGCAGGAACACGGTTCTAGAGGGGGGGTGAATAGAACCTTCTACTAAAAATATGTCCAATTACATGATTTGTATTTTGGGTTGAGCATGAGTTAGATTTTTGTGTTTATTTTTTGAACCTGAAAATACACTGTGTGTGTGTGACCATCTGGATATTGTCATCTTTGATCGCCTGTGTGCGATCATGTGGATCGTTTGTGATGTGCTTGTTGCAGCATTTGTGTGTGTGTGTGTAGATCTGATCATCAGATCATGTGTGTGTGTGTGTTAGGGCGTTTCCCCATGTGTGTTGGAGCGTCATCTCTATTTTGGAGATTTATCCCCAAGTGAAGCCTTACCGATTTGATAAGGGGTGGATGTAGGGAGCCCGTCGTGGTCCCGAACCACAGTCAAAATCCCCTTATCTTGTGGTTTGCATTGTGGGATTGTGTGATTTACTTGTTATATCTATTTGTGTGATCGTGTGAGATCAGAGAGATTGAGAGAATTTAGTTATCATGTTTAGCTAATATCTTCAATCTCGTTAATATTGTTAATTCTGTTGCGTTAGTGGTTTAATTAGCCACCTGATGTGGGGGACACTTCAACCCCCCTTCTTGTCCGCTCGTCTACCCCCGGGGACCAACACTGAGACCGTCTTATTCTAGTTGCGGCCTGCATAGGACCATTTTTCCTCTCATTTTCCAGCATGATACCGGCTTGTTTTCTTACGTTTCTATGATTTGTTATGCGGTTTAGTGCATGTTGATAAAGTTAAAAACACCACAGAGCATGAACCCTTTAGGTTGCTGGAATAACAAGCTCTAATATGGATCATTACTTGTCTTTCTATTATTGGAAAAGGTGTAGAATAAATGATCAAAAGCATGGCTAAAATTGTAAATTTTATGCTATCTTTTTAAATGTTCATCACTTGATTACTCTTAGGATTGTTTGAGGGTCGTGCCACTCCGGTGGTTTCGACTTATCGTTACACCCATTTTTCGCTGATTTGAGCCATTAATTCTTGGGCATCGAATATGTCACGCCCCGAGCCTTTATTTACAGCGGAAGACTCGCTCGGGGAGACGCGAATAGCCGGCATGGTAAGCCTCTCGCAAGCAAGAAATAACCAGAGCGTGGAACAATCACACATAAGATGTAATTGCACAAGTATTTACTCAAATTCAACTTCTATTTCACTGATAATCAAAATATTCGAATTACAATCGCTAATTCATCTCTTATCAAATTCGCTAGACTCAATAATGTAGAAAATTACATAGACTCGATCTAGACAAAGATGACTCCTAAGTCTTCTCTCTCATTTTGATCTGACTTTCATTCGCTCTCAGACCCGCCACTTGTATAACCCGAATCTGAATTCGAATCACTGTCATCTCCTGGAAAAGATTAGAAATAGGTTATGAGCACACTTGCCCAGTAGGTATCTTCGCATCAACATGAAGGCACTATAATATTAAACCCTAAACCCCTTCCCCCCTCCGTTCTCCTCATCTCCCCCTTCCGTGTCTCTTCTTCCTCACCCTCTCTCGTCTCCCTCTCACTCTCCCTTCTCGCTCTGCGACTGACGGAGATAGCGAAGGGATGCGAGGCGGTGTGACGGCAGTGACGTGCAACGAGGATGAACCTGGGAGGCGTGTTGTGCGGAGGCAGAGGTGGTGGCTTTCGTGAGGAGTCAGCCGCAGGGCGTTCATCGTTTCGAGGATGAGCTTAAAGCGTCTTTCAAGTAGGGGGATGGTTCCCTACTCTTTCTCGCATGATTTCTTGCGATTCCATGCTCAGTGAGGCCGAGAGAATCGGTGTTCTTCTAGTTCGAGGGTTTATGCATGCCCGGGGTTTGAGCAATGGTTTTGGTGGATTAGGGCCTTGTTTGATGATTTGGATGTGGTTTTCCAGTGGTAGAATGATCCGGGGATGATTCCCCAAGTCTTCCCCTTCGTCCAGCAACGAATGGGCTTCTGATCTTGCTCCGGGCGAGCTCAAATGTCCATTTTCCGTGAAAACTATAGGAGGCAGTCATGGAGGTGGCCGTCATGTCCAAGACTGGGTGGTCAATGGCCTGGCTGCCTAGGTTTACTGGGCGGCCAGGGGCTTGGCCGCCCAGGGGTGTAGACGGCCATGAGTTCGACTGTTCTGTGTGTTTTTCCATTTTCAGAGCCCACTGGCTGGGCGGCCAAAGGAGTGGCCACCCAAGCCCCTGGGCTGCAAGAGCAGTGGCCACCCAGGCCCTGTTCAGCCATAGGGATGTCCCTTGATCGCCTTACGTGGGACGAAGGTGATGTCAAATTCCATAAGGATAAGTGCCCATTTGCTGAGTCTACCAGAGAGGACGGACTGGCTGAGCAAGAACTTGAGTGGATCATACTTAGATATGAGGTCCACCCGATGAGCTAACAGGTAGTGCCGTAGCTTCTTGACGGCGAACACGAAAGCTAGGCACACCTTCTCCATAGGAGTGTACCGATGCTCAGGCCCGATCAGCTTTCGGCTGAGATAATATAGTGGCTGCTCTTTTCCCTCTTCATTGATCTGGGCTAGAAGCGCCCCCAAAGAGGCGTCCATGGCAGCAATATAGAGAGTAAGGGGTTTCCCTCTGACGGGTGCCCCTAGGACTGGAGGAGTCAAGAGGTATTCCTTGATTTGCTCGAAGGCCCGCTAACAATCTTCGTCCCATATGAAGGGTGTTCCTTTCTTCATCAATTTGCCGAAAGGCAGGCATCTCCCCGAGAGGTTAGAAATATATCGCCTAATATAGGCGAGCCTTCCTTGAAGAGATCTGAGCTCTGTCAAGTTCTTGGGTGGAGGCAGACCTCTGATGGCCTTGATTTTGTCAGGGTCTACGCAGTGCCTTCACTGCGTTGCCGTAGCGCACACTAGTGCCCGTAGGCAAGTCGACGATGGTGCGAAGGATCCGAGGTGAGACCTTGCTACTCCAGGGGCTGGCTAACCTAAGATTGAACCCCTAAGGGCCCTGGGATGTCCACTCTCATGGGCAGCCACCACACCGAGGGTGTGTGGTGTAGTGCCTCGCTCACAACTCACCTGCGGTGGTCACTCGATTGATAAGCAATTTAAGATCGGACACTCAACTTACCATCCGACGGCACTAGCGGCAATACTAAATAGCAATGGAAAGACACCAGCATGGGGCAACCGAAGCTCACCTGAGCAATGTGAAGACACCGATCTCGGTCGGAGACGAGGGCGAGCCAGGAAGCGTGGGCTTGCCCACACGCCTCACCGATGAAGCTTCAACCAGAAAATTCAAGTACATGCACTACGCCCCATGCAAGGGGGTTGAAATTAGGGTAGAGAAGTCAAATTTACATTCAAACACTACCTCCCACAGGGAGGGGCTGTAAGCCGGCCAGGCGGGGGAGGGGAGAGACGAACTAGGAGCTTAAATGGACGACCGATGTCGGTTCTACCTGCTCTCTGGAATTGGAGACAGACCGGCAATGTTGTCGCATCTGCGGTAGCTCCCGAACTCCTTTTTTGACGAGACTAGTGGCAAATCTTCCCGAACTGACCCAGGAAGACGTCTGATTTTTTACGGGAGCTCTGGTGGCCGGCGTTGGTAGGGGCGAGGCTATGAACAGGGACTCTGTTCTCTACTCCTGACTATCTCAGAACTGCTATAGCAGGAAGATGAAGCCGCCACAAGCTGTCCTGAGCTTAAAATTGAGCTCGGTCAATGCCGTTGGAACCGTTGACAAGTTACCTTCGAAACGTGATCTACGGGGGTGCCATCCGATATCGGAGTAGGTCGCAGCAGCCCAAACCGTGACAAGGTGTCAGTTCAATCCCTAGGAAGATAGAACTACGCACCCTAGGGAGAAAATAGAGAAGAATTCACTCGGGTTGTTGAATGGAGTGCCGCTTCTTGGAGGAGGAGCGAGACTTGCATTAGAAGGTCTTGGTCAATCCCCGCCTTTAGATCTTCAGGTGAGCAGGCATGGCGGCTTCTACAATCTGCCTCTGGATGCTGATCAGAACCCTTCTGCGCAGTCGGAGTAGATTACTTTCCTCGGACAGCCACGAACTCAGAATGGGACGAGACGACTGCCGTTGCGAAGAAGACTTGGAGATGCTTCCATCGATTCCCTTGAGCCTTCAGAAACACCCGGATGAAGTTGCAGTTGCCTCTAAAATCTGCTGGTTCATTACTACCTGTGACCTAGAACTGCATGTTGAAGAGGGGAGGTGGGGAATGAGGTAAATGGGAGGCGAAAGAGACCAAACCACTAGAGAGGGGGGGGAGAACAGACAAAGGGTGAAATCGCTCCGACGATGCACAACGCAAATGAAGATCGGCGAAAAAAAGATATTTTATTCATGGCAAATGGAGACCAAATACATTAAGTAGAAGAGGAAAAAAAAGAAGAGAAAGAAAAGAGCACAAGGAGGAACATGGGGGTTTGAGCAGGGGTGACTACTCCCCACTCCCTCAACGCCTCCTGCTACATCAAGACCCTCTCCCCCCCCTCTCTCTCTTACTCTCTTCTCTGGTGGTCGTTGGAGGGGAACTCACGGCGGAGTTCTCCTCTTCCCCTTTCTCTTCTTCCTCTTCTCTCTTCTGTCTCCTTCTCGTGTCTCGTCTGGTGTCTCCTCTTCTTTCTTTTGGTGTCTCCTTTCTGTCTCTTTTTTTTCTTGTTCGCCAGTGGAAGAGAGGGTTTTAAACCTCAACGGCAGGAGCCTTCGAGCGCGGAGCGACGGAGGCGGGAACGTGTGTCATTAAATGAGGATTTGACTTCGGTCCTGGGTGGCAGAGAGTGTAGGTAGCGTGTCCTCCTCCCCGTTTGACACCTTGGCACACTCACTGTGCGCCGAGGATCCACAGGACGTGGGCATAAGATTTTGTCTACCGGATGTGACGAAAATGGGAGCCTAGGGTGTGCCGCTGAGGGATCAGATCGCGTCGGCGAAGGCATTTGTAGGCGTGCCGTTGAAGGCCATGAGAGCGTGCCGCTGAAGAAGCCCAGAGGGGCGTACTGACGAAGGCATGCTGGGGGCGTGTCGGCGAAGGCCATAGCGGCGTGCCATTGAAGCAGCGCTAGGGCGTGCCGTTGAAGGGCTGCCAGGTGTGCCGTTGAAGGGCTGCCAGGCGTGCCGTTGAAGCAGCGCTAGGGCGTGCCGTTGAAGGGCTGCCAGGCATGCCGTTGAGAGCCAGAGCGTGCCACTGAAGGGGCATGCCCGCGAAGACCCGCTGGGGTGCGTCGTTGAACGGGCTCCAGGGGTGTACCGGCGAAGACCCACGCAGGGCGTACCATTGAAGGTGCGCTGGGCGTACCATTGGGGGCCTCGAGGGTGTGCCGTTGAGCTGGATTTGGGCCCGTTATAAGCACGAGTTATGGTTTATTTGACTTTCTTTAGGGCACATAGATGGTGAGCTACCCGAGGGTTGGTTTCTCTTCGCTGTCATGACTCCGGAGGTGGCTTCATGGCAGTGTGTTGTTTGTTCGGAGAGTCCGGATGGCCCGTCCTTTCCGCAGTTTCTTCGGTTGAAGTTGTTTGTCGATGTTGGACTGGTCAGGACACGCGGACGTGTAATTTTACACGTCCACAAATGCCCCCCACCCACGGGTAGCACGGATGAAGGATGAGTCGGGCGGCGCCCAGGGCCTTTCAGGGTGCTCCGCGTGTCTAGGTGTTAGTTGCTCCTTCCCCCTTCTTCTATTTTCTAGAGTCATGGCGTCTCGCAAGAGGACCCTTCGTGTTAGCCCCACATCTTCCGCTGAGATCCGCTGAGAAGGTGGAAGTTGGTTATGGCGATCTCCCGAGCATTTCGGGTGCCGTTCCCAGTCATCCTCGCTCCCCACCGCTAATCGCTTATAGGGTAGTTTATGGGTTATAGGAGGCTTTTCAGATTTCTGCTAATTTTGACATCGTCTTCCCGACCATTGACGATAGCCTTTGGAGCCATCCTCCGGGAGACATCAGGGTCCCCATAGAGTCTTTTCGAGCTGGTTTTCGCCTCCCTATACATCCCTTCTTTGAGTCGGTCCTCCATCACTAAGGTCGGTACTTGGGGGAGCTTTCCCCCAATTCTTGGCGTATCCTGTGTGGTTTTGTCTTTGTCTGCAACCAAGCCTCGGTTGCTCCAAACGTCTTCCTCTTTTGACAATTCTACAGCCTTCAGTGTTATCTTGTCAATACGCCATCCATTTACTTCCGGGCTTGGAAGGACAGGAGCATTATTCAGATCACTTTCTTGGTGTCTAACCTCAAGCGCTGGTCTGAGCGCTTTGTCTTCATCATAAAGGTAGGGGGTAGGGTCATCCGAGTGATTGGAGCTTTGCTGCGGGCTCCCGCCCTCTTAGGGTTGATAGGCTTCCCAATCCTACTGCTGAGGAGTCCAGGGCGATTGACGCCCTTCTTTGTTTCCACCTCCTTGATGCCAACACCAAGCTGACCCCAGCGGTGTTCCGAGAGCTAGGGTTGAGCCCCCCATTGTCCCATGGTACTAACTTTGTCGTCTGTTATGCTTCTCTAGTCGTTCGTTGAGTTGACTTTCCCAACATTGGTTTGCAGGGGTGTTGGAGTCGTCAGAGCTGCGGTACAAGAGGGTCAAGCTATCGGGGTACGTTCCTCGCCCCATTGACCACATAAAGTCGGGCACTGACCAGGTGACTTTTGCCGCTCCTCAGGAGGCGGTTGCCTTAGCACCGGGGCCCTTGTCGTATCCTCTCTCAGCTGCGCTTCCGGCAGAGTGCTCGTCTGCAGTGCCTGGGGCCAACGTCGGCTTGAGCATCCGACAGAACGCTTCCGAAGGGGCGGCGAGCACATCCATGGAGGCTTCCACCATGTTGAGCGGTCAGCTCCCCAAGTGGATCTGGACGTGGTGGCGGCGTTGGACAGCCAACGTCGCCAATGAAAAAGGAAGAAGTCTACCACTGGGGCGAGCAGTAAGGCACTTTCTCCCCCCGGTACGTGGTAATTAACTTCATTTAATTAGATAATGGGAAATACTTAAAAATATTTTAAAATTTCTATTAACTAATTAACAGTTCGTTAGTGTGACGTTGCCGACTCATTTGGTTGCTTGCAATCTTAGGTCCAAGAGAGTCGTGTCACATCAATTCCCTCCCTCCTTCCATCACCATTAGCCACCTCCTCCTTTACCCCACTTGTGCTTGGAAGGCTGTCCCTGCTGTCCAGTTCGCCACCTAGAGAACCTAAAGACTGTAGAGGACTCTGTGATGTCATCTAGGTGTTCCAGGAGGCACAAGATCTACCTGTGGAAGCATCTTCAAGTCATCTCCGCAACGGCAGTCGTCTCGTCCCGTTCTGAGCTCGTGGCTGTCCGGGAGAGGCATTCTATTCCGACTGCGCAGAGGGGTCCTGATCAGCTTCCAGAGACAACTTGCATCAGTTGCCACATTGGCTCACCTGAAGATCTGGAGGCGGCGTTCGAACGGAACCTTCTACTATGAGTCTCCCTCCTCCTCCAAGAAGCGGAGCTCCATTCGGTGACCCGAGTGATTTCTTCTCCCTTTTCTCCCTCGAGCACGCAGTTCTGTCCTCCCTAGGACTGAACTGACACCTTGTCAGTATTCAGGCTGCTGTGATCTGCTCTGACATCGGCTGGCACCCCCGTGGGTCTCATTTCGAAGGAAGCTTATCAACAGTTCCAACGCCACTGACCGGGCTCAATTCGGAGTTCAGGGCTATTCGTGGTCGCTTCATCTTCCAGACGCTGCAATGCTAATATAGTCTGAGCCAGAGAATAGAGTCCCTGCTTCTAGCTCCACCACGACTAGCGACGACTTCCCCAGCTCCTGCCAAAATTCCAATACCCTCCTGGGCCAACCCATGAAGTTTTGGCCCTAGTCCTGCTGCCAAAGGAGTCCGGGAGCACCCACAAGAATTCTTGCATCTATCGTCTATCCTCTATTCCTGAGAGGGGATAGAAATGACTCCGACGTTGTGTGAAGCTCTTATCTTCATCTTTCCCCTCCCCGCTTGGCCGGCTGAAGGCCCCTCCTTGTGCGGAGGTAGTTTTGGTTGTAATCAATTAACCCCCACCCCAAGATCCCCCTCCTGTGTGAGAGGTAGTGGTGTAATCACTTGAGCAGGTTGAAGCTTCCTCACCGTGGCGTGGGTAAGCCCCACGCTTCCCCGCGCGCCCACGTCTCCTATTGGAACCGATTTCTTCAAACCGTTCAAGTAAGCACTCTTTCCCTTGCTCTAATTATAGTGCTTTTCATTCAATATTAGCTCGTAGCTACGTTGGCCGGTGAGAGAGAGTGCCCGATCTCGCAAGTCCTGGACTTCGAGTGACCACCGTGGGAGTGAGTGTTACACGTGCCCTCAGCATCGGGTCGGCCTCTAGGATTGGACTAGTCATACCCTTTGGGAGACCCTCTGGCCTTGCTGGCCCTCTACCAGCAAGGGGATTTTAATTTATTTTTTTTATTATTAACTTTTTATTTTTTTATTTACCTCGATTCTCGTGTTCAATCACTAATCAACATTTGTTCCCTTATTTCAGCATGCCCTGTAGGTGGTGGCAACAAGGATGGCAGGCGGAGCCTCTTCTAGTTCCCAGGCTCCTCCTCCGGGGGTCATATCCGTCCAAGAGCAGCTCGCTGACACAGTGGCTCGTGCTGAGGAGGCCAAGCGAGAGCTCGTAGCTCGTGTGAGTGTGGTTTGGTTTGAAATTCAACTACACGTCTCACCCCCCTCTTTTTTAATATTGTGAAATGGTTAGCTCTGGCCGGCAGTGGAGATCTGAGATGCCCTGACTTGCGCAGTGCGGGTCGAGGAGGAGCGTGTTGCTCAGGTGGCAGAGCATGATGCCCGGATAGTGAAGCTGGAGGAGCAGCGACAACATGGGGAATAACACCGAGATGTCCTAGAGCTGAGGGTTTTCTCTCCAAATGGTGAGGGGAGGCAGAGCGGGAGAGAGCACAAAGAGAGAGGGAAAGAGAGAGGAAAGGAGGGCGGAGCGGCAACGAGTCAGAGATGAGGGAAGGGCACTAGAGGCCCAGGTGCTGGAGCTCCGACTAGGCCTTGAGGTTGCGGAGCAGAGGCTATGAGAGAGTGAGGAGTGCCATCAGAGTTCACGGGAGCTCGGGGCATGCCTTCGCCAGTCCGCCTCCTTTTCTGCGGGCAGCTTTTTTTGTCACTTCGACAGGGGAACATTGTCGCATCACCGAGGCTGGTTATGCACCACAGGGCGAGGCTGGTATTACCTCGCAGAGTTCCATGAGGCCTTGGGATTCCCATCTCTGGAGGGAGGAGAGAAATGGCCAGGAGGGCGATGATGAGAGTTAGTGAGTTGCTTGTGCACTCACCCCCTTGCCTTATGGTGTACATGGCACTTTATATAGACTCTCGAACAAAATGGCTCATGTTCGTGTTACTTATCTGCCCTTTGTGCATTCCTTCTCTGCTACGCCTCTTTTCTTCCACGTCGTTCCCACGTGATGTGTTCGACAAGATTTTGCTCCGAAATGGTGAATCATGTCTCACTATGGTCATCCTTTTCAACGGGAAACTCCTATCGAGATCGGCATTGACAACTTGGAGCTCTATTCCTATGCGAGATTTCAAACCTCCTATAGAGGCATCCCTTTCTTTTCTATGGGAATCTTCCATCGGAGTCAGCAATGATGACCTTTAGTTCCATTCCCGTGCGACATTTCAAACCTCCTCTAGATGCATCCCTTTATTTTCTCTTTTTTTTTGTTGTTATACTCAATCACGTGCCCGACAAGGATCAGACTGTACCTAACTGTACAGGGAGCAAGTCGACATGTCACTTTGCCGCTCATGTGAGACCACCTGAACCGACCGATCCATAAACCATCGATACACAGACACCGCCCTAGAACACAAACCTAAGATAGACTAACACACGAATAGACACCGAACAGAACAACGGCCATCATGGACACAATAGGACTGTAACACACCTCTATATGGGCGTTACACTGCTCTGACGCACCAGGGTAGGGGCGTCAAGACAACCAGGCCTACAACTATGACTCGAACGACATAACGCACCAACCAAGGTGCGTTACACCACCTAACACGCCCGGGTAGGGCCGTCAGGGCCAACGGGCCTAAAAGCCTAACACAAACATTGTAACGCAACAGGCTAGGGGCGTTACACAACGTAACGCACAAGGGGAGGTCCGTCAGGGCGAACCGACTGACACGATCTTCGAGGTAAATAGGATCTTTGGGGAACTGACAGTCACAGTCCTCGAAAACCACCAGAACGTGATGCGCCACCATAGGGGCATTACAGCCATGTGACGGTCCTATGCTGGTCTGTCACACCCAGAACGTAATGCACTAAGCCAGGCACATTACAACAATGTGATGGTCCTATGCTGGTCCGTCACACCAACCCAGCCTCGAAGAGCATGAAACAACCAATGGTTGTGGTGGTCTATCGTAGGACCGTCACACAGTGTGACTGTCTCTGGCACGACCGTTACACTGAACAGGCGAACAAAATAGTGGAATGGCCGAATCGGCCCGTTCCATGCCCCATTCACGCCGAAGCGCAGGGGAAACAAAGCCATACGATAAAAAATAACTCCTGGAAGCCAAAAAGTCCACATGCATGCATTAAAACGTGAGATCAGGGCGATTCCGATGAGTCGACCCAAATCGGGTCACCGGGGTTTCCGGACTCCTACCGGCCCCAAATGACAACCGATCGACACGAAACTGACGGGTACGAAATCCTGACATCCCAATTGTCATTTTGACACTAATTAGGCTAAGAATGGTTGCCATTTTTCGGTGAACCCTACAAACTCTAAAAACTACGGTTTTATCTAAACTGGCCCGATCTCACTCGATAGGGCACCAAACCGCGCACAGGAGTAGGGAAAATGTGTAGAACGAAGTGGCGATCCATCTCCCTACCTCCACAAAAGAAATCGCACGCCGAAGCGACTAAACCACGCTGAAAATCACAACGTTAACCGCCCACATCAGCTTTGAATCCATGAACAGGATCGCACCAACACCACGCCTCCATCACGAGTCTCAGCAGCCTCCCGGCGTCGTTAACTCGCCCGCGGTCGCCTCCATCTGCAACCGGAGACATGGGAACGAGAGAACAAGAGAGAACGGGAGAGAGAGTGTGTGAGAACGTGAGTGAGAGGAGAGAGAGGGTGGGGGGTTAAATAAAAAGAAAATTAGAAATTTTTCATAGTCATCTTCCCTCTTCTCTCTACCGATAAAATTCTCTTCTTCTCTCTCCCCTCTCTCAAAAGCCAACACCGACGCCCCGTGGTAACTTAGTTCCTCCATCTTCCCTCTTCTCTCCACCAATATTCTTTTCTTCTCTCCCCCTTCTCTCCCTAAATATCCGTAATAATCATCCACCCATTTCGGTGGGCGATCCCATCGTCCACATACATCAACATCATCTCATCTTTATCCGATCCCGTTTCCGCCGTTTACACAGACGACGCCTCCTCGCCCCGGCCGCTGCATCAGACAGGACGGCCACAAGAACACACACCATCACTACTCCTGCGAGGGCTCACCTCATCGTGGTGGCGGTGATCGACACTACGGTGTTTCTCTCTTTCATATACTGTTTATCATCCGCGCGTCCGGTTCGGTCCCCCGCATCCTTAAATTAGATTGGTTCGAATGTTTAGGTTCGATTTGGTTCGAATGTTTAGGTTTTAGTCCACTTCCGATTCAAGTCCCCGCGCCCTCCCCCTCGCCACCATGCCTGTTGGCACAGGTCTCTCTCTCTCTCTCTCTCTCTCTCTCCCCCATCCAAGCAGTTCCCTACTCGCGCATAGCTTTCTATCCTGTTTGCCTCTGCATGTACTCTTTCCGCCGTTCGTTGCTAGATCGGTGCCCTCTTCTTTCTAGAGTCCTCTCACAGCGGTCTCCTTTTCCTGCTCGTCGCCCTGCACAGGATTATCTAGATCCAGTTTTGTCGGAGAGCTTTCCAACATCTCATGGACTCTTTCTGCCGTTCGTTGTTGGAGTGACACCCTCTTCTTTCTAGAGTCCTATCACAGCGCTCTCCTTTTCCTGCTCGGGCACACGCCCCGCGTGCGCTCGGCCGCCGTGCGGCGTGCCCCGCTAGCTGGGCCCGAATGGGCATCGGCCCATTAACACCGACTTTCACCAAGTACGATCCAATAAATGCGAGACATAGTGGCATCGACAAAGCACCGGCAAACCTTGTTATTTATAGAATAATATTACGATGTTGTTCTTTTTATCTCAACTTTTGTCACTATTAAGCCGACTATCGAATCTTGATCAAATAACTAAATTGGGAAGGACTTGCATTCAGTACTGCTTCCAAATTCGAGAGTCAGTAAAGTTCAAGTCATCTTTCTTTTTTGGGCGGTCATCTGTGTAAATATTTGATTGGTCAAAGGTAAAAGTTTGACAGGTCAACATTCGACTGGTCAACATTTGACTAGTCAATATTTGACTGGTCAAATAAACACATATTTTTGACCGGTCAATTGACACATGTTTTGACCGATCATCACCTACCGTCCACACAGGGGGTATTTGGGGGAGGCGCTACCTGGACCGGGTTGGCCTCCATGCCTATAAATAACGTGACGCGATGCTGCAACGCTTCGCGCCGGATCGAGAACGAGTCGGCGATCGCCTGCTTGCCCTCGGTCGTGTTGGTCTCTTTCTGTCTGAGTCCTTGTTCATTCGTCGGAGGAGATGGCTCTTTATACTCCCGGTGGCGGGAGCCTTCGAACGCGAACGGCGAACGTGGGAGCGTGATGGCATTAACGGGGATTTGACTTGGGAGTCCTTGGTGGCAGGCGGTAGGCAACGTGCCTTCATCCCCAGTCGACACCTCAGCTAACCCGTTGCGCACCAAGAATCCGTAGGGGGTGGGTACGAGATCTTGTCTGCCGGACGTGCCGGATGGCATGGTCCAGGGTGTGCCGTCAGAGGCCATTCGCAGACGTGCCGCTGGAGTGATTACAAGCATACCGCTGAAGACGCTCAGGGTGCGCGTGTCAGGGAAGGCCACCAGGGGTGCGCCGGCGAAGGTCAGCCAGGGTGTGGCGGGGAAGGGCCACTCCAAGGTGCCGCTGAAGGCGCCTGGGGGCGTACCGCTGAAGGCGCTCAGAGGGCGTGCCGGTGAACGGCCCTGGGAGCGTGCCACTGAAGCGAGGTGTGCTGCTGAGTAGGGCGTGCCGTTGAAGGGGCTTCGGTGTGTGCCGTTGAAGGGGCTTATGCGTGTGCGTGCCGGTGAAGAACCGCCAGGGGGTGTGCCAGTGAAGAACCCGCGGGAGTGTACCGTTGAGCACCTTCGGGCGTGCCGGCGAAGCTGCATTGAGCATGCCGTTGAAGAGGTACGGGTGTGCCGTTGAGGTAGACTTGGGCCCGTTTCGAGTCCAATCAATGGTCTGCTTAGTTCTCTTCAGGGCCCACGGGTTGTGAGCTTCCTGGGGGTTGGTTTCTCTTTGCTGACATGACTCTGGGGGTGGCTTCACGACAGTGTATTGTTTGTTCGGAGAGTGCGGATGGCCCGCCCTTTTCGTAATTTCTTCGGTTGAAGTTGTTTGTCGATGCTGGACTGGTCGGGACATGCAGACGTGCAATTTTACACGTCCACAGTGTGTTCTGGGACTGGCTATAGTCTGAGTGGAGTTGCAATCCTTTGTCAGGTTCTGGCTGCTACCGGCTCACCTCGCCAGGAGGCGTTGATGTTACCTGGAGGTGGAATAGCCACCATGTTGCAAGCGCAGCTACGAAGCATCTGTTCCAGCTGTTCCACCGTGATCTCTTTGTCCTTATAGAACAAGGAGAGCTCTTCTAGAGTGCAGAGAGTTTCGCCTTCTTTGACTTTCTGGATCATCTCTTGGACCCAGTCTCTGAGGTGAGCTCGTTTCTGCATTTCTTCCCTCTGGATGTAGCTATCGAGTGGGATAGGCCCAGTAGGGCAAAGAGGAGTGTATTCCTCCAAATCGTTGATGAGTCGACCCTACTACCTTCAGGCCTTGCACTTTCCCTCCAAGGGATCCTTCCCCTCACCAACAAGCACCATTCCCCACCTCGGGTCCTCAGTAGCCCACGTTGCCTACTCGACCCCAGCTACCGCCACCCCTGGCCCGTCAAGAAGACAAAGGAAAGAGGCCGACAACTGGTGGAGCATCTTCTAGCACGGGGACACATGACCAGTGCTATAGGTGCAGTGGGATTGGCAACTTTGCGGCTAAGTGTCCCACTTGGGAATCATTGGCTATCTCGGACACTCCAGTCCGCGACCCCACACTAGAGCTAGTGCTGGTCAGCTATGAGGCGGATCCAGAACTCGCGGAGGAGTTCTTTGATGAGCTTTTAGAAGAGCATGTTACCGACCCAGGTACTCAGTCCCAGGGCAATGTGCACTTGTGTGTGATCCTCCCACACCTCTGAATCCCCATTTAGAAGTCAGTAGGTTCATGTTACGATGTCTAGGAGTCCCTCAGCTTTGGATTACGTTGTTTGTATGCGAGTATTACTTATGGGTGTCTATGTTTATCTAGGGTCATGTATGTATGTTTGCTTATACAGTTTGTTTGCCATGCATATGGGGTTTGAATAAAGTCATCCAAATAAAAGGCCAGTAATGCACATATAAGGAGTTAGTCAATGCACGCTGATGTACCCGTGAGTTTCAAAAGGGAGAGTACGTCATGATCAGGGTCATACCTGAACGGTTTTCCCTCGGAGATCATCGAGAAACTCAAGGCCCGCGATGCCAGCCCTTTCCAAGTCAAGAAACAAGTGGGTTCGAATGCGTACGTTATTGAACTACCAGACAACTATGGTGTCAGTTCAATGTTCAATGTTTCAGCTCTAGTAGCATATCAAAACCCTGTGGTGATCCCTAGTGAGTTTTTAGGCCTTCTCCTCCTGTTGTGAGTGGCACTCTACCCGAGAGTCCACCTCTTCCAAACCTCAACACAAGCATATAGATTGTATACTAGATGAGCAGGTGACCACCACCAGGAATGAAGCCTACCAACACTTCTTTGTGCGTTGGAGAGGACGTCCCGCGCCAGACCATAACTTTATCACACATGGAGAGCTCAAGCTTTGGGACCCTTACTCGACGAGGTCGAGTTCCTCCCACCTGGGGAGAATTGGTGCGAACACACGCTGCAACACATGCCGGGGTACGAGGAGCGCTCGGGAGTCGCTATGGCTCGGGGAGGACGTGGACATGTGATCGAGCTATCTGCCTTTCTTATTTCTTGCTTTAAGGCCTTGTTGGGTCCTTTGTAGTCCTTGAATGGATAATTATCCTTTTTTATTTTTATTGGACCTAATGTGGGGAATGGGCTAGAGGTTAATGGGGCAAGGGACTTGTAATGGGCTTAATGGCCTCAAGGGGTCGAGCACGCTAACCGACCCCAGTTAGCGACCTTGTATGTGAGGGGGAGGCAGGGCCCACCTCTATCCAACGCTCTCTCTCTCATTGGTTAGTGTATCCTACCCCCGCGTCAAACCGGCCCTAAGCTCCGATTTGGTAACGGTTTAGTCCTGGGTTAGCTCAATGTTAACCTAGGACTAACCAATTTTTTTGGTTTTGATTGGTAAGTCCGGTAGATTAGGATTAAGCGGATATTAAACATGTGTTAACTCCCGATTTCAAAATCCACCGCCTGAGGTGGGTTTCGTTGATCGGGTCTGGCCATGTGCCATTTCTGCCCTCGTCAGTCGCCTCCCCTCGCCTGGGACGTTGCACCGCCTCGGGATCTCGCGAAACCCTTCTCCCTGCTTCGACCCCTCCGTTCCTCCTGCGAAACCCTCCCTTGAGCACCGAGCTACCGTCGACCTTCCCCATCCCTCCTCCCCAGATGCGAAACCCTTCTCCTTGCTGTGACCCACGTCGTTCCTCCTGCGTATCCATTCCCCCTTACGAAACCTCCCTCTGAGCACCGAGCTACCTTCGACCTTTCCCATCTCTCCTCCCCAGGTGTGAAACCCTTCTCTTTGCTGCGACCCACGCCATTCCATCTGTGCCGTGGTTGTTCTAGAAGTGATCAAAGTCGTTCGTCCTCGAGCAATCGATGTCGTTCGTCCTCGCTCGTCCATGATGTCTGTGCGACCCACGCGGCAGATTGGTACTCTGTGGTTGTCCAAGGGTTTCAAGCAGAACACTTCTCGGGATTGTCTTCCTGAGACGGGAAGTGGGGGGGAATCCCTTCCGCCTGCTACGCGTAGGTTGTTGCAGTCGACACATTTCTCGTGAGTGAACAGCTGACTTTTCTATCCTTTTAAGCACATCTGTCACCCTCGCCCCCTTCTCAGCTGCTCTTGGCTCCGCCTTGTCGATCCCTCCCCATTCTTGCTTTACCTTCTGTGGTTGATTTCTGGTGACGGTGGTGGTACCGTTGTTGTCTCTGGCGATCATCGTTCTGTGCTAGTTGTGTGTGGATCGGTGTTGTTCGGGCTGGTGTGCCGGATCTGTTTATGCTGTCGTTACTATCAACCTTCACTGCTACCCGTAAGTTTTTTCTTGTTGGGGATGCCCCACAAAAAATTGGTAGGTAAATAGGTTTGTTTGTTCATGTGTAATTGAGAATGAGAATCATTGCTTGCACAGAGATGATATGTGTGCATTCACCTTGTGAATGCTTGTTAGACAAATTATCTTCATGTTAATATTTCATCCTAAGCAGCCGTGGTGACCATGACCATATTGGGGTAATCAAATATGTACCTCATTTTTCAATATTCTCTTACTCAAAATGAACAATAGATTTATATCTCCTCTCATTTCTCACCCTCCCTTCTCTCTCTCGTTTCTCTCCCGTCTCTCGACCTCTCGGCGCGGGGCACGTGATCGTGCAGAGCTGGCCGAGGCAGGGACGCGTTGGGGAGATCGGAATGTAGGATGGAGCGGCGGTTTGAGCGTGGCATGGCGCGATCCCTTGGTGGATTCCGAGAAGGCGTCATTCGTGTTCCGGGTGATTTTCGGCGTGGTTTAGTCGCTTCGGCGCGCGAGATCTTCGGTGGAGGTAGGGGGATGGTTCCTTAGCGCGTGTACTTTATTTTCCTATAGTTTTACGCTTTACGGTGCAAGAACGAGTGAGTTCTGGCCCGTTGTAGTTTTTCGAGGTTCGTAGGCTTCGCCGAAAAATAGTGATGGTTCTGCGATCGGTTGGAGTCAATGGACTCATGGGAACGTCAGCGTTCCATTGATACCAGTTTTGCGTCGATTGGTGGTCCCGTTTGACCGTGGGGAGTCCGGGAAGTCCGGTGACCCTTTTAGGTGATTTCGTCAGAATCGCCCGTTTCTTGCGATTCGTGTGTCGTTTTGACCCCGGTCGGAGTCTAGATGCTTGCTAGGGTGTTTGTCGTTGCATCCCCTTCGTTTCGGTACGAACGGGGCGTGGGAAGGCCTCCATTGGGCCAACCCCACGGGTTGCTCGCCGTGACGGTTGGGCGGTCGAACCAGAGACCGTCCATCCCCATGGGCGGCCAGCCATCGGCCGCTCGTCTTCGTGAGTTTTGGGGCTTGTGCGATTGCACGATAGACCGCACGCCTCTTGTGCGGCCTGGAGAGGACCGCCTATCTCCCCATGGGCGGCCCTGTCCTGACCGTTCATCGGCTTGGAGCGCTGTGCTCGGCTTGGCGCGCAGTGGGGGTTATGTGGTCTATCTTGCGACCGCATAACCTAAGTGCGGCCAAGGTCCAACCGTCCATCCCCTCCGGTTTCGATCGGTTTCTCTGTGCACTGAGGTGTGCGGCTATGGGCTAGCCGCATGTCCCTTTGTGCGGCCAGGGGTTGGCCGCACATCTCTTGGTGCCATTGGAGGACGTGCGGCCCAGGTGGGTCAGCACATGCCTTGTGCGGCGAAGCTCTAGTCGCCCTTCCCAAGGTGCGGCTAGGGACCAGCCGTTCTTGTGTTTCACCGTTGGGGTGATGAATGGTCGAGTTGGACCGTTCATATCTCCGTGCGGCTAAGTGTTAGCCGTTCATCGTTTGTGTGGCCTAGTGATAGCCGCATGTCTCTCCGTTTGATTCGGGGGTTGTGCAGTCCGTGCATGGCCGCCCATCTCTTGGTGCGGCCCCTATCTAGCCGCACGTCTCTGAGCGGCCCAGTGTGGACCGTTCAAGGGACTGGTTGAGCCGGCATTTCCGTTTTGGCCGACCCTGGGCCTAGCCCACTGAATTGGGCCCATTAACCTACTTAATCAACCTAATGACACTTAACTCAGGTAAATGACTGCCTAACCTAGGTACTGGACTCAAATAAAAAAAATTACATAATTATGACTTAAGAAAAATATAAAAATTACATGACTCGACTCAGAAAAATGTGACGGACACAATGGAACCATGCCGGTGAGAAATTGGAGCTGTGGAAAAATGTGAAGGGCGAGAGATACCCCCATCATACCCCCGGGGTGCGAAGAACTAGACTCCGTCGAGTATGGGTCCGTCAGGGAAGATGTCCTCCAATGTAGCTTCGGGTGAGCCACAATCTCGAAACTCAACCTCGCGTCCTTAGCCGGGGGACGACTCTTCATCCTCTCAAGGTGGCTCGGACACACCCTCTTGCTGGCGATGGTACCCTACTTGTCTAGTATTACCTCCGTGTGCACACATCAGACTCTTAGGCTGATATGTGGAGGCTCTCCAAGGGTATCACTCACAAAGGTGGGGGTAAGCTCAAGGTGCTCACTGGGCTCCACTACAGTGCCCTTAGAGGGTGCTAGATCCGCCACGTGGAAAGTGGGGTGTACCCCAAAACCCATCGAGAAGTCCAACTCACAAGCCAGGTTGCCAAAGCCATTTGGAACACGTAAGGTCCAAGTCATCGTGCCCTCGATTTGGAGGTGACCCTAAGGTAGAGTCACTCTAATGTCACCATCGCTAGGTTGCCTACTTGGAATCCCAAGTGGCGCTTGTGAGCTTTTGCCCGCTCCACGTGAATATCATCGCTCATTGTGAATTACTTGCGTGTATGCTCATGCCATGCATCATGATGCGGTGTGGGTAGAAGTGTGTGACATGCAATGGTGGACCGGGGCAACCATAAAGGGATCTATCATGCAATGCCATGTAGACTTTAATGGACCTAAGAGAGCTGGGGCACCCGTAGGTGAACCTATCATGCAAAGTGGTGATAAATATCGGGGGACCCAAACATCCGTCGATGCTCTTGACGTGCGTATGACCAATGTTAAACAAGGGAGGGCCACTACACACGAATACGGACCAATCATGCATCCTACTTGACATGTAGGTGACATGAATGAGTGGACCCAACATACTTATTTTATCAGTAAAGAGCTATGTATTAATTAAGAACGAAACTGTACATTAGAAGTCTGAAAATCAAAACTAGCATGCTCAAGGCCACACAAGTTGTGGTGTCAGAGCTAATTAGGAAAAAGAATGAATCTTTTAAAGATGTATTTCTCTCTAACAGTCAGTGATTTATGGCCCTGAGCTTCTACGACTCTTCTTGCATCATCAAGAATGTCTATTAAGATGTTAGCTTCCATGGAATGGGTGCCTTCAAAAATTCTTCCACACAAACATGCACAGACTTATAATGCGTATATGAAACTGAGCACAGACCATATAAGTCTATATGCACATATGCACAGATCCTGTAGTGCAATTGTGCAAATGTGCACAGACCTTATGATCGCACGAAATTAAATGTGCACAGACCTTGGATTGCATGAAAGCAAATGTGCACAGACCTTGATAGACTTATATGCAGACTGCACTGACCTTCTATATGCATGTGGCTAATGTGCACCGACCTTCTATGTGTGCAGGAGAAATATGCACCGACTTTCTATATGCACAATAAAAGGAATCTGCACCGACCTCAGTCAAGCGTAAGACACACTTGCACTGACCTTAGTCGTGAGAGATGACAGTATGCACCAACCCTCTCAGTGCGGATGAACAGTAACGTGCACAGACTTTGTATGAAACATGCACTGACTTCTTTCATGTGTACTGAATGATCTGCACCGACCTTGGTTCCTATGACAACAAGGCTAGCATCGACTATGTGTGCTTGTGCATGGAGTAAAACGTGTACCGACCTAGAGCTAGCATCGACCTTAGTTGATGCAACCCATAACTAATATGCACTGACTTAAAATTAACATGCGCAGACTAGATGTTGCATTGACCTTGTATATCGCAAGGCAAAAATGCACAGACCCTATAACTTGATATGCATTGGAGCCAAACGTGCACAGACTTGAATTGTTGAAACCATGCTCATATGCTCAGACCTTAGTGGACTTACGTGCAAAACATGCTTAGACCTTAGACTTTGCAAGATACACACTAGTACAGACCTCAGCTGTGCAAGATGTAGACTTGCACCGACCTTGTACCAGCATGCTTAGACTTGACAATTACGCATGAACAAATGTGCATGGACAATGTATGAAACAAACATCAATGTGCACTGACCTTAACCATGAACAAGTCACAATGTGCACCGACCTTATTCATGACTGAGATAAAATGTGCACCGACCTTCTATATGATCCACACAACATGTTCGATGAAATGTCATGCACACAAGATTTATGTAGATGCATTGACTCTATGTTCACAAAGTTGACTTTATGGAGATGCATTGACTTTATGTGCAGAGTGTTGACTTATCGTTGACTTTATGCATGCATGTAAATGCACTGGCCTTTATGCAATGAAGATCAACCCTGAGCACCCGATGCATATCTCTAATATCATTAAAGACATCATCAGATCAAATGCATAGAGATAGGTACAACAATCAAGGTTTGTTATGCATAGTGCAATGAACAAGGACATGATCAAATACATGCTGGCTATCAAAAAGACAACATGTAGGAAACACATATTAACTCATGGTGTTTCCTATCATCAAAACATAGGGACACAACAAAGCCAAGGGACTTCTAGGGAGGGGAATAAAATTGATGGTTGTTGAATGGGGTGAGTGAATGCTCCTAGGGAGTTGAAGGGTTGGCTTAGGTGGCAGCTTAGGTGGCAGGTTAGGGATGAGGTGGGGCTGACATGGACAGGAGGGAGGTCAGAGAATGGGGTGGCTAGAGGAGGAGGAGAGAGAGAAGGTCCGCCCCCTAGAGAGAGAGAGAAAAAAAGAGAGCGAAAGGGAGGGGGCTTCTCACCCAAGGCTTCACACCCTCTCTAATAGATTCTCTCCACTAAAACTTGAATTGTGAAACTCAGAATATGGCAATTTCATTAACCTCCTCAAATAGGGTTGGGGTCCTATTTATAGGGACCCAACCTTTTACATGACCAAACTACCCCTGGCTTTACATGTAATGATAAAAGTAGTCCAATAAGCAAACCAAGGGGATAGTGACTCAAACATAGGGAAATAAACCAAAGACCTAGGAGAATGACTCAAATAAAAGGGAAAATTCATCAAAATGACTCAAATAAAAAGCTCAAAATGGATAATTGGGCCCACATGGAGTGATACCTGAGCTCACACAACTCTGGGGTGTGATGACGACCCGAGCCAGAGGGAGTCGTGGGTGATGCCTCCATCACATCCCCTCCCTCATACACAACACCCGCAGTAGACCCAGAATCAGTTCACATGTAGCAGAGGAGCATCTAGTTGCAGAGACTGTCACGTTGCCATCACGAACCTCCTAGTGGTATATCCTACACTGGTGGAAAGCTCATCCCAGTAGATTCACAGGTGAGGCAACCCCGCCTTCATCCGATGTCCATGCTGCCCGGGGATGCCATTCTCCCCAGACTGCCAGACTGCGCAAAGCTCCTCTAGCAGAGAACCTGAGCCCAAGAGAAGAAGTGACCACCGCTACTCTTGTGGGAGTTTGGATGTGACTTTTGACTGAGATCTTCTCCTCCAAGTCCTATGCCAGCCCCAAGAAGAAGAGCACCATTTGGACTCCGTAGCTCCCCGTTCTAGACTTTCTCCCTAGAGCGCGCAGGTCAGTCTAGTAGAGCCTGTTCGGACCACCCTCCACTTCTCTCTATCTCATCCTCTGCTCCGACCTCCCTTGGGGACCTCGTTAAGTTCTTCTCGAAGAGGACTCACCCACGAATGCAACGGCTTTATCCCCGCCCTCATTGGACTCCGGGAGAGCCCGCGACATCATTTTCTTCCATCAGCAGTGAATCTGGGATAGAGAAAGCCCTATCCAACCTATCCTAGTCTCGGCCCTGCCCCGGCCTCAACCGGTCCCCGATCAGTCTCCAACTCCACTGGCATCTTCCTGGACCAATCTAGGACATTACGGAACCAACCCCGCCACATTCAGGCTTCGGGAGAGCTCGTGGCTACCCCGACTTTGCTGCTCTGTCCAGCAGGTTCAGGCAGGGACTGATCTGACCAGTTCACAGATTCAGCCCCACCACCGTTCCGTCTGGTTCCTGATCACCGAGGGCGCTACCAGCAAGCTCTCACCTCACCCCCAGACCATCCAATGCAAGCCCCATCCCAGCCAGCTCCCAGAAGTGCTCGTGGTGGCTCTGTCCATAGCTCGCTATCTTGCAGAACTGGACCGGCAGAACTCGGCCTCCCCCGACTGATCATCTTCGTCATCCAATTCCCCACCCCCTCGCCTGGCCGGATGGCTGCCCCTCCCTGCGTGGAGGTAGTTTTGGTTGTAATCCATTAACCCCCACCCCGAGATCCCCCTCCGGCAATAGGTGTTGTGATTATAGATCGTTACTTTCAATTTTGCGATCCCACACTTCCCCGCTCACCCACGTCTCCGATCGAGGTCAGTTTCATCAAACTGGCTAGGTAAGCTCTTGACCCTTGTTCCTAATTCTACTTGTTCATTTAATATTCATCAATTGTGCCATTGGTTAAGGGAGAGAGCGTTCGGTCCCAAGACTCCACCGCCTTCGTATGACCACTGTGGGCGTGAGTGAGTGATCCCGCGCCCTTCGGTCATTACCGACTCATTGAATTGGGCATCCGTACCCAAGGGGAGGCTAACCTTGAACTCTGCTGGCCCTCTACCAGCAAGGGTCCTGTCCCACATCCTCGACTCAGCATCCCCGAGTCACCCCCGTGTTGAGTGTGCGTGCCATATGAGTGTCCACTTACGTAGGCTTGTTAGCCTTGTGATTGTGCTTCCATACTTAGGTCCAAGGGCACCAGTCTAGTGGCGGCCACCCCCAAGGTGGTATCACATCAAATTGGTATCAGAGCAAGTTCATAACTTGTCTCTACAAGTTGGTCCTAGGGCACATATGAATTTAGAGTCACCTAGTGCATCACCCTTGTCCACAGATCTATACCTTGCCGAGTCTGAAGAGACCGGCACCGATCGGAGACGAGGGCGCGTCGGGGAGCGTGCGCACCCGGTAAACACGCTGCGTCGAGGAAGCTTGCGACGATCCCTGCTAATACATGTACTATGCTCCACACAGGGAGGGGGGCTCACGGGGGTGGGGCAATAAATTACACGCACTACCCTCGCGCAAGAGGGGGGAACAAAGGGAGGGGAAACCAAACAGTGACCGTGCACCTCGCTCCGACGTCCACTCTAGGTGCTTTCAATGTCTGGACGAAGCTTGAGGGATGACGAAGGATGCTTGCAAGTTTGACATCGAGCCGATGTTGCTGGATGGAGGCGGTGGTCGCAACTGGAGACCTGTGCAGTTCTGCCATGCAGGACTGATTGGCGCAGTTGTGGTGCATCAGCCGGTACGGGCGCTGCAGAACTCCAAACATGACGGGACCAAGTCATGGACATTGCTGACTGGAAGATCTATAAGCCCTCAGAATATGGCAGCCGTCTGACCAACTTGCTGGACGTGGTCACAGGAATGGCTGGCGTCAGGTTTCTAGGCGTACAGCAGGATAGGACACCGATGGTCATGGTGGAACTTCCAGTGTCGATGCCAGATTGAGACAAAACTACTTGTGTTGGTTTCGTACCGTCAAGAGACGCAACTTTGCTAAAGACAGCATGACCTGAAACAGATAGGAGGACGGGGTGTCGGGGCCAACTTGACAGCAACTTGTCCTAGGTGAATAGAGGACTCTGGGTCTGGCGCGACTGAGGGAGAATGGATGCCCTGGACGGAGATGTTGTGAAAAGCAGGCAGGACCACCTCTGGTGCATCAGTGCTTTGGAGAGGAAGAACTCTTATGAAGAGAGCTCTGACTGATTCACACAGGGGTGGGTGGTGGAGCTGCTACCAAAAGGTGCTCAGGATCTGACCTGAATCTGGTGCAGTCGCACGAGAATGGACAATGCGAACAGTACCGAGGTCAGATCGTGGCAGCACCACTTTGGGAAAGAAGCTAGCTCGACGAAGAACGACTCCACAGAAGATAGCTTTGGCTGGTTCGCACTGGGGACACCAGGGTAGCCTCTGCAAATGTGACCTCGGTTGCAGGCTAGATGCAGAGAGCAGCAGGCGGGACTTCTCGAACCACGGGAGGATGTAGCGACGACGGGTGACTCCGGGAATGCTGTGGGCGCACGGAGCAGGGGTGGGCGGACCTGGGTTGCAGAGGGAGAGAGGGCTGGGGCGTGGGATGCTGGTGGCTAAGGTTAGGGTTGATGGGGGCGCGTTGGTTTGTGGAGGAAGGAGGTGGGAGGAGGCGGCCTAAGTGGAGGGGGTGGGATTTAGTGTTTAGGTATTTTATTCCTTTTGGTAATTGGTGGTTCATATTCCCGTGGGGGCATATGATACCGACTTTGGAAGACATGGCCCGGATCAGCGGCTTGCGGGTGCACGGCAAGGCTGTGACCGGGTGGGCATACGTGGACTACTGGGAGCTTGCTCAAGAGCTACTCGGTCTGGATTTGATGAGGCTGGGGCATCCATCGTCCCAACTATCGCGGTCGGTGCTTCAAGAAAGCTTGGGACTCCGGAGAGCAGCCGCGGTAGTAGGAGAACTACCAGAGTAGCACATCGACCGGGTGGTCGAGCAGGCGCATCCGAGCGTGGCGGCGGAGCCGGGACCGGAGGGAGATAGGGTCCTTAGATGCTTCTTAATGCTGTTGTTCGGGAAGCTCTTGTTCGCGACTCGGGCAGATGTGATCAGCTGTCGGCTCCTACCTCTGCTATCAGATCTGAGCAGAGTCAGGAAATATATGTGGGGAGCAGCAGTGCTGGCCTTCCTGTTCCACTCGCTCAGTGCGACGGATCGGGTGACCATGATAGGCTGCTTCTCACCTTTTCTGTAGGTAAAGATGCCTAAATGCCTCTATTATGCTTCTAATTACCTGAAATGCTGACATTTCTAACAAATGCAGTTTCGGGCTTTTTTATACTTGCCCGGGATTGGCCGAGGCATTGAGCTATACTCGGGGCGGTTGCCCATCGCGAGACTGTGGAACATAGCCGGAAGTGCAGGTTCAATTCAGCGATCAACTTGGGTGATTCAAGACGATCTTGAGTCATTCCCGCACGCATCGGTAAAAAGCCTGAATTCCTACATGCTTTTACATTTTGCTATATGCTTTTTATATGCTGCTATGAATGCTGACATGAATGCTACATGCTGACCAATGAATGGCCCCTTCAAGTGTGCTGGACACCGTATCGGGATGAGGGCCATGCGGGGCAGCCATTGGTCGAGGCCTCCCTAGCCTACCGAGGACGGGACATCTGGCTTCATTACATTAACGTAATTGAGTCCCTTCACTATCTTCTGATCATGAGGACGAGGGGAGTACATCAACCGGTGGTGAGATTCTCGCATTGACATGATGAGCACCCGGGAAAATCTGCCAAAGGGATTGGCAGCGACATCGACTGGAGCGGCCGAGCCAGAAAATATGTTCAAGACTGGAAGCATAAGGGCAAGGCCGTGATAGAACAGGCTGATAGTGACGAGGCATATCTAAAGGCCTTCACCTGTCAGCATGGCAACCAGGTCTTCTGCGGTACTCGACAACCGGTATGAAATGCTAAACTCATCTTTTCTATTCTATATGAATGACTGCTATGCATGACACTCATTTTCTAAAATGCAGCTAGACCCACAAGGGCGCATTGCCAAGCTCGAGGGACTTCTCCACGCCACCGTGCAGCAGCGGGACGAGTGCAGTCCATCTATTTGTGTGTGTCTGTATGTGTGTCTTGTCTAGTTCCGGTCAACCCGATGAGACCAGGGGTTGACAAGGGACCTTGTTTGTGTCTCGAGAGTTTTGTCCAGCTCGAGATAGTGTTCTGGATGTCTCGGGGTACTGCCCTACCCTAGTTGCGTGTCCAGGTGTGCTGAGGGTTCTTGGTGTCCCCTCGGGTCTCCGTGTGTCATTTCCTGTGGAGCGTCGTTTTCTCTGGCTTAGGAATAGACTGATTGGCAGCTTGATCCGCTGTCTGTGACGATCTTGCCTCCGAGTCGTGAGACTCAAGGATCGTTACGTGAGTACGTCTAGTTGCCTTGTCCTGAGTTTGTCGGTAGTGGCTCTGCTGCCATTAGTGCTTTGTGATATGGGTGACAGCGCATGATTAGCCTGTCTGTACTTCAGCACTCGTGTTTTGAGTCTCTGTATCTTGTGAGCCTCCACTAATCATAGCCTTATAGCACGCTTCGGTGTGACGGCTCTTGTAGCGGGACACGTCCCAGTTTACGATTCTTAAGCTAGTTCTATGGGCCCCCGGTCCAACCGTAGCGTCCTTTGGAGGGGGAATACTAGCTAGAGGCCTGGCTTAGGTAGTGGGCTAGTGTGTGCACACATGGTCAGGGACTTTAGACTTGCGTCGTTAGACGTGACCCTAACTAGTCACTCGCGTTATGGTACTATTCTAGTTCTGACAGTGTCTTGGTCTCGGTCTAGTCCTTGCAGTAGGGTACATGGACAAGACGCTAGTAGGCGCAGCATAAGACGTCAGTGGACGTAGCTGGCTATTCTTCTGGTGGTGAGGTACTCCAGTCACGTGGCACGTTGCTCTTCGCGGTTCTCTTCACATTCCTTACACGTTGTGACCTCTCCAGGTTAGCCTTCTATTGGCTTTTCCCGAGGTTAGTGTCCTATCACATGCATGATGTTCTAGTCATGCGTAGGGCAGTGTGCACAATGTTCTAGTTGTGGCGCGTCTGTGTCTGTCTAGGTCTCTTCTAGACTTTTGGTCTGGTCTCGTAGGCCTTGCCTTTGGCCTCGTGGTTGTCGACAAATCGGTGACTCCTGATCTTTCTAGTTCATGGTCGACCCTTCTGTCATTGTTAGGAGTAGCTTCGAGTGCTGAGGTTAGTTCAACAGCCTTGCTAGTGTGGTACAGGTTAGTCCCCTCTTCCTTACCTGCTCCCTACTCCTACTCCCCTTTCTTTACAGCTTTGTAGTTTAGTTTCCTACTTTATTGCTACTGCTGCTTACCTGTTGTTACTTGTTGTTTTAGTTGTTCTGTGTTACTGCGTGTTTTTCAGTGGGGATCCGCATGACCCCTACTGAGCTAGTGACACGAGGCTCACCCCTACTTTTCAGGTGGGTCGTGGCCGACCACACACTATAGTTGTTTTCGTGCAACTTGACTGGTGTGATTTGTAGGGATAGCTTATCACAACGATGGTCGTAAGGAGAGGATCACCCGACTGTCGGATTTTGGAGGTAGCTTCAGATTGGGTAGACTCCTACATGGGTGCAGACTCGCTCTAATTTAATGACGGAATGGACTGTGGGGTAACTCCCCTTCTTCGGAAGCCTAAATTACTTGAGCCATGGGCTATCGACCGAGCAAGTGGTGTGTGCCACTTGTGTTACCCCTCTTGTCCTGGATGCAACGACAATCAAGAGGGAGGGTGAATTGATTGTCCTACTAAAATTAATTTTTGCAAAGATTAAAAACAATTTGAAGATCAATAGATAGTTGAGCAAATAACCCCCTATTAGATTGGATGAACCAGGGGCCAGATATGGCAAGTTGAGTATACTCTCAAAACTCACTTGAGTGTGATACTAATAACGCAAGTGTGTAGGTGTGTGAGAATTCTGCCGAATCCTCAATTTTAAGAACTGAACAACGGAAATGCAAATCACACACAAACCACAAGGCACAGAATTTTTAGGTGGTTCGGCCACACACTTGTGTGCCTACGTCCACCCCTTACCAGACTGGTGAGGCTTCCACTATCTTCCAAAGACACTTACAAGACAGTACACACGGAGCTACGCTCCACCACACATGCAGGCTAGACACCTGCACACACACGGGGAACAAGCTCCCCCGCCACACACGCAGGCTAACACTTGCACGCTGTCAAACAACAACAAAGACAGGGGCGAACCCCTAAACAAGCACCAACGCTGCTAAATTGCAGCGATCACAGATACACTCGGATGTGTGTACAGCACACTCCGACCACACACAATAGCTCCTTCTGTTTAATCAGGTATGTCTGTTAGAGCGACATTAAGTGACACAACATTTTCAGATCTAGAAATAGAAAATCCAACAAGATGAGATTCCCTCTTTTGAGGACTCAGCCCCATGCTTGAGCAGCCGCGAAGATGACGAGATGACGGCTCTTGATGTAGATCGTCCCCTGAAAGCAATCTGGAACGGATGAAGCCGCTTGATCCGATGTAGAACTCTTCTTGGTAGTAAGGGGGCGCTCCACCTTTTCTTTGAGCCTCTTCTTCTTCTTCTTTCTCAGCAGAACCTCTTCTTCTTCTTTTTCTTCTTCTTCCTTCTCTACTCCTCTTTTCTTTTCTTCTTTCACTCAGAAATTCTTCAGACAGCTCTGGGCTTCATACTGTGTCTTCTTCTAAGCTCTCATAGATTTCTTCCTAGAACTGGCTTGCTTCTTTGCTTCCGCTCAGATTTTTCTTCTAAAATGCACAAGGGTTCTTACTCTTTTCTTCTCAAACTTAAGGCGGCTCTCTATGGAGCAACCAACTCTCCTTCAAGCATCGGTGATTTCTTATATAATAGTGGCAGCCTTAGAAAACTGAGTGCTGACAAAGTCAGAATCAAGGAACATGGATAGTAACTCATGCTTCCGTACACGCTACTCCTCAGCCCCCCTCAACGCCTTTGCAGGTTGTCGAAAGAGATTGTTGCAGTCAAGCCACCATCTAGCAAAATAAATGTTGAAATGGCCCTTGCGGTTTGGCTCAGTAGCAAGGTAAACATCCTTCTCTTTTTGACACAAAAGTCTCACCAAGCTGTTAAAACCAAATGCACATCTCTATGATTGTATAGTTGAGAAGATAAAGAAAATTCTGTATTAAGAGGGATGCATTAATCATACCCAAAGTTTAGGGTAACCCGATGCAGATAATAGGGCTCCAAAATTGTAGTACTTGATCGACGCAACACTTAAACACTAGGGTGTGTACAATACACCCACTCAATAAAAGCAAAGGATGAAGGCTCTGAGTCATGTGCTAGCCTGTAAATAAAATTGTCTAGGCCTCCCTCAAAGAAAGGCTCGAAGAGGTAGGAGCAATGATCAAATTGCGGTCTGCCTTTGCCCTTAGTGGGAAGAAAGGGCAAAGTCCGGCAGGCACTTGCTAGCTATTGGAACATATCCTGACCTAGATGGCCACTGAAAGCAAAAAGGAGAGGAGCTATAGGGTTGTCAATTTCGGATCTCTGCAAGAATACTAGGAAAAGTAGCCATGCCCTAACACTCAGATAATGAGTGGGCATCAGAATGCTCTTCTCTCGAGGAGAAGAATGGGTTGTCAAGGCCCCAACAGAGTGATATACATTAGCTAAGGCTGTGGGAGAAAGTGCCATTCTCTGTTCACAAGCTCATAAGCAAGCCAGATAAATAACTTCTGTTAGGAGAACACCCTCCTCACCATGAGGAATGACAAATGTGGCCAGCCAATAAGCTAGGTAGGCTGCTAAATATGAGAGGGGTGGAAGGTCATGTGAATTCCACCTGGGCAATGGATCAACATACAAATGACGGGCATGTTTGTAGGATTTCACCTTCAATTCAGTATATTGGTTCAAGGGCTTGCCCGACTGTGCAAAATCTTCAAAGAAGAAATAGGGGCCATTATAAAAGTGCTAAATCCAAGATATGAGAGTCACCTATGGCGTATGTGAAACCTTTGTCTTGCCTGCACAGGACAAATCCCTCTAAGTCTTCATTAGGAACCAATAGCAGTAAGCAACACGGTATCTCCCGTCACCATGTGAATGACTATGATGCATATCACCAAGACATACTGTAAGACCCCAATTTTTTATTGTGAAATAATATTAATAATAATAAACGTAAATAGTAATATGGTAAATAGTAAAAGTGATTTTTTGACAGCAAAGTAAATTCTCTTTCATGTTAAGCTAAGGAGGCTTCTGTCTCTACACTTTTCTAGAGAGAGAGGCTCTGAGGTTTTCTGGCGTGGTGGGGAGGGGCGATGCCCCCCAGGGCACCCTCCGGAGGTGGCCACCAGTGAGTATCGGACACCCTCAGGTTACCCGGTGACTTGCAGGCCCCTTCCGGTCTGCTTTCCGTGCGGGAGAGCTGGCCACGTTCGTAGGTTCTGCCCTTCCCCATTTGTGGGGAGGGGGCAGGTGCGTCAGGATCTGGGGGTTGGTCGCCGGCATTGCTATGCAAAGGCCCTACGTGGCCCTCCGGTAGGAGGCGTGAAGTGTGGGCCTTTCTATGGATGTGTCGAGGCGGAACCCCTCTCGGCAATCTTTGTGAACGAGAGGCTTCCTTGGTTGGAGAGATGCGTGTGGGTGGCCCTGGTGGAGGGGAGGGTGACAGAGGAAGGGGTGAGGCAGATGATGGAAGCTGGAGGTGTTAGGGAGGCAGGTTGGGCGTTCTTTACGGTGCTTCGAGGGGGCTTCTTGGCCGTTGGTCCGTCGGCGGAGGCAGTGGAAGCAGCAGTGAACGTCGGCTTCCTGTCGGCCGATGGAGCTTTCCTTCGGATGGCTAGGTGGTCTGCACGGAAAGTATCATACTTGGACCCCAGAGGTTGTTTGGTGCTCCATCCGTCTTGTCGGAGCTCCTTCAGTGCTCTGTGATGCAATTGGCGTGTCTCACGTCGTCCGGAAGTTCGATGTGGTGCAGCGTAGCTCAGTCAAGGTGTGGCCGAAGGGGAGCTATGTATGTATGGTGGAGGCGGTCATCTAGGCCGATGGGGCGGAGGCCATCCCGACCGTGGTTGAGGTTGATGTCGGCGACAACCGCTTCCTCATTCAAGTCCACTGCTGTGCAATGGGGTCTGCTTGGCCGGCGTTTAAGGGGCGGCGGTGTGTGGTAGACTCGGGTCGTGGGAGTACAAAGGGCCGGCCGGGGCAACCAGGTGTTCTGCTGGAGGTAGGGGAAGACGTACAAAGGGGTGCTTGGGCGGGCATTTCAATTTCAAAATGTGCCTAGCCCGTCAGCCATTATTTTCAAGGCGTTGCCTAGGTGACAAGGCGCTCCAAGGCGCCCAAGCTGACCAGGCACCTAGGCGAGAAGCCCATTAAGGCACTCACCTGGCTGCCTTGATGCACATAGGCCACCTTGGACCCGCCTAGCCTGCCTTGGCAGAACATCCACTCCTTGATTTGAAGTTTATTTTAGTGCTTGGGCAAAAGTTCATAGGTAATTTTGAAAAATTGGCAAATGATATGTCAAGATTGGAAAGAGAAGACGAGACTTTTATTTCCTTTTCCCCTTTCTCTTGGACTCTTCTCCCTGTCGGTTCCTCTTCATCTCGTCTGCGCGTTCCACCATTTAATATATTCAGGAGTGACGCAGGGGAAACGAGCAAGGGCCAACACCCTGAATGACACCTCCTCTGGGCGGTGAAAGAAATCCCACCATGCGCGAGCCTCGTCATTGGCCACCTGGCCAACTCTGTGTCTATTCGACATTGCAAATTGTGTAGAGGAGGAAGGAATGTGTTGATCATAGCTAAAATTCTGACTGAATTGGAATGGATAGTATGGCTCCAGCCACAGGTTGCCGCTCTTCTGAAAAATAAGGATGCTTGGTCTGATAGCTAGCACCCAATCAACCAGCTCTAGCTCCAGGGTTGGCCTCGTGCACTTGGCGCCAGAGATTGGATGTATATACTCCTCTGTCTCGAATAGACTACACTTTCACATCTTATTCACAAGCAGGCTGGAATGAGCCGCCAGGCTCCAAAAATGCAGAACCCCGGGCGAGTCCATGGGAACCTTGGTCATCTTGCCCCGAATGGAGAAGAGTTATTCCGCTGTTGAAGCCGGTTCAACACTTTCAAACTCTATCATCCTCGGAACAAGACAAGCTGATTGTAGCACCCGAGGAGCAGCTTCCGAAAATAGGGTGCAGACCCAAGCATTGAAAAAGTGCAACAGACCAACCATCCACAAATTCCTGGGGAGATGGGTCTTGTGCAAGTCTCCCAGCATTTTATAAATAAGGCATAAAGCCACTGGACAAAGGGACAGCTTCGTGCCCCAAGCCATCAGACAAGTGGGGTAGATGGCCTCCGCTTTGATCATGCTCTCGTTGCCTTGCGGGAGAGCAAAAGAACAAATCCAATAAGTTAGATATGCAGTACAGTGTGTGACTGCATCAACACCAGTAGGGTTCGGGCCTCCTTGTTGCCCTCCCTTAAAAGTGGATGGGAAAGCAGCCTATTGTCGGACCCTTTTCTTCCACCTTAAGGTAGTCGGTGCTATTGTGGGAAAGTCTTCCTACTTCTGCATCCCACTAAAGAAATGCTGAAGCCAAGTGCCCATCCACACGCGCCTCTTCTCTCCAGGCTTGCGTGCCTCCCTCGTATCGTACGATGAGTGGCAAAGTGTACGATATGCCTTCATCAGGTAGCAATAAGCGAAGCCTGTCAAGTACCGACCTTCTCCGTCGGTCTGATCTTTCAGCCAGTCTGGCTAGCAAACTTCTTCGTATGGCTCTCTATCGATTGGCAACCCGCTGAGTTGCGAAAGGCTCCAAAGATCCAAAGAGGTTTCTCCCTCCAAAGTGTAGAAAGTGTTATACTCAGGGCAGAACACTTCAATCATGCCGCAGCATAGGCCCCTGGAGATAGGGTAGCAGTACCACGAGGTGTACACGCTACGATATACGCCAGCCTTGACCAAGATAGGAGCATGATGAACGGTCCATCACTGGCCGCACGGGGGAAGGGCGGTTAGGACCCCGCCGTTCAAAGGCATGGGCGGTCCCACCAAGGTCGCGCATGCACGAGGATGAACGGCTAGCCAATGGCCACTCAGGGGACATGCGGCCAGACCCCAGCCGCTCACCCCAAACACTGCGTAACGGTTACAACCAATGGTCAAAAACTCACGGGATGCGCGGTTGGTCTCGGGCTGCTCAAGGGATGAACGGTCAACCACTGGCCGCACCTCCTCCAATGGTAAGAACACAAGTGTGGTTGGGACCCATCCGCACAAGGGAAGGGCGGCTAGGACCTTGCCGCACAAGGCATGTGCTGTCCAACCCTGGCCGTACAACCTGCCAACGGCACCAAGTGACGTACGGCTAGACTTTGGCTACATGTGGGGATATACGGCTAGCCCCTAGCGCACACCCCAAGCACTGCATAACGGTCACAAACAACAGTCAAAATCCCGGGAGATGGGCAGTCACCTTGGGACCGCACATAGGGACATGCGGTCCCATGATAGACCGCTCAACCCAACTACGCGCCGAGCCTAACTCGTAGCGCGCTGAGCCAATGGGCGGCCAGGACAGGACCCCATAAGGGATGTGCGGGCCCTGGTTCGACCACACATAGCTCACCGACGTGAAAACGACGAACCTCACCGGAATTACCCATTTTGGCCCCAAATTGAGCCCCACGAAGGGGGAAACGATGGGAAAAGAACCCCCAAGCCCCCTAACATGCTTCTATACCCTCAAAACGTAGAATCGCAGTGTGAAACGGTGGATCGAGCGAACTTACCCCGCGACATGATTTTCCCTTCCCGACGTAAAAATGACCCCACTCGACCTCACCTTGGCCTACAAATCATGGGAATGGAGCGACACTGAGCTAGGGATCATCACCCTACCTCTGGTTTACGACGAGACATCAATCCGAGCTCGATCCCACGAAGAATGCCGTTGAAAACCCCACCTTCCCGCGCTTCCCACGCTCGCCGCACGTCTGCACGACGGCCCCGCCATCACCCACGTCCTCGCACCGTCGCCCCGTCGCCGTCTGTAATCGGTAAGGAGGCTGTCACGATCGAATGGGCGAGAGAGAGGGAGAGGGACACACGTAGGAGGAAGAAGAGGAAGGATAAGAAGAATAAGAAAAAGAAAGGAAATGGAATATTTATAGACAATCTAAATTTTTTTAAAAATATCAAAAAATAGAAAATCACGTTTTTGCGATCCTCAGAACGCACCGATCGTAATTGTACCACTCTTGCCTGGGTGAACGACTCAGTTCGCCCGCATCGGAGTTCTGCAGGATTTGCCAGAAATCGGGTCGGGAATCGAAAAAACGTGCGGAAAAAGTCGCGGAACGCCTATGGGTTCACATAACTGTCATAATAGGGCGTGTAGCTCCCATCACCAACCAGCTAGATGTTATATGCCGTCAATAGACACAATAATAAGTCAATGTACGACATATAAGAAATATATGATGCGTGATACATCTGTACGTAATTCTCGTACTCTCGAGAACGTTGATGGTGCACAATCGACGATGATTGCCAAGTTGAAGGTTGACCATAACCATAGTCATATGCCTGTGGAGCTCCATAAACATAACCTCCTGTAGGGTATCGGTACACTGGGAATATACACCGGCTACCTTCCGAACTATTAGCACCCTTGAGATGTTGCCATGACTGCCCATGCTTGACATTAGAACTCTGAGAGTTGTGTCCGCTAAATCTCTCGATCTCAAGTAGCATGCCCTAATAGTTGTGTCTATTTGCCACAACTCTTTCCCGTCCACACCTCTACTCTCTATCTCACCTATTAAGCCTCTAGAGCATTGTAACCTTTGCCATCTTGTGTGACATGTATAAAATATTACTCAATTGAGAAGTACATGCCTCCACCACTATCGTGGAGCTTAGCATCAACATCACTACCTATTGACCACCATGAAGGCTGTCATCACTAGAGGAAGAAGATGCATCTTGTGTATTTCATGATGAGTTATCCTCAATCGTACTCTGTGATGGGCCAGACAGGGAAGTTGTTTCATCATTTGTATTAAGATCTAATATCTCCAAGTCTGCATCTTCGGGTGGTTGCTTGCCCTTTTTAATCTTGAATAATGTCTTCCACCACAATTTCTTCTATTTCAGAGAAACTTTATCGGTCGTGCCTTGCCTCTCTCGGGATGCCTGAGATGAAGAGGTGAACTCTATTAAAAATTTGCATAGGATGATTGCATATAATATGTAAGTCAATAGGTATGAATATACCTAAGATGATTGGCTAGTCCTTTTAGGGCCCATAGATACTAACTGTAGGAGTGTAACATGGGGAGATGATTGTCGTGGTGCTGTAGGGGGATGCATCATTCACTTACAAAAAATTACATTAGTGAGCATATGCTTCATATGTAAGGTGTACGTCAATAGGTATAATTTCACTTGAGATAAAGTACTCCACCTTCCAAACTCCTTAGATATTGACTACCGCGATGCAAGAGGAGGGTTGATTGCCGAGCCAAGGGAGATGACTGTCGAGGTACTGCATGGAGTTACATCATTCTCTTACAAAGATTACATAAGAATAAGCATACAAATTGGTATCAAAAGTGTAAGTCAATAGCTATGATTTCAACTAAGATGAAGTATCGGCCCTTTTAGGATGCCTAGACATTGATTGTCATGGTGCTGCGGGAGGCTACATTCTCTCAAATGTCGCATCATCATATGAGGTGTTCTTGATAAGTGTTAATTAAATATATTTATTTTTTTGGTTAAAAATCCTCATTTTAGCCCTTAAACCCCCAATTTTCATAAATTGTATAAATACCCTATTTATTTACTAAAATACTCTAACTCACTAAGAAAAATGTCAGAAAATAGCCAAAAAATTCGTAAAAATCGACAGATCTAATAGAATCGGATCCAGGTCTGAACCACCATAGATCCATTAAGACACGGGCGCTACAGTCCGAGCTTAGGGCGCTTGCTGGGAGTCCTCCCGAGCGATGGGAGCATAGCTCGGACAGGTTACACTGGGTCCCCGTAGGGGCCATCCTGACCAATCTGTCGCTCGGACTTCCAGACCTGAGGGTCACCTAGGAAGTGCTGGTCTGAGTGAGTTTTGGGCTTGGAGTAAGTGGACCCAAAATGGGGCTGTCACTTTGGGGAGCTGGGCCTAGTTCGGTCAAATTAGACCTAGTTGGGTCGTGTTCTCGGGCAGTGGATTTTCCCCCTCTCCCCTTGTCCCCCTTACTCTCGAGCCAAAATTTGGCTCGGAAGAGTAACACTCATGGGGATGGCATTAGTGGCTCGAATTGGGTGGGGAATTTTCTCCAGCAGGGGCCATTTAATGTGGCTATCCTGAGAATACACCCATGATGATGACTCTTTTGAGTCGTAGCGAGGAGTCACTTTTCGGAGTTTGGAACATCTCATCACCTCCCGCCAAACCTCTGGGAGTATAAACATCGTGCGGTCTTGCATTGCATGCCTCTTTCGTCTAGGGTTCTATCTCTCCACTGCTTTCGTAAAAAAGGCTCGTGTGCAGTGATGGGAGTCAGGAGGAGCAAGGAATCACGGAGGCCTTTGTGGAGTTTAGCACAAATCACAGTGGCAGTGATCTGGCAGCTTCCACCTCCTCCTGAGTTGCCTGAGTCGGCGCCCCTCTCCACTTCCTCCTATTCCTCTCATCCTGCCATAGTGGAGCGATATCTTGCAATCGAAGCCCAAGAGGCCGATAAGGGCACAGGGAGCTTGGCGCCGCAGCCTGAGCACCCTATGCACAACGAGTTGGGCGAGGCCGAGGTAAAGAAAATGGAGAGTCGCTATGGGCTGCCATGGCAGTATTAGTTCTCTGCCCCCAAACCTCACGAGTCTAGACTAGGCACTCGCTGGGGTCTCTTCTGCATGTTTCTCTTAGCTTGGAAATGTGGGTTTCGCCTGCCTCTCCAACCCTTCGCCATGTAGTTGCTTCAGTTTTACCAACTGGCTCCTGTCCAGTAGGTCTCCAACTCTTATACCTTCATCTTCTCCTTCCTCTTTCTTTGTCGCTCGTGCGGGCTTCACACTTCATTGGACCTTTTCCATTCCTTCTTTGAGTTGAAGGAGCAGACCCATGTGGACAAGGACTTCTTGTTCCACTGCCTTACGATGGGAATCCACCCCGGATATAGCTCGACTCCTCAGCCAATCCCGGGTAGGTATATGAAGGCCCAGAACTGCATTTTTAAAGCTGTTAGCATATAGTAACTAAACACATAATAGAAAGCATGTAGAAGCATTTAGGCATTTACCTGCAAGAAAGGCGAGAAGCCGCCTAGCATCGTCACTCGGTCAGTCGCACTGAGCGAGTAGAATAAGAAAGCCAGCACCACTGCTCCCCATGCGTATCTCCCCACTCTACTCAGATCTGCAAGCAAGGGTAGGAGCCTGCAGCTAATCACATCAGCTCGGGTCATGAACAGTAGCTTCCCAAACAAGAGCATGAAGAAGTGTCTCAGGACCCTGTCTCTCTCCGGTCCTGCCTCTGTCGCCACACTCGGGTGTGCCTATTCGACCACCCGGTCGATGTGCTGGTCCGATAACTCTCCAATTGCTATGGCTGCTCTCCGGAGTCCCAAACTCTCCTGTAGCACCGATCGCAATAATTGGGATGATGGATGCCCCAGCCTCATCAAGTCTAAACCAAGCAGCTCCTGGACAAGCTCCCAGTAATCAACATACACCCACTCGGTCACCGCCTTGCCATGCACTCGTAAGCCACTGATCCGGGCCATGTCCTCCAGCGTCGGTATCATATGACCCGATGGGAATATAAACGCTCAGCTGACTGGGTCCCATCTCTCATGCAAGGCGAATAGAATGGCCGTGTCTACTCTTGCTACCTCAATGCTGAGGACTTACCCGAATCCCATGGCAGCTAGCCTCTCTCTTTGGTACTCTGGTAGCGCGAGCTAGACTGTCCGGACTTGTAGCCATGTGACCCTCGTTCTTCTTTTCCCCTGCACATTTAGGACATAGGGTCAGTCATGGAGTCATAGGAATTACTTGCATTGCATTTATAATAACCAAAACAAACAAAAAATCAGAAAATATAAAACCCCAAAAAAATTAGTTTCTAGTTCTGGTGCACTTAACGCGCTAGTCCAGGCGCGTTAAGGGCATAACGGCTACTGGAAGGACCGTTATGCTCCTCTACAACTGGCATGGTTGTCTTTGTTTCTCAAGCTCGTGGGAATGGCCACAAAGGCCTAAAAATTACCCCAATGAGTCCCCAGACTCATTTCCTCCCCTCCAATCACCCATGCAATCAAACTTTAAAATTCAAAATTGAATTTTTAGGGTGAAAATAGCCTACCTCTGGGTCTTGGCCTCTTTTCTTCTTCTCCAGAGCAATGGCCTCTTCCTCAATGCCAATGGCCTCCCCAGCTCCTCCCTCTACTTCCTCTACTTCTTCCTGGGCCATGGGGGCTTCTTCCTCTATCGGTTGGGTCGCCACCGCCGCTGTCTCCTCTTCCGCCGACGAGCTCGCCGGTGGGGAAGCCGCTTCCCGTTCTACCCGAGCCTTCATCTTCTAGATCGCCTTTCTCTTCTTCCCTTTCTCGCGTGTCATCGTGGCCGGAGGGAGTCTCACCGGAGCTTGTCGCCAGAGGGAGGAGGTTGAGAGGGTTTTGGAGAGGTTTTGGGTGATTACGGTGTGTTTTGAACAAATGAGGGAAAGTTAGGGCCCATTCATTTTTTTTGGCAACTCAGGAACTTTAACGGACTGTCGAGGATCCGTTATGTTGGGCATAACACATGGCACCTAGTCTGCCATGTAACTGGGTCATTTATTGTTAAAAATTTTGAATCGGTGAACTTTAACAGATTCCATCCACTCTGTTATGCTATATGGCGCACCTGTCATAGTCCGTTAATGTCATGGTTGGCTTGTGTTTTTATTGGTTGAAAGATTATGCCTTGATTAATTGTTATTATTTATGACTATGCCTTGATTAATTGTTATTATTTATGGCTAACCCCTTTTTTAGTAAGCCAAATTATGAATATCATCATGAAATCCTCTGCTCGCCCGCTCAGGTAATTCAAGCATTGTATCTCGTTCCGTTATCCCTTAAAATGCATTACTATATGTTAGCTACGTTATATTATCTCGAGAACTGGCTGGTCATTCATATGCTACAGGATCTGATGTTCCCCTCAAACAAAAATGATGATGATCTAGGCACACATGTTTAATCATTGGATAGGCCATTAGGTTGGAAAAGCTTGGGGACGATGGTTCTATCTTGCACGCCGTGATTGCAGATGGTGTCCTGACCCTAGTTTCTTCAAGCTAGCAATACTATTCTCGAGTATCTTATTATTTTATCCTTTCTTGGCATTCGTTTTAAAGATTTTTTTTCTTTAGCCCAGCATGCATCAAACGCATCTTTGAGCATTATTGTGCTTCATCTGTCCAAGGTATCTCAGTAAGAGTGAATAGCTTTGTACGTAATCTCGTGTAAGGAGAATCATTCCACTCTGAGTCGGAAGGTTTCTGTCAGTCTGCTCACTCGGTTTGGTTAGCTGAAGGTTCCTATCTAGAGTTTAGTTAATTATCTCTTTCCTTTTCGTTGCTCCGGTCGCTGGCCGTGTTTTCCTTTCCTTAGTTGTTAGTTCCTCTAGACTGACGTCATTTGGTCTACCATTTCCTTGGTGATTAGTCCGAAATTTTCGGAAGATTCCTATCGCTTGTTGGTTGAGAACGGGTGTCGTTGCCTTAACACCCGCTTTTCGATTTACTCCGCGTCATCTCCGCTTCATCTCCATGTTCCATTTTCGCTACACTTCTGCTCGCTCCCCTGCAAAGAGGACGTTAAGGAGGGGCATCTGTTGACACCTATTTTATGACCAATTAGCTGGGACGTCTCCTTACTCATTTTAATGATACTCCGAGTTGTTCACCCTTGCCGAGTCTTCTTGGACAAGTTAGAAGTCTCTTTCATGGGTCATTGCCTTCCTTGGTTGAGTCTTGTCCTTGTTTTGATTGCTAGGCAAGCACTTAAGGTTCATTTGTCACCCTCTTGTGCATAACGCATCCTCAATGGCACATTATAAGTAACATAACGCACCTAACAAGGTCCGTTATAGTCCTCTCATCATCTCACTCATCGTCTTTCCCAGCGTCTCACTTAGCATATCTATAGTTTAACGGGCCTATAACCATCCATTATTTATCACCTAACGCACCTCACAAGGTCCGTTATAGTCTCCCCACCCACCGTCTTAGTTAGCATCTTTGTTGTTTAACGGATCTAAGTGTCTCTGTCATACATCACATAACGCACATATGCTGATCCGTTATATACCCCTAAGGTCGAGTCTTACCATCACCTCCACCGACTTCCTTGTCATTCCAGCCCCGTCTGCTTGGACGTCCTCATGTCCATGATGGGCTGCCTTCAATCCGTTATAGTCTCACTATAACGCCCTTGTTCCCAGCCGTTATGCTCGCCAGAGTCCTAAGCTCGAACGTCTCGCCTGTTATTCTTATCTTCTGTGGATAAGGTCACATGACGGACTGACGAAGGCACGTTATGTTCATATGGCGGTCTATCGCGGATGCGTTATGTCACACAGAGGAGTTTTAGCAGAACTGTTCTTCTCTGTTGTTCCGTGGATGGATTACAGATGTTGTTATCTAGATTTCTCCCCCAAATCTGATCCTTAGAACCTTCTATTGGTTTCTATGGACTCTTGGGAGCATTATTGTAACACCCGTAGTTTAGCGGATGCTTAATGGTGTGGATCTAGGATTCGTCCGGTGAATTTTACCTATTTTTAAGAATTTTTTAGGTATTTTTAGGTATTTAATTGCTGGTCATTCATGTGTTCTGGGATCTGATGTTCCCCTAAAATAAAAATGATGATGATCTAAGTGCACATGTTTAATCGTTGGATAGGCCATTAGGTTGGAAAAGCTTGGGGACGATAGTTCTGTCTCGCACGCCGTGGTTGCAGATAGTGTCCTGACCCTGGTTTCTCCAGTCTAGCAATACTATTCTTGAGTATCTTGTTATTTTATCTTTCTTCGCATTCGTTTTGAAGATTTCTTTTTCTCTAGCCCAGCATGCATCATGCGCGTTTTTGAGCATTCATGAGCCTCATCTGTCCGGAGTGTCTCAATGATGGTGACTAGCTATGTCTGTATTCTCGAGTAAGGAAAGCCATTCCACTCTGAATCGGAAGGTTTCCTTCGGTCTATTCACTCGATCCGGTTAACTGAAGATTCCTATCTGGAGTTTAGTTAATCATCTCTTTTCCTTTCTGTTGCTCCGACCGCTGGCCGTGTTTTACTTTCATTAGTTGTTACTTCCTCTAGACATGCGTCATTTGGTTGCCATTCCTTGTGATTAGTCTGAAGTTTTTCGGAAGATTCCTATCGCTCATTGGTTGAGGACAGGTGTTGTTTGCCTTAACGCTCACTTTTCAGTCCATTCTGTTTCATCTCCATATTCCACTTCGCTTTCGCTACACCTCCGCTCACTCCCCTGCAAAGAGGACGTTAAGGAGGGGCATCTGTTGACACCTATTTAGGGCCAATAAGTTGGGTCATCCCCTTACTCATCTTAATGGTGCTCCAAGTTATCCACCTTTGTTGAACCTCATTGGTCAATTTTGAGGTCTCTTTCATGGGTCATTTCCTTCTTGGTTGGGTCTGGTTCCTCATCTTTTCTGCTGGATGAAGTTTAGCAAACTCTTCATTTCATTTGCCACTCAAGGGTCTCTGACGCATCAGTATTAGACCGTTACAATCCTATAACGCGTCTACATCTGACCGTTACGCAACCCCACCATCTCATCTTCCGTCTCATCTATCATCTTTGTTCTGTAATGCATCTCTCTTAGAGCGTCACCATGATATAACGCACCTACATATGACTGTTACATAACCAAGGTCAGCGTCCCATCTTCCGTCTCATCTTCCATCTCATCTACCATCTTTTTTCTCTGACGGACCTTCGTCCATCCGTCACCCTTATCCTAACGCCCCTTGGTTAGTACGTTACGCCTTCCAGAGTCCTCTTTTCAAAAACTTCACCCATTCGTCTTATCTCTTATTGGATAAGGTTGTGTAATGGACTAGGCCTGGCGTGTTACCTCATTGTGGCGGTCTATCAGGCAACCGTTACATCAATCTGAAGTGTTCTAGCAGAACTGTTCTTTCTCTGCTACTCCGTGGCTGAATTAAGAGTTTGATCTATTGGCTCCCACGGCCAACCCTTCAAAGTTCTGGAGGCAAGGCTTGGCTGAGGGATTCTACGGCAAGTCTTCTCCCAGTATCAGGAAGTGGCACCCCGTTTGGCTTCCAGACCAGTGATTTCTCATTTTTCTCCCCCGGGTGCGCTGTTCTATCCCCTCTGGGACTGAGAAGACACCTGGTCACTGTTTGGGACCTCTCCGGTGACTCCCACCTCTGACGACATCACCGTGGGTCTCCATTCGAACAAGAGACATCCACAAATCCAACAGTTCCAACCTCGCCTGAATCGGAGCTCAGGAGCACCCGTGGTGATCTTGCCTTCCTGCTGCTGTAGTGCAGACGCGGTCAGAGCCGGAAGATAGAGGCCTTTCTCATGACCCTGCCCCGACCACTGCTGGCGTCCAGAAATTCTCCCAAAAATCAGACATCATCCTGGGACAACCCAGGAGGTTTTGCCACCAGTTTCATTGGCAACGGAGTTTGGCAGCTATCGCAGCGGCATCAAGAGCAACTATCTGTCCTCTGTTCCTAAGTGCAGACAGAACCGGCATCCTTCCCCCATTTAGTTGCTAGTCCATTTTCCCCTCCCCGCCTGGTCAGCTTACTGCCCATCCTTGCGGGAGGTTGTGTTTAAATGTAATTTTGTGCTTCCCTTCCCCAAGTTCAACCCCCTCGCAAGGGGCGTAGTGTTGTAAAATCTTGAACAGGCCGAAGCTACACCGGTGCGGCATGTGGGGAACCCACGCTTCCCTGCTCATCCTCGTCTCCAAGCGGGACCAGTTTCTTCAAACCGATAGAGTAAGTACTCTACCCTTGCTCTCATTTGGATATCATGTTCCTCCAATATTAGTTCATAAGCTCTGCTGGTCCGTGAGAGTGAGCGCCCGGTCTACAAGCTCCATTGCTTTGAGTGGCCGTCATGGGAGAGAGTGTGACCCGTGCCCATTGGCACCCGGTCGACCCCCTTGAATTCAGCCTCCATACCCTTGGGAAGTCCCTTGGCTTTGTTGGCCCTCTACCAGCAAGGGCCCAGCCCTTACGACCCCGACTTGGCATCACCAAGTTACCCCTGAGTTTGGGTGAGTGCCGGGAGAGCTGGCCACCGATATCGGCCTGTTCGACTTGCGAATTATGCTTGCTTGTTTAGGTCCAAGGGTGTGTCACATCAATTGGTATCAGAGCAAGTTCTAGACTTGTCTCTACTACGTCTTGTCCTAGGGCGCATTACATTGAGGTCATCCGTGCATCCAAACCATGTACCTCACCAGGCACCCCGATGACTACCTCATTATCGGACCGGAGTTACCCCGTTTCGATGGGTCCCACAACCCTCACACATATAGAAAATGGGAGACCTCCATGGATAGATACTTCCACCACTACTACATGTCCAATATGCATTGTGTGAGAGTGTTGAATAGGATTCTTAGACATATTTATGGCGCTTATATTAACACACAAGATTGGCACACATTTCAAATCAACAAGATAATCAATCATTTGATGTTTGATCCATAAAACTTATGCATAACAACTACTAGCTACTATATACTCAGTATCGGCCGTTGATAGTTGTTTCACGCACCTCGTGCGGGGAAAAAGAAAAGGAAAGAGAGGGAGAGAAAAAAAGCAGGGGAAGCTGGGAAAAGAAAATCCCTCTTTTCTTGGATTTCGACGATAGGACGTACACTCGCCTGTCACGGAAGGTCAAGATGGGTCGATTTGGCACATGGTGGTTCCGTGTGTATTATCAAGGGGGCAAATGCTAGGACGGCTGGGTCAAGGGTGGCTAGACGAAATGCCGGAGTGCTAGTCGATTTCTCGATGATCACCTACAAAACCAAGATTTGACTGGGGAAGTACCACCAGGGCACGACATGTGGGCACAGACTTCGAGTGACACATAGAGAGAGGAAGGTTCCACTTGTACAAGTGAAGACGATTTTGAGAATTTGTGTACGGGACATTTTTCCCCAACGACCGCAAGCAGTTGGTGTTTATTTTACATTGGATTGAATCTGAACACCTTTATTTTTTCTACCGAAGGAGGAGGACTGGATGCCCTGGAAGTCTTAGTGTAAAAGAGGGACATAGCTTGGGCCACAACTGGAATTCAACCGTCGGGTTTAGGAAACCGGGTTGAAGGCACTGGGAATAGGAAGAGAAATAGGCTGGAATGGGGCTGTAGACACTGGCTCAACAAGGAGCATGTAGGTGCTAGCCCAAGCGACATATATCACTGGGAGCCAAAGGGTGAAGATGCCAAAGTGTGCTGAGGGAAAGCAAAGAATCAGGTTTTCATAATACACTTCACAATAGTGAGCCGTAACAGCATTATAGGGAGGTGCTAAAAGGCCTTAATACACTGGAGCAAGCCACGAGACAATTTTGCCTCGAAGAACGATCGCTGGGTCATTGCATGTCACACCCCGAGCCTTTATTTACAGTGGAAGACTCACTCGGGAGAACGCGAACAGCCGGCATGGTAAGCCTCTCGCAAGTAAGCATGATCAGAGCGCGAAACAATCACACATAAGATGTAATTGCACAAGTATATACTCAAATTTAACTTCTATTTCATTGATAATAAAAAATATTCAATTACAACCACTAATTCATCTTTTAATCGAATTGACTAGACTCAATAAACAGAAAATTACATTGACTCAATCTAGACAAAAATGACTCCTATGTCTTCACTCGTATTTTTATCCGACTCTCATTCGCTCTCGGACCCGCCACTTGAATAGTCCGAATCTGAATCAGAATTACCTTCATCTCAAGGAAAGAGAAAGCTGCTCATATGGGATGTAGAAGAATGCCACAGTGTATAAAATAATTTAAACATGGCGTACATAAAACATGGATTGTATAGAAATTACACCTGTAAGCTTTTGAAATCTCTAGGTATATAACGAAGTAGCACTGCCCCGTTACACACCATAACGGACCGGAGCAGGACCGCTATGCTTCATAGAACTCAGGAAATCCACAGAAAATCCAGACCATAACGCACCAAGGAAGGGGCGCTATAGGACTATAACGCACAGGCATGGAGGCATTAAAGTAAGCACGCATCCAACGTACGACACAGGGAGTATAACGGACTTCCAAGGGGGCGTTATAACGGACATAATGTGCCTCTCGCAAACCGTTATGCCTTCCAAAACGTCTAAACTCACAGGAAACTACGGCATATAATGCACCTATACAAGGGCGTCATACAATGCATGACGCATAGGGTAGGGCCATTAAGGACAACGGGCCTTTAACCCAAAACAAAGGACTATAACGCACCACTGGATGTGCGTTAAAGCCACCCGAATGATAAAATCCACAGAAAACATAGGATACTATTCACATAACGCATCACTAGGAGTGTGTTAAAGGAGTATAACGCACCGGGGCAGGTGCGTTATATCACCTGGGTTTCGTGACTCCAGATTTTGAGATCGGAAACCCCGCCCGGACGATACAAATCGACGGGGGACACGACGAATTACAAAACCTACAAATCCTACCAACCCATACCAAACATACCAACCTAAGCATGATAGAGATTCCATCCACCGACCTGCACGATGGTGAAACTAGCGATACGACAACGAACTAGCGCGAGAGGGAAACGACGCTTCTCGACCAGGCTCGAACTCACGTCGCGTGAACCGAGAAACAGAGGACATCAACACGATCCTCGCGATGCGACCATTCCAACAGTACCTCTCCGGCCTCGATCAGCAATCGTTTGGACCACGAAACGAGAGAGGCACACAAATCGAGAATAAATCTCAAAATCTCCCAAAAGAAGAATTACACAAAAAATGAGGCAAATGACGATGGATGGCGACACAGAGGGCGTCAATGGATTCCTGGCGAGATGAGGAGTCTGATTGCCTACCTTTTGCGCGGTAAAAACCATGAATCGGTGCCGAACGGGTAACGGGGGCCACACTGTCTTCTTGCTCGCACACGTCTCCATGCTCCACAATCCGAGGGAAGAAGGGTATCGGCGCGATCCTCGCGTCGAGCCCTTTCCATCGGTACCTCCAACATGTCGACCGGCGTCCGTTTGGATAGCGAACCGCGTAAATGGGAGTGGAGAAGAGAGAAAGAGGGAACGAGAGATAGAGAGCATGATGGAGAGAGAGAGAGTCGACGAGAGAGTGAGGAATAAGAAAAAGGCTCAACTCAAGGGTTGAAAATGGGTGTCTACAGGGATTGCAAGGTGACTGCCTGCTCGGCTTACTTCTTGAGCCACCTCTTAAGGTTCTTCCTCCTATTCCTCTCCTGTTTCTTGGCGATGGCCGCATCCAGGAGAGTAGAGGAGAAGGTACCTCGGGTGGTAGCTCCTGGATGGCTAGAATGTTGGAACTGGCGTCCAAAGACGTGGGTGAGGTTTGATGCCTTAGCCGTGGTGGTGAAGGAGGTCTGTGAGGAGCTGGTAGACTGGTGCTGGTGCCCAAGGATTTGTGCATGGTTTGATACCTTAACCGTGGTGGCGAGGGAGCTATCTCCCGCTGAGCTGGTGTACTGGGGCCGTCGTCTGAAGACGTATGCGCGGTTTGATGCCTTACCCACGGTGGCAGAGCCTTTTGTTGAGAAGCTACATGGGGAGCATGTCTGACATCCTGCTCCCCGGCCTTGCCTTTATGGTCTGGCTGGGAGCAGGGTCAAGTGACAACCAATGGCGTCCTGGGATATTGTTGCCCCCAGTAGCTGCCCTAGTTTCCCTTGTCAGGTGAGCCTTGCGACGGTGGACCCGACTTGTGAACTGGCATAACTGAAGACTCTAAAGATGTCTTTCCTGTCATCTGGGCTGGGTGGCGGGGCAGGCGAGGAGGACCCGATGGCTCACCTGCTGAGAGAACATGGTGTGGTCGGGACGGGACCTCGCTCAACTTCTGCTTTCCCTTCCTATCCCTAGATGTCGAAGACAGAGGTAGGGCCAGAGGAGAACCAGAGGGACTTGAGGAGCCCATCATCGTCTCACCCACCAGGACATTTTCTCGATCGAGAAGAACTCAGAGAAGCCTGGCGGTGTCTTCTCTAGAGAAAGGAAGAGACTCCAGCTCTTGACAGGGCCACCATTGCACGGCCGAAGTGGCAAGGGCCGGCTGGCTGGCTGGTGATGTCGGGGAGTTGGGAGCGGCCGGGCTGGTAGGAGGACGAATGACGTTGACCAAGAAGTTGCTCGGCCCCGTCTCTTGACTGGCGTCCTATTCCTCATGCCTTCGCAACCGTTCGAGAGCTTCTCGGTTATCAGTCCAAAACTCTAGCCATTCTGGAGTATGCTGGTAAGACATCCTGTGCCCATTTTCTTGAGGAGGATATGGCTGCTCTGGCACGTCTCTTGCAATGCTCAAGGTTTCTTTGATGGCTTGTCAAAGTCTCACAAGTGCCATTGAGTTTCACTCAGCATCAATCTGCTCCCACTGGATTTATTCCTGGATAAGGTACTAAACTTTCTCGTAGGACTCGATCGCGTGGCAGATTCTGGCATGGAAAGGGTAGTACTGGGGGTGACTGAAGTCCCAGTGAGTGTAATCTATCGGCGGATCTATAAATATCTCATTTCCTTTGTCATTTCTTTTTCTTTCTTCTTCTTCTTCCTCCTACGTGCGTCCCTCTCCCTCTCTCTCACCCATTCGACCGTGGTGAGCTCTGTTCCGGCTACAGACGGCGGTGGGGTGACGGCATGACGACGTGGGTCACGGTGAGGCGATCGCGTGGACGTGCGGCAAGCGTGGGAAGCACGGGAAGGCAAGATTTTCAATGGCGTTCTTCATGAGATCGGGCTCGGATTGACGTCTCGTCACGAACCGGAGATAGGGTGACGATCCCTAGCTCATCGCCTTTCCATTCCCGTGGTTTATAGGCCGAGACGAGGCCGAGAAGGGGTTCTTTTGTGCCGAGAAGGGTTGAGCATGCGTCAGCGAGAGTTCGCCCGATCCGTCATTTTAAGCTGCGATTCTGCATTTTGGGGGCGTAGAATCAAGCTAGTGGGCTTGGGGGTTCCTTTCCCTTCATTTCACCCTCTGTGGGGCTCGTATGGGGCCGAAACAGGCGATTCCGACGAGGTTCGCCATTTTCGCACCGGTGAGCCATGTGCAGTCGCACCAGGGACCGCACAACCCTTGTGCTATCCTGTCCTGGCCGCCCATTATCTCGACACGCTGCGAGTCAGGCTCGGCACGTAGCGGGGTTGAGCGGTCTATCATGGACTGCATGTCCTTTCATACGGCCCTGAGCTGACCGCCCATCTCTTGGAGTTTTGACCGTTGTTCATGACCTTTATGCAGTGCACTGAGGTGTGCGGCTGGGGTCTGGCCGCATGACCTTTCGTGCGGCCATGGTTTGGCCGCACGTCGTCTGCATATGCAGCCTGTCCGTGACCGCACATCCCTTGAGTGGCCCAGGACCGGCCGCTCATCCCGTGAGTTTTCGACCATTGTTTGTTACTGTTACGTAGTGTCTTGGGGTGAGCGGCTAGGGTCTAGCCGCATGCCCCCTTGAGCTGCCATGGCCTGGCCGTTCATCTTCTGGTATCGTTGGTGCATGAGCGGCCCAGGTGGGACCGCCCATGCCTTGGAACGGTGGGATCCTAGCCGCCCTTCCCCTGAGCGGCTAGTGTCCGACCGTTCATGTTTCTTACCGCTGGGAGTGAGGGACGGCCAGGTTGGCCCGTCTTTCTCCCACGCGTGGCTATGAGTTAGCCGTGCATCCGTGAGTGGCCAATGATGGACCGTTCATCGTCTGAGGCCTAGCTAGTGATTTTTCGTGTCGATTCGAGTCCCAGGTGAGTAGACCTCGATCCACGTGCTGACCTGCGATCTGACTGATGTTGGGCATCATGTGGGGACCAGGTGTGGGGCGCCGTGAGGGGTCCCGGGATGTGGCATCTTCGGCTTACGTCACTATGAGTCGGTGTTGTACGAGGAGCGATCCTTAGATAAAAGAATGGGTCGCACCTGAATCGAAAAGAACACACGTTGAGCGATCATAAATCAAAATCGTACCTTCGATCAGATTAGACACCAACACTTTTGCACGAGTGATGTGCATGACTCTGGCTCTCGGCGGACGGCTAGCTGCAGATGACTGCTGAGAAGGAGCAGGAACTGGTGGATGAATCGGTTGAGGTTGACGCGGTGGAGGAAGATAGAACTGCGACTACTGCGACTGAGAAGTCTGCGAGAACTATACCATCTGCGGCCTCAACGGATAATTTCGAGAAATGTGCCCTGACTGATCGCAATGATAATAGACAACTGGCAGAGAACATGGCACACCCGGATGATTGCCACCACACCTGGGACACAACCTCGGCTGAAAAGCAACGAAGTCCTGACGCGGTCAGACAGAAGAAACAGACTGCTGACTCGGATCAGAAAATGTCGACTGATCGAACCTCTTCTTCTTCTTCTTAAATCGAAAACCCCTGCTCTGAGATTGCAGGAAAGAAGCACCATCGGCAGTAGAGAAAGCGGGAGGAGCTCCTGAAACAGACAACTGGTGGGGCGGCTGATGCTGCAAGGCCGACAGAACCATCCCAGTCTGAGAGAGTCCTTGAGTCCTCGCCAACTCTAACTCTAGCGTGACGGCGGCTTGATACGCAGAATCCAACTCAGTTACATGGGTAGCGAACAGCGGTAGGCTCAATTTTGCTTTCAGTCCACGCAGAAACTGCTGAGTCCTCACAATCTCATCAGTAAAGATGTGGGGTGCATACCGGCCCAACTCAATAAACTTATCTCGATATTGCAGCACTGACATCTCGCCCTGCGTCAGCTCCAGGAATTGATACATCTTGGTTAACTTCAGGTAGGCTGGAGTATAGACACGTTCGAATGCAGCAACGAACTCCGCCCATGTGATCTGTCGAAGCAGACGGGAACAGAAGGCAACTTCCCACTCCGTGGTCCACCACGTGCTTGCAGTACCTTGAAGCTGATAAGAAGCCAACATAACCCTTTCATCCTCGACGCACTCCATACATTGGAAGACGCGTTCAGTGGCATCCAACCACTCCCTTGCTGCCTCCGAGTCTGATTGACCCTCGAACGTCGGTGGATGGAACAGCAGAAATTCTTTCAGCGCTCGTCCATGACCACCGGGCAACTCCACAGGTGGCATAGGAACAGGTGCAGCCTGGGCAGGAACTGGTACAGCAGGAGCAGGTGAAGCACTAGCCTCATCCCGAGGAACTGGGCTCTTCGCCTACGAGGCGGCATCTTGAATCTAGGGAACCACAACAACGAAAAACACATCAGCAATCGCAAGAAACACCCTAAGCCAGCAACAAACGACTCAAAAGGGACTTGCTCTAGACCAATGCGTGCGAGTTCTGGCTCCGAGAGGTGCACTTTTTAGGGCACGTGATTTCTGGTGATGGTGTTTCCGTGGACCCGGCTAAAGTCGAGGCAGTGGTGCAGTGGCCGAGGCCGAGTTCGATCACAGAGATTCGGAGCCTTTTGGGACTTGCGGGCTATTATCGATGATTTATCCAGGATTTTACTCTATCCTCGAAATTCAAGACTTGCACCATTCCACAGGGGGAGAACACCCAAATCAACTAACAACGCTGTCAGAGCCTCAGCCAAACCTCGATACTCGCGAAAACACAGTTCCTTAGGGATACGGCCAGACCTTGATCACAAACAAAATGCCTCGCACAACACACAACACACATTGATCTTCAGAGTAGGCATAATCACAAAAAGTATAAGTCTAGCATTACCTTAACCGCAATAGAATCCAATCATGGCATCGTTGTCAACATCTCGCTTACCGAGGAGACACAATCCTCATCACGAGAAACCACCACCGATCAAGTCCCATGCTCGGTGGACCAATTAAACATCAGCTTCACTACCAGCTGAATGATCTTACTCCCTGCCCAAGGGATGACCATCACTGAGCCTCGACCAGCTCACACAGTCATTCCGACTGACTGCCACAAATCCGTCGGCTCCCCGCCATAGACGCTCTCACATCTGACAAGCCAAACGCAAATAACAGCACGGGACCAGCTCTGTCAGAACACAAACTTCTGACAAATCCCAGATCCAATCCAGAAAAGGCACACCTCATAATTAGCCACCTAAGGTCTCGTTGGCACCCGACTCCCGCCATTCTTGACTCGCTCAACCAGCATCTTCTGTCTGTGAAAGACCACTCGCCGGTCACCAGCTACTCGTCAATGGGAAACCTTCACTTGCTCAGCTTCTTTTTTCTTTTCTGGTCCTACACTAGATCTGAAGGGCACATTCCAAATCTTTAGGCCACCCACTGACTCTCACCAGACACCACCGCATCTCTAGCCGAACCTCACTCAGACACCGCATCTGACGCTAATCCTCACGCCAACTCTACCCTCTCAGGGGAGCACGGCGAAACCAAAGGACGAGATCCCATAATCCTCGGCCCACAACAACACTCGACTCAGGCTTATAGGGAAATCCTCCCATGCAAGTCACAGACCAAGGATCACCATCCAACGACAACGTCTCTTCAGGGACCTCTATACATAGGCATCATCCATTATCCAATCGAATCTCCTCTATACATAGGCATCGTCCATTATCCAATCGAATCTCATCTCATCTCAATTATTCTAAATGGATGCTTGTCAATTCTTGGCTCCGCTCTTGCTACTGAGCCATAGGACATAACCTTATCAATTCACGGCACACCACTCTAGAACAAAGAAGTGCCGCCTGCTACCATAGCATCCTGGTCGATGACGCTGCGAACAATGCACACGGGTCCCCAAACAATACAAACCTTGCCGAGGTCGACCACCTGACTAGCCTCACTATCCGCTCACAGCTACCAACTAGGACTCATAATCTCTCAGAGATCACTTCTCAAGAACTACAATTCCATCCCGAGGACACAACTTCCAACGCGAGGACATGGTACTCATGTGACACACTTGATGACATATTTCCCCAACTCTCCATCCTACCAGTGCCACAAATCACAATATCTCTAACAGTGGCATGGCAATCGGCATGGCTCAAACAGCCAGAGAAAATCTTGCATAGAGGAACCAATCCTTTGATGCCCGTCTCATCCTCGAAAATCTGCCTGTAGCATCCAACGCTATGTTCCTGGACCTGTGGGTCATGAGCCCACCAAGCTTCCACTGCGCACTCTAATCCACACGTGCAATCGTCATAGATGACTCGGGGTTCGCCATCTCGAAAATCTTTAACTTGACTGGCTAACTCCGGACAACAGGGTGAGGAAAGCTCAATTATCTTGAACCCAGAGCACAAATTCTCTCTCTTGATCTGGCAATCCTTTGCAACTCCACAGTCTCCGATCCAACGCATCGAGAATCACAACACCAGCTAAGAATTCTCGTAAGCACTGCCCAACTAGCACTCATTCATCTGGAACAGCGCCAACACACCCTTACACATCAGGGGAGGGCATAGCTTCTCATGGGCAACCACCTTGCTAGAACACCAAACACGTCTCGCACGGACCTCATGGCACACAAAGGGAGGCCAACCAATCCAACACATGCGATGCAAGATGACAAAACTTAGCAGAAGCGTAATCCCTCCAACCAAGGAGAAATCAACATGCCTCTTACAAATGGGAGATCTCCACACTTGACCTGATCTCGAACCTCACGCACGCTGGGTACCGCACCTTCCAGCACTAGGAAAACCATCGATAACATCAGGTCAGCTCCTCCGACAACACTCGCCAAGTGTCCAGTCAGACCACACTCGTAGCATCCCCTGGTGCACCATCACTGCAATTCCTCGAACCACAACCACCATGCCTAGAGCACTGGCTCTACTGATCACCAGTCGCACTCTGCCACAACAGCTGAGCTAGCCGCTGCCACACACTCCTTACCCATGCATGCCTCTGATCTTGGAACCATTAACGTTGAAACACTTATCGAGAAGTGAGGAAAATCACAAAAGACGCCAGGCTAGAAGGATGCTACACCCCTAGCCACCGGATAACATTCCCTCGAATCTGTCCGTGTTGACACCAATCCATTCTTGATTCTCAGGTCCTCAAAACATCCATCTCCTGAGCTGCTGTCGCGTGGACCACCACGCCAAGAGCCACAACATGAACCATGATCGGCAACTGCCGATGCTGATCCTCGAGTCTCGAACTTGCCGTGGAACCTTCACAACTCATCTGTTCCCTCACTCGACGCATCCAAGGTAGTACACAATGACCCTAAATTCCACAATCTGGGCCACGAACCAAGCCACCACCACCCAACCTCGGGTCTAAATCCAAAGCCAACACAACTCATTCGAGCGCAGAAGTGCGAGAATTAAAGCACACTGGGACAACTCTACCCAATCCTGCCTTAAAATTCACAGAAATAGTTGGGACCGGCACGTCATTTCTGATGCCGTAGAGCATGATGAGGATATCAGGTTCGATAATTAGTAGCTTATCAGGAAAATCCTCCACTCACCTGAGCACATCTCTAAACTAGAATATCCATTTTTCCACCCCTAAATCACAATCTCAACGCCTCAAGGGCTAGTTAAACCTCAAACTGGGGTGGCCAACCACAACATTAACTCCCTTAGAGCACACTCATGGCCACCTAACCACGAACAATCCTCACCAGTGACCTGACCTCATTGTGAATTCCTCCAACGCAACACCGCAGCAATACATCTGCTGGCAACCTTTGCTAAAAGTAGCACAATCGGGGCCTCCACCAATGGGGTAGATAGCCCTCTGTCTCATGCCTCGAGCCCCATGCCGACACTCCAACGAAGACAACAACCGCCTTCACAGTGCCAATACAGCGCACTCAAGCTCCCAAGCGAGAAACAGAGGCGGTAAGTAAACACAAAATCCTATGTCAGCTACCGACTGTACTGGACCTTATGGACTCTGATCACTGCAATATTTCGAATTCCCATCTACATCCACAACTCTCGCTCTGATACCAACTATAACGACCAAAGATCTAGATACCGAAAATACCCGATACCATTTGAATCTTGGCCCGCCGCCCATGAGCTGAAAGGCTCAGAAGGGCTAAAAGGTGTGTGGAGGTACGTAGAGGACGATTGCTCCTCATGAAGGTTGGGAGAAGGTGGAAAGCTAAGTGGGGCCGCCTCTCCACATGGTGGTTGTTGAATATTTGCTATAGCGTCCTTTGATTGAGCCACATGAAGGTTGGGTGGAAGTGGAAGGCAAGGTGGGGCCGCCTCTCCACATGTTGGGTGTTGAGTTTTGGCCTCTCCACACGTTGATTGCTCCTTATGAAGTATGGGTGGAAGTGGAAAGGAAGGTGGGGCCTTTACTTCATTTATTGGGGGGGCGGTGTAGAGAAGAATGTGGCGCCTCATGGAGATTGGGAGAAGGTGGAAAGAAAGGTGGGGCCGCCTCTCCACATGGTGATTGATGAGTTTTTCCTATAGCATTAAAGACTTCCGGGACCAGATGTTCCCTACATGAATGAGATGCTAAATTTGCAGCAGGTGGCTCTCCAAGGTTAGGTTGTTGGTGGGCACCCTCCATAGGTAGCGTGATATCCGCAAAGAGGAACGGTGAGTAAGCACCTATAGTTGGTGTGGCAGCCATCAACATTGTCTTTTCCTCCTTGGTATCCCTTGCTATAATTTTCCCCTTAGAAAGGAAAGTAGTGTGAAGGCATCCCAAAGAAGAAGATTCTGCCTCTACATGGCCCTGCACGGGATTGGTAACCTAGTTGGCCTCGGAATGAGTCACAAACTCAGTACTCTGAGTCCTCTAAAGTGCTAGGGCTTTGAGAGGCTCAGAGAACTGAGTTGCTGCGACCCCAAGTCCCTCCAGAGCACCATCTTCCTCCGAGTTCAGAACATCAAAAAAGTTGTGAATATGCATGCCATCTAAAGAGGGATTTGAACGTTCCTTGAGTTTGTAGACCTGAACTTGCTCATGTTTCTTCTGGAGGACCGATTTGCATGCACCTTCTGCGTGACCAAAGGAGTAACACAACGAGCAGCGTCTTGGATGCCATTGATAGGTTACTTTTATCTTCTTGACGCTGCCATCCAGATCTTTGTAATGAACAAAATTAGGGAGTTCTTCCCCCGACGAATCATGATGCATGCCCTCACATAAGCTAGTCTCTTGTGCTCAGCCGTTTGCTTTTCGAGATATAGAGGTTCACCCTTAATGGAAGAGATCTTCGCAATAAAATCTCGAGTCCAAAGGTGAAGCGGAAGTCCGTGGAAAGCCACCCACAAAGGAATACTTGTGAGACTATCTAGTTCCATTCTCAGTTGAGGACTCCATCTCCGAAGTATCATGGGGTGGCCTTTGATGGTCCAGAACCCCTCAAGAGCCCGACGTAAATCATCTTTAGAGTCAAATTTGCAAACGAAAAAACCATTCTATAGAAGATGTAATTCATACGCGTTTGTTCCCCACCGGGGCTTGACGTTTGCATGGAGAGGGCTGAAAAATATAACAATTTTTTTTAAAAAACCCACAATCTCTCTCTCTCCCTAATTTTCTTTCTCTCTCTCCCTCACCCCCCCTCTCTCTCTCACGCGATTACTCTGTCTCTCTCCTTCGGGGTTCGTTCAACTCAGGCTACGGGTGAAGACGAGGAGGGTACCATTGGAATGCTTGTGACGCGAGGATCACTTTGTCGGTAACCTCGTCTCGATCTGCGGAGCGTGGAGGAGGGACCGGGCGAGAGGAGTCACGGCGCCCTTCGGCTTGCATGCAGCCCGATCGCTGTTTTTGGCGCCAACGAGGTAGGGGGATGGATTCCCGACATCGCTAGGATCATTCCTACTATCTTGCCCATCGTCTTTACGTCTTCTACAAGCCTAAACATCGTATTCTTACTTTTCGTGCCATGAGCATCATTTTTATGTTTTAATCCACAATGAACATCATCGCTGAGTTTTTAGGCTATCATATGTTGTCATGCGATGGTGGAATGGCAGGAAACAGGTTTCTGGCGAGTTTCTCGTCGATTCGTATCGATCGGGAGGGGATTTGGTTTCGAATCCCGCATTTTTGGCTCTCTGGTAGGGTAGCAGTCCTACCAGAGACCGTTTCATGTAAACAGTAAGGCAGTGGACTATGGCGGCCCACAGCCCACACGCTACAACCACTGCGGTGGCCCAACATGGGTGCGCCACAGCCCTTGTAGCGGCTGACCCTTAGGCAGCTACAGATCTTTGACCTGGTCATTTGACCATTGACCCGTTTAGGTGGTTGGCCTGGCGATTTATCATGGGACCGCCAGAGTCAACTGGCACACCAACCCTGGAGCGCTAGAGCATGAGTTTCCTGTTGATTTTTAGAGTCTTGGGTGAGTCTAGCGGCCCAAGGGTGGAGCGCCACAGCCCTCGTAGCGCCCCTATCCTTGACCGCCAGAGACTGTGGCAGGCTAATGCTTGACCGCCATTTCCCTTAGAATGTTAATTGTTGCATAATCATTTCCTTATGCATTCCATGTTACATGTTCGTCATGTTTAACTTATTTTATAGACTGTGACATACTTGTACATCCCTAATTGAGTTACTTTCTCTTTTCTTGTGATGGAACCACTAGTCGTAGCCCAATGAACTCTAGTGTCGGCCCACCCGGGAGAGGTGGAGGGGTAGTCCTATATGGTTTTTAAGCTAGTTCCGTGGGCCCCGGTCCAACCGTAGCGTCCTACGGAGGGGAATACTAGCTTGAGACTTGGCTCCAAGCAAGAGCTAGTGTGTGCACACGTGGTCAGAGGCTTGGACTGACACTGACGAGTGTTACTCTGACTAGTACTTGATTTTGGTACTGTTACGCCTCTCGCTTGTCATGTTCCGAGACTTGCGAGTTGCTTGAGACGCGTGACTAACATATAATAAATGCAGGATGCACGGGATGCGGTAGTAGCCAACATGTAGGTATAGCTCCGCACCCTGGAGGTCCGACTGGCGGTTACGCGGTCTAAGCTGCAGACGCTGGTGAGTATGCCTTTCTAAATGCTATGCTATAAGTCCTGAAGTTTGGTGGTCAGCAACTGACAATCTCTTAAAATGATGCAGCGTGCCCAATAGAGAGTGGTAGCGAGAGGAGCGGGAGGAGCCTCCAGCTCAAGTGTAGTGGATCAGAGTGCCCAGATCGCTTCCTTAGAGGAGCGATTGGCAGGGGTGGTGAGACGAGCTGAGACAGCTGAGCGCGACATGGTGGCAGTGGTAAGAAAGATTATTTAAATAATGTAGTTATTATCAATCTTTCTTCAAAAACTTATGACATGCTGTATGATAATGCAGGCGCGTGATCTACAGGAGGCGATGACCCGGGTTGCCTTCACAGGCACCGAGCTTACGATCCGTGACCAGTGGGTCGCGGAGCTTGAGGAGGAGCGATGGAGGCTTGCCAGGGAGCTGGAGGAGATGAGATGGCGTGCTATAGAGGAGCTAGAGGAGGAGAGGTGGTGAGCCACAGAGGAGCTATAGCAAGCTATAGAGGAGCGACCTCGCAAGACCGAGGAGCTACCTCGAGAGACACTCGAGCTACAACTGCTACTCATGATGGAGAGGCGGGAGCGTGAACGTGAGAGGGCGGAGCTAGCCTAGGTGAGTCTTTGCCTGGGTGCGGAGTTAGCCGAGCTGAGGCTCCGCCTAGGTGCAGTAGAGGAGCAGGTGAGGACAGTAGAGGACCGCTATCGGAGGGGCCGGGAGCAGGTGCAAGCCGAGGGTCGACCCAACGCTTACTCTGACACTAGCTACCTGGTGGGTTCTTCTACTCACCAGAGGAGAGAGGAGTCAGACAGTGCTCGAGCCAAGAGGTCGGCTGCCAACTAGGGGTCGATGAGGCCCCCACAAGTTCAACCTAGGGATAGAGGTGGGGCAGAGAGTAGTGAGAGGAGAGAGGAGGGAGGTGGATAGAGCTAGAGAGATTACCTTTGTACACCTCCTCTCGCACTTTGTACACACATTTGCATATAGTCATGATTATGAAAAGAAACATGTTTTGTTTACCTGAGTTTTGTTCCTTTGCACTTGCATGCTTGTGCCCTTATGTCTCCTCACCCCTACGTTCACTGAAGCAAACAGGTTAGTTAATCTGTTCAGCTTGGCCCCTTGCTCATTAAGTAAGGGGATGTTCTTTTTGACCTTGATAAAGGGTCAAGGGCCCAAGCCTTTAATCAACTAAGGTAAAAAAAATAATGAAAAGATATGGAAAATGCAATAAGCAAGCAAGCAGATGTGTACTGAAAATGAAAGATGATCCTTTAAAATTCAAATTCGAGATATAATTCCAAATCACTTGGCGACATTGAGGTGGCAAGGGTTCTGAATTGCTGGGTGATGTTGAGGTGGCAAAGACCACATGTGAACCAGTGGGCAGGTTAGATTTGCAGACCTTATGATTACATCATATTGGATCACATGTTAAGTCCGAGTCAGAGACAAAGTTTCTCATTTGGATCACATGTTAAGTCCGAGTCAGACATCCTTCCAGCCCAGTGAGGGAGAACAACTCCCTGCCAAGGGCTTGCAGTCAATCAGGTATACTGAGAAGGGAGTCAGCAACAGCAACCGCACTGTGCTTGGAGGTGGCAGTAGCATTATCACCAGGCACAGGTACCAATGCTGGCTCAATGGGCATAGAGACACTGGTGGTGATGATGCTCGGCAATGAAGCAGTGATGGTGAAAATGCGGTGAGCTGCAATGGAGTTGACACCTTATCCTCCAGCAAGGTTTTCATTGAGGCCAGGCAGTGGCTTCAATGAAAATGGATGCAGCAATGACATCTTGACTACGCCAGCAGTGGCATCCCTCCACAAAGTATAGGCGGCAGAAAAGAGCCGATATCACAGTGTTTCTCCTTTGTCCAGTGCAACAGCTCCCTGCTTGGGTTGTAGTCACAACTGATGGTGAAGAGTCCTGGAAAGATCTACCAAAGGCCAAATAGTTTCCATTTTTATCTTCTTGAGAGAAGGTATGCTCTCTATCATTTTCCAGAGGTGTGGCAGAAGATGATGGACCGTTGGGTCATCCTCCTTGGACCTACAAAGTCAGCCAAGAAGGGAGATACTCAGATTAAAAAGTGGGCAGGAACCTTCGGTTACATCAAGTCAGGATAAGAAATAGAGTGTGCTGCAAAATGGCTCAGGACCCAGAGCTGGCCTTGACAATCATGCAGAAAAATTATGATAGCGAAGCAAACAGTGGTTCCAAAATTCAAAAAAATCTGCAGGGATGCAATGTTGGGAATGTTAAGGGAGTTTAAACTAGCAGGAGAGGCTGGGATTTGCTCAAGGGCCCCAAAACAGAAACTTGGAGGATGACCAGCCATATCAACGATACATCACATAAGAAGAGGGAAGACTGTAGGGCAGACTTCAAGCTAAGAGAAACACAGGAAGCTCAGAGGCAGCATCCCAAAGCATTGGATGGCTTGCAGGGGCACTCTGTTAAGGGATTGTACTTTTTCGGTTTTTTTCTGGGTTGCCATGATAGGCTGGAGAGGCTTGAGTTGGGGATGGTGATGCTTTTAAGGGCATATCATGGCAATATTTGTCATCTCCAGTGTTTTGGTATAGGGAGGGATTCCCCAACGAAATCTTTCAATTTCTTATTTTACTATGTTCAACTTTATGTATTCCTCTATCCGCTGTGTCTACTTAAGTGCGGACAACTTCATTTTGAGTCTGATCTGCTCCTCGTTCATTGGTTGCTTAGGTTTGGACTCCGCTATGGTGTTGAGAGCTGTAGCGTACCATGTTTGTCATGCCAAGTCCAGTGGCCGATGTGTTGAGAAGGCTCATTTATCATTTCAAGATGTAAATGTAAGCTGAGATTAGCATTTCTCCATGTGCTTTGTGCTGAAGCTGGTGCTCCTCTTCCATTACACTTAGGTTCCTTGTGATCGGTCGTTCACTGGATCAGTATTCGTGGCATATTAATTGCGATTCTGATGAGTTGCAGTGCCACCGTACGCATGCTGAGGTGCGATTGTCGAAGTCTTTCCTGATGCCTATGTGCATAACATAGTGGAAGCGTGTGGGTTGGCCACCCACTAGTCGAAGATCATTATGGTGAGATTCTCGCTAGTCGAGAGGTTTTACCTCTCCTCGATGTGACTTCATCTTGGCTTCCTGTGCCTTGATGTCGTCTATTGTCGTGTTACTGCTGGTAATTCTCTGATGTTGGCATTGACATTTGCGAGTGTTGGGGAATTTGTCGGCTTGTTTGCTGATTGAGTACCCTCTACTCTGCATCTCTTCTTGTGGGTGTTGTGCTCTCGAGGCGTGCCTGTGGTCCTTGAGGAGCATTCCCTTGAGATTGTCGTTTGTGGCGCTTTCTTGTGTCGTGGGTCTTCCTTGGTGAGTAGTCTAATGCATGACTCATTCCTTGCAGTCGTGTGATCAACTACTGTTATACCCTAACGTGACCCTGCTTGTAGATGTGTTCCGCAGTTCTGTGTGCTGTTTAGAGCCAAGATCCTGCAGGTGCTATCGTGCTATTTCTGTATGGTTTTATGTTTCGGTTGTGGACCATCATTTTGTCAGTTAGCGTTGCTGTACTCTCCTTTCCTGGTGAGATTAGCTTGTGACTCGGTCAGACATGTTATTCGGCTGAGGACTGACTCAATTCTGCTCATGGTCCAGTGCTGTTGTTTTACTGTCGTTCTTTCCGTGCATCTGCCATTGGTGTCCTGGGTGCCAAGTGTTCTCTGTCGCCCTTAGCACCGGAACCGATGATATTGTCAGGCTGTCAGCTGAGAGGACTATGTTTCCTTGTGTAAGCTGATGCTTTGTGTGCCTGTCATTTCTATCGTTCCGTTTCCTTGATGTCTATTGTTCTAGCAGTCGTGTCTCTTTTCCTATGAGACGAGGAGTCAGACTTGTGTTCACTTATGTCGTGCTCACTCCCGAGCGTGCCCTCATGATAATAAACTGACCTTGTTCCTCTGAGCTCTGTCCCTCGTGCTTTGTGTTGGTAGTTGTTGGGTTGTTCTTCCCTGCCTTACCCTTGCTTGTCCTTAAATTTTGAGGATGAACAGTCTAATACGTAGAGTTCAGATAATCTGTTTATCTGTCATCCACTCATCAGTTGTAGAGAGCATCCAGTTTATTCTAGGGACTTGTTCATTCTGCTTCCGCATTTCTGACAGATAATTTTTAAATCGGTCAAGGTTTTTAGAGAGGGATTCATTCACCCCCCTCTGAATCCATCACACCTATCCCATCACGTGGGTCCAACTGCCCCCAACCACGTGTGTACACACTGACCATGCGTCCTAGGTTAGGCCTCTAACTGGTTTTCCCCTGAGCCAGACTCTGACTGCAAGGCGTGGGGCCCTACGGTAACCAGTCTAAAAACCATCTCTCGGGGTAGCCTCGTCACCACTCCATGGTGGGACCACATGCATGTCGGAAGGCTATGACTGGTGGAGGGTCACTGAAGGAGTAGACTCTCAAGTCAACGAAAAATGACGTCTAAACTGGACAAAGTACAAGGACCGCTCCTTGTATCAACACCGACATACAGTGACACAAGCCAAGCACACACTAACACTCGAGACCCCACGGCGCCCTCACATGTGGCCGCCACATGATGCCCAGCGTCAGTCGGACCATAGGTCAACACGTGGATCGAGCTCCACTCACTCGGGACTCGAATCAACAAGGAGAAAGCTACCAGTCAGAAAACATGTAGTAAATGGTCCACCCTGGGCCGTTCCTGGGTAGACGATCGGTCGATGGACCACCTCAGGGACTCAGACGGCTCCCCACCAACCATTTGACAAGTTGGAACAGTCACCAACAAACCACCCCTCAACAGACAAACACGGTCTACCCTGGACCATGTAAAACATAAACGGTCCCCCTTGGGACCACCTCAGATGGTGAACAGCCCCCCACGGGACCGTCCAACCTTTGGATTGAACGGGAACTCAAACGGTCCAACTATAGGCCGCTTGAAGGACTAAGCGGCCCCCCTTGGGGCCTATAAGCCACCCAATGGCACGGAAATCAAACGGTCATCTCCTGACCATTGGGAACCTGAACGGTCCAACCTGGGACTGCACCAAAGGACTAAACGGTCCATCTCATGACAGTGAAGCCCCCAGAACTATGCAACGATCAAAAATGTCTCGGGAGTCACGCTGACTCCATGAAGTAAACGGTCAGCCTAATGGCCGCCTATGCATGATACAGGCAAACGATAGACCGCTTACTCTACCGACACTCCCAGGATAGTAGGCGGTCGATCTTTGGGCCGCATAGGATAGAAACGGTTTCTGTTAGGACCATTTATATCCCAGCAACCCGAGAATGGCGAATCTCCGTGGAAATCGCCATTCCACACCCCATTCACCCCCGGGTGATGGGGAAACAAGGGGGAAACTTGTCCCCATGATCCTAGGCACCCAATGGTGCCCTCATGAGGTCACGTGTCAACCACTGGGTCACAACCAGGTTGACCAGAAATAATAATGACCATCAAAATACACAAAACACTACTCGATATCATGGCACTTTCAAACACCCTATAACACGGTCACAGCCCTCATAGGACATCCAAGACATCCACGTACAATGGCCAACCAAGGGGTCGAAGTCAATCCAATTAACACGAAAGAAACATCGCACACACTGCTCGGGATGAAGCCACTCTTCCAGGATCCCTCGACACACTGATATGACTCTCACGGAACATCCAAGGCATCTGTGGAGTCAAATGCCAACAAGACATTGAATCCTGGGTTCACCGGAGCCCGAGATAAGGTAAATAATACATGAAAACATAAGACATTAACACGCTCATTGCCTGCATCGTGATAGTTAATGCGCCCATGAGGAGGGTCGTAATGTCAACAAAATGTGTCCAACACCTATAACGCGTCAACTCACTAACGCGGCGCACGCTAGGGTCGTGTTCATAGACGTAGCCAAAGCCTCAAACGTGATAACAAGATAGTCACGGCCATAGCCTAGGTCATGATAATAGTTGCTGCCAGAACCTCGAGCGTGACAATATAAGAACGTGGCCATCACCTGGGTCGCGCTAACACAAGATCGCGTGCAACACTTGGGATGCGCTCCCAACTGCCCAACTATTCATCTCTCTCGATGAACGTGACCACATGATACAACACATTATACTCAAAATGTGACTAACGCAACCAGCGTGTTTTTGTCACGACGTGAAAATTACAAAAATCCCCAAAATTTGGTCTTTCCATGCCCCAATCGCTTCTAAACGACGGGGAAACATCCCTAGACATGATATACACCTTCCACAAGCTGGAAGGGATAAAATAGACCACGAAACAACAAGAAATGGGTGATTTTTCACATTTCCTACTTTTTAACGCGAGAAACATCGCCTGGAATAGTGATTCCATTGCACACCCCTAAACATGCTATAATTCTCCAAAAATTGAAAACCCACTCAAATGCGCACTAATCGTCACGAAATTCAAGGAGAAAGCAGAAAAAGAGGTAAGGAATCTATCCCCAACCTCCTTCACCGATCTCCCGAGCCAAAAATGCTGAAACAATCACATGAACCCACGCCATGATGCTTTTAATCCACCGAGGGGTTGCGCCAACGCCACGCTCCATTACTCGCACCTTCACGCTCCATGACACCTCCTCGCCATCTCTATGTCATCCCTGGAGCCTTCTCCGTCTGCAATTGGAGTAGAGGGGAAAAGAGGAGAGAGAACGAGAGGGAGAGAATGAAAATGGTGGAGAGAGGAGAGTGGGGGTTAAGGGATATAAAAGAAAAAGGAAATAGGAAATCATGTAAAATTTCTCAAATCTGATTTGCAAAATCAAATGACAATCAGGGGAGATCAAGGTAGCACCAAACAAATATGAAATGATGTGGAATAATAATCAAAATGGTAATCACGGGTGTGGGGAAGCACTAAAACGCGGTCTCATGGGAGACTGCTCAGGGGGGATAAACGGCCCAGGCAGGACCGTGCTGTTACAGGTAGCAGTAAAAAACTAAAGAAAACACAGGGAACTGAAACGGAGTGGAACTGTAGCGACAGATGCGTACCTGACTGGGCGGTCTATCGATAGACCGTGCAAACTGTGGAACGGCCCTGAACAGACCGCGGAACCTCAGTAAACCCACAAGAGTATAAAGAACAGTGACGCACCTGAGCCAGCAGACGTGCTCGGCCTTTTGACAGACCATAGAAACTACTGAACGGTCCGATGAGGACCGCTGAAACTGAAGCCGGGATGGCACGGCCTATTGTCAAACCATGGGAATACGTGAGTGGTCCTGGGAGAACCACGTACACCTCCAGGAACAGAAACACACCATGGACAAGATGACAACTTGAAACAACTTAGAAAACCCTAACCAAGCACAAAAACAAGAAAACCCTAACCAAGCACAAAAACACAGGTCAGCAAAACAACAGCACGGTGGGCACTAGGTGTCCCACCATGATCGTCAAAAAATGGGATGTTGACATGTTCCCCCCCTCTTTCCCTTACCTTTCTATATCAAGATATAGAAATCGGAATCAAGAGCTAAAAGGGTGGAGAGGTGTGCGTGTCATCGTGATCGCCACCAAGACACGGGGTACCGAAGAGTACTACGTACCTTGGAAAGGGAGAAGACACTCGCCTAGGAAGCAGCACTGGTAGTTGTACATGGTCTAGGAAGAATCGCTCTATGCATTGCATGGCCGCTCAATAGGCCGCTCACAGTAGTAGAAAGAGAAATGGGACGAAGACTAGTTTGGCTCTAAAATGGTGCGCAGACGGCTGCTCACATGATATGAACGGTTCATGGAGGACCGCCCTTCTATGCAGATGGATGGAAGAAGACCGTTCAAAGTCGCCAAACTCCAAGTTGTAGGACTTGATCCTCCACCCCTTCCGGCCGACTAGAGGGGATGGGCCTCGTGCTGTGCTGATGTTGACCTGCAAAATAACGTAGATAACAAGACAATAACACCCAAATTAGTCCTAGAATGTGTAGTAACTATAAAATAAAATCGAAGACTAACATAATAACATGGAGTGGGGGATACCTAGGGGGTTGGGTTTTTAACCCCTATGGGGCGTGAAAATGATAGGAAGGTGTAGAAATGATGTGCAGACAGCAAAAAAAACGTGGAAGAAGAGGCGATGGTAGAGAGCATGCAATGAATGAAAAGACTATTGGACACCTAAACTAAACACCAATAGAAAAAAAAATGAATGAACAAACAGCTCAACAAGCTCGATAAGCCTAATAAACGCGAACAAAGAAGCCAACAAAAGATTCCTTCACTTTGCCTTAGACCTTCTATCTGAGCAAGGTTTGTCGATCCCGACATCTCCAGGGGTCAAAAATCCATATTCTATCCTAGCTTGGACATCACGTCTATGCTAGGTTGGTCAACTTCGACATGACGTCGGGTTGACATCCTTATCTGCACATTCTACTCTTATTTCAGACCTTCCGTCTGAGCAAGGTTCATTGACTCTGACTCTTCGTCAGATTAACATCGATATTTAGCCCCGGGTCTGGGCCTCTCGTTCGTCTATCATCTGACTCACCCTCACCCTAAACATTCTATCAGGGTAGGGCTCGTTGACTTTGACAAGACGTCGAGTCAACACCCATCTTATATTCTTCTCTTGGCATAGGCCTCAAGCCTCTGCCAAGTTTGTTGGCTTCGACAAGACGTCGAGTCAACACCTATCTTACATTCTGCCCTTGACTTAGGCCTCACGCCTCTGCCAAGTTCGTTGACTCTGACAAGACGTCGAGTCAACACATATTCTATATTCTATCTTTGGCTTAGGTCTCAAGCATCTGCCAAGTTCGTTGGCTTCGACAGGATGCCGAGTCAGCACCCAATCTATATTCCACCCTTGGCTTGGGCCTCACGCCTCTGCCAAGTTCGTTAACTCTGACAAGACATCGAGTCGACACCTATCTTATATTCTGCCCGTGGCTTAGGCCTCACGCCTCTGCCAAGTTTGTATGCTTCGACAGGATGTCGAGTCAACACCCAATCTATATTCTGCCCTTGGCTTAGACCTCAAGCCTCTGCCAAGTTCGTTGTTTTCGACAGGACGTCGAGTCGACACATATTCTATATTCTGCCCTTGGCTTAGGCCTCACACCTTTGCCAAGTTGGTTGACTTTGACAAGTCTGTCAAGTCAACAGTCATATTCTGCCCTTGGCCTATGGCCTCACGTCTTTGCCAAGTTGGTTGACTTTGACAAGTCTGTCAAGTCAACGGTCATATTCTGCCCTGGCCCAGACCCATTGTCTCTTCCAGGTTGGTCATTTTTAGCATAGCCTAAAGACGACAATAATACTTTTTTTTTCTGCCCTTGTTCTGGACATACCGTCTAAGTAAGGTTTGTTGACTCCAACATCCCGTCGGGTCGACATGAATATTTCATCTTTGCCATGGGCCTTCCGTCCAGTCAATGAATAAAAAGATCCTTCTATCTCTGGCTCGGACTTTTCATCCGGTCAGTCAATAAAAGACCCTTTTACCTCTGGCTCGGACCTTTCATCCAGTCAGTCAACAAGAAATCTTTCACCTCTGGCTCGGACCTTTCGTCCAGTCAGTCAACACTTCTCTCTCGTTCTGGCTCGTGCCGACCTCGGATCGAGGCGCAAAAGGTGTCGTTAGAACGGGCTCATCGCAAGGATCGCGATAGTACCACCCTTCGCACGATTCGTGGGACGTGGAGGCGGGACGGGTCGAGAGGCGTGTCGGTGTTTCATCGTCTGCATGCACATTTTTTGAGGTCATCATCACGATAGAGGTAGGGGGATGGACTCCTTACTTCGCTAGGATCATTTTGGTACCACATGCACGCCCATGTATAGGCATTTTCATTGTTTTTCGTGCACGGTGTATTTTTAGGGTTTTTAGGCTAAAATACTTGAAAAATTCATTATGGCCATTATATTTACATTTTGATGCATGCCGTAGTTGTAAAAAGTTGTTATTTAGCTTCTCCTACCCATTTTCTTTCGTTTTGCATCGATCTGGCTTGACCGGTGGGGAGTTCGGTTCCGAACTCATCCCTCTCTTTTCCCAGCTGATATAAGGTGCCTTTCAGAGGCCGTTATACTCATAACGGACCCTTGGGGGTGTGTTATGTTCAACATGATGGACCATTCTTGGACCATTATGTGACCGCTGTTTCTATAAGTCAGTGGGTCATTGGGCATGACAGACCAGGTCTTGTCCGTCATATCCGGTATAACGCCCTTCTCCTAGTGCGTTATGTGGTGTATTAAAACTGTTGATTTTTCTGGGTTTCATGTGATCGGGTGACTTTAACGGACCAATCCTGGTGCGTTATAGTCACATAATGCACTAGTCGTGGCGCGTTATGTTTCGTGTGGTTTCAACGATTGTTCGGGTGAGTATAACGCGCAGGTGGAGGCACGTCATACTGAGCATAACGCCGAAGTGATGGCGTGTTATAGTTTGCATGTCTGAGTTCTGGTATTTGCACGGGTGAGCATAACGGCCTGGGGGAGGCACGTTATGGTCACATAATGCCCCGACCTTGGTCTGTTACACTCTGTTGTTCTGGGAATTTTGGAAAAACATGTTTAATTCCCATTTACTACATTCCATGCTACGTCTATGTTATATTCATGTTATTTTATGATTAATGGCCTTCTCCTAAAATCCCAATGGAGTGCTTGGACTTTCCATGTGATAGAACCACTAGACGTAGCCCTAGACTTCATGGATCGTCGACCCACCCAGGAGAGGTGGAGGGGCAGTCCCATCAAATGGTTTTAAGCTAGTACCGTGGGTCCCCTGCTGTACCGTAGCGCTCTACAGGGAGAAAATTCTAGTTGGAGGACTGGCTCTAGGCAGGGGTCAGTGTGTGCACACGTGATCAGAGGCGAGAGCTGACATTGACGAGTGTCACTCTGACTAGTTCTCGGTTGGTACGGTTCAATTATGCCTCTCGCTTGTCACGTCCCAGACTCGCGAGTTTCCTAAGCTGCAGTCTATCGGGCGACCGCACGAGGTTAATAGTGGCCTTCAACTGACCGTTTCTCTACCTTCTACACACTTCGCCTCTCTGACAGCCTAAACGGTCTTTTGGAGGCTATTTCTCAAATCAAACGGCCCATGGAGGACCGTCTTTCCAGTCCATGCAGTCCAAGAGGGACCGTTTATGATCCTCTTTGAACTTATGATCAGACAACTTTCAGCGGTCTATCGTAAGACTGTCGAGCGCATGAAGCGGCCGTTTGTGTGGTTGTCTCTCTCTCTGCTACCTTGGTCTTCTATTTCTTTGCACCAGTTCTGCTCGAATCTCTTTGTCTTCTCTCTCTTACTCTCCCATGTCAGTCTTTGTTGGTCGGTCAGTGTCAGCATGCACACATTTGCAAAATAAAAATAGGCCATATCATAAAATTCATAACAAAAGTACATGTGTCTTACATGGTACATCAGGTCGATCCCTCCCCTGAACTCCCGCTATCACCAGTGCCCTTATGCCTCTTTGACGGCGGGGCCATGGCTGAACTCCCCTCCTCACAGTGTCGTCAGTGACGCTCCTCCTCCTCATTCCTCCGACGGCCGGAGGAGTTGTTGAAATAGCTCCGATACGCATCACTATGTGCAACGCTCTGGCTGCCGCTGCGATGTCATACGGGGTTCCTCAATGCCCGCACCTCCCCTCATAGCTTTGTCGCCTCTATGCGAGCATGCTCTGCCTCAGATCGGTATCAGTTAGTCATTGCTGCCTCGACCCAACAGTGCTCTGCCTCGGCTCGGGCACGCTCTGCCTCAGCCCGATAACTGCCCACCACTGCTACCTCTGCCCGACAGCACTTGGCCTCTACACGATAACGCTCTGCCTTAGCTCAAAAGTGCTCTGCCTCCCCTCTCTGTCGAGTGGCCTCGCTCAACGTCGCTGCTAGCTCGGTTGTCTACATACACACCTCATGATTAGCAAGCTGTAGTTTCATTATCAACAAGAGGGGAAGTACAGCTGTCTACTTACCCTCTCGGCGAGTGCGACCTCTACCTACTCGGCTTGTGCCACTGTTCGGGCAAACCCGACATCCCGCTCGGCCCGATCTGTGGGTGGCTTGGAAGAGGATGGCGCGTCGGCTCCCTAACACTTCCCTCAGCACGCTGCACATAGGGGCACATCAGTTCCATGAGCATGACATAACATCTTAAGTCTGAGGCTGAGTAGAACTTACCAGGATGATGCGGGACGGACACGGGAGCCGACTCTACGTGTATTGAACCTCAGACTCTAAGACAGACATAACCAGCAACACGTGACTAGGAGTCACACTAGACCCGACACTAAGAGCTCCTAGGGGGCTATACGTCACTCACAGAAATGCTAGCTCACTCGTACGGGCTTGGATCGTCGTCTTCACCGGACGACCGGCCTCAAGTCTAACCCTGAAGGACCAATGCACCCATGGGCACCACCCGGCTCATCCTTCGCCCGCGCTACTCGTGGGTGGGGGGCATTTGTGGACGTGTAAAATTACATGTCCATATGCCCCGACCAGTCCAACATCGACAAACAAATTCAACCGAAGGAGCTGCGGAGAGGACGAGCCATCCGAACTCTCCGAACGAACAGCACACTATCGTGAAGCCGTCTCCGGAGTCAAGACAGCGAAGAGAAATCAACCCCCGGGAAGCCCATGGTCCATGGGCCCCGAAGAAAATTAAATGAACCACAACTTGTGCATGAACCGGGCTCGAGGCCAGTCTTCAACGGCACACCCGGTGGCTATTCAACGGCACACCCCAGCGGCTATTCAATAGCACACCCCAATGGCTGTTCAACGGCACACCCAGCGCCTGTTCAACGGCACACCCAGCGGCTGTTCAACGGCACACCCTAGCAGCTGTTCAACAGCACACCCAGCGGCTGTTCAATGGCACACCCTAGCGGCTATTCAGCAGCACGCCCCAGCGCCTGTTCAACGGCACGCCCAGCGGCTGCTCAATGGTATACCCCAGCGGCCTTCACCAGTGCGCCCTCGAGTGACCTTCCCCGGCACGCCTGCGAAGCCTCCCACGGTGCACTATCAAGTGCCCTTCGACGACACACTTCTTCCGCCCTTCGACGGCACGCCCATGCTTCTCGTTCGCCGGCACACCCTAAATGCCTCTCAACGGCATGGTCTACTTCTTTAGCGGCACGCTCTCCCCACGACCCATCCAGCAGGGAGGATCTCACGCCACTCCCCTATGGATTCTTTGCACGTAGTGGGACGGCTGACGTGGCAACACGAGAGTGAAGCACACAAGCTACACATCTATCAACGGGGACGAGGGGAAGTCAAATCCCCATTTAATGCCCCACGTTCCCGCCTCTGTCGCTCCGCACTCGAAGGCTCCTGTCGTTGGGGTTTAAAAGCCCCTCTTCCACCGGCGGAAACACACAACGGAGGAGAAGAAGAAGAGGAGAACAGAAAAGAAAGAGAGAAGAGAAAAAGGAAGAGCAATGCACACCAATGACCAGACCAGAAAGAAGAGAAAAGAAGAAGAAGAAGAAGAAGGGACTCCCCCTTCGGCAGCCACCAGAGAGTAGGAGAGCAAGAGAGTAAGAGGGAGGGAGAGAGAAATGTAGCAGTGGAGGGGGAAGAGCAGGCAGCCGTCGACCCTATTCAACCCCCCCCCCCTCATTCCCTTCTTTGTTTCCTATCCTTGCTTTTTCCCTCTTCTTCTTGCACCCGATGTATTTGGTTCCCATTTGCCATGAATAAACCCTTTCTCTATTGTTCCTCCTCTTTCTTTTCCCTTTCCTTTTTTTTTCTTTTATCATTTTATTTCTTCTCCCTCTTTTTTAGCCTTTCCTTCTTTTCCCCTTTGTGTTGGACACCCGACTCGAGCTGGGCCCGGTTCGAGGGTGGTCGGTCCCTATAAAAAGGGAGCGGGGGGTGAGTGATGGTTCACTCCCCCGTTGGAACTTCAGAAAACCTAGAGCTCCCCCTTCTCTCTTCCTCTTCTTCTCCTTCGACTGCTCTCGCCCTGTCGCCGGTCGCCACTGTCGTCGCCGCTATTGTTGCCGTTTTGAGGGTGAGAGGCCGGCCGTCCCTCCGTCTTCCCCCCTTCCCTCTTCTCCTTCTTCTCTTCCCTTCTTTTTCTTCTTCTCTTCTTTCCTTGCTTCGCATGATGGGGCGACCATCGTGGGGCCCTAAGCCCCTCTTTTGCTTCCCCCTCCTTCTTCTTTCCTCCTCTTCTTCTCTTCTTTTTTCTCTCTTCTTCTTGTTCTCTTCCTGTTCTTCTTCTCTTCTTCCTCTTCACACGGGGTTGCAGACGACCGTCGGTGCAGCCAGATCAAGGGCTTGGCGAGGCCACCGGTTCACGGGCCAGGGAGATGCCACTGGATCAAGTGGCTAGTGGGCGCCACAGGATAAAAATGTCTGTGAGTCACTAGTTCACAGCCCACAAAGGGGGCCACCGAATGAGAGGGGGGGACTTCAGCCGTCGCCACCGGATGACCGCCCCTGGAGGGCCATCGGATCGATGGGTTCAAGGCGCCACTGGATCGGTGGGCTGCAGGTGCCATCAGATCAGGTGCCCCCCTAGAGGGCCACCAGTCCAAAGAGGTGGGGTAGCCACCGTATCAGCACCTGGGATGCCACCATATCGAAGTGGAGGATGCGCCATCGGATCAGGAGCTCGGGGGGTGCCACCGGATCAGGGCCTAGGGTGCCACCGGATCTGGGGTTGAGGAGTGTGCCATCGGACCAGGGGTATGCCACCGGATCAGTGACCAGAGGGCCACCGGATCAGGGCATTAGCGGGAGTGGAGAACTGGTAGTGGCTAAGGCCTAAGGGCCAGTGGGTAGCCCAAAAGGGCAAGAAATAGTTCGGTGTTGCCGCTTCTGTGTGCACCATGACTTTTGGGGTCGTCACTCCTTATAGACGTGCACCCACTTCTCTCCTTTGCACCTCCGGCCTAGGGGAGACTCTGTCAAAATTTTGTCAAAATCTTTATGTCCTATTTGTTTTATTTCGGCAGTAGCCTTCTGTTGAACCCCCTCCTCATGTATAATGTCTTATGAATTTTGATGATGACCAAACGAACTAAAAATGAGTTTCTCTAATGTTTTGGAAGTGTTCCAATCACATAAGGATTTGGCGGTTTGGAAGGCTCAAGAACTTCAAAGAAATCAAATCTTTCCCCCCAATTCGGCGGGGTCCTAATCTGGCGCGCCCTAATCCGGTGCCACCTCCCCCCGCACTGCTTTCACCCCACACTCATAAATCATTCTAACCCCATGAGCTCCAATCTGGCGTGCCCCCTTTCGTGTCGTTTAACCTTCTACAATGCCCACGCCGTTTTAAAACCCACATGCATCGACCTTCAACCACCACATGCATTGACCTTTAACCCCAAGCCTGCACAAACCTCCCCAACATGCATCGACCTCAGCTCCCAACATGCATCGACCTTAGGCCTTAAAATAAACCCGCACTGACCTTGGCCCCAACATGCATCGACCCTCATCCTTCGCATGCATAGACCTTGGCCCTAGCCTGCATCAGCCTTAAACCCAACATGCATAGGCCTTAGACCTCATATGCATCGACCTTGGCCCAAACATACATAGACCTTGGCCCTCGCTCGCATCAGCCTTAAACCCAACATAAATAGGCCTTAAACCTAACCTGCATCGACCTTGGCCTAAACATTCATAGACCTTGGCCCCAGCTTGCATCAGCCTTAAACCAAACATGCATAGACCTTGGCCCTAGCCTGCATAAACCTTAAAAAATCCCATATGCATAGACCTTAAAAGCTAACATGCATCGACCCTAAGCTCAAATATGCACAGACCTCATCTATATGCACAGACCTTATATTCATTGACCTTAGTCTCCAAGCTGCATGGACTTTTTTCCTAGCCAAGGTCCACACACATGTAGCGTTCAAGTCTGTGCACATCTGAAACTCGAGGTCCGTGCACATCGTTCTCTTGACTGAAGACAAGTTGATGCACTTTTTGCCTCTGCCTGAATAAGGTCAATGCACATTTTGCTTCCCCTTAAATCAGGTCGATGCACATTTTGCTTCCCCTTGAATCAGGTCGATGCACTTTTTGCTTCCCCTTGAATAAGGTCGATGCACTTTTTACTTCCCCTTGAATAAGGTCGATGCACCTTCCACCGTGTGCACTGCAAGGTCGATGCATCTCCATGATCTGCAGTATGCATTCACTCTCTGGGTCTACCTTATTTTCCTATCCAGGTCTACCTTAGTCTCCCAAGGTCCACCTTACCCTGGTCTACCTCATTCCTGGCCAAGGTCTACCTCACTTGCTCTTGAGGTCTACCTCACTTTCTCAAGTCTACCTCCTCTGCCCCCGAGGTCTACCGCGCCTGCTCCCAGGTCTCCCTCACTCGCTTCCAAGTCGACCTTTGTCCTCTTCACCAAGGATCAAATAACCCTTTAAGGAAACAAATCAACCCTGACCCAATGTTAATAAATCATGGATTTAAAAAAATGAGAAAATTAATTAATCAAACTTATTTCTACCATATCTGTATGCCTTTGGTTTGGTTCCAAAGTAGTTTGGTTTGGTTTGGTTCAAATTGAAACCTTAATTCGATTCGGTTTAGTTTGAGATAAATTCTCTTCAAACCAAACCATGCTCACCCCTACTGAACACAAGGAGAGGATTTGTGGGTCCCAGTTGGTAGCTGCGAACGGTTGGTAAGGCTAGCCGTGTGATTGGCTGTGATAACACCTGAGAGAGTCCCAGTTGAGTCTGAGAGTTTCGGAATGATGCAAGGAGGACCCAGTTGGGGCAAAGATCGGTGATGTTTGGAGATCCGTGTAGATTGGTTGTGGCGCCGTCAGCCAGATCATTATGATAGAAAGATGACACTCGTTTGCTCCGAAGGATGTGCCGTGGATTGCAAGAGGTGGTGCTCTATGGCTCTATGGTAAGAGCGGGGCCAAGGTTGGCAAGTGTCTATTTGGAATAATTGAGATGAGGATTCGATGAGACTATATAATGCACGATCCCTAGGTGTGGAGGTCCCAAGAGGGATGTCATCAAATGGGAGTCTTGATCTTGTGGCCAGCATGGGAGGAATTCCCTATAAGTCTGTATCTAGAGTTGATGTGGACTGAGGATTGTGGAATCTTGTCGTATGGTTTTGCTGTGCTCCCCTAAGAGGGCATAGCTGGCGTGAGGATTAGAATCGAAAACGATGTTCGAGTGAGGACCGACTCGGGGGTGATAATGATCAGTGTAAGAGTCAACGGATGCGTCGTTGACATTTAAAATGAGATTCTTGGGCCTTATGAAGGAGCAGGAAAGAGGAAAGTCAAGCGAGTAGAAATTTCTCGTTGGGGAGTGGCTAGTGGTGGCTGGCGAATGGACTTTCGCAACAAAAGATGCCATTCGAGGTGAGTTGAGAATGGCAAGAGCCGTGTGCAGGCAAGGCCTTGGGTGGCCAATTATGATATATATTTCCCCAGATTGAATTTGGGTTAATAGAAGGTTTATGTTGGGGGCCAGAGTTGGTCCAATGGTGTTATTGGTGTTCGGCTTGCCGGATATGAGAGTGTTCATGGCGTGGAGTCAACGAAAATGTGGCAGCCGATTAAAATGACTAGATGGATGTCCCTTGTGAAGGGTATGAGGTCAGTCAGCAGGCTGAGAGCTGATGTTGGTTGGTTTACCAAGTGTGGGTATTTCAACGGTGGCAAGAATTTGTGGCGCAGGTGGCGTCTCCTCGATGTGCGAGAAAGTGGCAATGATGCCTATGGTTGGAGTTCCGTTGTAACTGAGATGATGCTAGACTTGTATTCTTTTGTGTGCAATACTCGCTCTAGAATCAAGGTGGACGGTGAATGTGAAGCGAGATATTTCTATTCGTGGTAAGAGTCTGGCTATGTTTCTCGAGAGAGGTGGTTTCACGAGAATTGAGATACCCCTACACCCATCCACCCCCTTTCCCCTCCCATTTACTTCATCTCCCACCTCCCATCTCCAACCTACACTTCCTAGTTCACAGGCAGCAGAGTACCAGCATCTTGAAGAATCAGCCCCGACTTCATCCCGACGTCCCTGGAGGCCTAACTAGTATCGTTGGAAGAGTCTTCCTGTCTTCTTCACAACAGCAGTGCTCTCGACCCTTTCTGAGTTCGTGACTATCGGAGAGAGCCATTCTTCTCCAACTGCGCAGGATAGGTCTGGTCTGCAACCTAAAGCCACTTCCAGAAGCTCCCACGGACTCATTCCTGTGTTTCTTGAGACACCACTTGGCTGAGAGCTTTTACGACAAGTCTTCTTCCATTACCAATAAGCGGCACCTCGTTCGGCATCTGGAGCAGCAATTTCTCATTTTTCTCCCCTGGTTGCGCCGTTCTATCCCCTCTTGGACTAAACAGACCACCTGTCAATAGTTAAGGTGGCTCTGGATCATGACGGGCTCCCTACGTCCACCCCTCACCAAACTCAGTGAGACTTTCTCAACACACTGTGGATGCAGCAAACACGGGGATTTCTCCATACACACACATGGTAAAAACCTAAACACACACGCTGCGAATGCAGCAAACACGGAGATTTCTCCCCACACACACACGGGGTAAAAATCCCAACATACACATGCTACAAAAGTAGTACACACACGGGGACGTGCCCCAACACACACATGTAGGACGACGCCTACATAACCACACGGGAGTAAACTCCCAACCACACATGGGGAACATACCCTAAGTTTTGCCCAAGACCATACACTGATATGCTCTACACCACATGACGCACAAGTGTCAACACAAACCACTCGAAGAACCCTTTCTCCAAACACCCACACAAAATATCCTTTAAGAAGTTTATGAAATGAAGACAAATGGATACAATGAAACCCAAACAAACTCCAAATACTGAATCTAAGAAGATATAGTAAGAATAAAGCTCCCCCTTCTTTGATTTCTCTTATTCTTCTTTGCTCGTTGTCGGATGGTGACGATTTTGGCATCCTCTTGTTCCTCTCCTCGAGTCGCTTCTTTTCTTCTTCTACCACGAGCTCCAAATCTTCATAGATGTAGATGAAAGCCAACTTGCAAGAGCTCCTCTTCTTTTTCTCCCTTTTTTTTTCTACAAGAAAGAACAATGAGCATTAGGGTTCTTCTCCACAAATTCGTAGCTCATATATATGCACGCCAAAGAGTAGGGAAAAGACTCATAAAACCCTCCCAATACATGTTAGAAACACCCTAATATGTTTAGGAACCTTTGGGGGGTAGTTTGGTAAAGTTTCAAGGGGTTTAGAATGGGTTTTAATCGGATTCGCAACTCCCGTGCCATAAAGTGTTGACTCTTAGAGTCCACACTCGCACCCTGTGTAGGCCAAAGCATAAAATCAGAAAGCTACCAAAAAAGTGTTGACTCTAAGAGTCGACTCTTCTTCCCTGTAACACACACAACACACAAAACAGAACACTGCCCAAAAAGTGTCGACTCTTAGAGTCGACTCTTCTCTGCTCACATGCCAAAACACCATCTTTAGCCTCAAAAATATATCCAAACCCAATGGCATTAATGCAACCAATGTCCCTTGATTCCGAATGATTAATTTGGATGGTTTGAACCTACTATAACATGAATTTGACTTCTATCCTCAACCAACCAAAACATATCAAGATTAAAAACTTCAAATGAAAACTTACCATTTTTCCCAAAAACATACACATGCAAAGTGCCAAGTTCTCACCATGATTTATGATACCTTTGCATATGTGATTGGCATTGCTTTCTAAACCTACATAAGAGAGTAAATGAAGTTAAAACAATGCAAGTTCAATCACTTCGATGCCATCTACCACTTAATCAATATTTTGGTGTCTTGGGAGTCTATTAAACCTTTTCAAACCAATCTTAACACCAAGACCCAAACTCACATCTTACATCAAGAGATTAACATGGTTTGATAAATGAAAGTCCATTCAAGATCTCAACAAGCAAGCTTTTGAAGAAACCAATTAGCCAAGTGTTTTCATGTAAATCTTCAATCCAAAGTCCAAGGCCAAATTGGCCATACACTCAACCAAAGTATGAACCTTGGAGAACCAAACACACATGAGGCCAAGTACAATCAATGTTTGTATTGAGATCACAAACCAATCTCAATCATATAAAACCCCTCATGAGTAGGTATGAAAACCTTATCAAAGGATGAGTAACACACCTAATCATCAAGAATCTTGAACAATGAATATAAACAAGGTGTGTATTCCAATTGCCATTTTCTACCAAGCTTCTCATAGAACCTTCATTTTGTGAAACCAAATGATCTATGCATGCAACCCATTGACATCAAACATTCAACCATAGATTTTCATGCTTAAAAATAAGTTGAATAAATTGATTTGCATGACAAACAACATTTGTGTTTCAAGGATAACACAATGAATTCCTTTCACTCATAGCAAACCATGAGACTCAAGCATCACATAGGGATGCCGCCAAGATTAATATGAAGAATGCAAACTATGCAGCTAGCATATAACATTATGATGAATATGCATGAAGGCCCACTATCATCAAAAACATATGTAAGTATGAGAACATTGAATATGCATGATAGTCCACTATCATCAAAAACATATGCAAGTATGAGAACATATGCAAGCATAACATAAAGTTTAGTTATCATCAAAAATATAAACATGTATAAGGCATACAACATTGTCATTCCGTTTGCCACTACGGGACCGCTTCTTGTTGTCATGGGATTTATAAGTCCCTATGATGCTGAATTTTTCTTCCTTCCTTCCCCACCTATCAGACTTCCAACTCAGTTCCCCTCCCTTGCCCTTATACTTCACCACCTTCTCCAAGGTTCTCTTGCATAGGTGGGCTCGATTGACCATCTCTGTGTATGTGTGGATGTTTTAAGGCCCAAGTTGCTTAATGAAAATCAGCCTCAACCTGTCCATAAAACGATTGGCCTTAAGAAGCTCCGTGGCCACAAGGTGTGGAGCATATGGCGCCAGTCTTGAAAATTGGAGTTCATGCTCGACTACGGACATCATCCCTTGTTGAATGGCGGTGAATTCCATAGCCTTCCTCTCACATACATGCTCGGAGAAATACTTCTCTCGAAAGAGTTCAAGAAACTGCTCCCAAGTAAGTTGCGCATTTTGTAGATGAGTGGAGGTGGCCTTCCACCATGTACGGGCATCTTTATTTAGTTGGAGCGTTGCCAGTAAGACCTTCTCCTGGTTCGTGCATTGCATGACATTAAAGATACAATCCATCTCATCGATCCAATTTTCGGCCTCATGAGGATTGGATGACCCCGAAAACCAAGGAGGATTCAAACTCTAGAAATTACGATGTAGGTCTCCGGCACCCACTCTCGTGCCAGCTTGTGCTATCATTTGAAGGTCCTGGGTGAGACCCGCAACGGCTTGTTGCATGGCTTCCAAATTTGCATAGTTTGCGGTCATTTTGAAGAAGTAAGGTTCCTAATAAAATAAATAGTTTGTCATCTTCTTTATAATTATAAAGATCAACCTAAGGGTTAATTTCTAAACAACTATCCTATCCCGGGCTCTACCCAATCTCCCATGGGTTCGAAAGTTTCTTTCCTAGTTCATAGGTGTGGGTCCTTAAACCTTGGACTTAACCTATAGCTTGACATTTATAACCCACGCCGCCGCCCTCTCTCTCTCCACTCGATACTCTCTCTCTCCCTCGTTTCTCTCCCCCTCTCTCACTTTCTCTCTCCTCCGCCCCCATTCTCACCTGTTCTGGGCCGTATCGACCCCGGATCGAGGCGCAGGAGGTACCGTTGGAACTGGCTCGTCGCGAGGATCGCGTCAGTGCCTTTCATTCTGTGGTTCGTGGGGCGTGGGAACAGGTCGGGTCGAGAGGTGTTCCGGAGCTTCGTCGCCCGTATGCACATTTTTCAAGGTCGTCGTCGCGATCGAGGTTAGGGGATGGACTCCTTACTTCGCTAGGATCATTTTGGTACCACATGCATGCCCATGCGTAGATGTTTGCATCATTTTCTGTGCAAGGTCCAGTTTAGGGGTTTTTAGGTTAAAAATGCTTGAAAAATTGATTAGGGCTATTGTATTTGCATTTTGATGCATGCAGTAGTTGTAGAAATCTTGTTACTCAATTCCTTCTACCCCATTTCTTTTGTTTCGCGCCGATCCGGCTTGACCAGAGGGGAGTTCGACTCCGAACTCATCCCTCTCATTTTCCAGAGGGTATAACGCACCTGCCAGAGGCCGTTATACACTTAACTGACCCTAGGGGGTGCGTTATGCATTGCATGGCGGACCGCTCATGGATCGTTATGTAACTGGGGTTTTCTGTAGGTCGATAGGTTGTGGGGCATGACGGACTAGTCCCAGTCCGCCATGGCCAGTATAACGCCCCACTCCTGGTGCGTTATACTATGTGGTTATCTGTGAAGTTTTTCTGAGTTTCTAACGTTCGGGTGACTTTAACGGACCACCCCTGGTGCGTTATAGTCTCATGGCACACCCGTCCTAGTGCGTTATGGTCTGTGTGTTTTTGAAAGGTTCTCTGGTGAGTATAACGCGTGGCTTGAGGCGCGTCGTACATTGCATGACGCCCCATCGGTGATGCGTCATGGTCTGTAAGTCTGAATTTTTGTAAGTGCACGGGTGAGCATAACGGCCCTGGGGAGGTGCGTTATAGTCGCATAACGCCCCCTACCTAGTCCGTTACACTCTGCTAGTTTGGTAATGTTAGAAATGCATGTTTAACTCCCGTCTAATGCATGCTACGCTATGTCCATACTATATTCATACTATTTGTGATTATTGGCTCGCTCCTGGTATCCCAATGGAGTACTTGGACTTTTCATGTGATGGAACCACTAGACGTAGTCTTAGACTTCTCGGATTGTCGACCCACCTGGGAGAGGTGGAGGGGCAGACCTGTCAAATGGTTTAAGCTAGTACCGTGGGCCCTCGATCTGACCGTAGCGCTCTATGGGGAGGGAAATCTAGCTGGAGGCCTGGCCCTAGGCAGGGGTCGGTGTGTGCACACGTGGGTTTATGCGGACCAGCCTGGGGGGCTAGGCTGGTCCGCGTAAACCCCCTCCCCAGGGGGTTTAGGCAGAGTGGCACCAAGAGAGAGAGGGGGGAGCAGTCCCACCCTATAAAATTATATTTTTGCCCTTGTTTCTCAATAAATTAACTAAGAAGAAAAGGACATTTTGACTTGGAGGATACGTGGAAGCCGAGACTTGTGCGCGTTGACCAGAGAGTGAACCCGTCGTGCTGTCGCTCCGTGCTTCTGCGTGTTGATTCCTCGAACTGGTATGGCACACGAACTGCGTCGTAGGTCCACAAATGGGATGAACTGAAACTGAGTGGGGTCATGGGACCTCCGGGCTGGAGGGAGGGTGCGGCCCCCAAGGAGGTTCACCCTCCCTAGGGCACGTGGCTGCCCCTGGGGTGAACTGGCCCCGGGGGAGGTCGTAACCACAGGGGATGGCCCCCGAGGGTCTTCTTGCATCGTTCGGGGCTGTCCTTTGATGGACTTTGACCTCCAAGAGGTTGGCACAAGCCCGTGGGGGCGCCATTCTTTGGGTTCTCGTAGCCACCCGCAAGGTGTCTGGGTAAATACCCGACACACCCCGGATTGCCGAACGGCTTGATTAGGTGGCTAAGGGGCCCCACGGCGGGCCTTGGGTTGATGACGGTAGCTCGTGGGAGCTAAGGGGAGGCACTTTGTGGCTGTGAGCCATGTCTCGGGCTGTGTGCCCCATTGTTCGACAGGTTGGCAGGGTAGTCTTAGGTTGGCACGAATGCTAGGGTTAGGTGGCTTATTGCCACGTGTCCAAGTGTCGGGGTTGACCCTAACTTGCTGAGGGGTCATTGTAGGACCCAACTGAGGGGCTGGAACCACGGGGTCGGCCCATGGCTTGGTGTAGAAGGGCAGGAACATATGCGCCCACAAGGTGTTCGATGAAATGCCGAGCATGCCTGTGTGAGCCGTACGTGCGTGACAGACCTCCAAAGCCTGTGGTTGACCTAGTAAGGCCTCCCTTTGACCTTGGAGGGTTGAAAGACGTGCTTCTAGGTGGGCCTCGTGGCCCTTTTTGCTGGGTGCCACATGGCGTGGCTCGACGTCAGGGCGCCCCCGGGTTGGCCTGAGCGACGATGCAAGATACGAGCAAGGCCCGTATGTGAGTGACCGGAGTTGACTCCGGGGAGTTGCTTGTGTCACCGTGTATCACGGCAAGCCGATCGGGGCCCTTGTAGGGACCCATGGGATTGTAGAAAGGGCTAGATAGCCCGTGCCTAGAGGGTGTTCGGTGAAATGCTTGAACCCTTATTTCTTGTGATTTTACCGGGAAATAGTCCGGGTACAACAACTACTTTTCTGAGAAAGTCATTGGCGGGAATTCTCCCTCCACGTGGCGGAGCAAAACTATGCGAACAAAGGAAAAGAAGAAAAGAATGTAAGTTGCAAGGGAAGCAGAAAACTAGAACAGAGAAAAGCACCAACTGTGGCTACAGATAGAAATCTGGAAACTGATGGCTGGAACTTTAGACAAAGATCAAACAGATTCTTTCTTTTATGCTCAAACTTCTGCAGGGTTGCTTTCTCTCATGGCTGGTCTCTCTTCTTTCTCTACTCTTTACAGCACTGGTCTATTGCATCCCAATGGTTTTGATGATGTCATACACCATAAGTCAATCAATATTAGTCAAATTTCATGATATATTCTCACAAGAATATGCCTTGGAGTGTGTGCATGACAATTCTGTGTGCATGGCATTTCATCGAACAGCCAGTGTGCATGCTTAGGTCGATGTTAGTTACATGCAACTATCGCTAAGGTCTGTGCTAGTTCCTATAGCACACTCACTTAGGTCTGTGCTTGCTGCACTAGGTCGGTGCATCTTTCGCTGAGTGCAGGTCAAGTCGGTGCACATTACTGTTCAAGTCAATGCTAGTTTTCATGTTGAGTCATATAAGGTCAGTGCATTTCATGCTCACACCATTTCTATAGTCGGTGCTGTTTACTATAAGGTCGGTGCATTTCTTGCCTTCCACATACAACCTCGGTGCTGTTTACTGTAAGGTCGGTGCATTGCTTGCCTTCCACATACAACCTCGGTGCTGTTTACTGTAAGGTTGGTGCACTTTGTGTTCATTTGGCAAACCAAGGTCAGTGCACACTCTTGTCACCTGCATATTAGGTCGGTGCATACTTTGTTAGTATGCGTATCAAGGTCAGTGCACATTCTTGTTCCTTCAATAGAAGGTCGGTGCACATTTGCCTAGTCTGCTAACTAAGGTCGATACATACTTTAGCCTAATGCATTCAAGGTCGGTGCAACCACTGTTTAAGTCAGTGCAACTACCGTATGAAGTGGGTGCAGACATGTCACAAGGTCTGTGCATATCACAATCCACATGAACTTAAGGTCTATACAATTCACTGTACAAGTCTATGCACGTTTGCATGGCTAAGTCGGAGCACACATTGTAGTAAGTCTGGGCATTAGGCCATCTCGCACATCTAACATCTATGCACCTTTGCCTTGGGCTATATAAGGTTCGTGCAACACTCAAAGTCTATGCATTCAAGTCTGTGCACACTCGTACAATGCATAGCCAAGTCTGAGCACACATTGTAGCAGGTTTAGAGCAGTAGAGGTGTTTGAGAAATTGCCTAACTGAAGAAGGGCGGGCATGTTACTACTTAAAGCACGCATGTGATGTAATGACCCAGAGCTCATGGCACCGATAACCCGATACAAGTACCGGACTACCGCTACCATGAACTGGGGACGCCACCCAGGAGGCTGATGAGGTCCCTCATGCTTTCCCCATCACCTGGGGTGATTGAGGCGTGGAACGAGACCCCTCAAATGGGGTTTCGCAATCACGTCGCCGGATTCGGTCGACCGGATCGACGTTCACCACAGAGGGCGAACTGCCCTAGTTCGGTCGACCGACCCAGGTGGTCCGGTCGACCGACCTTATGGGTCCGATCGACCAACCCTTGGCAGGTCGATCGGCCCAGTAAGCAGGTCGACCGAATTGAACCCTTTTCGCCTATTTTAGTCTCCGTTAAACCCAGTTGAGACCCATTGGTCGACCTTTGGTCACGTGGATGTCCCGGACACCCCGTGGGGACCAAGTTCGTATTTTTAGGGGTCCAGAAGAATCATGATACCTCGATTAACATGCCCGTTTGGTTTTGAGGGTCTGAGTGACCCCGTGTGTTCTGGACTTCCTCGTTACGCTAGTCCAAGTCATCGTACACTCTAGTACAAGCAGAGGATTGTTCTTGTTTTCCCGAAAAGCGATTTCCGTGTGGGCCATAAGTATGGCCAATGACTGTGAGTCCCGTGACCCAGCCAGGGGTTGGGGGCTTTCTAGTCTCCCTTAGGAAAGGAATGAACCCGACAGTTGTAAGCCGCCTTATGAATTCTTTTGACCGTTGTTTCGGACTCTTGGATTAGGATAATTTGACGGCATGGTGCCGTATGGTACAACGGCCTTGGGATGAGTTGCGTGACTCTATGGCCGTTGGATTAGCAAGTCTAGCTAGTCGTCTTGAGTCTGGTGGCACCGTGCCGTGCTTCGAGCCACTCGCGACGGGCGCGTGTGTAGCCTGTCAATACTCCGGTGGTTTCCTTTTGAGAGTTCTCACGTCGAGTGAGCTCCTACTAGTCGTAACCTTCTTACGGCACGCGTGTGTTGACCTACCCGAGAGTGGTAGAGTGGCTTTCCCTGGAGAGACGATTTTGGGCTGGTTGCCCTAGGGCCTCCCACTGTGACAGCTCGAGTCCGGGCGGGGAGGAAAACCAGCTAGAGGGCCTGACATAGCAAAGTCAGTCAGTGCGTGCACACGTGGTCGGGGACTTCGGACGTGTGCTGACGAACACAACCCCGACTAGACCCTTTTTCTTCGGTTATCTTGTACGATGTCTTAGTTTTCACCTGGGACAAGTAGGGAGACACCTGAGACGCAGATTAAGTCGTTAGTGGACGCATCCGGCCTTACTTCTAGTGGGTAGTTCTCCAGTCATGCGACACGTAGGGATGCAAATGGATCGGGTTCGGCTCGGGTTGACCACCATACCCTATCCGTAAAAATTTTACAAATACCATACCCGGATAGTACCCTATTATTTTCGCGGGTATGGATACGGGTATATCCATCACGGGTATGGATATATCCGCGGATATCCGTTTAAGTACAAGGAATTCATGTTACTCAACTTAGTCTTGGTTTTGTTATCATCAAAAACACTGGGATATGTACAACACGATCATCCAAGAGAGCCTCGACGAGACAATCTGGCCAATCAGAGTAGTGATGAGATTTACATGTTTTATTAATTATCTTGATGAGAGTTTTATTTGTAGCTTCAGCTTGACTGTTACCTTGTGGGTAATATGGGGATGAATGATGCAAGTTAATACCATATTTACCACACATGTCTCGAAGCTCCTGTGATGTGCACTGAGGCACATTGTCGATGACGATGTGACGAGGGATGCCGAACCTAGCGAGGATGTTGCGCTTGATGAACTTTACCACAATTGATACCTTGACTTTCCTGAAAGCTTCAACTTCTACCCATTTTGTGAAGTACTCCATAGCGGTGAGGATGAAGGACTTCCTCCAGACTTGTCTAGTTTTGTCTTCCAGAGGGCCGACTATGTCAAATGCCCACATGGCGAAGGGCTATGGAGCTATGAGAGGGTGAAGTTGTAGACGCCTAATTTCTGACATCCTGCGGACCTTGTCTAGCCATCATGGAAGTGACACTTTCTCTTGGATGATTGGGAGTGTGGGGTCTCATTCTTTTCTAGGTAGGCTCCACATATTCTGCACAGATCCTTAGGTGGCCAAGGTGCTGGACGCCCAATTCACAAAGCTGCCAGACTCCCAACAGCCTTGGGGCCACCTAATTCCCAAGGCGACCACAACCTTTGCCACCCAGCTCCCTTGAAATGGCCATCGACCTGGCCGCCTTCTGGTAACTGTAGTCAACTCCACAATTCTGTCTGCTCTGGGCACAGCCTCCATGGTAGCTCCCACTCCTACGGTTGAGGCGTACATAGCCTCACATGTTCTCACCTCCGAATTGGTCAAAAATAATTTTTACTCTCAAATGGTTGTCACGGAAGAAAATCTCCCCATGTACAAAGACCCCGTTTGGAATGATTGAGTGGGGGGTTGGACATTTGGAGCTGAGGAGGCAGTGAGAGCTCGGAGAACCCTTCCTGACCTTGGTCCTGTCGAAGAGTTTCGTCCATGGGATAGAGCTTGTGTCCGCCGCTGGAGGAGGCAAAACTTGTTGAAGGTGGCCACTGACATGGCCACCCATCACCTCTGAACGACCACACATCTGGCTGCCCTCTATTGGTCGATAGGCAAACCTTGTTCTTCTTCCTTTGTCCTCTATCTTGCTGCATGTTAATTCATTTTACTGTATTACATGCATACTAGATCTGCCTAGATCCCTATTTTAAAGAGATTTTTCAATCTAAAACATAGAGAAGGAAGATGGTTGAAAGTCTCGGCCATCCCCATTCCCAACAACCTTCCCATTATGATTGACCCCATTTGCATCAAAACCATAGAGAATACGCCAAGAATTGGGAGAAAGTTCTCCTGGATATCGGCCGCAGAAATGGAGGACAGACTCGAAGATGGAGTGGACGAGATGGCAGAAGCCGACCCAGAAGGACTCTATAGGTACCTTGATACCACCCTGGGGTCGACTCCACAGGTCATCATCGATGGTTGGGAAGACAATGTTGAAATCAGAGGGGATCTGAAAGGCCTCTCGCGGCCCGTAGACCACCCTATAGGCAACTAGCGGCGGGGAACAAGGATGACTAGGACCCGAGCCTGAGGTACTCAGGGCACTACTATGACCGGCTTCTGTCTGTTTAGAAGATGTAGGGCCAACACGGAGGACCCTCCTACGAGGCGTCATGACTCTGGAAAATAGAAGAAGGGGGAAACACTCACCAAGGTGGGAGAAGGCCACAGGAAGGGCAACTAGAGCTCGTGGCAGACACCAGAGGAGCAGATAGGGACACCCCTTGAGGGCCATGCAGTCCCTCTTATATCTTCCAGAAGTGGGACAAACATTTCGAAATCACATGGAAGGAGAAAAGGTGCCTGTCACCATCAATGTACGATCGCCAAACTCAAGCAACCGTTCGTACTCATGCTCCCCGACGAAAATAGCCCACATCATGATTGTAAAGATGCAACTTACCACCGCCAGTTGCGCCTTGCCCGCCAAGCATATGGTTGGGGCCACTGGCCCCAGCAATACGGGGAGACTGTCCTCGAAGCAATCCTTCGACACACCCTCCCAAACTTGACTCTCAGATCTCAAAAAAGTGCTCTCAATCTAAGAGTAGGGGGGCTAGTTAGGAGGGTAAAATCAGCTTGGCCCATGTAAGGCACATTTTCGCTAGGCCCAACTAGGTCCACGCTCTGTGACGAACATGTTGGGTTTCGATAGCCGCGGCCCAGCACCGACAGCTCGGGACGAATCATCCTCGGATCTGCCAGCATATGAAGGGCTTCGTCCTAGGCGCAACGGTCGTCGGATGACCCTCCGGCGACCGAACGTTACCCCCACGATATCGGCCTTAACTCCACTAAGGGAAAGCACGCTCCCCAGGTGCCATAAGACTCGCCAGAGAACCGTTCGACCCCGAAAGAACGGGCACTCAATGGGAAACTCCCTACAACCACGGGGAGACATTGCTCCACTACTTACGCCTTTCCCTGCTAAGGGACCAGCCTTCACCACCAAGATAAGCCTCTATAAATGGGACTTACCACAGAGAGAAGAAGGGGACGGCTGCTCACACTCTAAGATAGGTTCCTTCTGGCGACCTTACCACCCAGCGAGCACTCACCGAGTGATCATTGGGACTGGGGAGCACTCGTCTGGAAGATCTCCATGGCTCCTCAACCTCCTATAGTAATATCTCTCTACAACAGAGTCCAATCCAACAGAAAGTACAGTCTAAAGTAGTAAAATGTACCACATGCCAAGTGAACACTTGGCCCGGCAAGTTGGCAACTATGAACCTCTACGCAATGTCCTCAAACCTCGAGGAAGAATCGCCACATCTGAAAACCAAGGGTGAGCCTCCTATCACTGGCTCAGTAGGGATCCTGCAGAACCCCAACTAAGAAAACAACGGCAGAAAGGAAAGCTACGCTAGCTACGAAAGTAGGAAAGTAACTACGGTAGCTGGCAAAACCTTGGCTCTACAGGTACTCCTACTGTACCAGAAAACACGACCTAGTCTCCCATCGGGGGACAACCAAGTCATGCACCTGACATCCCGATCTCACGGTCGGGGACCACCAGACATGAACCACCCAAGCTACACTACTAGGAAAATGCCACGACGTCCCAGTCACGAAAACCTGCCCTCACAGCAGGGCCTGAGCCGAAACCATACGGTCTGAAAGCACAGTCACGACCTCGCTGTCATGAATTACACGTCGTCTAGGAAAAACCCTTGGTGACGCTCACTAAAAATCCTAGACCTCGGCTACAGGAACGCTCTTGAAAATAACACCCGAAACCCCGTCTCGCAGGCGAGAATCGAAAACCCGGGACACGACAACTCACGTCACGTGATGGGAGTACTGCCCACCAGAAGTAAGGCCGGATGCGTCCACTAACGACTTAGTCCACAGCCTCAATTGTCAGTCTACAACGCCCCAGGCGGAGACCGAGACACCGTACTAGTAATTAGGAACCCAAAACAAGGACTAGCTGAGGTCACGCTCGTCAGCGTGGGTCTGACACCCTCAGTCTTGTGTGCACACTCAGACCATACGCCCTAGGCCTGTCCTCTATCTGGTAATTCCCCCTAAGCCCAGACTCGACTGTACGTGGGGGCTCTACGATAACCAGCCTAACAACTGTCTCTCTCAGGTACGTCACTCCACCACTCCCGGGTGGGTCAGCACGCATGTGCTGTAAGAAGGCTACGACTAGTGGGGGCTCACAGAACGTGGACACAGAAAATTACGCATGCACCCATCTCGAGTAACACGAAGGAACAAGTGGGTCGCGATCGCTAGACTCTAGACAGCGCACTAGACCAATTAAACTCGACGGCCCTTGATTCACAAGACTCGGGTCAAGACAGTCGCACGCAACAGCATTGAGCCGTCAATCTGGCCTAATCCCTAGGTCCAAAACTACAGTGTCACGATGACTCATGAGGCTGCTCGCAACTGTCGAGACTCCTCCCTCGAAGAGGGGATAAAAGAAACCTCCAGCCCCAAGCTGGTCGATTGGACACACAGTCCGAGGCCACGCACATGGCCCACTGATCCAACAATCTCATGATGTGCGGGAAAGAGAAGCAAGCCGGGGCTAGAAGCCTTGAAAATCCTCCACAAAATGAAAAGATGGAAAGAATTTCAACAAATGAAGGGCCAACTCTCCTTAGTTAGGCCCGAAGGGGAGTCAGAAAGTACAATAGAAGAATGCAAACCCTCACATGTAATATGACAAGGGTCATGAGTGGGCATGGCACTGTGCCGCATGAATAAGAAGAGCTGGCCGAGGTTGCCAAAAGAGAAGACTCGGTGACAGGATGAGGCAAAACTAAGGCTGAGCTACTACAAGTCGCTAAGGGCAAGTGGGTTGCTGATGAAGATAGCACTACTCTCATTACCAAAACAATGGCATCTGAAGAAGAAGGGGTATCCCAATCTAGATGTGCCTTTAGTGAAACACTTGAGGGAATCAGTAGTAAAAAAGCTATGGACCACGCTATCTTAATGATGCTGCAAAGGTATTAGCAGGAGGTAGAACTACTGAAGAAGCAATTGAAAGAGAAGGCTGAGCATGCTGTGGCACCCGAGCAATCGGGGGCACGAGCCGAGCCATCACGGGGAGGTTCCAACCCCACGGGTGCTATTCCACAGGCCATTCTGCAAATTGATGATCAGAGTTGGGTTGCTCCCTAGAATTATTCCCAGTCACTCTAGCCAGCACAGCTAAAGCCTCTTCAAATGCAGCGACAGGCTCCCCTGTCGGAGCCTTTATCATCTCATATTGCAACTCCAGCCATACAAGTAATACAGCCCGCCCACCTCTGCCCTCAACCAGCAGTGCCAGTTACAGTGAATAAATCAATGGTGGAGAAGATGATCGAAGAAAGGCTAGCAAAGAGGGGTGGTGCTGACTACGCCCCCTTTGACATATATGAAGTGCCATATCAAGCCTATCATGCTACTAAAAGATTGCCACCTGGCGTCAACAAACTACCTAAATTTGACAAATTCAGTGGGCAAGGCTCCTCGAAAGAACACATTGCACACTATGTGGCAGTCATGGGTGACTTGGCGGTAGACGAGTCGTACCTGTTGAAATTCTTCAGGTCTTCTCTAACAAGACCCACCTTTGAATGGTATTCTAGTTTGCCGACTGGATCTATTGACGACTGGCCAGATATGCAACGAAAATTCATAGAAAGTTTCCATGTCGTTGAGGCATGACCATGGCTGAGCTACTAGCGACTAAGCAAAAAAATGATGAAGCTACTACAGGATATATCAAGAGATGGAAGCATCTGTATGATATGGCCCAAGACAATGCTAGCTCATCTGAAGCTTCAACGTGACCAATAATGTCCCAAGCAATCCATGATTATTCAGGGGACATCCTCCCTCAACCATTCCAACACACACTCCCTTGGGCAAGTCAGGGAGCAACTAAAGCATATCCGACACAGGCGTGATGGATGCCAAGTTTCAATGAGAGCTCCCATAGCACCTCAATCTAGGTAAATGTCATTACAATGTTTAGCATGGGTCACTAGGCCTAGCATATGCCATCTAGATAGGTGGGCTCTCATGTCCAAGGAAATTTTAGAGAGGAGGAGGGGGAGCCATTTGACTTTGAGGTATCTCCTTGCACCCGGGATGGGAGGGCAATCCTAAAAAAAAGAAGAAAGAAGAATGAATAGAAGAGAAGAAGAGAGAAGAAAGAACTGAGGAAATTGAAAGAAGAAAGAGAAAATAAAAGAAATTCCAAACTCACTTGACTCATGGAGATTCTCCCACTAATGTGCCCTTCTATTTCATTGATTCTTGCAAAAGAAACCTTGGTCTTCTTAAGGGGGCATTGCATTGCTCTCTCCATTACTCCTCCTCTTCAAGTCTCTGTTCCCTGTAACCAAAAGAAATAGAATAGTGAAGTTCCCTGTGAAAAGAAGCCTTGCGGTGGAGTTTCTATGTTGAATGCACCAACCGAGCCCATCATCCCCTTATATAGTGTTTGCATGCACAAGGTTAGGGTAGTAGTCGGATATGTAGATCACAGTCTGAATGAGAACGGGAGTCTCTGTTCTGCGTTTCCATTAAGGATACGAAATCTCAGTTAATTGACGGCATTCTCATTGACGTCATTTGTTGGAATAGCGCCCGTCTCAGGGGTGTCATTTTTATGAAACGTCTTCATGGAAGGCGTCATTTATTCTAAATGGAGTCCTTTTTCAAATCAAACTCTGAGCTTTAATAACGGCATTCTAAATGTCGCCATTTTCAAATAACGCCTGTTTCGATGGGCGTCATTCGCTGGAATTATAATCCATTTCCTATTCGAACAGTGATCATGAATAATGTCATTAAAAATGTCGTCATTTATCATTACAACGCCTTTGAAGAAGGCGTCATTTGATTGGCATTCATTATTTTCACCCTCTTGCGGACTCTTTTGATGAACTTGTGCATTCTTGGTTATATTTTTATAAAACTGGTTGAGCTGATAATTTTTGAGCGCAGGATAAGACAGGTCATTCTCATGGCGCTCGCTCCAAGCTTGGTAACATCGTCCTGTATTCCCCCTGTATGCATTGTTACTATATGGTACTTACTCTATTATAGCATATCAAGGACCATGTGGTTCTGATAAACCTGGAATTTGAGTTTCCCTTCATCAAAAATAGTGATAGTTCCAGGGGAATCTTAATCACACGGATAGGCCATTGGGTCATCCAAAGGTTTGGGACGATGGTTCCTGCTTTCTGAGTTGATGCGTGGACGGACGAGCTTGGTGTCAGCTTAGAAGTCTGGATTCTTGACCAAATCTGGATGGTTTAACAATATTATCCTTGATTATTTTCTATTGTATGAGGGGGCGAGGTATATTCAAACTTAGATGAAAGATTCGTCTATCCTCTATATGTTCGACTAGAAACCGAGAGCGCCCAGGAAGGGCAATTTGATGAGTAATAATGGTGCCACTACCGAGGGTGTAATTGTGAATGAGTAGGTTAGTGCGGTCGGCCACCCCATGTAACCCCGTAACCCCACAAACCAAAGGCCACCACAACAATTCCAACAACCCTCATTTGCCAACCAAGCACCGCACCAACAACCCTTCCAGCCTCAGCTTTCTCCACAAAACCAAATGATGCAACCAAACCCTCCAGCTCCCAAGCAGTACGATAATGTGCCTCCACCGGCCAATGATGACCGTCAGCAACCTAGAAGACCAGTAGGCCCCAGAAGAGCCCAATATCCTCCATTGGCTGAAAACCTCCCCGATATTTTCAATGCCCTCATGGCCGCTAACCTGCTCGTTCCGCCGAAGGAAAGGGCAACTTGGGCCCCTAACGTGGACACCTCTCGATATTGTGTCTTTTATCGGTAGCCAGGGCACAACATAGACCATTGTTTCCACATCAAGGATTATATTTATGATTTGAATGATCAGGGAGACATTGACTGGGATGAGATGAGGAAGTTTGTTATGCCATGATGGCAAGGAGGCCACCGCGTCAACAGCAACCAGTTCAGCAAGTTCAGCAATAGCCCGTCCAGCAAGTTCAACAACAACCAGTACAAGCAGCACAGCCGGAGATGGAGATTGTCCAAAACCCACTGTCAGAGCACCAGAACCAGCAGGTCAACCCTATTACCACTTCCCACGAGGTGGAGAGAGAGGTCAGGGCTGGCATCTAGAAAGTGCCTCCATCTCTTCCATTAACCAACAAAATTCCAACCAATGACCCTTTTTGTTAAGAACCAGTCAACCTTATCCTGTTCAACAGAATTCCAGATCTTTGATCCGAATAGCTAACCAAACTCCTTCTAGCTCATTCCTCCACCACAAAGGCCTTTACTTATTCATCCTCTTCCTTCTCCACCCACTCCACAAGCCATGCCAACTTCCATCGCTCCTTTGCCTTCCAGGCCACTCCTGCTCTGCGCCTCCCCATTACCACCACCATCCATTCAAAACTCTGCTATTCCCAGGCCTTTGTTGATACGACGTCCAGCAAATTCTCACCCACCTCCAACCGCCAATTTGGCACCTCAGATGCCTCCCACACCCTTCACCTGCTCCCATACCCTCCAATCCAATTCCTCCTGCACCAGTGGTTCCAGTTCTCGTCCATACTCAGCCAGGAAGGCCCCTCATCAGAGATCCCCGACCGGCTATGCCTGTCCAAACCACCAATTCTGACATCCCATCATCCTCCACCAACCCTCCAGCCATTTCCAGCCCGACGGAGGCGCAGCCATCACAAACTATGGTGCTCCGCAGTGGGTGGATGTTTCACGGGGTCTTTCCTCAGCAGAGACAATAAGAGCCCGTGCAGGGGCAGGAAGAACAGTCGCAGGAATCGGAGTCCGTCCCAGGGATGGAGTATGATTTATTGAAACATTTGGACCGGACACCAGCTAGGATCTCCATTCTGGAGCTAATCAGGAGATCAACCACTCATCAGGCGACTTTACAACAATATCTTCAGAAGGTGATGATCAATGAAGATATCCCAGCCTAGCATATTACATCAGTATTAACACCAACAGGAGATCAACCCACAATTGTCTTCCATGAGCATGAACTAGCACCGAAACCAGCAAGAACTTACGCCTTGTACATTACTGTTGATATAAACAAAGTGGCTGTCAGCCAGTGTTTGGTGGACACTGGTGCATCTATCAATGTTTTGCCGCCCAGCACATTGAAGAAATGCGTCGTTCCAGAATCAGAAGTTCAGCCATCATCTATTACAGTAACGGCGTATGATAACACCAAGAAGCCACCAATGGGCATGGTCACACTAAAAGTAGGGTTGGGCCCTTCATTTGTCACTGTCAATTTTTATGTGCTAGATATGGACCCCACTTTCAATGTCATTTTAGGGCGTCCTTACATTTTGGCACTCGATGCTGTCCCCTCTACAAACCACCAATGCATCAAGTTTCCACATAAGGGGTGCATCGTTAAGGTGACTAGTATGCCCATCCTACCCACGGCGGACATATTGTCAGCCACATCAGTGCCTTCAATTTGGCCGTCAAATATGCCGCTTCTGTCGGTTCTAGACTTTGCCGACCAGCGGCATGATATTTTGAAACTGCAAGCCACAGCATGCACATCGACATCGACTCTGAAGAAAAAGAAAAGTTTGTTAACTTCCCCGGGATGGGACATCTTGATGAAAATGGGGTATAGGTCCGGTAAGGGCCTTGGAGTCAATTTACAAGGCAGAACCAAGGCCGTCAAGAACCAGAAGCTTATTCCCCGAGGTGGCCTTGGTTACAAAGGGCCAGGCAAAGAAGAATCAGTTGAAGTAGAAGAAGGATTGTGGACCACCATGTCCTCCACCTTCAAACCAAACAGACAGCCCCTCACATGGTCCCTATACACTCACTTTGTAAAGGGGCCCACTGAGCAGATTGGAGAGTAGGCCACAATTCTTACTTCAGTCCTGGATGGCCAAGATGTACATGCACGATAGTTTGCCAGACATGTGGCCCCACTGGTTTCATATAAAGCTCTAGAGGCCCTAAGGCCAGACAAAAGAAGAAAGATGGAAGATCCCGAATGCGAATGGTACAGATGGTTTGACATGGATGACATTACTGTATCTTTGAGTCAGCTATTTTTGCCAACAGATCTAGAATGGCCGCCATTGGTGCATGATGTGATTGAAAAGCCAGCTGTGATTATAGGCAAAAGGCAGCTTTTGAGCAACTACACGGATACAAGTGAGCCGGATGTCCCATATGAAGAAGGTTTCACTGTGGATAGGCTGTGGGCCGGCCTTTTCTCTCTACATTCCATTCATCCATCCTTGATTCGTTTAGCTTGTTCCAGACTTTTCAGTAACATTCCCAGACCACCCGCAGTCTTGATTTCCATCAATCCAGATCCTTCTCAGATTTCACTCATTCTTCCTCTGCTCAATGAGCAGTTTTCCCAGCTCACCATTACGCCCCCGCGTGGGCAATTGATTGATTCTGATATCTTCCAACAATTCTCCAATCTTTCTATTTCCTCAACATCATCATCTGCTTCCCCTTCCGCTCATTGCTTCATCATCCATGAAAACCAAAAAAAAAATGCCAATTTTACAACTCATCAATCCACCTCCCACATTTTCATTGAGGAAACCTCCTACCTTCTCTCTGAGTGCACCCCGATCCAAGGGCCACCCATTCAAGGCCCACTAGTGGACCTTTTCTACCCCTCCAGCGAGGGGTCCTCCTCTGTACCACCTTCTGTACCTATTTTTTCTCCTTCTTCCTCCTCTTCGTCAGCATCTAGGAGTCAGGCTAGTTGCTCTTCTACTTCTAGTATATAGAGTTCAGGGATAGTTGCTAGGAAAACTAAGGGTAAGCAGATCCCCCATCGATTCCTTAAAGAGCTATCCAGGAGGTGCCAGGCTTGTTTAGCTATCCCAGGGTTTTTTTGGAGGATCCAATTGTCCTGCCAGAATTAGAATATGAGGATTCAGGTGTCTTCGATATAGGATTTGAATATGTGCATTAGGTGGAAGGCATAACACTCCTTCCCAGGGACGTCACATGCCCTGACGGACCAACAATGGTGCAGGGTGTGCCGTTGAAGGGGTTTGGCCAGGGTGTTACGTGGGTTGAGGATGTTGTTGCAGGAGGACTCTAAGGCACCCTCTCCTTAGGGTCTCTCGCTCGCCCTCTCTCTATCTCGAGCAACTCTCTCTCTCCCGAGCTCCCTTACTCCTGATCATTGTTTCTCTCGATCCCTCTCTTTCCCGAGCACTCACTCTCTCCCCCCAGAGACACACTCTCTCAATACCTTTCTCCTCCGAGAGACTCCCTTCCTGCTCAACACCATACTACACTCCCTGGCCGAGTGTCGCCTCGCCTACTGCGACCTCTCCGGGGCCCTGCCGCATGGTTAGTTCGAGCTCCCTAGCATGGAAAACTTGATGCTGAAGTCAAACAGCCTCAACGGTGGGGTGTCGAGCTCCATTGTAAAGCGTGCCTTCTGCCTGTCCCCTCTGAGCGTACATCGATAAGCGTGCCCTCCGCTCCCAAGTAGGTAGATCCTCCCGAGCATGCATAGGTGAATGCCTTCCCTCTGAGCAGCGTGGGCAAGCATGCCTTTCTCCTCTGAGCATGCATCGACAAGTGTGCCTTCCACCATCGAGTGTGTGTCGACAAGTGTGCGTTCTGCCTCCGAGCAGACAGATCCTCCTTAGCATGCATGGGCAAGGGTGCCTTCCACCTATCCCCTCTAAGTGTGCATCGGTGAGCGTGCCCTCTACCTCTGAGTAGGCAGATCCTCCAGAGCATGCTTGGGCAAGCGTGCCTTTCGTCTGTCCCCTCCGAGCATGTGTCAGCAAGTGTGCCCTCTACCTCCAAGCAGGAAAATCTTCTCGAGCATGTGTGGGCAAGCGTGCCTTCTGCCTGTCCCCTCCGAGAATGCATTGGCAAGCGTGCCCTCTACCTTGGAGCAGGAAAATCCTCCTGAGCATGCATGGGCAAGTGTGCCACCTATCCCCTCTGAGCGTGTGTCGATAAGCGTGCCTTCTACCTACCCCTCTGAGCATGGGTCAGCAAGTGTGCCTTTCGCTTGTCCCCTCTGAGGATGCGTCGATAAGCGTGCCCTCCACCTTCGAGTAGGCAAATCCTCCGAGCACGCGTGGGCGAGCGTGCCCCCCCTCAGAGCATGCCTCCCCTCCGAGCATGCCTGGGTGAGCATGCCCTCCGCCTCCAAGCACGCTGGCCATCCTCTGAGCATGCATAGGTGAATGTCTCCCCTCCAGAGCAAGACCATCTCCCCGAGCATGACGACGTCCACGTGGAGACCCTTCTGCTGATGCATAGTACCACGACGTCTGCCCTGAAGACCTCGATGCTTTTCGTCTCTCGCCGTGGTCGTGGCTGGCTCTTGGAAGCTTGCAATGATGATGCATGATACTGTAAGAAAAATGGAAAATACCGACGAAATTTTTGGTCAAATCAGCTATAAGGCCCAAATCGGGCCCGATCCTTCAAGGGCCTTCCCAGAACCATCAACTGGCCAAGTGGAAGGTTATTCTCAGAGACCTCGTGGTGATCCTCGAGGAAAGTCCCCTGTCATAACCTTAGCGCAACGAATGGAAACACCATATTCCTTTACTAAGGCACACATTGTTTCGTTATTGGAATTTTGCCTAACACGAAACCTCATAACGTTGCCAGAATCTCGGAGACCAGCTAAAGGTGCTAAAGCAAAAGAACTCGGGTTCTGTCGATACCATCAAATGGCAGGACATCTTACGGACGACTGCTACGTCCTCAAGAACAATATTGAAAACCTGATACAGTCAGGGGTCATCCAAATTAAGAACCACTTGGTCAATCCCCCACAACCCCATTAGTGGGATCAGTCAAGGACCTCTGCAAAGGGAATTTTTGCTCTAATTGCCCCTGCATTATCAAAGTTTGTAGCAAGTGAACAACCCCCACGACAACTTCCTGTCGCTGAAGGAGATGCACGAAGCCTTCCCCACAATCGAGAAGTGAACGTTAAGCTCCACTACTCAGTCAACACTGTAGGGTTGTCACCCTCGCCCAGTAGCTCAGACTCCGGCAAGGGGCCCGATGACTCCACCCGTGAGCAACCAAGAGAAGTGGCCCTTGAAAACCAAGGTGAACAGCTCCGCTCGGCCGTTCTGTGATTTTCACATGGCCGAGATTGATGGCGGCGAGGATCTTGTCGATCTACAGCCTGCTCCGCGAGAACTTGAAGACGATGGACAAACAACTGTAGACGAACTCAACCTTGGGGATGGTAATCATCTCCAACCAATTTTCATCAGTGCCCTCCTTGATGAGGAAGATACGCATGCATATAAACAACTCCTCTCGGAGTTCAAGGATTACTTTGCCTTGACTTACAAGGAAATGCCTGGGCTAGACCCATCTGTGGCAGAACACCAATTGACAATACTTTCCACTGTTAAACCTGTCAAACAAGCTCAAAGACGCATGCGCCATGAGCTTAAGCTCAAAGTGAATGCCGAAGTCGACAAACTCTTAGAGGTGGACTTTATAGAGCCCTGCATGTACCCGCTTGGGTCGCTAATATAGTTCCTGTTAAAAAGAAAAATGGCCAAGTTCGAGTCTGCATTGACTACAAGGATCTAAAGAAAGCCTGCCCAAAGGACGATTTTCCTATCCCGATCACTGAAACTACGGTCGATATGACCATGGGCATGAAGCTTTATCCTTCATGGATGGATCGTCAGGATACAATCAGATCCGTATGGCCGTCAAAGACAAGAAGCACACGGCCTTTCGATCCCCCAAAGGGATCTTCAATTACAAAAGGATGCCCTTCGGCCTGAAGAATGCTGGTGCCAAAGAGCCAATATGGTGTGAAAAAGTTTTAGTAGGAGAAACATCGGTGACAAAGGAAAGGCACCGGTAACCATGGAGGGGAAACATGTTCCCTCTTGCTCTTCCACGGGCCCCCTCTCCAATGCCAAAATCAAGCTAATGCCTTACCTCTGCCAACCGTAGGGGGACAACCCACCCCCGTAAACCCCGATGCCCTCCTGACCCTCCATGCCAAGTTGGATATCCTCATAGACTTTATGAGGACCCAAGTGGCTAGGCAAGAGAGGTCACTGCTTCCTAAGGTGAGCCCCCCCCCAAGTATAAGCCTCTCGACAAACGACCAGAGGCTGCTTCACTCTCTAAGGTAGGTGACTCATCTGCAATGGGACAGGCAGGCCCTCGTAAATCCTACCTCCAAAGGAGGAAGCTTCCTCCAATCCCTGAGAAAAGAAATCTGGGTTACTTTAGCAATACTCAAAAGCAGACGCCCCCGTCGAGGAGCGGCGGGGTAACTACTGGAGACATACTAACAATCCCCCAGCTCCGCGACAGTCGGAGTTGTCCCTCTGCCTGTGGGACTTCGAGTGGCGTTTCGCTGAGTAGGAGCGTGCCCTACATGCCCTACAAAAGAACTCTGCCCAGGATGACGAGGAGCAATCCCCATTCTCCGACCAAATCTTGAAGGCTGAAGATTCACCGAGAGTGTCACTGTCGACTTTCAAGTCCTATGACGGCCAGGGTGACCCAGCCGATCATTATGACAGCTTTGACGACCTCATGACCTTGCACAGAGCATCCGATGTCGTCAAGTGCCGAGCGTTCATGACCACTTTGGTCCAAGGCGCTTAAGCCTAGTTCTGAGCACTCGCCCCCGGCAGCATCCTCAACTTCAAACAGTTCGGGCGATTCTTCACGGAAAGCTTTGCAAACAACGGCCCTCCAAGGTCAATTGCGGGACTGTTGGCAATAAAACAGGCATAGGGGGAAAAGCTGTGGGCTTACATCAACCACTTTAAATCGGAAGCCCTATGCATCCCCCGCTTGAATGTCGCCTCGGCAATGACCGCATTGACCGGAGGCACCCAAGATGAAAACCTCTAGTGAGAATTGGTACTCCACCCTCCCTCCTCTCTTGCTGATTTGGTGACCCTGGCTTTGCATCATGAAGAGTGCGAAGAAGTCCCCAAAGCTTGCCAAGATCCAGCAAGCTCGGGATGAGAGGGAGATAAGAAGCGGCCGTCCGAGCAAGCCTCGGGCCAGGGAAAAAGGAGGAACCGAGAATGAGACCGCAGGGAGCCCTGCCCGAAAGTGATGGGGGCATCCCTTGCCCCTCCACATTTTTTCGAGGCTCAGATTGTTCGTCGGCATGTGCCATTGTGTTCGTCATATTTTTATGAGTCTAGTCATGTAAGTCCCCATCAGTGTTGCATCCACATGTTCTGTCGTTGATAGGCCTATTAAATTTAGCCCATTTTGTGTGTCCATTGTCCAGTTCCATTGTCCTAGGTCTGTTTCCCTTGGTGGGTCAGCCCCCGCAAGCCCATTAAGCCCTTGCTTCCCTCCTTGTATTAAGTCTCCATCTGCCCTCATGGAACATCATTCTAACTCCTTGTATCATACTTATCCCCAATCTTCTTCTTATTCCCATGTGGAATCCTCTTCCCATGCGGACCCATCTTCCCGTGGCACCCCTGACCCATCCGAGGGGCAAGCCAACCTTATGGCCTATGTTTCTGCCCTTATTTGCCAAATGGACCCCGCCCAGACCCAACGCCTTATTGCAAATCATCTTCATAGGTCTCCTTCTCCTAATAGGCCTTTTTCTCATCTTAATGGACCTTCCCTTCATGATGGGCCTTCTTATCTTCATGGGCCTCCTCGTGCTTATGCTGCCGGTCCAATGGGTCCTCATGCTTATGCTTCTTCTAGGCTCGCGTATCCTTCCACTCCTAGAATGGGCTTCTCTTCTTCTCAGCCCGGATCCTCTCATCTGGCCCATTATCACCATCCTGGTCCAAATTTACAACCTCTTGCTCAGGCTGGCCCATATTCTTCTCGATCTCTCCCTACCCAGGAGATGACTGCTCAAGCCCAACACCAACTTGATAAACTTCAATGCCGAGTTGATCCCAAATCTTCCTTAAGTGTTCCATTTGTATTTCAGAATATTTGGCTTCCGCCATCTTCACAAATTCCCGCATATCACCGTTATGGTGGAGTCGGTGACCCGTGTGTGCACTTGAAGGAGTTCCTCTATGAGTCGACCCAGTTTCGACACGACCAACACTTGATGGTTTATCTATTTGGTCACTCATTGGAAGGCCTGGCTCGAGATTGGTTCTTCTCCTTACCACAAGTGCAGATTATGAATTTTCAAGCCGTGCAAGATAAGTTCCTTCAACAATTTCAGGACCAGGTTGGGCCCAGGTATTTCATGGTGGATCTGGCCCATGAGATGATGAAGCCCGAAGAGAAATTTTGCACCTTTGCAGACCGTAGGTGTCGCTTGGCCGCGCAAGTCCCGGGGCATATTCCAGAGGGAGAGCTAATCAAGATGCTGATTTCTAATACAACGTCGGAATATTGTTTCATCTTAGCCCTTAATGATATCATCTCTTGAAAATAACTCTATAGTCGAGCCCACTTCATCCGCCAACAACTCCAAAGTTCTCTTGATCCTGAGTCCCCTCCATCGTCTACCGCCACTTACACTTCGCCTTCTGCATATCCCTCCACATATCAACCCTCCACAAGTTAGCCTTCCACATCTACCACCTACCCACACTCCACCTCATATCAGGTAAGTCAAACCTAGGTAAGTTTAATGAGAAAAGTGATAAAAGAATCTTCCAAGGTTATGCACTCAATTCTAGAGCTTACAGACTATTTAATAAGAGAACTTTAGTTGTTGAAGAAAGTCCTCATGTGATTTTTGACGAATCTAAATTAAAACTGACAAGTCAACTTGTTCCAATTGTGGATGCAGATGAAGATCCCAAATGCTCAAATGATGCTAAGGCTAAGGATGAACCAACTGAAGGGATCCCTAACAAAGGTGAAAAGGATGAAGATTCATTAATTGAAACACTTCAAGAGCAGCAAGTGTAGCACCCCGACTTGCCCAGTTCCTCTACATTCATGAAAGATCACCCAGCTAAAAACATAATCAGCAATCCTCAAGATGGGGTAAGAACTAGATCGTCACTAAGGCAAGTGAAAGAAGAGGATTTGATGGCCTTAATCTCAAAGGAGGAGTCTAAGGATGTACTGGAAGCTCTGCAAAATGAATCCTGGATCTAGACTACACATGAAGAGCTGCACCAGTTCAAAAGAAATGAGGTGTGGACTCTTGTGCCGTATCCTAAGAATCAGCCCGTAATAGGAACCCGCTGGGTTTTCAGAAACAAGTTGAATGACATGGGATTGGTTGTTAGAAACAAGGCCTGACTTGTAGCCAAAGGGTATAGCCAGGAAATGGGCATTGATTGTGATGAGTCATTTACCCCGGTTGCTAGATTAGAAGCAGTACAGATTCTTTTGTCTTATGCTTGCTCATCAAACTTCAAATTATTTCAAATGGATATTAAGTATGCATTTCTAAATAGGTATATCAAAGAGGATATTTTTGTAGAGCAACCTCTCGATTTTGAAGACCCTAAACATCCATGACATGTGTACAAGCTGTAGGTTCCCTAGAGGATGGTCTAGAGGGGGGTGAATAGATCGATCACCCAATAAAACTCACTACAGCAAAAATAGTTGTAGAATAAAAATAATCTACTATAGGACGGATAGAAGAACACTTAATCACAATCGCAGTAGAACAAATGAAGTAGAGTAGATCGGCCCTTACTCGATCCTAAACATGCATCTAGTCCGAATAGGAAGAGGGGATGCGATACATACTGAACACAGATCAATTACACAAAGTACTCAAGAACTTTTAGGTGGTTCAACCTCAATCCAGAGGTCTACGTCCACCCCAGACTCAAACTTGAGTGTGGCTTCACTGCTGACTAACAGCTTGCAGCTGATCCACAACTTCGGGGAATTCCTTCCCTACAAACCGCTAAGCATTACAGCTTTGCTATCCAGAGGAATCCACCTCTGACCGTTGAGGATTATAGCTTAACCTCTGCTAACTCACAGCTTGGACAAGAGTTTCAAAGAAAAATAGAAACAAACGAAGACGCTAAAAGTCAACAGCAACCTGAACAACTAACACAAAAACCTCGAACAATGTACCACAGCTTAGAGCCTTTCGGTGAACACTGCCAAGTACAACATAGTCGAGATAGACATCATGAAGAACCAAGCGATACCGAATTACGAAACCTAATGCCAGCAAATTTCACCAGCCTTCAGCTGGGTGACTGTACAGGACTTTTACGACTCTGGTAACTGTATATCTAAAATTTCCATGTACTTCACACAACAACAGCTCTGATACCACCTGTGACGACCCAGATCTTAGATACCAGATATGCCCAATAGGACTATCGAATACACCTGATACCACTTGGAACTTGCGAGGCCTCCCAAGAGTGGTAAAGCTCCTAAAGGGATAAAAGGACTGTCGTGTAGTACATTAAACTGACAGATATAGCAGTAAGTAATTAAATTTCATTAGATCAGGTTGCTAAAATAGTAAAAATAAAGTTACTTTTTAATTAACAGTTTAAATTTAACAATTATAGCCCAGAGTCAAGTCCAAAGAAAAGACAACAAGTGCCTAGTACAATCGACACAAAAGTAAAGACGTACCAGAGAGTCGGGGGGAGCCCGACGAAGGTACCAACTGGCCACTACGAGCACGCTAACTCCAAGAATCGCGAAAGCAGAACGAACGACGACGGCGACAACCACCTGAAAAGTAGGGGTGAGCCTCGTGTCACTAGCTCAGTAGGGCTCACGTGATCCCCATTGAAAAATGCACAGTAACACGCTAAAATAGCAAGTAAATAATAGGTAAGCGACAGGTGTAGTAAAGCAGGAAACTAAACTACAAAGCTGTAAAGAAAGGGTAGTAAGAGTAGGGAGCAACTAGGTACAGGGGAGCTAAAAGGAAAGGGAAGAAGCCATACCAGACGAGCATGACTACCGAACTAATCTCGGCCCCTGAAACTACTCCAAGCAAACACTACATCAAACAAAGATAGAAGGGTGAACTCTGAACTAGGAAAAGTCAGAAGCTTACCGAACTGTCGACACGACACTAGGCTCCAAACGAAGACATGCAAGAACAACCGATAAAGCCTAGGAAAAACCTAGATAGACTCAGACAACACGACTAGAACGTCGTGCACACTGTCCCATGCATGACTAGAATGTCGTGCATGCGACAGGACACCGACCTCGGGTAAAGCCAAGAGAAGGCTAATCCGAAAAGGTTACGACGTGTGAGGAACGCGAAGACAACCGCGAAGAGCCACGTGCCACGTGACTAGAGTGCCTCACCACCAGAAGAATAGCTAGCTGTGTCCATTGACGTCTTATGTTGCGTGATGGGGGCATCACTTACCCTCCACATTTTGCAAAGCTCGGATGGATCGACGGCTTGCGCCATTGTGTTCTCCACGATCTTATCTTGTTACTTGTGTTATTTACGTGTTTTATCATATTTCCATGATTTATCTTATACTCTAGAGTTAAAGTGTTAATTACTTAAACAATGCCTTCATGTTGATGCGAAGATACCTACTGGGAAAGTGTGCTCATTACCCTGCTTTTCAATCTTTTCAGAAAATTCTAGCAGGACGGATTCAAACTATTCAAGTGATGGATCCGAGAGTGATAAAAGAATGAGCGAAGCCTTAGATTGTCATTAGTGATAGTCAAGAGTCGCTATGTAATTTTCCTTTTTTATTGAGTCTAGTTAGTTAAAGAGTCAAGAGTCAACCTTATGCACTTTTGATTTTTATCTAAATAAAGTAAAGATTTTGTCCAAATATTGTGCATTCATTTCTTATGTGTGAATGTGTTAACGCTCTGATTATATTACTCGCTTGAGGTGTACTAGCCGACTGTTCACGGTTCCCGAACTTCTTCTGCTGTAAATAAATCTCAGGGTGTGACATGTTTGTCTTCTAGGTCGGCGAGCTCTTCTAGCCTTCTCCAATATTCGTCTTCATCAGGGCCGGCTAAGTCGGTGTGTACCATCATGCGGTACGAGGCTAACTGGACTTCGATGGGGATGACGGCTTCCGCTCCATAGATAAGAGAGAATGGTGAACATCCCGTAGGGGTTTTGTAGATCGTTCGGTAGGCCCATAGCGCCTCGAAGACCTTCTCACCCCAGTCATGTTTCTGGTGGCTGACAATCTTAGCCAAGAGCTTGCAGAGGGTCGTGTTGAAGGCTTCGGCCAAGCCGTTAGCCTGGGGGTTGTAGACCGAAGAGGTCCCTCATTCGATGTGGAACTTGGCCACCAATTGATATACGGCCCTGTTCTTGAAAGGTGTTCCGTTGTTAGAGATTATATGGCTGGGAGTACCAAATCGATAGATGATGATGTGCCAGACAAACCTAGCTACCACCTCACTAGTGACCTCCCAGAGGGGAAGGGCTTTCGCCCAGCGAGAGAAATAGTCGGCGGCGACCAAGATGTACTTATGGCCCTTGGAAGATGGTGGGAAAGGCCCCGCGATGTCCATGCCCCACTTGACGAATGGCCAGGTGGGGGCCGTGGGACGTAGTGGGTTAGGAGGTCTTTTGGGTACTAGGCCAAAAACTTGGCATTGATGGCATGTACATGAGTACTGGGTACAATCTGCGTACATGGTTGGCCAGTGGAAGCTTTTGAGCTTGATGTTGTGCTTCATCTGATCTTCAGCTTGGTGCACGCCACACAGTCCGGAATGGACCTTGTGTATGATAGCTCGAGCCTCAACTAAGGAGATGCACCTCAGGAGAATCGACTTGTCCTTCTCATGGACAAGTCGGTACAGGGAGTCACCGATCAACTCATACAAGGATGTTTCATGAGTTTCTAACTTAATTGGTCAATGACTTATAGTGAGACATCATCAAAACACAATTTACATAGCAGAGGTTACTCCTGGTGGCATTTCTAGTATTGAGGTATACCACGCCTATCGTCGGATTTGGGTCATTTGATCTGATGGGTTCATTTGGATTGGCCGAATTGCCATTAGCCTCAATCGGTTCTTTGTCGGAGACATAGCAGGTATACATCTTCATTCTATCCACAGCTTCCGACATTTGAATCACCCTTTGCTTCTTTGGTGGTTGCACCCTTGGGCGGGCGGGTGCCCCTAGCCTATCAAAGACTGAAACTAGCACCGCTGGGGCCTCATCACGGGTCATTTCTTCTGCTCGGATTGGTTTCGAGGCTTGAGTGAAGTTAGGTTTACGGTAAACCCTTTTCTTTTTTTGTCCTCGGGGACGTAGGGGTTTGATATCTTGAGATGTCGAACAATGAATCTTGTGCTGATCTTGAGCTTGATCGGGCTTAGTTGCCTTAGCTCTTTTGATCACACGGGCCTCCTGCTTGGTGACCCAAATTTGCTTCATTTTTCAGAGACATTCTTCAGTTGCATTACCCCCATTCTTGGATTTGGACTTCTTTTTAAAGGCCGTTTTATTTTTCTGCACCCTGTGAAGGAGTGCGAAGCGGTTGGATGTTAAAATAGTTGGGACATGGTTGTCTCGGGGCACGATCAGCTCGCCGTCGTCGAGTCGGATGTGGAGATCACCTACAAGAACCATCTTGCTGGATTTGGAGGTTGCTACCGTGAGCTTTTTGCTTTGGCGGCTTCGGCGCTGTCCCCATTTGGTAGGGGGACATTGAATGAAACAGTGTTAATCAAGAAGACTCAGTCTTGTGAGGGGTGGGTCTTGATCCCCCTAGCTACAACAGCCTCGGCCAGTGCAGTCGATACTTCTTGGGCGATAGGGACGGCCCTCAGAAAGAAAGGGGACTCGACGATTGTCGGGAAGTCTCCGAATATTATCGAAGTTGCTAGATAACCATATATGGCGTGGTTGGCGACGAAGAGGAGACCGTATGTGACCGCCGCCATGGAGAATTTGTTGGAGAAAATTGCTTTCTAGAGTTGAAGCCAACGTTCTTCCCAGTTCCCTCCCTGCTGAAAGGGAACAAAAAGGCAATTGCAACTGTCTTAACGGCATAAAATCTGTGGCAGGAAGGTGAAAGGCAAGAACAGTCCCATTGGGCGTGTCAGTCTGTTTTACACGCGTGCAAGCGGGCTTTAAATTACATTGTATCCATTTTGTAGGATAAATATGCATATGTTTAGGTTAATTGATTAGCATGCATATTATAATTTTCGCGCGCGTGATTTATTAGACGATTTAGGGTTCATGTACTGGACTTTTAAAATATCTTTAATATAAAATGAAATAAATAATATTTAGAACATATTAGAGTGTACCAGTTGCGTACCACAGATTTGTTATACCGGTTTGTGACTGATACGATCCGCGGTATAAGTGGTTCGCCCCATATCGAACCGATTTGTAAAATCATGATATAAACTGTCTTCTTGCGTCGTGAAGGAAGGCGTTGGAGACATCAAGTTGATGAATGTGCCATCCAGAGGAGACTGCAAGCGTAGCAATTAGTCGGATGTATCACAGATTAATCGTACCGATCTGCGGCTGGTACGGTCCAGTACGACTGATTCATCCCGTACCGAACTGATTTGTAAAATCTTGGTATAAACTGTCCTCTTGCGTCGTGAAGGAAGGCGTCGGAGACATCAAGTTGATGAATGGGCCAGCCGGAGGAGACCGCGAGCGTAGCAATCAGTCGGATCGTGGTGATTTTCATGACCGGGCTGAAAGTCTCGGTGAAGTCCATGCCAGATTGCTGAAGAAATTCCTTTGCCACAAAAGGGTGCCTTGTGATGATTGATGTAGTCATCTGGGTTGCGTTTTAGTTTAAAGACCCACTTGCATCCTATCACGTTCATGGAGGGAGAACGGGGTACAAGGGACCAAGTGCCCTATCTAAGGAGCGCATCAGAGACCATAGCCGCTCGCCATGTCGGAGAACGGACTGCCTCCGTGGAGCAGGTCGGCTCAGCTGTGTCGTCAACCGCGGAGAGAAGAGCCGCTGACAGGGGGTACAAGAGCGCCCAACCCGCCATGCTGCGAGTTATCATATGACGCTTGGGCACGGGTTGTGGCCGGGCAGTTGCAGGCGGTGGGGATGCCGCATTGGAGGGCGACGACAAGACCACCGGTGGTCCGGCGACAGCAGGTGGACACGGGTCAGAGATCCGCTGAGCCTCAGGACCCTGCGTGGCCAGCGGCTGGAGAGCCGGAGCAGAGGAGCCGCCGGGTGTGCAGGCAGCGTAGAAAATGCAGAGCAGGCGGCGTAGATGGCCCCCGGCGGTCGCGGTGTCATGGTGGCGGGGACGAGAACGCCGGAGAAGCAGGGGAAGCCGGCTCCCCTGTGCTAGTCGACACGTGCTGAGCCGAGGAGGAAGCAGACGGCCGTGAGGCAGGGGCCCGACGCGCTGGATCTGGCGAGCCGTAGGCAGGCACCCACAGGGTGGGCACAGTGGGCGGCTCCCCAGCGCTTGACTGTTCGGCACGTGGCGGACCACCACCGCCCTGGGTCGACAACTAGGCGGAGGGCGCATTTGCAGGTGCTCCCCCACGCAGGAATGTCCCGCCCCTGGCAGACCATCACCACCGGTGCCAGCGGACACAGGGGGCCGGGTCCCTGGCCGACCCGACGCGTTGCCGGGCGAGGCTGCAAGAGACGGCGCTGCGGACTGAGACGAGAGCGACGGAGCCGCAGGCAGGCCCTGACGAAGCAGGGAGCGTGGGCTCCCCCCTGCTGAGAGCGCCGGGCCGTGGTACACCGCTGGTAGGTGCCGCCCACAGACTGGAAGATGGCAGTGGGCAGGGCGCCTCCGGGACAGAGACGTAGACGCAGCCAGGAGGTGCTGCCGTGGCGCCAAGTAGGACGCTGACGGCGATGGAGGGAGCGTGGGCTCCCCCGTGCTGAAGGCGCCGCCCCGCGGGAGGACCAACAACGCCGGCCGGAGAGGCGGGTGGTCCCTGTGGCCTCCTGAAGTGGACGTGCGGAGTTGCTGGAGGGTGGTCGACCCATCTCTCGAGGATGTCGTCACCGAAGACATCTGATTAACGGAATAGAGGAAACAACCATGTATATTTACTGAAGCCCTCGATAAAGGTGATATAATAACGATAACCAGGGGTGGAAGACGGGGGCCAGACCCCAAACATCGGGAAAAATTAAGTCTAAAACCCTTAACCTGCTGACAAGCAGAGTAAACTTGACTTAACCGAGGACAACTAAGTAAGAGGCCATAATTAGAGATGACCTCGAGTATTGTTTGCATGGCCGGATGGCCAAGATGATCGTGTTAGAGGCCGGAGCACCGATAGAGATGGACAAATAACGGAGGAGGAAGAAAGAAGGGGACAGAAAAGATCAAATCACAAGAACACAGAGATTTACGTGGTTCGGAGAGGCGATGTGTCTTCTTATATCCACGGTCGCACTGAGATTTTTCTTATTTCGCACACTGAAACAATTACAAGAGATGCTGCCTTTATATACAAGGAGCCTAGGACAACCCTCCCGGGTGAAATTGCAATAATAGCCCCCCCCAGAATTTTCGCCACATCCAGATCAGACTACACACTCCTTCGACAGCTCATGCCACACATGGGAAGAGGCACGCTCGCCGACCATTGCCTGGGCTTTCGTGTGCCCACTAGGAATTTGTTGATGATGCAACCCCTACTTAACTTGACCATTAGGAAGAGTTTTCCCAGAAGTTCTATCCTTAATAACTGAGAGAAAGTCGGGATGGAATTCAAAGATGACGTTACTATCGCGAGAAAATTGACTAACAGAAAGGAGATTCTAAGAGATAGAAGTATCATGCAACATATTACGTAGACAGAGATGATGAGATGGAGAAGGAATAAAAGAATGACCTACATGAGATATAGAGAGACCGGACCCATCTCCTATGTGGAATTGATCTGGATCACGATGGGGAACCGGGTTGCCAACGTTAGAGACATGAGGACTGACATGGTGAGTTGCCCCCGAAGTTGGGGTACCAAACAAAGCTGGAGGTGGTATGAGGCGCACCGACTGGGTATGCAGAAGGCTGTAGTGGCAGCAAAGGGGGGAGAGGGAACTGAGACACATCAGGTGGACCATACCTTTTAAAACAAGCATCGACGGCATGGCCGAAAAAATGGCAAAGTTGGCGCCGTAAGCAACTGCGATCGTGTCCCCTGGGATTGGAGGACCATCCACGGCGTGGAGGATGGTTTCCAAGCAAAGAAATGGCATGCATGGGTGTGGTACGTAGAAGGTGGAAAGCTGGGGATATAGTGAAGAATATTTGGAGGAGGAAGGTGAGATAGCAGCTGGACATGGGCTGCTGAGTATTGCATAGAAGAGGGCGACGCTGGCCATGGTGAGGGGAAGAAGAGAGAGTGGCACAGAAAGAAGAAAAGGCGCGACTAGCCAAGGGGTTTCTGTCTCTAACACGTTTCCATCAAAGATGGCGATGGTGAGGACATGGCAAGGGTGCAGAGGCAATTGGAGATGATGGAGGCGGGTTCTTGCTGGATTCCAGTGCCTTTCCAGGCAGCTCATCCAAAACAAGGGTCTCACTTCTTACCGTTATTTCTTTAAAAGCACGCGATCCAATTGTGTTTTCAAAATTTACGAAGATTCTTTCAATAAATAGTGGCAAGAGTGAAAGATAACTTGAGATGAAAATATATGAACAGAGCTCAAGTGGAAATTCTTCATTCCTCACAGAAAATGGAATAGATGCCCACAGGAAATTGACGATGCCTTTGAATTGCTCCAAGGGTGCGCAAAAAATTCGTGAATAATTCCATCCACCTCAATTGTACTGCATCCCGGTTCCTTTGTTACATTCCCAAGGCTCATCATATCCCTGACTTGCCTAACATCATCCCATCTCCCCTCAGATGCATATGCATTTGATAGTTGCACATAGGAAAAGCTATCTCTTGGACGTGAATGCACAAGTTGCCTAGCTGCAAACTCCGCTATGGTAACATTACCATGCCGTGTGGAGGCACCCAAGAGAGACTCCCAAAGGACTGAAACATCTTTAACGGGCACTCCATCTATTAACTCCTTGGCCTCTTTCAAGAGCCCACCGCGACCGAGCAGATCAACCAGGCAACCATAGTGTTCAATTGCAGGCTCAATGTTGTGACCCTTGACCATCTGATTGAATATTTTTTGCCCTTCATCCAACAGACCAGAGTGGCTGCAAGCAGAAAGAACACTCACAAAGGTGGGCAAATTGGGTGCAAACCCAACCTCCAACATCTCCTGAAAGAGAAGAACTGCGTGATCCCCACGACCATGGCTGCCCAATCCATAAATCATCGAGTTCCAAGTACTGATATCCTTCTGTGATGTGCCAGTAAACACCTGCAGAGCCTTCTCTATGCACCCACTCTTTGAATAGAGGTCCACAAGTGCAGTAGCCAAGAAACCTTCCACTTTGATGCCATTTCTATTTATATAAGCATGCACCCACTCTCCCTGCGCCAATGCCCCCAACCGAGCACAGGCACACAACACATTCACCAACGTGCAGCCATCCGGCCTCACATCTGAACGCTGCATATCTCGGAAGAGAACAAGTACATCATCAAAACGCCCCAAGCGGCTGAAGCCGGTGATTATCGCATTCCAAGAAACAACATCCTTGACTGGCATGTCAACGAAAAGTTCCATGGCGTCGTCCAAGAGCCCATTCTTCACATACCCAGATATTACAAAGTTCCAGGTCTCCACGCTTCTGTCCATCATCGTATCAAACAGATCCCGTGCCTCAGCCATGAGACCTTGTTCCACGTACGCACTGATAAGCGCATTGTAGGACACAGCATCTCTGTTCGGCATTCTAACAAGCAGCCTACGCGCCCCGCAGGTGCATCCCGTGCTCGCCAGCACGTGGACCATAGTGTTCGCAACGAACAAATCAGAACCAAGGCCCGTCTTCAGCACGCGAGCATGAACCTGACGGGCCTCCTCGAGCGCAAGGAGGGAACAACAGGCCTTGAGCACGAAGGGGAAGGTGAACTTGTCGGGGAGGACCGGCGAGTGGAGCATCCGCCGGAAGAGCGAGAGGGCCGCCTCGGGGTCCCCCGAGGTGGCGTATGCTCGGATCATGGTGTTCCACACGAACGAGTTCGGGGGGCCGCCGGCGCGGGCGAAGAGAGAGTGGGCGTAGTCCAAGGCCGCAGGGCCATCGTCGTCGCCGCCGAGCGCGACGGCGGAGGCAACCAAGCGGCCGGTGGCGAAGGCCGAGCGGACGAGGCCGGTCTTCAGCATGTGGGCGTGGGCCTGGCGGAGCTCGTCGAGGGAGGAGGCCACGGCGGCGAAGGAGAGGATGGCGGGCGGCGAGAGAACGGAGGCCGTCATCGTCGTTGCGGGAACGTACAGCCAGTCGCACCGAGTCTTGCCGCCGCCTCGTAAGTTAAACGAGACCATTTTCCTCGGCGGGGGTGTGGAACCGGGCTGGGTCGTACCGAACTTGAACCGGGCGGTTCGGAGCGTGAACCGGCCGGGCCCGAAGCGAAGGCCACGTCGCGGCGCCGGTTGCGGAGCCTGGGAATAACCGACTTGGGGAAGGGCCGCCATGTCGAGAGAGGTTTAAAACCTCAGAAGGACAAGGAAATCTGCGAGAGGTGGGAGAAGGCAACTGCCATAAACTGCTCCCGGACAAGAAGAAGAAGAACGAGGAGGAGGAGGAGGAAGAAGAAGAAGAAGAAGAAGAAGGAGGAGAAAAGTAGAGATCATGTTTAACTTTATGCAGGTTTTAACGTTAGTTTTAGTTCTGATGCCTTCATTCTCGTGATGTTGGTAATTAATGAGAACGATCACAGTGATTCTTACTGGCTACTACAACCGATGAGCAACCCAGATCCCACAGGGTTCTTTGCGGGGCAAGCCGACCCCGAGCACCGTCCCCCTCCGGTGGCCGGTGGCGGTGGCGACGGCAGCGGCGGCGGCACGCAGGCGCAGAGAGGAAAGAACAAGAGCTTCAAGGACATAACCGCTGCTGGCCGGGAACAGGATGACCATCCAACAGGGCTTGCGAGCTCTTCCAAACCCAGGACCGGCAGGAAGCCGGACCCCTCGGCCGCCAATGTTACTCACCCCTGCCCCGAGTGCGACCGGCAGTTCTGGTCGCAGAAGGCCCTGTTCGGCCACATGCGCTGCCACCCGGAGCGCCAGTGGCGCGGCATCAACCCCCCGCCCCACCTCCGCCGCCCCCAGCCGCCGACGTCGGCGACTCCCCGCCCTCTGCCCACTCCGGGAGGCCAGGGCCGGTCGCCGGAGACGGAGCGCGAGGTGGCGACGTGCCTCGTCATGATGGCCAATGGGCCGACGCCGGGAGACCCACAGGGCCTCACGGCGGAGGCCGCGGGCGCCATGGACGCGACGCCACCGCCTCCATCCCCATGGCCGGCGCCTGCGAACTGCCGGTTCGAGTGCTCGAGTTGCAAGAAGGTGTTCGGGTCCCACCAGGCGCTGGGAGGCCACAGGGCGAGCCACAAGAACGTGAAGGGCTGCTTCGCCATTGCCAGGAGCGAAGGCGACGAAGCAAGCGGCGTTAGCAGCGGCAACAACGACACCGGGGACGACGGGAGAACGGCGGGAGAGGGGACGGCGGTGATGGGCCTGGAGCAACACAGGTGCAGGGTTTGCAGCAGGGCCTTCTCCAGCGGCCAAGCTCTGGGTGCCCACAAGAGACGCCGCTGTGACAGAGGGGACGTCGAACAGGGCGCCTTCTGCTCTGCCCTGAGAAGCCATGTCCCGGACTTGAACCTGCCGCCGCCACTGGAGAACTGTGGCTCTTCTCATGACCCCGCTCTCGATCTCAAGCTAGGGATTTAACCACGTTAACATTCTGTGGCCGTCGTCTTCTTTTCATACAAGACTTCACATTACAACACCCGAAGTACGTAGCCGAAGCGGTGAAGTTGACAAGTTTATCTGTTCGTTCCTCCATCAACAAATTTGATGGCTTTCCTTGTTAAGATATGATGATTTGATGATATCTATTTTATTTGAATTATGAGTGTTAACACACGTCTCTTATACCTTGCTTTCGGAGCAAATTCCATGCTCGTTACCCTACCAAGTCTTGTGAAAGAAATTATGCACGACTGATCTGAGTTACCATCACCTTTGCATGTAAAGATGATTCACATGAAGTTCTTTGTAACAAGGATTGTTAACACGAGAGAATCAGTTCCGTGGGTGTGCACCCCAAAACTTTCATATGTCACTCGGTTCCTCTTTGCTTCTGGTAGGCCTCAGATGGAAGCTGGCCAAACAGAGGATCCTTTGTGGAGTACTGCCCTCAAAACCCCACAAAAAAAGGGGGGCTTGCATTGCCACAGAGACCCTTCTATTATCAGATGTATCCCTGCGTTTTACCCTGTGAAGCTTGCATGGGTCTCGTGGAGACTTTCTGTAATTTACAAAGGAAATGGGTTGAGGAAGTGCTTATGAGCAACTTGTTGATTAGATAGAAATGTTGTGGTAAACAGTAAAAGTTTGATTTTCCAACTTCAAGGTAAGGCAAACCTTTTTCAAAAAAAAACGGCTAAAAGGCAATCTATCATATTATACTAATCTAAGCGTGTTAAAAGAGAAAATGACTATGGCAAAATTACTTGTGTAGAGGGGATTTTTCCCACTCTTAATGTGGCCCAATAGTGCGACTCAGCCTACAAGCAAGAGTATCGGCCCATCAAAGGGTAGAGGAGATCCAACAATGCCACCCACCCAGCTCTTCCAAGAGCACTGGAAGCCCAATGAACGTTATAAAAGCCTTACAAGAACATGTGTCGAGTGGCCCCTTCGTCAGGTGATAGGCTGAAAGGCAAGCCAAGTTTCCCGCCAGGTGTCGAGCCGAGAGGAACGTCACTGGGCAAACAACGTAGAACCATAAGATTCAACTCAAGAGAATCAAACGATAACTTAGCCCCGAGTTCACTCGAGAGGTTTAGAGAGCTAACTCGATTCCGAGTAGGAGACCCAGAGTATTAGCTCTGCCTCAAACATCATTTTTAGGGGAAGAGTATTAACTTGAACCCCAGATAAGGGCATTAGCCTACTCACTGGCGGAAGAGTCTCATCTCGATCCTAAGGGCCTTGGTCCACTCACTGATGGAAGAGCTGTAGCCCTATCCTAAGGGCCTCAGCCCACTCACCGGTAAAAAATCCCTAGTTCAATCATAGGGGCTGCCTCTGCTCGCTCACTGGTGAAAGAGCAATAACTTGATCCTAAAGACCTTAGCCCACTCACTGGTTGATGAGCCTTAGCTCGATCCCAAGGGCCTTAGTCCGCTCATCGGTGAAAGACCCTTACTAGATCCTAAGGGCCTTGGCCCGCTAAATGGTGGATGAGCATCAACTTGATAAAAATAGATGCTAGAAGTATCATATCTTGGACAAACAAAACAATTCATATGTAGAACACCGAGACTTATCTTGGAGCATTTCGTCAAATTCCATCACCTCCTGACAATACTGTATTAAAGATACATGAGAGATTTGACCCATAACCCATGGGAAGCACAACTGCTGCCCTACCCAGCAATAAGCACACCTGGAGAAGTGGGCATAACTCCCAGATATGTCGCAACGGTGCCACGATCTCAAGAGAGATGCCTCCAGGTAGGTGAGGGAAGAGTCGCCAGTTTCCAAAGAGTCAAAGTGTTAAATCTAATAGATATTCACACCTTTACAATGCCACAATACGTGTGGTCTTATCAACCTCAATGTCCACACTAATATCAGGAGCGGACTCGTCGACCTCCAGCCCCGCCTCCGCAAAGACGTTCCCGGGATGGGGAGAAAAGTTCGCAACAGCCCGAGCCTCAGGAGGAGCTTCATTCAAAAAAGGAAAGAAGGAGTCAGGCAATAACATTGTAAAGACATGTTATAGTGCTGGATTGGAGTAAAATTCCCTTTACTTACTGGAGACGTCCGTCGGAGTAGGAGACCCCTCCCCAGAACGCGGCCGGACGACAGGCCGCATGTCATCCTCTTGGCTGTCAGCCAGGGGTCTGTTCCCAGAAGCATGCTCTCGCAGGGAAGTACCGCCGCCCTAGCTGTCGGCGTGATCTGCAAGTAAAAGATTGCATGGATAAGCACCTCAAATTGCAGGACAAAAAAAAGGGGCATAGTGCTGAATAATTTAGCGTATACCTGGCTCCCCAATGATCCTCTCGGGCCTCAGAATGATTTGCTCAGGCTTCAGTCCGAGGGCCCAAGCAACCTTATTAACAATGGCCAAGATGGCATTGGGGGTGGCAGCCACCGCCAAGTCTGAAATGTACTCCGCGGGGCCAGCACAACCCACTGCATTGATGATGTGGGCCCTCCATTCTGTGAAGGTACTGCCTGCGAATGCCCCCTCCGGGACTGGCTCTGACAGTTGGGATTTGGTTTTCAACCCGCAAGAGGCTTTCGAATCCTCCCACCAGGAGTAAGGTGCTGAAGGCCCAGGGACCGCTCTCTGGCGAGCAGGCCCAGAAGTAGAAGCTACTGTGGGCGTACTCCTTAGGGGCTTCAAAGCCCCAGCATACTGGCTCCTGTCGACGGGAATGGGGAGCCCCTCCTCCCTCCAGCAGGCCTCTATCTCACGAATGGCTCGGGCAGCCCCAAAAAAGTGAGACCTGACGAACTCAGGGTCCATATACAAGGGAGGCAGGTCCTCCTTCCTCAAACATCTCTCCTCGGCCGTCCGAATGGCATCAGCACGCTGTCGGAACACATTGCTAACCCTGAACCACCAGCGCGCAGAGTGCATGTCAAAGTGACCCCTGCGCGTCTGCTCTGGAATGGGATAGTCCTCCTTCACGTCACAAAAGTGGAAATCCTGCCATGAAGCCGCCACCAGGTGGACATCCCTCTGCCTGTATTGCCGGAGGGTCAAAGGGAAATCTGCATTCGGGGGAATGGCCTGATCATACCCGAAAATTCTGGCAAATCGATGCGGATAATATGGCTCAAAGACTGCTATGCTGGAACGGCAGTAGACCAGAACTCCGGGCCGTATGCAAACAACCCACTGTTGCACCCGGAAATTGTTTCAAAACAATTGAAAGAATTGTTACTATGCAACGTCCGACGAGAAGTACGGCGTATCGTCGACACCGTACACTGAAGGCTGTAGAACTGTCGAAAGAGGAAGACATTCGGAGCAACCGAGGCTTGGGTGCAAACAAAGATAAAATCACAAAGAATACGCCAAGAATTGGGGGAAAGTTCCCCTGGGTACCGACTGTAGTAATGGAGTACAGACTCAAAGAAGGGGTGTGCAAGGAGACGGAAACTAGCCCGAAGGGACTCTATGGGGACCCTAATGCTACCCGGAGGACGGCTCCACAGGCTGTCATCAACGGTCGAGAAGACGATGTCGAAGTCGGCAGGAATCTGGAAGGCCTCTCGCAGCTCATGGATCACCCTATAAGCGACCAACGGCGGGGAGTGAGGAGGACTGGGACCAGCACCCGAAGTACTCGGGACACAGTCACGACTAGCTTCCACCTCCTCGGCGGAAGACGTGGGGCCAACCGGGAGGACCCTCCTGCGAGGCGCCATGACCTAGGAAATGGAAGAAGGGGGAAAAATTTTCACCAGGAGGAGAGAGAATCGAAGGAGCAGTAGACAACCGCGACAGGCACTGGAAGAGCAGGTGGGACTCCCAGAAAGACCCTATGACGGTTCTTATAACTTTCGAAGGTGGAAGAACCGCTTCGAAACCATGTAGAAGGAGAAGGGATGCCTGTCGCCATCAGGGTACGATCGCCGAACTCAAGCGACCGTTCGCGTTCGCACTCCCAGACAAAAGTAGCCCACGTCATGATTATAGAGACTCCGCCTGCCACAGCCAGGGACGTCTTGCGCGCCAAGCACATGGATGAGACCACCGACCCAAGCAATACGAGGAGACCATCCTCGGAACCATCCCTTGACGCACCCTCTCGAACTCGACTCTCAGATCCCCAAAAAGTGCTCGGCATCTGAGAGCGGGGGTGCTAGTAGTGAGGAGGGTGAAATCGGTTCGGCCCATGTAAGGTCCATTTTCGTCAGGCCCACGGCCTGCAACGCGTCTGACGGGCCTCGACGGCTGCAGCCCTTAACGGACAGCCTGGGATGGATCGTCCTCCGTTTCGCCAGCGCACGAAGGGCGTCGGCCCAGACTCAACGGTCGCCGGATGACCCTCCTGTGACCGAACGTTATCTCCCACAACGTCGGCCTCATCTCCCATTAAGAGTGAGCACGCTCCACGAGCGCCGTAAGACTCGCCAAAGAATCGCCCGACTTTGGAGGAATAGACCCTTAACGGGAAAATCCCCATGATCGCGGGAGGCGTTACTCCACGACTTACACCTGGAGGCGTTACTCCACGTGTGGCGACCCGGGATCCGAGTACCGGAAAGGAACCGACGCGACTCGAACCTCGGTCCGCCTCCCACGAGCCCGAAGACTCGGAAGGGAAGAAAGGATGGTGTGAGGGTGTGTAAGAAGCTAAAGTAACTGCAGGTGGATGTGCTGTTACTTGAAAAGTTACCTTACAATCTACTGTTACATTATCTACTACTATTACAGAGGCAGTGAAGGAAGCAATATGGTTTAAGAGGCTTATTCAGTGAGGTCAATTCAGGGCAGATGGTGAATATTGTCCATTGTGATAGCTAGAGTGCCATTCACTTGATTAAAGATAAGATTTATCATGAAAGTACATAACACATTGATGTTAAGTACCATTTCATTCGAGAAATAATTGCTCAAGGTGTACTTGTTGTGAAGAAGATTGGTACAAACTCAAAGTACAGTTCAAATGAAGCTCGATCGTACCATTACAGGACAACTTGGATGTTGTGAGCTGCTCTTACATATATAGCTTGTCAAACGTTCATGTTCTTGTTGCTGTTATAAGATAGATGCACCATCACAACGTTCCTTAATTAATTAATTATGTTGGCTGATCTCAGTATTATGCTACAGTGTAAAAGAACGGATCCTGCATGCGCCTCTTCCTTTCACGATTCACGTTGCTTCTCTACCCATTCCTCAGAGTGCAGGCACGCGCGTCCATGGCAGCTGCCTGCAGTTCCGTGACCTCAACTGGATTGAGGCATTCCCTCCACTCCTCCAGGATCGCCTCCTCGGACACAAACAGCTGGTGATCATGGAGCGGCGACGACATGAACTCCTCGCCGTCGCCGGCGCAGAGTACGGCACTCTTCTCCTCGCCGCCGTTCTTGCTGGGGTAGCACTCCAGCTCCCACCCACCGGGGGTACTTGTCAGGAAGTCCAGCTCTTCCGTGCCCGACATGAGCTCGTCGATGTTGAGGTCGAGAAGGATGTTGCTGAAGGAGACGTCGTCGTCTCGGGGGGGAGTCGTCGACGGCGGGGATGGCACCTTCTGGCGTTTGAAGTCATCCTCTTCTCCCTGCTGGTTTGATCCTTCCGCTTCATGCAGAGCTGCCGGCGGGAAGAAGACCTTGGTGCACGGCCTGGAGGCCTTGGTCCGGATGACGGCGCCCCCATGGCCTTCCTGGCGCCGATCCGCGGGAGGTGGCTCTACTACCTTCCCCTTCTCTCGGTGCTTGCCGGGGCGCCTCTGGGCTCCTGATGGGCGACGTCGACGGGGACTGCCGGGCACCCTCTTTCCGAGGTTGGTGTTCCAGTAGTTCTTGATTTCATTGTCTGTTCGCCCGGGGAGCCTCCCTGCTATGAGAGACCACCTGCAAGAGCAACCAGCTGATGCTTAACATCATGGGTGCTTGATCTCATTTATTGATTTATTTATTTATTTAACCATGGGACATCTTAAAAATAAAATTATGGTCCTCCTACTACGAATGACCTCTCGCTCCTCCTATGAACTTGTAAGACAAGTCCAAACAAGAGTACAGAGGAAACACACGTGATGGCCAAGTGTGTGGGTATGGGGTGGTCCTTGAGCTCCCACTCATAAGGATCAAAGGGGTCAAAGAAGGTGATTTCTTTCTTTCTTCTTCATCTCCTGCTCCGCTACTCTTTCTTTCTCTCTCTCTCAAACTCTCCTATTCTTTTCACTGCTCTTTTCTTCTTCTGTTGCCCAATAGTTCTTCTTTTCTTCCCAAAGATTTAACTTCTTAATTTGTAGAAGGATGACTTTTATACTCCCTCAGCCTGAGATCTTCATGCTCACGCCCTAGGCGTGTGGAGGGAACACTCCCACCTGGAAGCTTCAGGAGACTCTTGCCACGTGTCAGAATCTGACCGAGTGGTACCCCACGTGGCAGGTTCTTTTAGTACTGATCATCCTTGAATCACATGCCAGTTATCCTGATCTGCCATTCTCATGTGCTTCTGCTCTTCTATTCTTTGTGGGTCAGGTGCTCAGGTGCCCACAAGATGCTCAAACCTTGGATGTCCTCACTTGATCACTTGCGTGCACAAGTTCCATAGACTGCACGTACTGGGAACGATTGCACTGATCTTGTTCTGTTGTAACCGGGCATTGCACCGACCTGGTTTCTTTCCTGAGGAATGGCTTGCACTAATTAGCTTCTTCTGAAGTCATGTGTTGCACTGAGCTTGCTTGAGAGATCGTGCTAGCAAAGACACTGCTTGTGCTGAGAGGGAATGGTTCGACTTTGAAGATCATCCATATGAAGAATTGTTCGCATAGCATACGAATGCACCGACTCATACCTGCCACATAACAAGATGCACCGAGTATAAGCACTCGCAGCAACATGAGTTGCATAGACTGCATAGACAGAAATGTCATGAAGTATCGTGCGATATGAGCAATGCACCGACCTAATGCAAAGGTGCCTAGATACGATATGCACCGATGTGAGACTTAATCAGCGTGCAACTCCACAGAAATCAATATGCAACTTCACAGGTTGCACCGATGCACCTTACCATAAAGAACCATTGCACCGACGTACCACTTGCCAAGGCTGTGTGCAAAGGATGGAAATGCACAGACTTGAACGCTCATGAATGGTGATATGCACCGAGGTTGTTGAGCAGCTGGACTGGCGAAAATGCACGAGCCTTAGACATAGCCTGAGTGCACTGACATAACAAATGCATGCATGCAAAGACATTCATTTCCATGAAATGCAATAATGTCATGCTCAGACCTGTCCACCCAAAACATGATTGCACAGACCTAAACCAGCAGTAAAATGCACATGAGCTATGACACGATACTTTCAGAATGCTTATGCAACCATTCCCATTCAATTAAGCATATGAAATGCAGATCAAGCACTCAATCATAAACCAATCATGCATTCATATGTGGTGACTCATGCGTCATTTTTCTTGGAGCGTCGTTTTCCTTGGCTTAGGATTAGATCGATTGGTGGCTTGTTCTGCTATGTGCGACGATCCTGACTCAAAGTCGTAGGACTCGGGGACCGTTGTAGTTGTAGGTCTAGTTGTCTTGTCCTGAGTCTGTTGGTAGTCCCCTATGCTACCTTTGGTGCTTCGAAGTACGTGTTACAAGGCACTCTTGCCTGTATGTACTTCGGCACTTGTGTTTTGAAGTCCGTGTCTTGTGAGCCTTCACTAGTCGTAGCCTATAGCACGCTTCGACGTGACGGCTTTTACAGCGGGACACTTCCAGTTCACGATTTTAAAGCTAGTTACCGTCGGCTCCCACAGTTACCGTTGCGTCCTATGGGGGGAGAAAACTAGCTAGAGGCCTGGCTTAGGCAAAAGTCAGTGTGTGTACACGTGGTCAGGGGCGTTGGACTGATGCCGACGGGCATTCCTCTATCTAGTCACTTGCGATTTGGTTACTGTTTTGGTTCTGGCAGTGTCTTAGTCTCTGCCTGGCTGTAGGCATAGCAGACGAGACGCTAGTAGGTGCAACATAAGACGTCAGTGGACGTAGCTGGATATTCTTCTAGTGTGGGGCACTCCAGTCATGTGACGCGTGACCCTTCACGATTCTCTTCACAGTTCTCTTCTCGTTTCTCATGCATTGTGACCTTTTGGGTTAGCCCTTTTGTGGCAGTACTCGAGGTCAGTCTCTGTCGCTTGCACGACATTTCTGTTGTCTATGTGGCAGTGTGCACGACATCCCTGCCATGTTATCTGTCATCTGTGTCGGTCGTCTATCTAGCCTTTTCCTAGGTTTCTTTTATCTATTTTGCAGGTTCCTTGCATCGGCAGTTCAGTAACTCCTGACTCTGTCAGCTCCGAGTCACTCTTCTGCCCTTGCTTGGAGTAGTTTGGGGTACTGAGGTTAGTTCAGTAGCCGTTGTCTGGTACGACTTCTTCCTCCCCCTCTTCCTTAGGTTGTTCCCTACTCCTGCTTCTTGCTCTATTTCCTTTACAGTTGTGTAGTTTAGCTTTCCTGCTTTACTATTACCTGTTGCTTACCTGCTGTTGCCTGCTGTTTTTAGTGTGTTACTACGTGTTTTCCTCGATGGGGATCCGCGTGACCCCTACTGAGCCAGTGACATGAGGCTCACCCCTACTTTACAGGTGGTGATCGTTCGTTCGACTTCCGTGTGTCCCTGGGGCGCGTGCTCGTGGCGTCTAGTGTGGCCAACTGGTACCCTCGTCGGGCTTCCCCCGACTTTCTGGTACGTTCTTTCTCTCCTGTCAACTGTACTTGGCACTTGCTGCTTTTCCTTTGTACTTGACTCTGGGTTATAACTATTAATATAATCTGTTAAACAAAAAGTAATATGTTATTTTATTTTATGTTATTTTATTTATTTATTCATTTTATTATTATTATTTTTTAAAATTTTATTGGCAGCCTCGTGCTTTGTTCACATGTCTCGGCAAAAATCCGACAGCATCTCCCCTGCACCCGAAATATGTCAGGGGCGTATAGGAAACCGTCCACGGAGTGCCGAGACGGAGTCCGCAATAAATGGGCATATCGGAGCCCAAGAGCCAGAAGTATGAGAACCGATGGGACAATGTCCGCCATAGGCGATTTACTAATACCCCCTTTAAAGAATCGTGAAAGAACATGCAGTGGCAGGACCCCACAGCTCGTTGGGGCTAGGGAGGATATCGAGAGAGTTCTCGGCACGGGATAGGTTCTTGGCTCAAGGGGGTTCTCGGCTCAAGGGGGTTCTCGGCTCAAGGGGTTCTCGGCTCAAGGGGGTTCTCAGCACGGGATAGGTTCTCGGCTCAAGAGGGTTCTCGACTCAATGGGTTCTCGGCTCAAGGGGTTCTCGGCTCAAGGGGGTTCTCGGTTGCTACCCTTCGTGCCGAGAAGTTTGTGCCGGGAAGGTTGTGAAAGCAAGATCTCGGCTCAGTCGCAAAATGGGGGGGGGGGAGTTCTCAGTATCGGGAAGAGACGGGATAGGTTCCCGACGTGCAAGGGTGACCCTTCTCGGTGCCCGAACCCCCGCGCCGATGGCAGAGGGGTGTGCCTAGAGAGTTTGGCGCCGAGAAGGTCTTCTGGGAAGGTTTCTCCGAACGGGGCTCTGTTCTAAGGTTCACAGGGATTCTGGATCTGAATCAAGGGAAAACTTAAGAGACAGGGAGGTTAGTTTGAAGGGTTTTTAGCAGGTTGATGCCAAGAGGATATGGGTTTGAAGAGATCGTGGAAAAAAACTATGATCCTCGGGCATCTGGAGCCCCCGGGGTTGCAGTTCCATCATAAGAGCTCACTGATTCATCTAAGGCTGTTTGCTGCGAGAGATCACGAGATGGACTGTCTCGGATTCTCACAGCAAGATCAGAAGCCTAAAAGAAGGATTAAGGGTCACATGGCTGTGAGATATGTGTGCAGTCTAGCCCAATAATCCACGTACTAGGATTGGGACTCTGTGGTGACCTCTTGAGGAACAGAGAGAAAGTAAGAGGAAAACACATTCGAGGACCATCTGAACGGGCGACGGACACTCCTAATCACATACTCATCAACCTACCAATGCTATCGAAAAGTTAACATCGGTAATCACCCAGAGAGGAGAGAGAGAAGAATTTTGGGGTCTCTTTATAATCCAAATAACATCACCATATACATTTACAGAAGAGCAAACCGAGCAATAGAAGATAAAAGCTACAGATATTCAATTGACCTGAAGAAACCCACCCACAGTTGGGGATCGTAGCCCCTCCCTCAGAACTCGAAACACGCACGGGGTCGCTCAGACCCTACGGCTCACGAGCACGCTAACCGAGATAGCACGGTCCTCCCGACACCCTCAAAACACAGACACGGAACCCTCGGAGTGTCTGGGGCATTCACAAGACTGCAAGTCGACCACTGGGTCACAACCGGGTCGACCAGGGTCCCACACGACACTCAACGGTCACGGATCAACCCACTAAGGCAAACCGTTAACGCACGAGGGACCCTTATCGCACGCGCGCCAACACAGAGTGGCACAAGTCGAGAACACCAACACCTGAGACTCGAATCGGCCAAAATGGAAATGTCAGCTCAACCAGTCCCTTGAACGGTCCACATTGGGCCGCTCAGAGATGTGCAGCTAGACAGGGGCCACACCAAGAGATGGGCGGCCACGCACGGACTGCACAACCCCCGAATCAAACGGAAAGACATGCGGCTATCACCAGACAACACAAATGACGAACGGCTAACACTTAGCCGCACGGCGAGATGAACGGTCCAGCTCAACCGTTCATCACCCCAACGGTGAAACACAAGAACGGCTGGTCCCTAGCCACACCTTGGGAAGGGTGGCTAGAGCCTTGCCGCACAAGACGTGTGCGGACCCACCGGGCCGCACGTCCTCCAACGGCATCAAGAGATGTGCGACCAACCCCTGACCACACAACGGGACATGCGGCTAGCCCATAGCCGCACACCTCAGTGCACATAGAAATCGATCGAAACCGGAGGGGATGGACGACTGGACCTTGGCCGCACCTAGGTTATGCGGTCGCACGATAGACCGCATAACCCCCACTGCGCGCCAAGCTGAGCACAGTGCGCCAAGCCGATGAACGGTCAGGACAGGGCCACCCATGGGGATGGACAGGCCCTGGTTCGACCACCCAACCGTCACGGCGAGCAACCCGTGGGGTTGGCCCAACGGAGGCCTTCCCACGCCCCGTTCGTACCGAAACGAAGGGGATACAACGGCAAACACCCTAGCAAGCATCTAGACTCCGACCGGGGTCAAAACGACGCACGAATCGCAAGAAACGGACGATTCTAATGAAATCACCCAAAAGGATCACCAGACTTCCCGGGCTCCCCACGGTCAAACGGGACCGCCAATCGATACGAAACTAGTATCAATGGAACGGACGTTCCCAGGAGTCCATTGACTCCCACCGATCGCAAAATCGTCACCATTTTTTGGCGAAGCCTACGAACCCCGAAAACTACAATGAGCCAAAACTCGCTCGTTCTTGCACCGTAAATTATGAAACCACGGAAAAATGAAGTGCACACGTCAGGGATCCGTCCCCCTACCTCCACCGAAGATCTCGCACGCCGAAGCGACTAAACCACGCCGAAATCGCCAAAACCAGCATCTCTCCATCCCACCTGAAGGGCAATCCTCCACTCCACGATGTCTCGAGGTAGCTCCTCAGCGTCGCGGCGTCATAGCTCTGCCTCGCTCGGACATCGCGCTCCTCCTCGGCCCGGGCTACGCAGCTCAGCACATTTCGGATCTCCACTACCTGCCAAGAGCGAGCCATTTCATGAAGTCAGTAGAAAGGGGGGAAGTGGGTAATTGAAATTCAAAGCAATCAAGTACTCACCCGAGTCGCGAGCTCATACTCAGCCTCCTCGGCATGAGCCACCATGCCGGTGAGCTACCCCTGGAGGGAGGCGACCTCCGTAGGTGGAGCCTGAGAGCTGGAAGAGGCTCCACCGGTCACCCCCACTACTATGCTATGCTGGACACGCTGAAATTAAGGTACAATGACGGTTAGTGACTAAGCATTAGGAATCTAGGTTCCAAAAAAAATGCATTGCATAAATTTACCAAGGTGTCCAACGCCTGCCGAGTGGCGGCCAGCTACTGTCGGGCATCTGCCAGCTGGGCCCGTAGGTCCATGATGATGGCATCACGGGCATCCTACATTCGTAAGCATGTAGGTTAGTGTCACATGCATGGGCACACATTTATAAAAATAATAATGCTCATTTCATACTTACCCCCAGTGGTCTCCCAAGCTGGAGACGAGCCGCATGGGTCTCCCAGTAACGTCGCAGGAAGTCTATGTTGTCCTGCACGTGAGACCCCACGGGGACACCGCCCTATTGCCAGTCATGTAACTATGCAGGGATGCACTCGTGCCATCTGATGCACTTCACCTTTCCCTGGGTCTTCCGCCCAATGCGGCTCTGCGTGTCCACCTCCACCCACTCCTGGGTGAACCCAAGGGTCCTCATCACCAGCCTGAGCCGAAGCGGCTCGATCTCATTCAGGCAGTAGACCCAAAGGTCCCACCCGAAATGAGCTCAACCCGCCTCAACCCAAGGCTAGTCGGCACCGGCCATGCCCAAGTGGGGCCTCTACACCGCCTACATTGCCATACATGCATCATGTCAATTCGTGAATAAAATTAATATACAAAAAAACATATACATAAAAAAAGAGTCATACCATGGCCTCGGGGTACTCCATCAGCTCGCGTCGTAACGACGTTAGCTGGTAAGAATGTAGGGCCGGGTTCACGATCGGCCTCCACCATCGAGCCAGCGGTATGGTTGTCAGATGCCACTATCTGGCCCTCCCCATCGGCATGTAATAATAGCTCCACACTTGCATCCATTGCATGTCATTAGTATAATCAATTGCATAAACATCAAATAGGACTAGCTGCACATAAAGAAATAAACAAATACCTGGAGAAATGGTGCGAAGTCACTAACTATAGTCTCCCGACCTGTCCCCTGAGACAGGTCAGCCAGCAAGTGTGCGAGCAGGGCTGCCACCCATGTGTACTGCCCTACTCGGTCCAAATCCATTAGGATCTCTAGGAAGCGATAGTGGATGTCATCTCCCTTCGTGCCTAGGAGGAGCCACCCCAGCAAGAAAAATAGGAACCACCGAAGGTCGTGGTCCGCATGCCCCTAGTCAGATGCATCCTGGCAGAATGCACCACGCACGGCTCCCTCCATCCATTCCATGAACTCAAATGTAGCCTCCCGGATGCACTATCGAGCGTCGACCAACCCTAGTGCCTCCATGACAGTCGTCCAAGTGACTGCCCTGCTCCCTCTGTCTGCCGCACTGGTCTCCAACCCCAGTAGCTCCTGGGCACTCTCTCGGTAGTCGGGGTAGGTGACGCCGCTAACCGCCTCCCCGTCCACTCTCAGTCCGGTGATCCAGACTACGTCCTCCAATGTGATATCCCGGACCCTTTCGGATCCTTGTTTTTGGGTCTCAGACCTGCTTACTCAGAGCGTCTGGCTCCGTCGCGTTTGGAATGTCATTTCGTACATCTTTCGTGTTCGGATCGGCGCGATCCGGGGTCGTTTCGGAAGCCTGGAGGCGTTCCGTGGCTTTTCCTGCACATTTTTCTGATTTTTGACCTGGTTTTCGACAAATCCTTCGGCACGCCGTTGCGGGCGAACGTAGTCGTTCACCCGGGCGTGAGTGGTACCGTTGTGATCGGTGCATTCTGAGGATCGTGAAAATGTGATTTTTTATTTTTTGATATTTTTTTAAATTTTTAGATTTTCTATAAATATCCCATTTCTTTTCATTTTTCTTATTCTTCTTCTTTCTTCTTCTTCTTCCTCCCACTGTGAGCGCCCTCTCCTCTCCTCCCTTCGATCGGTGATGACCGCGGTGAGCTCCCCCCGACTGTAGATAGCACGGGGCGATGGCACAGCGGCGGCGGGGACGGTGTGGCGATCGAGGTGGCGTGAAGATCGTGGGGTTTTGTGGATGGAACGAGAGTTTTCAAGGCATTCTTCACGATTTCGGCGGAGCGTTCGCGCCATTGAGGTAGGGTGACGTTCCCTAGCTCCTCGCGTTTCATTTTCGTGGTTTCTACCCCGTCGTGAGGCCGAGAGGGGTGTTTTTAAGAGGGTTAGGGTAAAACTATGATTTGGAGAGTGATCGCCCGATCCACTGATTCACCATGTTTTTGGCTGATCCGAGGCCGTAGAATCATGCCTAGGGCTATTGGGGAGCTTTCCCCTTCATTTCTCCCTCTCCCGTGGAGGTATGGGGGCGTGATCGACATTTTTGGGTTTAGTTCGCTGTTTCGTCACTGGGACAATATAGCAGTGATCCCAGTGGCCATTATGATCATAACGCTCCCAGGTGGGTGCGTTATGCTCCTTGAGTGTTGGGTCTGGTCTTCGTGGGTTTAATGGTCCCACGACTGACCGCTATGTCAGACATAATGGCTCGGTATTGGTGAGTTATGGGTTTTCGACTGTTGGTTTTTGACCATTGGGGTCCTGGTCACATAACGCGCCTAGGGAGGTCCGTTATGTACTATGGCGCCCTAGGGAAGGTGTGTTATGCTTAATGCCCTTACCTTCCACTTAACGCACCAGAGATGGTCCGTTAAGGTCTATAACGCCCCTAGAGGAGTGCGTTACAGTCTATTTCACTCCGTGACATAACGCACCATGTCTAGTCTGTTATGTACATAACGCCCCTAGAGGAGTGCGTTATGTTTCCTTTGGTGATTTGAGGCTTGACGCACCTGTGTTGGTCCGTTAAGCACTATAATGCACTTGGGCAGACGCGTTATAGTCTGGTTTCCGCTGGGAGTGACGGACGGCTAGGTTGGACTGTCTATTCTGCCATGCACGACTGTGGTTTAGCTGTGCATCCTTGAGTGGCCAATGACAGACCGTTCATCATCTGAGGCCTAGCCGATGGTTTCTTCTGTGCCGATTCAAGTCCTAGGTGAGCGGACCACTATCCACGTGCTGACCTGTGGTCTGACTGATGCGAGACATCATGTGGGGACTAGGTGTGGGGCGCCGTGGGGGTCCCGGGATATGGCATCTTTGGCTTACGTCACCATGAGTTGGTGTTATACGAGGAGCGATCCTTGTACTCGTCTACTTTCGGAGTCATTTTTTGTGACTTGAGAGTCTACACTTTCAGTAACCCATCCACTAGTCGTAGCTTCCACGGCACGCGTATGTCAGCCCACTAGGAGCACTGGTGTGGCACACCCTAGAGAGACGGTCAGTAAGCTGGTTACCGTAGGGCCCCCGCGTACCGCCGAGTCTGGGCTGGTGGGGGAATTACCAGCTAGAGGACAGACACATGATCTGGAACTGCCAGTGTCTTTGTCTCTGGTTTCGTAGCGGTTGTTCCTTGACTGCTGGGTTCACCTAGCGGTTGAATGATAGTTCGCTTTGCCGAGAGTGTAGTAATTGTCCTTCACTCCAATTTCTGCTTGTCTTGGCTCGATCTCGTGGTTTGCCTGTGACCCATGGGTGTCTATTGACATCCTATGAGGGCAATGACCATGATGGGATGGCCAGGAGTGCTTATGCATGCTGTGTGCATCTTTGTGTGTTTGTGTCATGTTGGGTTTCGGTCAACCCGGTGAGACCAGGGGTTGACAAGCGACCTTGCCTGTTTCTCGGCAGTTCTGTCCAGCTCGAGACAGTGTTCTGGATGCCTCGAGGTATCATCTTACCTCGATTTACGTGTCCAAATGTACTGAGAGTCCTCGATGTTCCCTCAGGTCTTCGCATGTCATTTTCTCCGACAGTGTTGTTTCCTCTATCTTAGGAGTAGACCGATTGGCGGCTTGTTCTGATGTCTGTGACGATCTTGCCTCCTAGTAGTCTGACTCAAGGATCGTTACGCGAGCAGGTCTAGTTGCCTTGTCTTGAGTTGTCGGTAGTGGCTGTGCTGCCATTGGTGCTTCGGAGTACATGCGACAGTGCTCTCTTGCCTGTCTATACTTCCGCACTCGTGTTTTGAGTCTCCGTGTCTTGTGAGCTTCCACTAGTCGTAGTCTTACGGCACGCTTCGGCGTGACGACTCTTGTAGCGGGGAACTTTCCCGATTTACGATTCTTAGGCTAGTTCCGTGGGCCCCTCGTCAACCGTAGCGTCCTTCGGAGGGGGAATACTATCTAGAGGCCTGGGTTAGACGACAACCAGTGTGTGCACACGTGGTCAGGGGATTTGGACTTGTGTCGTCAGACGTGACCCTGACTAGTCGCCCATGCTATGGTACTGTTCTGGTTCTAACAGTGTCTTTGTCTCAGCCTAGTCCTTGCAGTAGGTGACGTGGACAAGACGCTAGTAGGCACAGCATAAGACGTCAGTGGACACAGCTGGCAACTCTTCTGGTTGTGAGGCACTCTAGTCATGTGGCACGTGACTCTTCGCAGTCCTCTTCGTGTTCCTCGCACGTTGTGACCTTTCCAGGTTAGCCTTCTCTTGGCTTTTCTCGAGGTTAGTGTCTGTCGCCAGCATGATGTTTCGGTCATGCATGGGGTAGTGTGCACGACGTTCTAGTCGTGCCGTATGGGTCTGAGACTATTTAGGTTTTTCCTTAGCTTTGTCGGTTATTCTTGCAGGTCTTCGTTTGGAGCCTGGCGTCGTGTCGACAGTTCAGTAAGCTTCTGACTTTTCCTAGTTCAGAGTTCACCCTTCTGTCTTTGTTTGGTGTAGTGTCTGCTTGGAGTAGTTTCAAGATCCAGTGAGGGAATGATCCCACACTTGCGGCAGAGGAAGCGGAAAGAATAAACGAAGAGATAAGAGTTGGCGACCAGTTGGATGGGAGCCAGCCAGAAGAAGCAAAGGAGTTCGACAATGAAGGGATGGAGAGGGAGGCAAAACACACTCTTCCATGGCAGAAGAAAGGAATAGAAGTACCCAGAGCGAGAGTCCAGGCTCGTCTCATGAGGGGCTGAAGTCGTGAAATGGTACTTCCAAGGGAGACCGTACTAGTACTCTAGCTGCTTCTCCTCTGCCTCATCCAACTCGCTGCGGTTCAGAGCCGGCGGCCGCAACAAGGTCCTCGAAGCCCGCCCACTCCCTTGCTCCTCAGCCTCCATATGCTGGTCCGCCATGGAAAGGATAGGAGAGCTGGACGTAGACGATTCTGTTGACTCTGGAGGAAGAGGAAGCTACTGAATCACCACCGCAGTAATCTCTGCCTGCTTCGTGAAGGCTACTGCAATTCTCTGCTCCTCCGAGTTACCCTCGCGGCGCCTGAGAGAACCCCGAAGGCAGAAACAATGGAGAGCACAACCCTAAACCACAGGAGTATAGAATGCAAACAGCGCACAATGCTTATACCCCCAGTGGGAGGCAGCGCGACGTTCTGATCTACAAAAAGAGGGGCCTCCTCGCCTTAATCCGTCAAGATTACCATCATTACAGGCACACTTCCAGGATAGCCGCTTCACGTGGCCCCTGCCAAAGTTGGATCTCCACCTGCTTGAGCCACAAAAGTCCAGCCCAAACGGCTACTAGACCGAGCCTAATTTGGCTCGGGAGTAGGAGGGGGACAAGTGGAGAGGGGGATTTCCACAGCCTTTATACGAGCAGCCAAACAAGGTCCTGCTAGACCAAACAAGACCCGGCTCCCTCAAGTGGCAGCCCTACCAGGTCCACTTGCCCTGTGAAAAGCAAAATAAATTCACTCGGGACCTAGCACTTCCTAAGTGGCCTCTTGGCTTGGAAGCCTGAGCGTCGGTCCAAACGGGAAAGGTCGCCTACCGTTGCCTCATCCCCCCTCACCCGAGCTATGCTCCCCTCGCTCTAGTAAGAGCTAGCGCCCATGCTCAGGCTGACCGACGGATGCTTATCCCCATATCCGTTGAGAGTTCTTTGATAGCAGGGAGTTTACAAGGATAAGGGAGATCAAGAGTCCTTAGGTCATAAAGAGCCCACGTCGAGGATGTAACTCCCTCCTGAAACTCCTTCGCTCGCAGGACTCATGCAGCTGGCGCACTATTTAAACCTGGAAAATCCTCCGTCAAAAGGTATTACCAAACTAAGCCTAAACTCCCAAAGCAAGAACCACTTCACTACTTGGTGGAGAGGAATCTCGCACCCTCACCCCTTCTTACTCCGAGGGTCCTTTTGTTCTCTGGCCAGACAGAAGGTCCAAACCACTTGTAAAAAGGGTCTTTTTGTTCTCTGGTCGGATGGAAGGTCTGAACCACTTGTAAAAAAAATCTTTTTGTTCTTTGGTCAGACGGAAAGTCCGAGCCGAAGATGAAGAGGGTCTTTTTATTCTCTGGCCGGATGGAAGGTTCAAACTAAAGGTGAAATATGGATGTCGACCCGATGGAATGTCAGAGTCAACAAACCCTACTTAGATGGTATGTCTAGGCCAGGGCAGAAATAGATCACTGTTGTCGACTTGACGTCATGTCGAAGCCAACTAACATAGGAGAGACATAGGGTCTAGGCCAGGGCAGAATATAGGATAGGTGTTGACTCGATGTCATGTCGAAGCCAACGAACTGGGCAAAGACGTGAGGCCTAAGCCAAGGGAGGAATATAAGATATAAATGTTGACCCGACGTCGAGTTGGAGCAAACAAACTTGGCAGAGACGTGAGGCCTAAGCCAAGGGAGGAATATAGGATATAAATGTTGACCCGACGTCGAGTTGGAGCAAACAAACTTGGCAGAGGTGTGAGGCCTAAGCCAAGGGAGGAATATAGGATATAAATATTGACCCGACGTCGAGTTGGAGTAAACGAACTTGGTAGAGACGTGAGGCTTAAGCCAAGGGAGGAATATAGGATATAAATGTTGACCCAACGTCGAGTTGGAGCCAATAAACTTGACAGAGGCGTGAGGCTTAAGCCAAGGCAGAATATAGGCTATGGGTGTTGGCCCGACAAAATGTCGAAGTCAACAGGACTTGGTCAAGGCGGAGGCTTGAACCAAGGGCATAATATAGGATAGGTGTTGACTCGACGTCCTGTCAAAGCCAACGAATTCGATAGAGGCATAAGGTCTGAGCCAAGGGCATAATATAGGATAGGTGTTGACTCGACGTCCTGTCAAAGCCAACGGGCCCTGCCCCAATAGAAGGTTTGCAGTGAGGGTAGACTAGAATGCAGGCGTGTGAGAGGCCCAGACCTAAGGATAGACTTCTATGTCAACCAGATGAGATGCCAGGGTCAACCAACCTAGCTCTAACAGAAGGCTAAAAACAAGGGCAGAACGTGTGGACGCAGATGTCGACTCAATGTCATGTCGAAGCCAACCAATCTTGGCAGAGACGTGAGGTTTAGACCAGGGTAGAATACGGAGGTTGACCCAACAGGATGTCAAGCTCAACAATCCTCACTCAGCCAGGAGGTCTGAGGCAGAATAAAGAGGTCTTTTTTTGTTGGTTTATTTACTCAGATTTGTTGGGTTTATTAAATTTGTTGAGTTTAGCAGATTTATTAGTTTTGTTAAATTTGTTGGGTTTATTTGGTTTATTGGGTTAAGTTTGTTGGGGTCGTCCTGTTACTATTAAAACTCGGAGACGAACGTGAAGCAGAAGAAGAGGACAAAGTGTTGTCCGTGAATATGTGTGATATATTTGGTGGTGCATCAATAATATTTGACTCCTTATACAAATCTGAATACTCCACAAAGTGACATGGAGTAGCTCAACTTCCCATGGAAGCTAGAAACAAAAAAATAAGCATGAGAGAGAGAAGAACACAGAGCTCGTTGGAAGAACAGAGAGAGAGAGAGACAGACGGAGACAGAAGAACACAGAGCTTATTGGAAGAACAGAGAGAGAGAGAGAGACAGAAGAACGCAGAGCTCATTGGAGCTTCTCTGTGACTTCGGAGGAAACATGTAGCTCAGTTGTGGAGGGGGTTGGGGCCCCGAGGCACCTCATGCTCACCTACCCGGGTCCCTCCCACCATCTCTTTGCTCGTAATTCTCCTGCCATGGTTGAGAGCTGGTCCTTCCCCAAGCACGACCAACAGGATGAGGAGGAGGAGGAGGAGGATGCGGAGGAGGGTCGCCGCCGCCGACCGTTGGAATCTTCGGCTGTACTTCATGGTGATGATCAGAGAGGAGAGAAGAGGTCGTGGAGGCGCACAGATGGTCAAGAAGTGTAGAAACGAGAAGAGGTCGTGAAGGCGCGCAGATGGTTGTAAAAACAGTCTTTCTCTCATCTGTTCCATATATATAGATCTATGTGAAGTAGAGGGTTACAACGATCGGAATCGGAGCTCTGCAGGTAGCAGAGTCCTAATAGGAAGTATAGGAGTTTCAGTGTCCTACTGGAAGAAGAAGAACAATCCACCTTGTCCGGAGATCAGAGTCCTAATGGAAGGAGGACTCGGCAGAGTACGCTCCTGCGGCCTAACAACCGTCAGCATTCCGTCAGCATTGGGCTTTTGCATATCTGCGGCCCAACAACCGTCAGCATTGGGCTTTTGCATATCTGAATACTGAATGTGACCATCCGAGGAAGTTGGGTGAGGAAGACTCCGCCGAGGACAGAAAGCTTCATTCGTCTTTACATCTGCGTTTCTTTGCCTGGGGCGATTTATTAATTAATGATTACATGCATTTTTGTTAGTGGTTAGCTTGCGGGGAAAGCGACAAGGAGGCTTCTTGGCCATTGAACTGTCGACAGAGGAACCCATTGTTAGCTCCCGGGGCATTCAATTCCAATGCCGATTCGATAACCAGAGGATCCGTTAAGAAGAGGTGTTCTCTCTCTCTCTCTCTCTCGCGCACGCGCGTGCTAGCTCGCTCGCTCTCTAAACAGATTTATGATAAATAAGTTTGAGATCCCTATGAGAAGAATCACCCTTTAAATTCAATTTATCTGTGTTTTGTTTATCTCTACAAGTGTAATTTAAGATTAAATTGAAGTTGGGAGAGAGGGTGCTGGGGCGTGAGAGGGAGTGGGGAGTGTGTTGCCGTGGGTGTGGAGAGGAAGAGAGAAGGGGATGAAACCCTAGCCACCAGCATCCCACACCCCAGCCCTCTCTCCCTCTGCAACCCAGGTTCGCCCTCCCCTGCTCCGTGCATCCACAGCATTCCCGGAGTCACCCGTCGCTCCTACGACCTCCCGTGGACCAAGAAGACCTCTCTGCTGCTCTCTGCAACCAGCCTGCAGTAGAGGTCACGTTTGCAGAGACTACCCTGGCATCCCTAGTGTGAACCAGCCAAAGCTCCCTTCTGTGGAGTCGTTCTTCGTCGAGCTAGCTTCGTTCCAGAAGTGGTCCCACTGCGATCTGACCTCAGCACTCTTCGCGTCGTCCATTCTCGTGTAACTGCGCCAGACTCAGGTCTGAACCTGAGTACCATTTGGTAGCAGCTCCACTGCCCACCCTCGTGCGAATCAGTTAGAGCTCTCTTCATGAGAGTTCTTCCTCTCCAAAGCACCGACGCACCAGTGGTGGTCCCGCCTACTTTTGACAACGTCTCCATCCAGGGTGTCCATTCTCCCTCCATCGCGCCAGATCCAGAGTCCTCTGTTCGCCCAGGACAAGCTATTGTAAAGTCAGCCCCAACATCCCCTCCTCCTATCTGTTTCAGGTCATGCTATCTTCAGTAAAGTTGCGACTTTCGATGATATGAAACCAACGCACGTGGTTTTGTCTCGATCCAACGTCGACACTGGAAGTTCCACCATGACCATCGATGTCCTATCCTATTGTATGCCCAGAAATATGATATCGGCCATTCCTGTGACCACGTCCAGCCAGGTGATCAGACAATCGCCATCTTATGAGGGTTCGTAGATCTCCATGTCAGCAACATCCACGACTTGGTCCTGTCGCGTTTGGAGTTCTGCAGCGCCTGTCCCGGCTGACACACCACAACTGCACCAATCAGTCCTGCGTGGTAGAACTGCACAGGCCTGCCGCAACGGCCGCCATCCCCATCCAGCGACATCAGCCTGGCACCAGACCTTCAGGCGTCCTTCAGCATCCCTCGGGCTCCATCCAGGCGTTGGCTGCATCTCCAGTGGACGCCCGAGCTCGGCGTACGGTCGATAGTTGTTTTCCCCTCCCCACGATCCCCCCTCCTGCGCGAGGGTAGTGTATGTAATTAGTTTCACCCTCCTTGCGTGGAGAGTAGTCAATGTATTAGCAGGGATCGTCGCCAAGCTTCCTCGACGCAGCGTGTCCGTCGGGTGCGCACGCTCCCCGGCGTCCTTCAGACGGGCTAGGTACGTGCGGCTGCCTCTCCTCTTTGCTTGTCTAGTATTAGTTCCGACCGCAGCGCCGAGTGAGGAGTGCCCGGTCCACAATTCCATTTCATGTTGTTTAGTCTCTTTTGTTTGTTTTTGTTCTTTTTAGGTTATTTTTTTTGTTAATGGTTGTTTAATCTTTATTTATGATGATTCTTTTTCTTTCTTTGTTAATTAATTTTCAGTGGGGTCCATTTGACTTTTTGCTATTTAGGTACTATTTCCGGCGCCCGTCTCAAGAGTGAGCAGTGAAATATTTCTTGTAAATAACGAGTCGTCCCATGTGCTGTGGAGCTTTGCATCTCTGTTATTCTAATCTGAACTAGCTTTGAATTTTGTTGTGTACGTCTGTGGATCCAGAATATGCAGCAGAATAACCTCATTCTCTTTAGTGGATTCAAATGTTGTTTGATGCGTTATCTGAACTTTTGCCATTGCATCAAGGGCATTTGGAATTGGGAGCTGAAAGAATGGTGTAGCTTTGTTGTTTTAGTAACCAAGTTGGTTTGAAAGTGAGAAATCTAATATCTTTCCCCTTGGAATCCCACCAAATAGTTGGATCTAAAACACACTGGTCTCCGCATGCTTAAAAATGGGATCAGAACATGGATGGTGTTATTTCAAATTCGGACAAAATATGATCTCCATATGGTGACACCAATCGGTCCCGAAAGAAAGCGTTTGGAATCCTTCAGACCGCAAACGGAGGACAACGACAACAGTAGCAGCCACCTGCTGCCCGCTTCCATTGCTGCAGTGCAAGATTGGAAGGCCACAAGGAGGGCAACTGTAGCTGTTTTAAGTCTTCGCCATGAGGAAAGCAACAGAGATGTCAGCCTCAGCAAACGGCCATGGGCCCTAAGAAGGATTAAGGGTAAGGCCCATAAAGAACCAAAGAAATAACAAAGCTGTCATGGTGATGTTTGGATGGAAATATGATTCATTATGAGATATCATCTTTGTTAAACCTGAGTCAAGAGGGCGCCTGGGGAAAAAGAATTACGGGTATCCCTAAGGAGGAAGGTTAATGGGGCTGTGACAATTAACAAGAGGCATGTTTCTTTCTTGTGATCTTTCGGTTTTTTGTGGACAAAAGAATGAATAGAAATGTTGGACCACTGCCCCCTTATGCAACGCTTCTCTCTATAATCTTCACCCTGCTACGTACGTGGACCCCGTAAACGCTCAACGCACTTCTTCCTCCATTTGTTCCACCGCTTCTTCTTCTTCTTTTAGTTACTCTCTTGGTCCATTCATCTGCATGTCCCGTTCATCCTGTAACATCTTCCTCTTCTTCCGGTGGTCTTGCCCGCGTGGCAACAATTATACTTCGTGCCCGGTCCTTTAGGGCCACTTTGATACCACTTTGATCACAGTTTAGGATAAATAGTTTGAGGTCAGTCCGGATGAGTTATTTCTTAACTTTTATCTTTTTTCAGTTGATAATTTATTCTGGGAAAAATTTATGGTAGATAAATATATGTCAGATGATAGACTGAATGTGTTCCTGAATTCATTGATAGACACATCTCAGCAAGCAGCAGAATTAATAGAGAGATTTCGACACACTCAAGCTGAATCTCATGTGAAGATTGCCCAGAATCTCCTTCAATGTGTTGATATCAGGATTGAGGTGGAGAAATTGGCTCTTCAGGCCACATTATTTAGACAAGAACAGAGTGCATTTGCTCAGAGGATCAATGTTGTGTCCGGAGAAGTCCATGGAAGCATGATCCAAGTTGGAAACACATATGAAAAGGTTGATCATGTTCAATACCTTGTAGAGAAACTGGCTGAAGGATTTAAGTAAGTTGTCAATGCTCAGGCAGCCATCTCATCCACACAGTAGCCCTCTCAAGACTACAATATGATGCAAGAGTCTTTTGATAAGCTATTATCTCACCTCAAGCAGCTCCAGGAAGAAATTCAGCACAATGATCAGAGGATGCTGACCAAATTTGCTGAGCTGAACATTCGAGTGGAACAAATCCCTGGTTCTTTTCCTAGTGCCATTCCTCTCAGAGGCAGCTCAAGTAGTACTCCTTCCACTGTTTGAGGAAGCTCAAGCTCCAAAGGTAGCAGACCTAGCAGATCTCGTTACTCAGGATGATTACTAATTCCATATCAAGGATTTCCTTCTTTTTGCTAATGACAAAGGGGGAGAAATTGTATTGAGTCATGTGCTTAATTGGTTGAGAGTCTGTTACATAAAGGGGGAGATGTTGATGTTCTGGTTGGCTGTGATGTTGATGTTCTGGTTGGCTGTCATGCTGGCTTGTGTATGAACTGAAGAACTCTCACTCTCTTTGTGATGTGATCATACGTTAGTCTATTTTGTTCTGAACACAGAACTATCAGTACTGCATTGCATATGGTTTGTTGAATTGAATGAATATGCCTGGAGTGAATAGATTGTTAATTTCATTTTAAGAAAAACACATAACTCATAATTGTCATCATAGTTGTCATCATCAAAAAGGGAGAGATTATTGGACCCTGATTTTGATGCTGACAACCTATGAGTCAGGTTGAAATCAAAATGCATAACAAGTGTCCTCTGCTGCTTCACGTTGCATTTTGCTTCTTGCTAGCACACTCATTCTGATGTTAGTCTGTGCATACTTAGCGTAATTCGCTCAGTACAGTCTGTGCACATTACTGAAACCTCTATATTGAGTCGGTGCAAGTGTCCATGAGGTTGCACAAAGTTCGTGCATATTTTGACCTTGCTTGAAAACATAGTCCGTGCAAGTTTTGGTGGAGCGTTTCTCAAGCCCGTGCATATCTTCTAAGGCATGAATCAAGTCCGTGCTTGTGTGAAGTCCTTGCAGGTTTTGCTTTTGCAAAGTGACTTTGGATTTGATCCAAGAGTCAATTACAGAGACAGGAGATTGCTAGCTCTCTTCTCCTCCGATACTCTGCTTTTCTTCAACGTAGACTGATTCTTCAAGCTTCACAACTCAGAAATTGGCTTCCTCTCCGAGCTTCAAAAATTCTTCTCACTCTCTCTTTCTTTTCTTCTAACTCTTCCTTCTTGAATCTACAGGCTCTCGCTCTCGTGATTCTACTCAAGAGGAAGGGGAGTTCTGCTCTGGTGTTCTTCTGTAGATCTGCTTAGTATGTGTCTCTTCTTTCGATCTGCTCTCCCCTTTATAAAAGACCCAGACGATGGGCGTGTGTACACCATAATTTTTCCCGCCCAATCTTCCACGTGTAATGATTACCTTGCCTTAGTCTTCCACGTGGCAGGATTTCTTGTTCCGAGCCTTGCAATGGATCACGTGCCCAATCATCATGAATGGATCTGGGACCACGTGACTTCCTTAAAACTCACGAGCGTCTTGACCTGGTTCTTTTTATCTTTTTCTCAATAAAGTCCCTGTAAAGAAAAAGAAACATTTTGTCAAACACATTGTCAGCATAGATAGGTGTCGTTTAAACACGTATGCACATACTATATCATGCAGCTAGCACAGACTTAAGTATGAAATGCATGGAGTTCTGTATGCATGAAACACAACATGCACAGACCCTTTGCATGCATTCAGTAAACCATGCACCAACTTTCTATATAAGGAAAGAAGAATGTGCACTGACCTTGTATAGATACAAAGCGGTAGTGCACAGACCTTGCACCGACCCTTATGAATGCTTAGGATAGATGTACACGGACTTGCAACCTTATATGCACTGACCTCTATGCCTAAGAGGGAATATGCACAGACCATGAGATGCAAGATATGAGGACTTGCACCGACCTAAAGTACGCATACTACACTGACCATGCATGCTGTTCCACAGGAACTTGTACCTTTGTTGAACCTTTAACTCCTAACTTTGCCTTGACCTTATTCTGCTAGAGATAAAGCATGCACCGACTATGCATGCAGTTCCACAGAAACTTTCACCGACTTTTCATGCAGGGAATGAAGCAATGCACAAACTATTCGTGCAGTTCCACAAGAACTTGTACCGACTTTGCTATGCCAAAAGGCTAAAGCATGCACTGACCTATTGAGATGCTAAATAGTAATATGCAATGACTTTGTATACGTAAACCAGGGCATGCACCATCCTTGAGCTTTTGACACTTAAACCTGCACCGACCTTACTAAGTGTAAGACGCTGCTGGCAAAGACCTAACTCTAGGTGGAGTGCAGCCAACCTCGACCGTGTGCAGACTTGCTAATGCTAGCACCGACCTTATGAGCATATGCATAGACCGTAGTTACCTTTATTTTTGGCCCAGCTTGGTAGGCGCCAACTGATCTGGCATGAACTTCTTTCATGACCATCCATACTTCCTCCATAGATATACATCGAAGGAGCATCTTTCTTCTGGCATCTGCCACAGTTCAGAACAAGGTTCCGTTTCTAACTTCATAAGAGTCTTTTGTTCTGATCAATTTGATCCTTTCTTCCCTCTGCTCGGGCAGTTCTTGGTGTTTAAACCACTTCACCAGGGGTTCTCTCTAGTCAGGAGAGTTAGCTGCTTATGCTATTGTAGCTTCATATTCTTCTTCGTCGCCTATCTCCTCTATCATGCTAGGCACTTTGTGCCTATTTATGACTATTATTTTGAGAGATTCCCCTGGCGGGGCTGCAAGTGAGCTTGTTAATTTCACCAGTGCATCTGCCTGGGCATTTTGGCTTCGGCTGACATGGCCTATTTCAATGATGTAGAACCGCCCCATGAGCTTCTTTGCCTTGGCACAATAAGGGAGTAGTCTAAGCTTTCGAACATCGAATTCTCCCTATATCTGCTTGACGATCAACATTGAATCGTTGAACACTTGTAACATCTGAATCTCCATATGTAGAGCAATTTAAAGACCAACAGTCAAGGCTTTGTATTCTGCTTCATTTTTTTGTGCATGGTTTGTTAATCGAGCATCATGTATGCAACCCTTCTCCTTCTGGGGATTTGAGGACGATGCCTACTCCGACCCTTATCCTCGTATGCGACTGTTGGGATGTTTCAGTTCTGGATCCTCCATCAAAGTATAACTACCATATGGCTTGACAGACTTGGTCGACTTCTAGTATTTCATCTTCCAGAAGCTTCGTGATTAGAGGGGAATTCTCAGGCATTGGATGTGCTATAAAGAAATCTGCTATTGCCTGGCCTTTGATGGCCTTTTGCGACACATATGCGATATCGAACTCCATTAGAATGACAGCCCATTTTCCCAGTCGCCCTTTCAGTGCTGGTTGGGACAAGTGATATTTCACCGGATCGGCCCTTGATATCAGCTGTACTTCATGCGAGAGCATGTAATGTCTCATCTTCTTGACTGCAAAGACCAATGCAAGATAAACTTTCTCGATCAAGGTGTATTTTGCTTCCACCCCAACCAGTCTTCGACTAAGATAACAAAGCGCCTACTCCTTTCCCTTATCATTGTTTTGGGCCGGCATTGCCCCCAATGAATATTCAGTGGTGGCTATGTAGAGAATCAATGGCCACCCTTTGATCGGTGCCCTCCACACTAGTGGGGTCTTCAAAAATTCCTTCTGCTAGTCAAAGGCCTTTTGGCATTCTTGATTCCAGCCAAATGGTGTATCCTTCATCTTCGCTTATAGAATGGTTGGCATCATCCTGACAAGTTGGAGATGAATCTACGGATATAGGCTAATCGGCCCTGTAGTGACTACAGTTCCGTTAAGTTCTTTGAAGGCGGCAGCTCCTGAATGGCCTTTATCTTGGATGGGTCTATTTCAATACCCCTATATCGAATGATGAAGCCCAAAAATTTCCCATTTGAGACACCGAAGGCGCACTTCAATAGGTTTATCTTTAGCTCGTATTGTCAGAGCCTTTGGAATATAACCCTAAGGTCACTGAGGTGATCTTCTTTCTTTCTGGTCTTGACAACCAAGTTGTCGATGTAGCATTCGACCATGTCATAGAGCAGGTCATCAAATATCTTAGTCATCGCCTTTTGATAAGTGGCGGCGACATTCTTGAGGCCGAAAGGTATCCTTTTATAGTGGAATATCCCCTTGGGTGATCAGAAAGCCGTATGAATTCTATCATGCTCAGCTATCCATATCTGTTTGTATCCGGATGAGCCGTCCATGAAGGATAGAGATTTGTGGCCAGTAGTAGCATCAATCATGACTTCAGTGATGGGCACTAGAAAGTCATCCTTCGGGCATGCTTTATTCAGGTCCCAGAGGTCGACGCATATCCAGATCTGGCCATTCTTCTTCTTGACGGGCACAATAATGGATAGCCAAATGGTGTATTGGTTTTCTACTATGAAGTCAATGTCCATGAGCTTGTAGACCTCCTTGCAAACCTGACTTATCAGTTCAGGCCTCATCCGTTGGGGTGACTGCTTCACTGGTTCAGCCTCGGGGTTAATGGCCAATATATGTTGAGCAATCACCGGGCTGAGTCCTGGCATCTCCTTGTAGTTCCAAGCAAAATAGTGTCGGAACTCTTGAAGGAGCTATACATATTACTTTCTTTCTTCTGGGGGGAGAAGGGTGCTGAGGAAGGTTGGCCTGGGCTCATCTTCCGTGACAAGGTTTACTTCGATCAGCTCATCAATAGTAGCCTGGCCACCATCTTCTATCTCCGGGGGAGCCAGTTTCAAATAAATGAAGGCTTCATCATCTTCTTCAGCCTCGAGGGCATCATAAATGTCTTCTTGTATCTCCCTACTCAGCGGTAGGGCTTCATCAACTTCTTTCCCTAGCTCGGGGATTGGTGTCGATGCCGGCAACATGACTTCCGAGGGACTTGAAGATTGGTCCACCGGTGAACCACCCTCAGGGGTAGTAGGGAGCTTTTCAACTTTTCGCTTGCGTGGAGCATCATTGGAGTTCATGGCGACCTCGTTGCTAATGGATTCCCAGCATCAACACAGGGCATCGACTTTCGGCTCATCCTATATCATTGTATAGGGCATCGAGGTATCTCCTGGCACAGAGGGCTGCAAGACTTCTTCATGGTCTTCTTGATACTTATCGTAGACGGCTTCTACGAGGCCCTTACCCATGCAGGTAAAAAGGGAAATCACATTTGCTTTATAGCATCTTCCATTGGTCGAACTGGCGACCCTCGTGGTTGGGGTCACGATGCCAGCCGCCTCCCCCTTTATCATTTGTCGCCCAAACAGCTGCTTCTTGGTTCGAGGCTTGTTCTACTTGGCCTATGATGCCTCTTCGGTGGTCTAGTAGTGGCCCAAGACCATGTGGACTCCCTTTTTGTAAGTGCCTACATCATGTAGGCACGGTGGGTTCACTTCATATTTTCCCATCTTCAGTTCGCCCCTCTTGATCAGGCCTTGAGCAATATTTTTGAATACATAACAATTTTCGATGGGATGTCCCAGCACCCGGTGATAGGGACAGAACCGAGGGTCATCACTTCATCTGGCATCCTCTGGCCTTTTGTGCTCTGGCAAGGTAATCTTGCCATAACTACAAGCCCATTCAAAATCCTCCGAGCCTTGTCTCTGAGGAAGGAGTAAGGCCTCCTCATTTTCTCTAGCAATGTGGCCAGTTGATTGGTTGAAGGATTTGCTGCTTCCTTCGTCTTTTCCTTCGAATGCTTAGAAGCGCTGAAGTTGACATCTTCAGGTTTGTTTTCTTGTTCTACCAGGGTGGTGGTGGAGTAGTATTTTGCCAGGAAGGCCTCAATATCAGCTGTTATCATGCTGAATTGATCAAGGGACTGGACGTCGATGCTGACCGTCCACTACTAAATTTCTTTCTTTAGACTTTGTCCATAAACCCAGGTGGCAACCTTGTGGCTTAATGGGGGCTTGCACCTTGCATAAAGGCTTCTCCACCTCTTGCTGTAGTCCAGGACGGGCTCATCGCCTTCTTGCCTGTGGTTGTATAGTTCAGCCCTGGTCACGGGGAAGTGTGTTGAGTCCCGGAATGTGGCAATCAAGAGGGGAGGGGTGAATTGATGGCCAATTAAAACTATATAACCACAAGTACGGACACTTGGGAACTACACTTTGGACATACCGACCCAGACAGACAAGACACGTACGTAGGAATGTAGACTCGACCACGACCATAAACCTAGACTTGACCCATATATGGTACGCGGTGAAGAAACCAACCCGAAGACCTTCTCACGCAAGGAGGCTACCTTCCAAATAGGCTTAACCTAGATGTCCAATAATGACCTTTGATATATCGTGTATTGGGGATGCAATGCAATGTTAAAACACATTTTTTTTTTGAAAATAAGGATGATCCTAGACTCAACTTAGGCCATGCAAGACTTAGGAAACGACTACTCTAGACTCAACCTGCTCTGATACCAATTTGATGCGGGATGAAATACAGACTCGACGCCAATTTGAGATGCAACCTGAGGCTCTAGCAAGCTCGAGTTTGTCCCTAACGAGGGAAGTGTTCAGACCTGCACAGTTGAGAGGCCGACAGTGAGTCAAGGGTGGTCGGCTTACTCTCGTGCCCGGATCGGGTTACGGGATGGGTCTCACTCTCTCTCTCGCAATGATGATTGAGTTGGTTAATGAGCTAGGATCCTCACATGCTCTCTAGCAGTGGCAGTAAGAACTATACTAGGAAAGCAAGTAACTACGACTACAAGGGATTGGCGAGTTTACCTCTACGCTCCGGGCGTGGGGAAGACGATCTCGGCCAAGACAGTAACTCCCGGTACAACATTGAAAATTAATTAAAGCAGTAAAAATGATGGCCTACTCCATGCAAGGAGGTAATAGGCTACACACGACTCCGGGAGCACCGAACTTGGGTTGGTGGGTAGCACTTTGGACCACTCCGGTGATGGCGAGCGTAGGCAACCGTGGGGCCCACGTCCTGGTTGGCGGTCCGAGTGGGCCCAGAGTGGTACCACAGCAACGGTGGTTCCTAGAGGGACGATCCCGGTGAAGGCAAGGTGCTGGTTCGCCTTGTGGACGGCGAGTCGGCCGGCCTGGGGGTGATCGGGATTTCCATCCACGAGTTGTAACTTCTGTTCTACTACGCGCGACCCGGCGAGAATGGCTGCTGTGGTCAGTTCCAACATCGGATCGATGCATGGCTGGTACTGTTGGAAAGCTCACTCAGAGAGCTTAAACCCCAGGATGGAGAAGGAATTTTAAATCTTCTGTGCTGGCCGTGACTGAATTTAGAAGCTATTGGTTCATAGGTGAGGGATAGATAGGGCAGAAAGAGGAGTTTCCTAAGAATATGGGTAAACTGTGGGGTTTATGATAGATCTGGGTGATGAGGTCTTCATGAAAGTTGTAGAGCTAGTGGTCAGAAAAATAGGGATATTTTTTATGTGAACGTTTATGGAGGTCTTGATTTTTGGTGGATTTTAGAGTGGATGGGGGTCAGGTCTGGAAAACTGAACGATATTGCCAACATGCAGCAACTTTATAACCGGGCGAGATTTATTTGAACCCAGTTCAAGGACTCCCCCATCCACTCTCTTTTTGAGGCCCAAAAGCCCAAATAGAATAGAAAATCTTAGGGGCCTGCCACTGAGGGAGTCCACACAAATGAACAGGTACAAGCCGTTACCTTCCCCTTTCCCAACTAGTCCACTCAAATTTGCTTTCCACAAAATCCTCGCAATACCCAATTCCCCCCTCCGCAAAATCCCCAACCCATTTTCTCCACTCCATAGAACACACAACCTACCTTCCCCACTCCACAAAATGCCTTCGCCGCTCTGCAACATCCATAACAACCCCTGCAATACCACAACGTCCCTCCACCCAACGACTATACCTATAAATGCCCGGCCCCAAAAAGAGCACAATATCCTTCTCTACCTGAATCTCTCACGGACATATTCTCGGCCCTTATGTCCATCAGCGCAATCCAACTCCCTCCAGAACGGCCTAATTGGAACTCGACCGTCGATCGGTCAAAATACTACATGTTCCATAGGCAACCTGGGTAGACTATCAAAGGATGCTTCTAGTTTCGAGATCTGGTGTATGACTTACATGAAGGGCACCGTATCGATTAGGCCGAGATGTATAAGGCCATCATTGAAATAAAAGAGGAAAAAAGGCAAGCGTCGAGGTAGCAAGTGCAGTAACAACAAGCACCGCAACCACATCTGCCACCACCACAGCAGTAGCAGCCTGTTCAAGACTTGAGGATCCACCAGAACCCCATGCCAAACCATCCTCCTGCTCTGCAGCCTCAGCCGCCGACACCGGCTCAGGTTAATCTTGTTCAGCCCTTGACTCCCGATGCCAGGTGATCTTATGATGATGACAATTCAGTTCAGTAGCTTATGTCCCTTCATCACAACTACCGCAACCCTTCTTCACCCTCTACTCCCGTCATTCTCCTGCCTAACCATCAAACTTCGCCATTATCCACCAGACCTCTCATCCTCCCATCCGCTTCCCCCATTATTCCACCTACCTTCACTCCATAACCAGCATCTATACCCATCATTACCGCACCTCCATCTAATCCTTCGCTCGTCATCCTCCCTCCACCTACCTTCACTCCATCACCAGTGCCTATACCAAGCATTTTCACGTCTCCATCCAACCCTTTGTTGTGCCCCTTGGGCTTTAACGATGATATGCTATTTTGATGATAGCAACTTCATGAGTCACCATATTTGTTCCTTGAGATTGTTATGCATGATTATCCCTGTGTTTGGTATGCGTGGCATGCTTGGTACACTATCTGACCTGTTGCATTAGGTCTGAGCATGTTCAGTGCATTTAGTTAAAGGCTCGTGCAAATTTGTTGCTGCAAGTCTGTGCACAGTTTCAGAGCCTGCCACGACTCCCTCGCACATCCTCTGGTGGCGTATTCTATATTGATGGAAAGCTCTTCTAAGAAGCTTTCCAAGAATTGTGGTCTCACTATCGTCCGACTTTGGGGCTGCCCAGGAGAGCCGTTCTTCTCCGACTATGTGGGACAGGTCTGGTCAACAACCTGAAGCAACTTCCAGAAGCTCCCACAGTCAAATTTCTGTTCTTCTTGAGGCACCACTTTTCAGAGAGGTTATAAGACAAATATTCTTCCATTAAAAAGAAATGGAACCCCGTTTGGCATCCGGAGCAGTGATTTCTCAATTTTCTCCTTCGGGTGCGCTGTTTTATCCACTCTGGGACTGAACAGATGTCTGGCCATTGTTTGAGCTTCTGCTATCAACTCTGACCTATTCCGGTGTCCCCGAGGGTCTTGTTTCTAAGATGACTCGCCAACGAATCCATCAACTCCAGCCACGCTTGAATCAGAGCTCGGCAGCGGCCGTGGTGACTTAGCCTTCCTACTGTAGCAACTCAGGAGCTACCAGAACTAGGGTTCAGCCACCCTATTCACCACTCTGCCCCGACCAGCGCCGCCAACCAGAAGTCCCCTAAAATTTGGACGTCCTCCTGGGCTGACCAAGGTGGTTTTGCTGCTATTTTTGTTAACAACGGAGTTCGAGAGAGCCCGTGGCGACGCCAACAGCGACTGCTTGTTAAGCTGTCCTGAGAGCTGGCAGAACCGACGAGCTCCCTCCATTCTGTTTCTAGCTTAGTTTTCCCCCACCCCACCTGGCCGGCTAATAGCCTCTCCCTGCACGGAGGTAGTTTTGGTTTTAATATTTAATTTCCCCACCCCTTAATCAACCCCTCTATGAGGGTGTAGTGATTGTACTAGCAGATCGCCATCCGAAGCTACATCGGTGTGGTCTGCGAGTGCATACCTACGCCTCCCCGCTCGCCATCGTCTCCGACCGGAATCGGCATCTTCACGCTGATCAGGTGAGCTTCTGGCGCCCTCTCTTTGCTGGATTATCTTGCTTAATTAGTATTGCTTCTTAACTCTATCGCACAGTGAGAGAGTGCCCGATCTGAATGTCATGTAATTGAGTGCCACCGCGGAGCAAGTTGTGAGAGAGACCCTACAACCCACGCCCTCGACGTGCTAGCCAGCCGTTGGTTTAGGCATCCCAGACCCTTAGGGATTCAATCTCAAGCTAACCAAATCTCGGAACAGCGTGGTCCCACTTCGGACTGATGGGGACATCGCTCACCCTTCATATTTTTCAAGACCCCGATTGCTCGCTAGCATGGCTCCATTATGTCTGTCATATTTTTCTGAGTCGAGTCGTGTAATTTTCATATTTTATTTGAGTCTTATCATTGTAATTTTCTTTTTAGAACAATAAAACGGTAGAACCACAGAGTCTCTACACTACTCCTACCTTCACAAGGGAACTGCGATCTCAAGTCGGAACAGTCGATCTAAGAAAGGTTGCGGTCACTCTGTCGAAAGAACCTACGAAGCCTCTAACGTAAGAGAAGTCCTCACGGACAGAAGCCACTATGAAAACCACACTACTGAAACATCCTATCCTAGCTATCGGAAGAACCCTAACCACGCTGTCAGGAAGCCTCGGCCTCATAGGTGAGAAGTCACGTTAAAGTCACACGGTCGAAACACACTACCCCTACTTCAGAGAACCACGGCTCACGGTCAGGAAATAAACCCATGACTGACTGAAGTACTCACTCACTAGCATCGGCCGGATGCGTCCACTGACGTCTTCACCACACCGACTCTTCTTAGCCTGGCTACCTCTCCTAGAGAGCGAGACAAGGGACTAGGTAGGATGCATCCCAGATGCCTTACACCGACCACTACACTCATGCCTGGCTGCCTCTCCCAGAGAGTGAGGCGAAGTCACAACAACACAATGACTAGTTGGGGTCACGCCCGTCGGCGTGGGTCCACTTCTCCAACCACGTGTGCACATACAGACTATGCGCTGTAAGTCAAGTCCTCTAGTTGGTTTTCCCCCCAACAAGACTCAGGCTGTAAAGACGAGGGACCCTACAGTAGCCAGCCTAAAAATTGCCACATCGGGAACAGCTCTCGACCATGCAGTCAGAACGTGTCGGCACTCAGTGAGTAACACTCTCAGCCCAGCCGGTATGTGCATGACACTCAATAAGCTGAGTCAGTGGAGTACTGCTCAAAAGAAGGTCCAACTCAAACACACCTAAAATCACGAAGTGGCACAGCCCGGTACAGGTAAATCACCTAAGGTCGATAACAAGAACTAGCAAACGCCGGCCTAATAAACTCACGTGGGAATGGACCTTTGCTAACGATAACCCACACAAGGGAGAACACTCCCTACAGTACACAAATCCCACAGGGATGGCCCATGATAACTTATATAGAAATCTCGGATCATAGAGAACCATGCGGACACCTCTTCAGTGGAACCATGTCACATACGGACACTTCAGAGCAAGAAACGGCAAAGCTTGGCACCCTGAGGCAGGAAGGGGCTGGGCGGCCAACCTCCTGGATGCCTAGTGGCTTGGGCGGCCACATCACTAGCTGCCGCCTAGCATAGGGCCATCCAGGGCACTAGGTAGCCATCACCTTGGCCGCCCAGTAGGGTCTAGGCAGCCAGAGTGCTAGCCGCCCAATAGACCAGGGCGGCCAAAGCTTTGGCCTCCCAGGAACAGTGCAGGGCGGCCAACAGTCTGGCCGCTTGTAGGCTGGGACGGGGGGAGACAGCATGGGTAGGCGGCCGAGTCACCCACGGGTTCGGGGTGAGCGTCGGGTGAGTCGGCCGACAAATACGGCCCGTTTGAGTCACGCATCGTGCTTGCTAGTAGGTCCAAGGTTGTGTCACATTAGGAGGAGCCACAAACCCGGGGCAGGGAGCCCGTGTCGGGTGCTGACTTGGCTGGGGCTCGAGATGGGAGACCCGAGTGAAGTGTTGAAGTAATATCTGAAGTCTAGGGCACAAGGCCCGTGTTGGTGGTGGATCGAAGTGAGGCCCAGGAGCTGCCACTTACCAGGGCAGGAGACTATCTGGGACCCCTACGGGGGCCGGTAGTGGAGGCCCTAAGTCTGACACTCAGGCGATCCACTAGAGCTAGAGCCGAGTGTGGTGTGTTGGCCGCACGAGAAGGCAAAGGAACTGGGATAGGCTACGAAACAGCCACAGGGATCATGCCTAGGAAGTAGGGTGATCGGACGACAGGGGTGAAGTCACCGAAGATGATCTGTGCTGCCAAGTAACCCACTCGTGCATGGGTGGCGATGATGATGGGGCCATAAGTCACGGCCGCTATGGTTGCTGGAGTTCTGGCTACTGGGTGGGCAACGATCGGAGACAGTCATTGGGCGTGTTCTGGCTGTCAAAACGTGAGTTGGAAGCTACAGGGATGCGTGCGTGTGTCTCTCCTCTACCTCTCCTGCAAGGATAGAAAAAGAGCACCACAGCTTTAGGGCTAGCATAGGCTTCTTTTCAGATGAAAGAAGAAAGGCGGGAGACGTCCCACCGGACATGCCATCCTTTTATTTCCCCACGCAGGGCGGCTCTCCCATTGGTCCCGACTGTGAGGGGGCGGCAGGGAAAAGGTGTGCGGAGATATCAATGGCTGCGATGAGGGATGGAATAAAGCAATAAAGGAAAACACGGGAGTTTGATGTATCTCGAGTATTCTCCTTCATGGCCATATGCCTCTCACAATGGCACCAGGCACTCGCCTTTTACTGAAGGTCAAGAGGGGTCAAATGGCACGGGGGGGTTTTGGGAGTTGGTAGACGAAGTTGACGGTCTACGAATGAAATGATGACTCACTCGGGATGAATGAGACCAAGGTGGCTGGGAGATAGGGTTGCTGGATAGGGTGCGGGCATGCTAATCGATTTCTCGACAACCACCTATGGAACCAAGGGTTGACTGGGGAAGCATCGCCAGGACGCGGCACATGGGCACGGGATATCAGGTGGCATGTGGAGAGAAGGGGAGGTTTCACGGGTGCGAGTGCACAGGCGATTTTGAGGATTCATGTATGGGACCTCTTTCCCCACCAGCCGCAAGCAACTAGTGTTTGTTTACATCGGATTGAATCCAAACACCTTCGTTCTGTGCTAAAGAAGAGCTTGGATAATTTTGAAGCCAAGGACCCAGTCCACCTACACTCAGCAAGGGGCTCGTTCATTGGAAAGAGATGCATACATTACCATCATACATGGGTGATGAAGAGGGTGACTTTAAGTCTCCTGGCCATCCCAAACCTCTCAAATCCAAAAGGAAGCCTGTGCATGATTGGTTCACTTAGGATGTCCAGAGTCCTCCCAAGTTGATAGAGGTCATTAGTACCTCAAATCCACATTTGGATGTCCTAGACCACCATTGCATATGTAAGTGTTTGTATAGCATTAGGTTTGTCTAGGGTCATGTGTGAGTCTGTTTTTCCTTTATTTGTACAGTTTGTTCAGAGTCTACACATGCATTTGTCGAGCATATTAGGAATTGCATAGTCATCATCAAATGCTAGCAATGTATGATGCAATGAGTTGTTTTATGCTCAAGGCACCATCGTGAGTTCCGAGTGGATGAATATGTCATGATCAGGGTCAAACTTGAACGGTTTCCCTCTGGAACCGTGAAGAAAATTGCAAACTTGTAGTGCCAGTCCCTTTCAAGTGTGAGGCAATTTGGGTCTAATGCGTACGTTGTGAACTTGCCTGAGAAATATGGCATCAGCTCTACCTTCATTGTGGCAGATCTAGTCACCTACAGGGACCCAGCGGTGATTCTTAGTGAGTCTTTGAGCCGTCTCCTCCCTTTGAGAGTGACCCCGCTGTGGGGGATGATTATTTTCTTTATTTAAAAAAGGGAAAGGGCGTTCCAGTCACTAGAGTAACGAATCTATTGTGCGCTCGATCTGACTTGGTCAGTCGATTGTAAAGTTTGGGTCAGGACCAGAAGTCTTCCATACCATAAAGGTCATGGCATTAATTACATCCTCCAAGAAAGAGGAAAACTCTTGATTAATTTCCAATATTGGAAGCCACAAGGGCTATGCGAATGTAAACAAGAATACAAACTAAGCAAAATTAACGAAGCTACGAGAGGGGTTTATTTGTTGATTTAATCATGCGGGGTAGGCATCATTGGTTATATCCGAGCCTCTGTATGGGGCGGAGAACTTAGGTCTGGAGACCACCATCACGCATAGCGAGAACTTTCAGTCGAGCGTAACCTGACCTTCCGCTAGATGCCATTTGATATACCAAGGGCTTGGTTAGGAAAGCATGCATTAACGGGTAGTACATGCATTATTTAACTGCATCCGATCCTCGGTACGAGACGGAGAACATAGGCCTGGAGACCACCATCACGCATAGCGAGAACTTTCAGTCAGGCATAACCCGGCCTTCCGCTAGACGCCATTTGATATATCGAGGGCTATGTTAGGCAGGCATGCATTAAGGCAGTATATGTATATGTATGTTTATGCATAGTATATATTTTGAGGGGGATATGATGGAGGGTGAGTGCAACTAGTTCAAGAAGGGAGGTCATAAGTTCAGCAAATGTTTGAAAAGAGAAGGTCTTCAGCGATTGGTGAAACATTGTGAGCCAAAAGAAAGGAGGGGAGACGACGGGGACGTCGGGGTTGACGGAGACGCCAATGTTGGGCTCTGATATCAAATTTGACGCAGTCGGCGTCGGAAGAAGGATCGACGGCAACTCCGAGACGCGAATAGGACTAGATAACCACTGCCTCGCGCAGCTCGGCCTCACACTGGACGGTCTCACACCGAGCGACACTCTCTTCTCACAAAAGGAGCTAAGAGAGAAGGAAGCACAAAGGGGCAAAGGCACCTACGTGAAAGCAAATCTTTCATTCATTCATCATATGTTACAACCTTCATTAGCCCCCCTTTTATATAGGGAAAGCTATAACATTCACACCTTGCAACTTCTCCTAATAGCATGTATGTCCTAGCCTAATAAAACAAAACTCAACAACCAACTTTTGACTCTTGGGTTTAAGAAAATAAAATACACAACTTTGACTATATCTAGCCTAATAAAACAAAAGTAAATAATACATGTAGTAAATACATGTATTGTACACACAATACAAATACGTACAGATACACATATGTCTACTCAGGATGCCGAGTCTTCGAGTGAGTCTCCGAGCAACAAGCTCGGTGATGTCGTGGCGGTGCGGCGTCGACTCCGAGTAGTGGGTCCGATAGTGGGCCCGGTGTCCCCACCAACCCTCCCGGGACGGCTGAAATTCGACTCCGTCGAGTATGGTGAGACACCACTCTAGTAGTGCTCCAGCAGATCTGGATCGAGACGCTGGAGATCTTCCCGACTGATCCAGGAATCATCAGAAGGTGGACGGTCCCGCCAGCGGACAAAGTAGTGCTGGTACACCCTGCTTCGTGTAGTGGTCACCTGCTCATCCAGCATCCTCTCAATTTGCTCGCGCGGTGCTCTCGAGGCTGTGGGACGCACAGGGGTGGGCTCACTCTCAATGGGAGGACAAGGCTCGAAGGGTCAGTAGGAATCGCTGTGGGTTCCTTGTAGGCCACTAGGTCTGCCACATTAAAGGTAGAGTTAATCCCATATTTGGGAGATAAGTCCACAACATAAGCGTTGGAGCCAATCTTCCGCAGTATGGGGAAGGGACCATCACTACGGACTTGCAACTTCTTAACGGCTCCCGAGGGGAGTCGTTCGGGTCGAACCCGTACCAGAACCAAGTCGCCTTCTTGAAACTCATGGTAACGCCTATGCAAATCAGCCAATCTTTTGTAAGTCTCATTACTGAGACTTATTCGCTTGCTAATTGACTCATGGAGACTCTTGACATGCTGTGCAAACTCTTCAGCTGACTTGGACGTTCTAGACTCGAGGGGAAGGGGAATGAGATCCACCGCCTAAGCCAAGCTATACGGCGTCATGGCCCTGTGCCTAAGTCGGTAAAAATTCTACCTTGGCATCATGGCCTTCCGCCTAAGCCAAGCTGTACAGCATCATGGCAATTCGCCTAAGCCGTTTAAAAATTTTACCTTGGCGTCATGGCCTTTCGCCTAAACCAAGCTATACGGCGTCATGACCCTGTGCCTAAGTCGGTAAAAATTCTACCTTGGCATCATGTCCTTCCGCCTAAGCCAAGTTGTATGGCGTCATGGTAATTTACCTAAGCCGTTAAAAATTCTATCCTGACATCATGGCCTTTCGCCTAAGCCAAGTTATTTGGCGTCATGGCTCTCCGCCTAAGCCGATTAAATATTCTGCCTTGACGTCATAGCCTTCCGCCTAAGCCAAGTTGTACGACGTTATGGCAATTTGCCTAAGCCGTTTAAAAATTCTGCCTTGGCGTCATGCCCTTCCGCCTAAGCCAAGCAATACGGCATCATGGCCCTGTGCCTAAGCCGGTAAGAATTCTACCTTGGCATCGTGACCTTCCGCTTAAGACAAGCTATAAGGCATCATGGCAATTCACTTAAGCTATTTAAAAATTCTACCTTTGCATCAAGGCCTTCTGCCTAAGCCAAGTTGTACGGCGTCATGAGAATTCACCTAAGTCGTTTAAAAATTCTACCTTGGCGTCATGGCCTTATGCCTAATCCAAGCTGTACGGCGTCATGGTAATTCTCCTAAGCCATTTAAAAATTCTGCTTCGGTGCCATGGCCTTCTGCCTGAGCCAAGTTGTACAGCGTCATGGCAATTCGCCTAAGCCATTTAACATTCTTTCTTGGCGTCATGGCCTTTCGCCTAAGTCAAGCTGTACGGCATCATGACAATTCGTCTAAGTCATTTTAAAAAAAAAATTCTGCCTTGGCGTCATGGTCTTCTGCCCAAGCCAAACTGTCCGACGTCATGGCTCTCTGCCTAAGTCGGTTAAAAATTCTACCTTGGCATCATGACCATACGTCTAAGCCAAGTCACACGGCGTCATGACCATACGTCTAAATCATTAAATATCCTCCCTTGGCATCATGACCTCACGTCTAAGTCATGTCATTCGGCGTCATGACCTTCGGTCTAAGCCGACAAATCTCTTACCATTGGTGCGGAGTTATTATCCGAACCAATAAGCAAAAGACCCCCTTAGTTTCACACCAACCCTTGATCCCTCTAGGGATTCGCCACAACATCTGACACCTTCTCTCCGTCACCGTGGTATCGGTCACCCATGTGTAAGAGAGTCGACCTGCGGATGTACTTACTGAGTCCTACAAAAAAAAAGAAAGAAGAAAAAAAAGAGGATGAGAAAAGAGGAAGGAAAGAAAAGAAAAGAAAAAAAAGGGAAAAAAAGCCCCTTCATATCTAGGCATATCAGGTCGACAGGTAGATTGTTCTCTTTAACCATAACCTCACAATTTGGGTATTGATGCATGATATCAGACTTATTCCCGAGAGGCATAGATATGACTAAATCTAACAGTTCGGGCTCTTTAGAATATTCAGAAGTAAATTTCTTTGAAATAAATGAATGAGTTGCTCTAGTATCAAATAAAATTTTAACAGTTTTAGAGTAAATGGTTAGTGTACCTTCCACGATTCCACCTTCCGTTGATTCTGTCTCTTGGAGAACTTGCAGACGGCCTTGCTTCTTTGCCAGATGATTCTCATTCTTAGTATCTTGCTCATTTATCAACAGGCAATCCGAGATTCGATGTGCTCGGCTTCCACATCGAAGAAAGGCACCTAGCTTCCTCCAGCATTCCTTGGCCTTGTGACTGGCCTTGTCACAGTATTTACACACTTCCTTAGAAGGCTTAGCGGCAGTGGAGATTGGCTGGAATCTCCTTCCTTTGGAGAACTCCCCTCCGTTGTAATACCACTTCTTGTTGAATGATGCTTTGAAATTTCCCAGACTTGTGATAGGTTCCTTCCTATCCCTTCCTTGGATCCTCTCCAATAATTCTGTGGCGTCCTTGAGCAACTGTGCACGCCAAATCATTTCCTAATAGACTTGGATGTCCATCGATGCAAGTTGTGTAATGTAATGGGGCTGAAGCTCGTTAAGGATCCTTCTTGCCTTCATCTTTTCTGTACACACCAAGTGGGGTGCATACCTAGACAGTCTTGAAAATTGGGCCTCATACACTGCTACTTTGAAGGTCTGTTGTTTCAATGCGGCAAATTCCGCGACCTTCTTCTCATTGATATGATCAGAGAAGTACATGTTGTTGAAATGTTCAGCGAATTCATCCCATGTAACGTGGTCATCGAGCAATGTTGTTTCCATGGATTCCCACCAACATCGAGCGTCCCGCTCCAGTTGGAATATAGCCAGTAGAACCTTCTCCTCGTCTGTGCATTGCATCACTCGAAAAATTCATTTCATTTCCTTTAACCAATTTTCAGCATCCTCGGGGTCAGATGAGCCCGTGAACCTTGGTGGGTTCATGTTGCAGAAACCCTTATAAAGATCACCAGCTCCACGGTGAGCTCCGCTTTGCGCCACTTGCTATAGCACCTGCGTAAGTCCTTGCACGGTGCGCTGCATCTCGCGCCATTGTGCTCTTTCAGCAGCCATGTTCCTACAAGGGAATTTTAAGCATACTAAGTATTATTATTAGCTATAATATCAAGCATCCTGTGTAACTATAAGGTCAAAGGTCAATGTCATGTTTAACTAATGTTCTTATAGGACTTAACCCTTGGCTCTACCCATCTCACCGGGTATAGTATGAATCTAGATGATCAAGAGCATCCGGTTCTACTTCAATGGCCACGAGGCCGAAATTCTATCGGATCGAGTCATCTTGACTGTACCCACTCACAACGCCTTCCAAGTGCTAGCAAGCTGGAGGGTGAATTTTGATAATAACAAGCAATCGAAGCCAGCCCCAAAACTATCAAAGTTCAAGCACATTTGGGTTCCCAAGAATACCCATGGCCCCGCGCCAGCCTCTCAAAGCTTCAACAATCCTACTGGTGTCCCCGAGAGGGGGAACAAGAAGACTATGCATGCAGAGGAAGCCGTTGTTGTGGCTTCTCTACCCGTCGCCAGGGGCTGTGCAAGGTAGGCTGATATCTCCAAATACTCAAGGAATTCCAATCAAGCTGCCAGGATGATAGGGCTTTCATACATGTCGTCTGCCCGAGACCAGATGCTGCCTCCTGCCATCTCTCCATAGCATAGCTAGGAAGACATGATAAAGATGATCCGGGAATATTTTCGTAACCTCAGGAACCCCTCACTGGGCCAGCAAAGATTACTTCAGGTCATCAGGACCAAAGAAGAAGAAAAAGATAAAATGTCACCCATGGGTGCAAATGGAGATGAGAAGCGAGCTGGGACCAGAAGCTTCAAAATGCCTCCACAGCATGAGAAGATGAAAAGAATTTTAGTGTTCGAAAGGATAACTTCCCCCATCTGGACTGAAGGGGAGTCAGAAGATACAAAAGAAGAGAGCAGGTTTTCACCTGCAATATGTCAGGGGTGATGAGTAGGCATGGTGCCCCGCCAGATGAACAAGAAGAGCCAACCGAGACTGCTGGAAGCGAAGACCTGGTGATAAGACGAGAAAAAGCTACTGCTGAGCTACTACAAGCCGCTAAGGGCAAGCGGGTTGCTGATGAAGACATCACTACCGCCATTACTGCGATGGTGACGTTTGAAGAAGAAGGAGCATCCCCGCCTCCTCCATTTGAAAGTGCCTCGGGTGAAACACTCGAGGACGTTATTAGCAAGACAGCCATGGACCCTACCATCCTGATGACATTGCAAAGATATCAGTAGGAGATAGAACTGCTGAGGAAGCAATTAAATGAAAAGGCTGAATGCACTATGGCGCCCAAGCAATAGAGGGCAAGAGCTGAGTCGTTACCAGGAGGATCTAACCTTGTAGATGCTCCGTCACCTGTTGTTCTACAACTTGTAGACCAGAGCCGGGCTATTCCCTAGCAACATTCCCAGCAGCTCCTGCCAGCATGGCTGATGCTTCTCCAAAGGCAGTAGCAAGCTCCACTTCCAGGGCCTTTGCCATCCCATGCTATAGCTTTGGCCACATCACTGATGCAACCCACTCACCTCTACCCTCAATGTAATATCCGGACCCTTCGGATCCTCTTTCTTCTTGTCGAACGTGTCGGACTGAGCCAACACACTGGCTGCGGAGCCTATGTGCATGTATACCGTATATTTCCGGTTACAACAGGCACGTAGTAGAACTTCATGTGTTTGCCATTGAGAGGGATATGATTATTTTCCTTGTGGTCAATGATCGTGTAGGCGTCTCCTTCATAGACCTAAATGATGCAAGGTTCACACTAGTTGGATTAAAATTTGCCACAGGATCTTCCTGCCAAGGCCTCATTTTTCTTGATCATGACAAGATCACCATTTTTGAATACCCTTTGTTTGACAAGCTTATCATAAGCGCACGTCATGCGGGCTTGATAAACTTGTAAATGTTTATAGGCTCGAAGTCTTTCGCCCTCTAGATTGAACAATTCCTCAAGCCTTCCTTCTGTTTCAGACTTGTCTTGGCCGGACAGCCCAACGTGGACGGCAATGCAATAATGTCAGTTCAATTTCCACGGGGACCACTACTTCAGCCCCATAGACCAAGCAGAATGGGGAACAACCCATAGGTGTCTTGTAGATGATCCGATAAGCCCATGGCTTCTTGCACCTTTTCGCCCCAATCCCTTTTGCAGCCAACAACTATTTTGGCCAACAGTTTGCAAAGGATTTTATTGAAAGTCTCGACCAACCCATTAGCTTAAGGATTATAGACCAATGATGTCCTTCAATCAATGTGGAACTTAGCCACCAATGCATAGACAGTCTTGTTCTTGAACGGCATGCAATTCTCCGACACGATTCAGCTAGGGGTGCTAAATCTGTAAATTATATAATGACTCATAAATTAGGCAACGATTTTGCCTGTCACTCCCCGCAGTGGGATGGCTTCAACCCACCGAGAGAAATAGTCTATGGCTGCAAGGATGAACTTGTGACCCTGAGATGAAGGTGGGAATGGTCCCACAATATCCATGCCTCATTCCGCAAACCGTCAAGTACACGCAGTTGGATGAAGCGGGTTATACGGCCTCCGAGACATTAGCCCAAATGCTTAGCATTGGTGACATGTACGAGCGTATTAATTGCAATCTTTGTACACGTTGGACCAGCAAAACCCTTTGAGCTTGATGTTATTTTTCATTTTGGCTCATGCTTGATGAGCTCCGCACAATCCAAAGTGGACTTCGTGCATCATGGTTCTTGCTTCCTTAGGCGAAAGGCACCATAGAAGAACTAATCGATCTTTCTAGTGGACAAGCCGAAAGAGCGATCCGTCAATTAGCTAATAAGATATTGTTTTGCATAACAGTTGCACTCTTTGGGCCCGAGGGGGGAGACCCACCTGTTCTTTATCTTTATGATCGACTCACGCCAATCCTCTTCTTCTGGAGCATTCTCCTCTTGAATGTTGTTGACCTCATAGAGAGTGAGGCCAAGTTCTTCGGATAGAGCCAGGCATGGCCATGGCATTAGCGTAGAGACCCCGGGGCGGGGAAGTTATCTCTGTAGCCCAGGGAGCCCTAGGGCACGTCCAACGTCGAAGAACCCAGATTCGAGAGCCACGCACATGGAGCGATTAAGCATACAAATTGAGAGAATGGGAGAGGGGGATAGCATCAAACACCCGATCTATCAATACATATGCACATTTATTCCATTAACAGGGAGTAACTGGCTGAACCAAGCGCATTCAACGTCGGCGTTGTCGCACGGTCATGGTTTCATTCATTACAGAGGAGGGAGTTTACAAAGGAGAGAGGTAAAAGAAATGGTGAAGGGGGGAAATGGGATCATATCATCGCCCCTCCCCCCCTCTCGCTTACATCCGTATCAGAAAGAGAAGGCAAAATGGAGAGAATCCCAGAAGGGGACCACAAAACCCACCTAAACTTCTTCTCCCTCAAAACAAAGTATCATATCCGACTCTTCTTCTCTGGCTCCGAAGCTGCTCAGGTAGAACAGAGGAGGACGGTGGTGAGGAGACGCTCTGGAAGGCACTGCTTCTCTCCTACGAACCCCCCTTTTTTTTCTTCTCTTCAGATTGGTCTCTGGATAAAAAAAATGCCCCGCTCTTCTCAATTCATCTCCCAGTAATGCCTCTTCTCTTCTCGATTCGTCTCCCTTTAATGCCTCTTCTCTTTCTTTTTTTTACTTGGTCGAACCAAGCGTTCCTTTTATAGCCAAGCCTAGCACGGTGTGGGAAATGGCACGCCGGGGAAGGTGGCACTAGGTGAACGGCCTCCAAGGGTCTCTTGTGCGCGCCGGGGTTAGTGACGTCAGTTTAAGGGGCTTCTGCAACCTTTGCGTGCTAGGATTGGTGGCGTCGGGTTGAGGATCGCACCGTATTAGCCTATTCGCTTGACGCGGGTTAGCCGGTGGGTCTGGGGATGGTTTCGGAAGTTGCTGTTGACCATTCATCATTGCAATCTTGAAAAACTTTGACGAGAAGCCTTGACGAAGCTCTCGAGATGACGTACGGCCTTTCTTGGAACCTCGCGTGTGTTTAGCTTAAACACATGGGTTTTTCGCTAACACGGCTCTCGGCACCATGATTCGTACTGCTGGCTCGGCCTGACTTGTGCTCAGAGCTTCCTTGCGGGGTGGCATAACACCCGGGATAATTCTGCCTTGACCGGGTGATTATTTAGCCGCTCATGGACCTAATATGGTGAGAAGCAGCACTCGTGCCGGGTGATCGGGGTCTTCTACTGACAGAGCCTCCGATTCCTTGTCATAAAGGACTGAGGGCGTTCTTTCTCCTCAGGGGAATCTTTCATTCAAGTGGCGGGCCACCGGGTAGACCATCGTCTTTGGTCAGACAATGGGCATGGTCTCTATCTCCGCTCTTATTTGTCTTGGTGGATCAGATTTTGAGCAGGTTATGGTTGAGGGCTGAGGTGGCAGGTGTCATTTGAGGCTTCCAGGCAGGTCAGTCCAAGAGTAGCATTGCCCATCTCTAGTATGTTGATGACACTATCTGTTTCCTAGCTAGTGAGGAGCACTAGTTGGTTGATGCCAGATTGGTGTTAGAGATAGTGCTCCTTAAGTAGACTGAAGGTGAACTTAGCAAAAGCTAGGTCGCGTGGATCAACATGGAGGAGTCAACATTTAGGTGGGCAACTTTCTTTTTTGGTTGTTAGATTGGGGAGTTTTCTTTATCTTATTTGGGCCTTCCTCTGTCTCCTGGGCCACTTCATTATAGGGACTGGTAGGTGGTGGTGCAAAGATTTGAGTTCAGATTGGCAGGTTGGAAGGCTAGGCTTCTATCTTATGGACGGCGCATGGTATTATACAGATATGTGCTTGACAGCTCCCGATCTACTTCCTCTCGATCTTCAGATTCCCGAAGACGGTGGCGAACTAATTGGAGTCTATTTAGGGTAGATTTTATTGGCATGGCAATGGGGATAAAGTTAGGGGTTGGCATGATATGTCATGGGGTAGAGTCAGCAAGACCAAGGAAATAGGAGGTGTAAGCATCAAGAACATAAGAGATTTAAATTTAGCCCTAATGTGTAAGTGGTTGTGGAGGCTCGAGACAGATGATGGAGAGTTGTGGACTTAGCTGATCAGACAGAGATACTAATGTTTGTCCATAGTGTGGGATCTGACTCCATCTTACATGTATAATGTCTCCCCGATTTGGAGAGGCATCCTCCAGTGCGTAGACTTCATCAGAGCTAGTGTTCGCTGTAGCTTGGGTGATGAAGAGAGGTGTCTATTTTGGCAAGAAAGGTGGTGTGGAGATTTCACAGTAGCGGAGGCCTTCCTGCCACTGTATCCTATTGCAAGTGCACCTGAGGCTTCTGCTGCTCATTCTCTTGATGTGGAGTTGGAAGGGGGTATCACCTACGTGTAGGAGGAATCTCACTCTAGGGGAGATGAACCGGGTGGAAAATTGCCTCACTTTCCTCCTAGACTTCATACCAGATGCCAGCAGAGGAGACCGTTGGATGTGGAGATGGGAGAAGGAGGGAGGGTTCTCAGTTAGGCCAGCTTACTCCCTCATTTCGTATGAGGGAATGCATCACTCTCTAGCATTGCAGGTGTGGGTTCCCAAGAGCCCAATTAAGGTGAAGTTGTTGTTCTGGAGGATATCCCATAGTCGTCTTCCCACGTGTGACAGGGTGGCACCTTTCCTTCTGCACATTTCCACTTTATGTTTTTTGTGCGGGGATGCGGAGGAAGATATGGACCATTTGTTTGCAGGCTGTCCCTTTGACTTAAGCACACTATCTTGGACTTGTGATCCTCTCTGTTGGATATTCCTTCTACCAGACTAGGTGATCTTGTTTCAAGTCCTCTGTAAGTTTCTGTGAGCCTAGGATTCCTACTAGGATGTCGAGCTAGTTGTACCCTTAAATCCAACATATCTAGAAAGCACTTACACCATTGATGTTTTCTGATTTCTGAGTTCCAAACGGTCTTCATGGCGACCGCTAAGGCTTGCCTAACGGTCGTAATCATGACTGCCTCTTCCCATTAAACGGTTAGCCCACGATCGCATACCTCTCTGAGTCAAGCTTTTCATTGTTCTGGCTATGACTCGTCATAAATGGTCCTGACTCGACTGCATAGCTCTGCCTAACTGTCCAGACTCGACCACTTAAGTTCATTAAATGGTCCAGTAAATGACCTGTTGATCCTTGATTTTGTCTAACCTGAGGTTTGACCCTTGGGGTTGATTTTCTTGAATTCCTGGATGATCTTAGGATTTTCTGGAGTCTCAAAACCTGTGTAATAAGTTAAGATTAAGTTATGGAACTTAATTAATGTACCATTATGCTGCCGGAATACCGTCGTAGCATAATGTTCTCTTAATTCTTATTGGAAATCTTATATCAACTTAGTACGTTCTATACCTTGGTTACTTGTTTGTGAACTTGTTATTTGGAATTGAATTTACTGGCCGAAATTATTGTTATACCCGTGGAAGTAGCTAGATTTATAATGTGAAGATGTAAGATCGAACATAGATTGTGTCTAAGGGCTCCATACTAGCCCCCTCGGCTGATTGTCGAAAACGTGTTATAAACCATGGGATACGATGATACTTGCGTCATATTGCGCTAGGAGTACTTTCTTTCATAAATGAGTGAAAATCATGAGACAATCTAGTGAAATTACATTCTTACGTCTTAAGTGACTTTCTAGTGCATAACCTTTATGGTTATGAAAAGTGCAATCTCGTTATATTCTTGTTCGTGAAAGGCCATACTTACATTCTTGTCATGTGCTTGCTCTATCCTGCTCGTGTATCTCTTACTTTAATCTTATCTCGTTACTTGTGTTACTTTAGTTTACACCGTATGTCCTATCGTATTTTTTTCATTTAGAGAAAAAATATTAATCATTTAAATATTATATTCATGTTGATGCGAAGATACCTACTGGACAAGTGTGCTCATTACCCTACTTTTAAACATTTTCAGGAAATAGTAGTGGGACGGATTCGGATTGTGAAAGTAGTGGGTCTGAGAGTGACTAATGGTCTGATGGATCGAGAGAAGCCCTAGTTGTCCAGTGTCTAGTCGAGTGTTATTATAACTTTCTATTTTCTTAAGCTGAGATGTAAGAAGGTCAAGAGTCATGGATCATACGTACTTTGCCCCACTAGAATATGAAGAAGGGAATAAAACATAGTCCTCAATATACATGATAAAGGATGGACGAACACTATGTCCATCGTAATACATTAAGCAAACATATAACCTACAAATGGAAAACAACATAAGATGATAAAGGATGGACGAACACTATGCCCATTGTAATATATTAAGCAAACAAATAACTTACAAATGGAAAACAACATAAGACAAACCAACATGACATTTGACAGGCCTAACTAAGGATGCCAAATGAGGGACCTAACATACATAACAAAATATCTAAACTTTGGTGTGAGCCCGAATCCAATCAATCCTGTCCTTCTTGCTAAGGATCATCAAAAGAGATCTATTATGGGGATCATTAATTAGGTCAAGCGTTGCGATGTATACCTCTCATGGTAGATTCTCCATAGCTTTCAACCCTTCAATGCATTCCTTCATACTTGGGGTGGCTTCCGACACCTCATAGTCAACATCAATGCACTCCATGTTGGCAATAGACGATGAAAATTCACCAGGGTCCCAACGAAGACATTTAACAAGATCCATCCTCTCCCTAGTAGCAGCCACAAATTAAATTATTAAGGGACTCATCCCCAATCTTCCTTTGCCGCTCTTTCAACGATGAAGTAATGGAACACTTGCCTCTTACCGGAGACCTTGAAGACTCATCGTTCATATGCACAATTGGGGTTGCAGTTTCAGGTGCTCCTTGATTTGCAGTAGGAATACCAATGGATAATTCCATGCTTTCCAGACCTAAACCAGTACCCAAGGCAGTTAAGAATTGAGCAACATGTTGGCTAGAAGATTGAGTTTACATGTTCGAGATGGTCCATTCAGTTTCTTCCCCTCTTGCAATGCTGCTTTGACAAAGATGCTCCATTTACCTTAGGTACATGAAAGATTTCCCCTTTGTGATCCGATATTCTCGAAATTTCTGAGCAAATTCGATGAATGTCAATTTTTTAATATGGTTTAATTTACAAATATGTTCTAACATATGTAGATGTGTTTTCACATTATACCTCAAGCAGATCATCCCATGCCCCTATGTAACCTGGGACCGGCATGCGGGTGGTTTCATCTCACCCCCATCCACTCTTACGCAATAGCTGTGCATATAGAAAATATAACTTTTTCAAGGTCTTCCAGCAGTTGTATAATTATTATCTATTGTAGTTCAGGTTGTAGGACTTATTAAATTCTACTACCATGTAATTCCATGCTTATGACTTGAAAGTTTCATTGGTGCACATGTTCCTATCAAACTGCTCTATCAATAGTGAAATGAGCACCCCATCTTGATCATTAGACCAATTGGGTGCCCGACCCCCCCTCGAGGACCTACATTTCTTACCATTATTTTCTAAAATCAAACAAAATGTTGGCACGGACCTGGAGCAAGGAGATTCGTGTTTGGCGCTTCCCCCGCATGCATTTAAATCAGTTGCATTAGTCATTCATTTCATAATAAGTCATGCATTGCATTAAAAAAAGCACTTTATCAAGTTCACGGCCTCCACTGGGCCATTTCTATCTCCCTAACGGTTCGTTTCTAGCTGTGTTCTATTTTCTATAAACTCCTTCACTGATTTTAGTCTACTAGATCATCCAATGACCAATTTCCCTAATGGACAGTCTGTTGAAGACTGTTCAGTTCTCTAGTTGGTCCAGTTCAGACTGTCTCATCTCTCATGTGTCCGTCCCACTCTACGGTCTTGTGAAGACCATTTCGATGTCTAAGTGGCATCGTTCAGACTGTTTCTATTCCCCCTGAGTCCATTCTTAACAGACATAGTGAGACCACCTAGTACCTCCACGGTCCACCTTAGACCATTTTTACTCCCACAACGCCCCGTCTGTTCAAGTCCTTTTGAACGGTCACCCGCGGACCGTTCTAGCCTTTTATGCGGTTTGGTTTTGGCCGTTTTGTCCCCCAGACGATTCTAAGTGAACCGTTTAATTTCCTTAGGCGGTCCCTATTGGACCATTTTCTACTCGCCATCCCCGACGACGTTCAACCCCATCCCCGCCAGTTGGCGATGGCCCTAGGGGCCTCACAGTCATTCCCAGAGGGTGGTGTGCCCCCTTTTCTCTCATCTATGCCCACATGCAAGTCAAATATAAGGGGATTTGGGTCCGCGGCCTACCTCGGATGAGGGTGGCCCCTTGGCCGGTTTCTTGACCGTAATCGCCGGTGCCTCACTCTCCGGTGGCGCTCCAGTCTCCTCTGGCACCTTAACAACCGTGGGGGGAACTTCCGCGGCCACGGATGGTGGCGCACCCACCTCCTCCGGCAGGTTTAATGACGACGGCGCTGGAACCTCCTCCGTAGGATTCACCGACGGCGGTGACTATGGGGCTTCCTCTCAGGCCATCCATCAGTTCAATGCTTGTCTTTTAAAATGCATACAAAGTATGCGAGGGCCGGGAAGAGAGTGAGACAAAGAGGGTAAGAAAGAAGAGGTAGAATGAGAAGGGAGAGTGAAGGCAGGCAGGGGGAGGGTTTTCTTCCGTTCGGTGGGTTCCGTCGGTTACAGTGAGGGAGACGATGAAGGGTCAGATTCTTTTTTTTTGAAACCAATAGTCTAAAAGCGGTCTAATGATAGATCATTTCATATTAAGATGGTCTTGACCAAGACCATTTTTAGGTAACGAATTGCCTACCATCAAATGGTCACACCATGACCGCTTATTTTCTGGCAGTCATCCTATAGACCTTTTTCAGGTACGATTGAAATTCAAATTCTATTAACCTGTGCGGTCCTGTTTGAACCATGCCTAATTGTGAACTAATGAAACAAGATGACCTGAATGTGAAAAATTTTCATGTTGAAACTCATGCACATTTGAACAATAAAATTCATTGTGTCCATTGTGAAAAACTAGGTCACATTGCTGCACAATGCCTGTTTGCACATGGTAAGAAAAACTCACAGTCACAACATACTAAATTCTTTGCAAACCATCATGGTCATAGATAGGACGACTATTTAAAACAGACCTACACAAGACAAGTCTGCCCTTATAAGAAAGCATCCTAGCCTTCTACCCTACCTGTCTGGACTCATATCTCTGAACAATCGGAAGCCAATCTCCACGGTGAAGAGTACCTGGAGACAAGGGGAGGCCCAAGTAGGAGATAGGGAACTCCCCTATCTTGCATCCTAAGATGTATGCCACCCTTTGGACATGCCACTCCTCCATACTTAGTCCTACTAGTTGGTTCTTGTTCAAGTTGACTTTAAGGCCAATCACCTTCTTCAACAACTCCAACAAGAGCATAACCGTATAGAGTTGCCGCTCTCTCTCAGCCAGGAATAGGATGGTGTCATTTGCATACTGCAAGTGAGAAAGAGTAGGCCCCCCTCTGTCAACCTGAAACCCTCTGATCATATCAGATGTCTCTGCTCTCTGCCACATCCTGCTCAACACAGTAGCCACCAGGACGAAGAGAAGGGGGGACATAGGGTTTCCCCAATGGAACCCCCTCTCACTGAAGAAAAGAACGGCGACTTCCCATTCACAAGGACCACAAAAGAGCCTGAAGAAATGCAAGCCCTGATTCAACCAATCCATCTCTCCTCGAAGCCCATCTTCTCCAGCACATCAAATAGACATTATCAATTAATCTTGTCATAGGCTTTCTCGAAGTCTAACTTAAAGACCACCTCTCTCTTTCGCAGAGTCTTTATAGCTAACAAACACTTGTGGGCCACCAAGAAGTTATTTGGATATGTCTCCTACTGATGAAAGCTCCCTGAAAGTTGCTAATCAACCTCTCCATCACCCCAGCCAACCTCCCAGCCAACACCTTAGTGATGATCTTATAAGAGCTATTGAGCAGACTGATGTGCCTGAAATCGCGGAACTCTTGTACACCAGGCTTCTTGGGGATTTGCACTAGAATAGTTTTATTGATCCCTCCTAAGTGTGCCTTTATCGCCTGGAACTCCTTCACAGTTGCTAAAAGGTTAACCTTGATGGCTTCCCAGCACTTCTGGAAGAAAGTCAAAGGGAAGCCATCCGACCCAGGAGCTCTGTCCCCTGTAAGAGAGAAAACTACTTGATGAACCTCCTCTGAGAATGTCTGGGAGATAGTGTTCCTCTCCTCAGTGTAGATCCAAAGAAGCAAGTCATCTGAAATCCTCGGCCTGTAGTGCTCGAAGAACGGTGAAGAAGAAAACAATGGAAGAGGGGGTTTTATAGGGACGCCCTCTTGGGTTAATCCAGCATGCTAAATAGCACGCCGTATTAACCCCTATCCACTCCAAATGGCACGCTGAGAAAGGGCGCGCCGATTTAGCCTATATCCCTGGCCATGCAAGATTAGTCACTGCGTCGATTTAAGAGCCATTCTGAGTCTTTGCCAGCTAGACAGAGAATCTGCCCAGTCAGAGTTCATCCGCTAGTCCCGCATCACTCGTGCCTTGCTCGCAGCACCCGCGGCTGGGGGGCATTTGTTGGCACTCAAAACATGCTCAATGGCGATCAAGCCTAAATGACAAGAATGATACGGCCCATTGAAGCGAGGAAGCTGAAGGAAGCCAATACACCAAAGCCTTCTCAAGCTGCCAGAGCCCCAGGTCATTCGGTATGAACACCAGGGACTTCGCCTCAGGAGAATCGAGAAGAACTCACAACAAACCAGCAGTGTCGATAGGCCTGCCCAATGAACCGGCATCGACTCGGTCGTGCCACATAAACAACATCCGTTGTCTGACCAAGGACAAGGGTACACCTGGTGGCCCGCCACCTGGAAGAAAAGTCCTCCTGAGGTGATAGAACGTCTTTGGCCCTTCAGAATAGGGGACCGAAGGCTCCGTCAGCAGAAGAACCGGATGACCCAGCATAGGTATGGCTTCTCAGCAAATTAGGTCCATTAGTGACCGGATGAACACCCAGTAAAGGCGAAAGCACCGCGGGTAGTGCCCCACTCCCCGAGAAAGCCACAAATATAGTCCAAATCGAGCTAGGAGCACAAACTGTAGTGCCGAAGGCTGTGTTAGCGAAAAACCCGCATGTCTGAACTAAAGGCGCACGGGGTTTCGAAAGTGGTCGCCTGGCGGCCTAAAAGCTTCATCAAGACTTCCCACCATGGTTTTGTAAGACCGTGGTGAGATGAAAGATCACGGTGACTCCCGGAGCTAGTCTGGGGCCCACTATCTGACCCATGTCAAATGAACCCAATGAAAGGAATTAATCCGACGCGGGGTTACCTGGCGCGCCCCCTTACCCGGTGTGCCAAAACGATTGAGTGGGCTTTGCCCGGCCCGCATTCTCCACGCCAAAAGAGGCTCGATCTATATATGCCCAATTCGTTCGACGAAGAAAGGGGCCCATGCGAAGTGTGTGAAAGAAAGAGGGAAAACAAGAGTGGAGAGCTGCCAATCGCCTAAGAGAAAAAGCTTGGGGATGAAGATAGGGCTTCAGGGGAGTGAGACCCAGAGAGCGGCCCTCCATTCACAGTTCACCTCTTCTATCTGCCAGGAGGAGCCCGACATCGAGGAGGAAATGCCCCTTTCTCCGATACCCTATTTTCACTGTTACTAACAGTGTGTTTATCATTAAGACTCCATTTAGCAAAAAATACACAGTATATTAGAATCATCAAAACCATTGTCAAAGATAACGAGGGGGCACACTGAACCCAACCATATTAGAACTCAGTTTCTCCGATGTCGAATATGCCCTGGGACACCATGGGCTACGGAGACGACCCCTTACCCAGGGCTTCCTTTCTAGCATCATGACCGTGCTCTTCCTCCCCCTCTATTCCATGGGTTTGGTGGCTAGAGGCATACCTATGTGCGTACCTCTGGCCATCCTAGTCCGAGGTCGATGCTCTGACTTCCTCTCTACACTGTTCTATTGCTTAGAGGGAGACGAGGTCGCTCACCTCCCGAACATGAGCGTTCATCCTGTGATGGTTACACGCCCTTTATTTGAAGATGCGTCTATGTAGCTCAACCATTTCTATTCATGGGTCAATCGTCACCTCTCCTCACGGATGCTACTCTAATAATCCTCCAGTCCGTTTGTCAACTACCCCTCTCTGTGAGTGTCAAATTCCTCACCCTGTAGCTATCAATATGTGAGTCCTGTGAGTGCTGATGCGTCGTTTAATGGAGTGCAGCTGGAATCGTGTACTCCCTCCATCCTGCTCATGATTTAATGTCCGCAGGCTAGGTTGTTGTCATTAACCTTGCTCCAATAACCCGGGGAAGGGGGACATCCCCCAATGTTATATTACAAACACCTATGGGTCGACAGGAACTCATCTATTAGTGGTGAGCTTCCCACGGGCCAATGGGTGAACAGCAATAGGGTTAACCCTGACAGTTTCAAATCCACAGTCCTCAAGAGACTTTGTGGTGACCAGGGATGTGTACCCCTCGTAGGCTGGCCCTCGGGATTTTCCTTCCCTATCGGTCGTCCCAGTTCAGATGCAGTGCCGACCGTGAGTCGCGTGCCCCTCGTAGGCTAGCCCTCGGGGTCCTCGCTTCTCACATTAGTCGCCTCACCTTATCGTTTCTAACCCACGGACTTTGGTGCCCCTAGCAGGCTAGCCCTCGGGGTCTTCCTATTCGTTTGGGTCTGCCGACCGTCGTTGTGCCACATGGCTCTTAGGGGTCTACTCCGCTACGTGAGTACTTCCCCACTTCTCCCCCACAATCCTCTGGGATGGGGAGATGCTTCCAAAATTCTGACACGAATAAATTAATAAACCTATTTAATAATTCTAACTTAATAAACTTGTTCTATTCGGAACGAACACCGTGCTTGAGTATGAACCTCGCGCGAGTCCGTGACTCTACTTCTGGAAGGCTCGGGGCCTCAACCCAATAAATAATTGGCTTCATCAACTCTAGAATTCCTTAAAACATTTCAATAAACGACCGCTCCTCTTCATCTCGGCAAGGAGAGTCTCGCATCAAAGAATGGAGGGCGAGACGTCACTAGACTTGTGGAGCCTCAGCCAGTTGAGCGGCTTGCCCATAGACGGGGAGCCTTATTATGAAACTAATGGGGACGACTACTATTCTTTAGGATACTCATATTGGTACCTGATGAAGGCGTACTGAGAGCTATATCAGTCAGCCCATGGTGAAAGGCAGTCTTGCCGTGGGGACAGGAAGAGGGTCAGGATGACCCTGTGGTTGCAATACTTCTATGATGGGCCCAAGTAGTATGAGGACTTCCCATGCGTCAGCACCGTCGTTGCCCTCAAGAAACATGCGAAGCCCAAGACGGACGCAAAGATCCCCTCCAGGGGGCGCCAGAGTGGGCCCAACCCGATGGTGGTCGATCCGTTGACGCACTGTGTAGCGTACTTAACATACTGGCTATGTTCATTTGCAATGCCGTATGGAGACGAAATAGTGATCTGGCCAGATGCGATCTACCTGGCGTGCCAGATGGCGTGGGAGATTAAGCTGTCTCTATGTCCAGCTACCCTTTGCCTAATATACAAGGTGCTAGGGGATATCAGCACCCACCAGTTCCCGCGGCAGGCCTGGTACATGTGCCCATTGCATTTCTTCAAAGCGTGGGTTTGTTCTCTATTTTCAGAGTTCGCCCCCCGTGCCATCTAGGACTGGGGGCTCGTGACGGGGATGCTGGAGTTTGCCAGTGCTGAGCCGGGCCCTACCTCTCTGCGGCTATATGATATCCGGGGCCAATTGACCACAGTCCCTCAAGATGCCGCCAGGACTATTCATTTCTGGGCACTGGCTGCACACTCCAGCCCCTTCGTGAACATCAGAAGAGAGTGCAAGGATGACCAGGTGGAGAAGTACATCCACCCAATTAGCCAAGAAAATGTGGTTCGTCCGCTGCTGGAACCCGAGTTAAGGGATTGGGCATTGTAACATCCAAAAAAATCATCATTAAATATCATGATCATTAATCCACTTTCAAATTGATTGAAAAAATGGAAAAAATATAGAAAGAGAAGATGATAAACAACTAAACCGTGATCGCCACTAAAGCCAATAACATGCCAAACATGTCAACAGTCGAGATAGGGCACGTTACATACCTCAGAAATTCAGAAAGGGGCCGAAGAAGACCGAATCATGAATGCGCTAGGGTCTCAGAGCGCATTCTTAAAGAAAGCGCTATATGTCTATAGCGCGATCGGAAACACTGCGGGATTGATTATCAAGTCCGTTCCTTCCTTGCTCCAAGGCTGGCCAGGGTGCAAGGGCTTCACGTCTGTGTCCTCTGGTACCTGCAAAATAGTTTAAACAATAATAGAAAGCCCAATTAGATCGTGATTTGCATAGAATCTATCCCTATTACTGAGCAAAAGCATACAAAAAAGGGATCGATTTCCTAGAAGATTTATTAATTCCGCAGTTGGATCCATTCACCCCCCTCTGGATCCACATTCTACTGGTAGATCGTGTCCATCTAGTCTTCAACACTCCTGGGCACCTCTGATGCGTTTCCTACCTTGTAGTTCATACAGATGTGGTGATCGTGATCAAGATTCTTCTGAGATCAGACGGCTTAGGACAACGCGAGATCACGCCTCTTCATCTGGCACCATCTGTGGGAAATGAGCGAAGAGCCATAATGGCACGAAGAAATTTTGGCAGGAGGACTGCCGCCGACGGGGGAAACACCATGGGGGGAGGTGAAGGAGATCCTGTGCCTTCCTACCCCATGGGTAGCCTCCCCTCTGAGAATAATAACCACCAAGCTGATGAACTGCCTCCACCAGCTATGGGGTGGCAACCTCCCAATGGGGATTCTGACGCTCTCCAAACCCTCAACGCTAAACTAGATATCCTCGTGGACTTAATGAGGACCCAAGCAGCTAGGGAGGAGAAGTCCAGACTTCCCCCGGAAAGCCCCCCCCATCCAAATCGTCGGAGGCTGCTTCACCCTCCAGGGATGACGGCTTGTGCGCAATAGGTCAGGAGGACCTTTGTAGGCCCCTCCTCCAGAACAAGAAGCCTCCTCCAATATGAGGAGAGAAAAGTCTGGGGTGCACCAGTAGCCCACTAAAATCGACGCCCCCGAAGGATGACAAGGTAGCCCGGAAGGGCGCCCTCACAGCCCCTCGACTCAGCGTCAACCAGAGTTGTCCCTCCAACTGAGGGACTTTGAGCGACGTTTCATAGAGCAGGAGCACACCCTCCACGCCTTGTAGAAGACGTCCATCAAGGAGGATGAGGAGCAATCCCCATTCTCTGACCAAGTCTTGAAGGCCGAGATCTCCCCCAGAGTTTAACTACCGACCTTCAAATCGTACGATGGCCAGGGAGACCCGACCGACCACTACGACAGCTTCGATGCTTTGATGACTCTCCACGGGGCTTCGGACGCCATCAAATGCCAAGCGATAGTGACCACCTTGGTCCAAGGCACTCAAGCTTGGTTCCGAGCACTCGCCCCCGACAGCATCCACGACTTTCGACAGTTCGGGCGGATCTTCAAGGAGAGCTTTACCAGTAGAGGCCCTCCCAGGTCAGTTGTGGGGCTATTGGCACTAAAACAGGCACATGGGGAGAAGCTATGGGCTTATATCAACTGATTCAAATTGGAAGCCCTGTGTATCCCTTGCCTAGATGTTGCCACGGCCATCACTGCATTGGCCAGAGGCACCCGTGACGTGAACCTCCGGTGAGACCTAGTGATGGGGACATCACTTACCCTTTCACTCCGAGGGGTCCTGCTGCTCGCCAATGTGTTCGCCATGATTTGTGGAGTCCTCCTAGTCCTCCTCTCCCACGGAGAGATGACAACCCCAAAGGTCCAAATGTAGGAGCCACCTCGGGAAGTGGGCGCGAAGGAATATTCGGCGGAGAGTCCCGACTATCACAAGATTGAAGGTGTGAAAAGGTACAAAATGGAGTGAATGGTAAATCACCACTACCGGAGTGGCGTGACTCTCAAACAATCCTAATAATATAATAAATAAAACTCAGCAAGTTATGAATAACAAAAATAAATTTGTGGACCAAAAATTAGTTAACACTTCATTCTACTCATTTTTCTTTTGATCGCATGATAATGTAAGGACAATAATCAAGAAGGAATAATCATGAAATAATCAAAGTTAACATTACTGTTTCGATATCCCTAGTTAACAGTGTGTTTCTGTGACATAATAACCTGAGAACATGCGAGAAAACCTTAAACACATGAGCCAAAAATTATAGGAAACATGGTGGAATTTTCTACTGACAGGGCTAGAATGCGGTCTTGTGGAGGCCGCCTTTTGGAAGAGACGGTCGTGGGAGGACAATTTTCAATAAAATTCCCTTTCTTTTAAAAAGATCTGCCAGGAAGCGGTCTATCGGGTGACCACAGATCCCAGAATGTGGTCTCTGGGATGACTGCCTTCTGGTCTCGAGTCTAGAATGCCGGCGAGCCCCGATATACCTCTAGTAAAAGCATGATTGCGATCTCTATACTACATAAAAATTGGGCAAACATATACCAAAAGAAAGAGCACTAAAAAATGAACAACATGGTATAATTTAATTAGGTTTTTCCTTGAGAGAAATCTACCTTTGATTAGGTTGAAGCAAGGCAAACCCGACTGGAACCCTAGACGAAGACCTCTCCATCCCCGCCGCACCACGTCCTCGATCGCACACCCCAGTGACTGCTATGACCAAATGGAGTTCTCGAGAGTGTTAGGCGTCGGTTTATAGGGCAGGGGTTGAAGGCAGAGCCTCGCATGGGCTAGGGGATCGAAGTGGAGAGTCCTCTGCATGATATTCATGGTTGACCAATTCAACATGCTCATCTTCAAAATTTAGCGGCTAGGGATAGGGTTTATGTAGGGAAATAGAGGGGAAATGGGCTTCTATTGTGGGCCAAAATTTTAGGTCTGGATTGAGCTCCTGTGATGGGGGCATCATTTACCCCTTCACATTTTTTGGAGCTCGGATGGATCGTCATCATGTACCATCGTGTTCTTTACATTTCTTTGAGTCATGGCATGTAGTTTTTATAATTTATTTGAGTCTTATCATTGTATTTTCCATTTTATTTGAGTCATGTCCCTAGGTCTCTGGCTTATTTCCCTATGTTTATGTGTCATTATGTGGTTTAATGTAACTAATGGGCCCAATTCATTGGGCCAGGCCCATGAAGTACATGGGAATCTGAGATATACAGTCTCCAGAGTCCTTAAGTCCAGTACAGTCTTCAGCTGGCTTAGGTTTTACGATTCATGATCGCTTCATTTTTCGTGTGTCATCTTGTGCATGCTGGGTTGGCACTGTGCGAGATGGTTCTGCTCTCGTCAGGATGTGACGAGCTGCTTCTCTTCCGTCATGATGTCTATCTCGATCATGTTGTACTTGGCAGTATTCACCGAAAGACTCGAATCTACAGTACTTCGTTCGAGGTCTTCTCATGAATTGTTCAGGTTGCTGTTGACTTTTAGCTTTGGTTTGATGGCTGTGCACGTTTTTACGTTGTTTTGGTCATCCCAGCTTAAGTCTGCTCAGCTCCTGATATGTTTCACTTCTGATGAAGTACTCGATTAGATTCCATGATTGAGAAGATGCTCGAGCAAACCTAAGATTTCCCCTTCCTAGTGAGCTTCTATTTGTCGAGCTTAATGTTTCTCATCCCATCTGGTGGAGTCTTCTCGAGGTTAGCCTTGGAATTGCTATCTTAGTGATGCCTTTGTCCTGTGTCTGCTTAAGTGTGGATAGCTGAATTCTGAGCTTGATCTTCTCCTTGCTTTACGATTACTTAGCATTGGACTCTGTTATGGTGTTAAGAGATGTTGCATATCGTGTTCGTCGTGCCGTGTCCAATGGCCAATGAAGGCTCATTTATTATTTTAGGAAGTGAAGGTAAGCTGAGATTTGAATTTTTCCTTGTGCTTTGTGCTGAAGCTGGTACTCTCCTTCGTTGCACTTAGGCTTCCTGTGACCGGTTGTTCGCTAGATCAGTACTTGTGGCGTGTTATTTGTGATTTTTCATGAATTGCGATGACGCCATGTGTGTGCTGAGATGCAAATACTGAGCTACTTTCTGATGCCTGTGTGCATTGTATGAGTGCATAGCGGAAGCGTGTGGGTTGGTTACCCACAGATCAAGGATCTTTTCATGAGGTTCTGGCCATTTGAGAGAATTACTTTTTCTCGATGTGACTTCATCTTGGATTCCTGTGCCTTGATGTCGTCTGTTGCCGTGTTGTTGCTAGTAATTTTCTGGGGTTGGCATCAGCATTTGTGAGTGTTGGGAAAATTGTCGGCATTCCTGTTGATTGAGTACCCTCTGCTCCTCTGTATTGTCTCTTGGGTGTCGTGTTCTCGAGGCGTGCTCGTAGTCCTTGAGATGCATTCCCGAGATTATCATTTTCTCGTTGTCGTGGATCGTTCTTGGTGAGCTGCTCGATGCATGACTCGTTCCCTGTAGTCGTGTGCTCAGCTACTGTTGTGCCTTGATGTGACCCTACTTGCAGTTGTGTCCGGTGGTTCTGTGTGCTGTACGGAGTCGGGATCCTGCGAGTGCTGCTATTCGAGCCCCTACACTATCGGCTGATTATGAGGACGAGGGGAGTGCACCAGCCAGTGGTGAGGTTCCCACACTGACATGAAGAATGCCCGGGGAAGTCTACCAAGGGCATTGGTAGTGATATTGATTGGAGCGGCCGAGCCAGGAAGTACATTCATGATTGGAAACGCAAGGGCAAGGCTGTGACAGAGCGGGCGGACGGCAGTGAGGCATACTTGAAAGCTTTCACCCATCAGTACGGTAGCTAGATCTACCGTAGCACCCGACGACCGGTATGAAAATGCAAAACTTGACTTTTCCTATTCTATATGAAATGAGTGAATGCATGTTATGTATGGAACTTGCTTTTCTAAATGCAGCTAGACCCACAAGGCCGGATAGCTGACCTTGAGGGACTTCTCCATGCCACGGTGCAGCAGTGGGATGAATACCGAGTGGCTCTTGAGCTACTGGTGAGTTTTCTGAACTTAAAAATTGAAATGCTTTATGCAAACCTGACTGACCTTCTAAAAATGCAGTGAGTCGAGGGAGTTCAGAGGGCTGGACCAGACGCGCCATCCTCTTCCTCATAGCCAGCCGGGGGATGTGCTGAGAAGGACGCGGAGTTCACCCGGGCCGTAGCCCGTGCCGAGGAGGCCGATGCTACCCTCGCAGAGCGGGTAAGAAACTGAAACTTTCCTAAAATGCTTCATGATTTAAATTGCAAAATGCAATGCACAGGCTAAGGACCTAGCTACAGCCTTGGCGGAGGCGGCCGAGGTACCTCACCTCCGAGGAGAGGTGGACCGACTCCTGGGGGAGGTGACCCATTTGAGCAGCGAGGTGACCCGGTTGAGCGAGGAAGTGACCCGGTTGAGCGGGGAAGCGACCGACATTGATCGATATCGCACCGAGGCTCACGAGGCACTGGTCAAGATTTTCGAGCTGAAGACGAGCTACGGACGATGGAGCGGACCGTCTGACTGATGGGCCGAGCACTTGAGCGGGCCACGTCACGGAGCGGTGCAGCTGGAGGTTCACAAAGCGCGGCACCGAGCACGTCGGTGGGCGACATCCTGGCTAGTTCCTCCACCCACCGGAGAGATGAGGAGGCGGAGTGTCAAGCCCCGAACCGATAGCAGCGGAACGTGTTTGCTCGGAACGTGGCAGTTAAATAGTCGTGTCGATCAGAACGTAGGCAAGACCAAATGTAATTTTGATCAAAATAGAATTTTATTTCAAATATAAGTTTATTATAATTTGGACCCATTAAAAATAAAGACTCAATAAAGGAAAGATTACAATGAGACACTAGACTAGATAGAATCATAAGACAAAAGATAATCAAACTGGACGGTTCAACTAGATGTCAAGCTCTCTTCACTCTTGCCCATGCCCATCTTGTTCGGTCTCGGGTCAACATGCTAGTGAGCTCTACTTGCCATGCTAGGCCCTTAAGAAGATCCTCTAGAGTCTCCACTTGGTAGGATGGTAGTCACAACTCATGACGGTGGTTAAGTACGAGCTAGCTAGGAAAATAAACTAATGCATAAGCAGCGACATCTAGCATGTATACTAGCTAAGCAAACGATAAAATGGTGGGAGGCGAGTGTACCTCCACGCCCGGGACGTGGGGAAGACTTCCCGGCCAAGATCCGTAACCCCCGGTACAGTAATAATTATTAAGTTACAAAATTAATCCTGCAGCCCACTCCACGGAGAGAGGTAATAGGCAACATGTGTGGTCCGGGAGCACCAATCTCGGGTTGGCGGGCAGCAGTCGGTGGCACTCGGGAGGACGCAGTTGGCCGATTCAGCACTGTTCACTCGGTCCCGAAGGACAACACGTGGGACCTGCAGCTGGTACGGTGATGTCCGGGGTGGTTCCTAGCTGCAGCGATGGATGGGGATGCTCCTGGAATGTCTCGGGTCGATCCCCAAGAGCGGCGGTCATCGGAGTGGAGGCAGGCGATGTCTCGGGAATTAATTCCCAAGACTGTCCCGCAGCCCTGCTTCAAGTTGGATCTTCGCACCCTAACGAGAACGGCCGGCACGCCCAGCCACGATGTCGGATCGAGGCGAGGTTAGCGCCGTTGCGAAGAGCACTCGAAGAGATTTGACATAATGGAATTGCAGAAGCATCCAATGGTCTGACTGGAAATGACAGGCTCTGCAAACTAGGTGAAGGTTCTGCCCCGAAACTCAGAATCCATAGGACAGATTGGAACCAGCCTAATTATGAGCTTTGACCTTGGATCAAATGAAGGAATTAGGACCTGGCATTTTTATGGTGGGTAGAGGGGAGGGATACAATGACACACATAGCTTTTTTGTAGGATTATGATCACATTAAGGGGGTGGGAAAAATCGCCTACCATAGACTATCATGCTGGTTTGCACACAAGTAGATTGTGAGAGTGACAAATAGGGGGCTGGGACGGGGGGCAAACAAACTCTAATCGGTGTGAAATTTAACTTGGGAATGCAGGGGACATGGGGGAACCAACCATAAAATATCAGTGCAATCCAACAGCTGGATCTGGAGTTATGGCCTTATCTTCAAGCTTTAGGTTTGCAGGTCAGAATCCAGGATAGTAGCTCAGAGACGTGGTTGTGGCAGCTCGCTGGCGGCACGAATGGCGGCGGCAGCGACAGTGGATGTTAACAATAGGTAGAGGAAGAAAAGAAGTTGAAGGGAATGGAGAGATATGGGATATTTAGATCTAGATCTAGGGTAGAGAGGGGGAAGGAGAGGAAGAACACTTAGAACAAGAAGGGAGAGAGGGGGGGGTGCCCAAAATGCATTCTTCCTCCTCCTTTTTTTATAACTCTTCAAAACTGCAGGTTTTGTAGAGGCTACGGGGCTTCTGATGCGACGACCGATGTGGGATACAGCGACTGGGGAAGTAACGCCATGCTGGCTGCCAGTTCAAGCGCGACCGCCGGATCAATAGTGGGCCGCCGGATGGAGTTGTGGGCCACCGGATAAGCTATGGGCCGCTGGGTAGCTTATGTGTGAAGCCTTTTATGGCCCATTTGCTTCTCCTAGCCCATTTGAGCATTTCCAATTTATTTGCTCACTTGTTCAGCACTTTGCTTATCTTAACAGCACTTGGCCCTTTTGGGTTGATTCCTTCGCACTATCTGGCATGATGTTCTCCTTTGAGAGCCGTTCTCTCAGAGGTAGCTCCAACCGTATCTCAACTATCTAGACGACCAGGAGGTTGACGGGGAGCTTTAAGCAGGCAGATGGTTTTTCGGGGATGTTTGACAAACGGTTTAATGATTTGCTCGGGTTTAGTCACCCTGGTGACGGATGATGGTTTTTCAGGTAGCAACTTTGCCATGGAGGAATAGTCGGGTGTGACATATTGTGATGCAACTAGCTCCTCCTGACATCCAATAGTACCGAGATTGACGAAACTGGTTCTTGATGTAGTCTTCTGAACTCCAGACAACACGGGCAGAGATTCTATGGGCTTCAGACTTATCATCATTCCTTCTATATAAGCATTTTCCAAGTGTCAACACACTGCTTATGAATTTGTCATTGAAATTTTTTGTTGCTATTCTTCATGTCTGGCTTACTACAATGGATCTTTCACATCTACTGAAACCTGTCATTCCTTTTGATATGCTCCTTTTCAACTCTAACCTTTCCTCAATTACTATCAGACTACTCTCCTTATTCAGCCTGAATACTAGACTCCATCCTTTTTGCTGATGTTAAAGGGGGAGAAGAATTTGATGAGTCATTTGCATTCAGTTGCATTTAGGTAATTGAGTGCATTATCTGTTGATAACAGTGCAAAGGGGGGAGAGAGTTTTGAAGGAGAAAGAGTCTTGACGAGTCTTGTGCTCTTTGTGTCTCATTGCATACTCATTGACATTTGTGGTTAAATGATTATAATGACTCACAGTGCTGCCATCATTAAAAAGGAGGAGAATGTTGTGTCCCTGCGATTTTAATGATGTCATATACTATGACTCATTAAACTGTGATTTTTGATGATGTCACACACAATGAGTCATTAATAGACTCTTTGATAAGTTCATGTCATGTTTTGATAATGTCAATGCTTGAATCCTTGAGTTTCATATGTGTTTGATGTTGTCAATGTTGTTTAATAATGTTAATACATGAATATCCATGAGCTTTGTGAAGATAGGTTCGAATTTGAACAAAGCAATGGCCAGAAGTGTGAAAATCAGGAGGCAGACTGCATCTGCATGAAGCAAAGTTGACTCGAGTTTAATATGAAGTCGACTTGTCACGTTAAGTTGGAGAAGCTTTCAAAGGCGACAGCTAACAGGCGATAAGTGTGACAAATAGCCTATTAGAGCTGACAAATAGCCGATATCAGTGAAAAATAGCTTCCTAACGGTGACAAATAGCACGTTGCAGTGAAGAATGAAGAGCGACCAAGTGTGTTCAAAGGAATTAACTGGATATGGGGTTCCTAACCCTACTACCATGATTTTGAAGATTCCTTAAGCTTGGACGACATTGATCAACCTCTTTCAAGATCAAAGGATGAAATCATTCTTCTGTTCTAATGGTCTTTAGTGTGTTGGGTTTGAGCAGAACCAGAAGTATCTTTTCTATGAAGTCTAGCTCGTGCTAATCAGAAGCTCAGTGCCTTCGCCCATGGCAGCAAAATTTCTTCAAGACTCAGCATAATCCAAATTGGGTCTGAGGTTGGTTATCAAGCAGAATCAAATCTCATCTGCTAGCATGAACAAGCCAGCAGCACAATCTGTGCAATGGTGGTACACCATAAGTAGTCATGGCAAGTGTCAACAGATATGAACTTTCGTAGCAGAAGCATGAGCCAAGGCCACCTTGAAGTCAAGGCTATCCAGTAGTGATCATGCATCAGCAGTGTAGTAATATCTCCAGTAGTTCTCTCTAGCTCTGTTCAGAAGCTCGAGCTCATCATCAGCGTCACCTGCTAACCAAAGCCATAGGCGATGGCTTGTGCCATTTAAGGGTGACAAATAGGTGGTCATCGGTGAAAAGTAGGCTATAAGAGTGAAAAATAGCCTAGTAAGGGTGAATAATGTATGTCAGCACTGAAAGGCTTGAATTGCTATGAAGGAGAGTCGACTCCATGGAACTTTGGCATCGACGCAGGTATGTTGAAGCTTGCAAAGTTGAAGAACTAAAAAGAGGCCAAGGTCCTTTGAGGTTAGGGGAGACCAATGAGAGCTAAGGCTGATAAATAGCTAGTCAGTGGTAAAAAATGGAAGATTAACTTTGTAAACTGGCTGGCTTAGAAGACAACAAGGTTAAGAACATTTGACCATTGAAGAAGAGTCAACATCAGTCAAAGTCAACAAGTCAAGCTCAGTCTAGTTCGAGCTATATTGAAGGAGTCCGAGCTATACTGAAGGCGTTCGAGCATTCATGAGCATGTTCGAGCACTCCTGAGCATCCGAGCAGTCCAATCACTCCTGAGCGTCTGAGCATGTCCGAGCTATATTGAAGGTGTCCGAGCATGTTCGAGCTATAGTGAAGGCATCTGAGCATGTCTGAGAATTCATGAGCACAACCGAGCATGTCCGAGCATCCATAAGCGTATCCGAGCACTCCCGTTCTAGCAATTTCGAGCATCAAAGCTCGGGGGAACATATGCTAAATAAAGAGAACAAAGAGCAAGCTTAGTGGTGACAAATAGATATCTAAGGGTGGAAAATAGGTATCTAAGGGTGAAAAATAGGTGGGCTAGCTGAAATCAAAGAAACTGAAGAGCAGAGCAAGGGCGATGGCTGACCAATACCTAAGGGTGAAAAATATATACCTAAGGGTGAAAAATGTACACCTAAGGGAGACAAATAGATTATGGCGATGGCTCTTTTGCCTAATGGTAACAAGTGGCCAGTTTGAAGACGTGAGAAGGATCTGGGCCTACTAATCCAAGTCCAAATGATTGAAAAGGATGTGCTTCGATGATTCAAGGTTCTATAAGACCTTCTGGAAGAAAATATTCTCACTTTCCCACTGGACCAATTGCAGAACTCCTGGAGAGTGTTTCATTTGGAAATGGGTTTTGCCTTGAGGAGGAAGAACTCTCAATCTGCTATATACTGCACGAAGCTCATTAGCAAGCCAATGGGAAGCCAACGTGCTTTATCTCTTCTGGGCCAATCAGTGGCCACTCTTCCCAGGATCTGGAAGCATTCTGTGGATCTAGATGGCCCAAATTTCTTCCTACCAAATCAGAGTCTACAAAGCTCGTACCATGCATGCAAGAAGAAAAAGATGCTGGATCCAAAAGTAGCGCTTGGGGGACATGCTCTGCGATGAAGACAGACAAGAAATAGATGAGATATGAGGTTCGAAGAAGGCTAAGACAAGGGAAGGAAGTAGAGTGAAAGGAGACAGTATAGAAGAGTAGAATAGGAGAGCTCGAGTTGCGAGATAGAAGAACAGGAAGAGAAAAAGAGAACAAGAGATCAGTGAGCTCGTTCCTACTATAAGGAAAGAAGAAAAGAGAAGAGAAGAGAGGAAGAGAAAGGAGAGAAGAACAGGACTATAACGCACCAGCATAGGGGCGTTACCTGCTATAACGGACCACAGAAGGGGCGTTATGGTAGACAGACCCAAAACACCAATACAGACAATATAATGCACCAAGACAGGGGCACTATATCAGCATAACACACCAGGACGGGCGCGTTATAGCCAACAGACCAAAACTCAAACCAAGGGAAATATAACAGACCTCCATAGGTGCATTATACTAGCTTAACGCACTACAATAGGCACGTTAAAGCCAACGGACCCAAAACACTAACACGGATAACAAGCATATAACAGACCAAGCTGAGTCCGTCATAGCCACATGACGCACAGGGTTAGGCGCGTTATATCAACTGCCATACCCAGCCAAACATCGGTCAAAACACACCATAACAGACCTACACCGGGGCGTTATCTGATCATAACGCACAAGGAGACGTCTGTTATGCCTAACTTACTAACACGATCTTCGAGGAAGCACGGTCGTCGAGGGTCTGACACAGCAATAGGCCTCAAAAATGACCCAAATATAACGTGCCTAGATAGGGGCATTATACTCTAATAATGGACCATGCCTGGTCCGTCAAGCTCCATGACCTCGAAAGATGAAAAACCACGTACCATAACAGTCTGTCGTGGGACTGTTATAGCCTATAATGGTCTCTGGTAGGACCACTAAATCATTCCAGTGAGTAAAATGGTAGAATGGCCGAATTGGCCCATTCCACGCCCCATGCACGCTGTAGCGCAGGGGAAACAAAGCCATTCGACGAGAAACAACCGCAGGGGGTCAAAAATGTCACATGCATCCATCGAAACGTATTAAAACGCAAGATTGGGGTGATTCCGATGAATCGACCCAAAACGAGTCACTGGGGTTCCTGGACTCCTATCGGCCCCAAATGACAACCGATCAACACAAAACTAGTGGGGTTGGGATCCTGACCTCCCAGCGGTCAATTTGACAGTAATTACGACGAGAATGGTTGCCATTTTTTGGTAAACCATACAAACCCCAAAAATGATGGCTTTCACTAAACTGGCCCGATCTCCCCCGATCGAGTACCAATCTACACAAAATTATAGGGAAAACGTAGAGGACGAAGTGCCAGTCCATCTCCCTACCTCCACCAATGAAACCGAGTGCCGAGGTGACTAAACCGCACTGAAAACCACAACGCGAATCGAACCATCAGCTTTGAATCCACCGTTCGGGATCGCGCCAAATCCACGTCGTTCCTTACTCCACCATGCAACTCAGTAGCCTCCTGACGTCGCCACCTTGCCCATGGTCACCTCCGTCTGCAGCCGGAGCCGATGGATCAAGAGAACGAGAGAGAACGGGAGTAAGAGAGTGACAGAATGTGAGGGATGAGACAGAGAGGGTGGGTTGGTGGAGGGCAAGGGTTATTTATAGGCTAAGGAACCCTATAACCGGTTAGAGTTTGATTGGGGTTGGGTCTTTCCATCATAATCCTTTCCCACATTGATTCTTACCCATCATTAGTTCCGTAGTTTATCTCACTTTCCTGGTTCGAACAGAAAACGACCATCGATTTCCATTTTATGATTCTCAGGTAAATAGCGCCTTGTCTGGGGGCGCTGTTTAATTAGCGACTTAGGAAGGGGCGTCAGTTATTAAATTGGTGCCTGTGATAAAGTCTTCATTTTATGTATTAGCACCTTATCTAGGGGCGTTAATTACATTTTTATTACGAAAAGGAATCTTACTGTTGTATTCCAAATGAATTGACGCCTGTTTCGAAGGGCATTATTTAATTAAATGGCGACTTTAGTGAAGTCACGATTTATAATTTTTATTTTAAACTTTAATTTGTTCGAAAATTAAGGGTTGCTGCATGTTCCTTCCATGATGGACAGTCAGTTTGCCCTTTTCCTGAGCGTCTCGAGCACTCGGTAGGGGCCTTCCCAGTTTGGGGCCAGCTTTCCCACCACCTCCAATGGTCGAGAGGCTTCGATTTTCCTTAGGACGAAGTCTCCTAGCTAAAAGTGTTTATCTCAGACTCTAGCGTTGTAGTATCAAGTAAGGCATCGCTGGTATTTCATGGCTCAGATGCTTGCGATCTCTTGGATCTCGCTCGCTAAATAGAGGTTCTCCAGTAATTTCTGCTCATTCACCTCGGGCGAGAAGTTGGTGACTCTGAGACAGGGGTTTCCGATCTCCAGTGGAATCACGGCTTTCGTGCCATACACCAACTGGAAAGGGGTTTCACCAGTGGCCATTCTTGGAGTAGTTCGGTGTGACTATAGCACGCTCGGTAATTCCTCGAGCCAGCTTCCCTTGGCCTCGTCGAGCCTAGTTTTAATGCCTTTTAATATATCTTTGTTGGCATTTTTGACCAGTCTGTTGGCCTGAGGGTGGTCTATCGAGGTCAAGTGGTTGCGAATATTTAGGTCGACACATCTGCCTCTAAAGTAGTGAGAATCAAATTGCCAACCATTATCGCTCACAATCACCCGGGGGATACCAAAATGACAAATGATCGACTTCCAAACGAAGCTCCATACGACCGACTCAGTAATCTTGGCAGCGGCCTTGGCTTCAATCCACTTCATGAAGTAGTCGTGATGGGGGCATCATTTATCCCTTCCACATTTTTCGAAGCTCGGATGGATCGTCGGCATGTACCATCGTGTTCTTCACATTTCTTTGAGTCATGGCATGTAGTTTTTATATTTTATTTGAGTCATATCATTGTATTTTCCCTTTTATTTGAGTCATGTACCTAGGTTAATGAGTCATTTACCTATGTTTGAGTGTGTCTTGTTCTGCCTCTTAGAGAGCTTGAAGGCGTGCTTGTTTCTTCACCGGATGCTTCTCTTCTCTGGTTTGCTCATTCATTAATGGACAGTCAGGAATCTGGTGATCATGGCTCTCACAACGGAGACAAGCTCCTAGTCTTCTCCGGCATTTGTCGGCCCTATGGCCGGCCTTGTCACAATATTTACACACCTCTTTGGAAGGCGCGACAGTTATAGAGAAAGGTTTGGTGTTTTTCTTGAGTTTCTTCTCTTGGGAGTAAGTACCTCCGTCATTGGTTCTCTTCTTCTAGAAAGAGGGCTTGAAGGTACTAGTAGTTGTCATCGGCTCCTTCTTGTCCTTCCCATGGATTCTGTCAGACAGCTTCGTGGCATCCTCCAATAATTGGGCTCTTCGTACTATCTCTGAATAGACTTGGATGTCCATCGACGCTAATTGTGTGATGTATTGCGGCCTGAGCCCATTAAGGAATCTTCTAACCTTCATCTTCTCGGTACTTACTAAGTGCTTAGCGTACCTTGACAGTCTAGAGAATTGGGCATTGTACTCGGCCACGGATAGTGTCCTTTGCTTCAGTGCGGCAAGCTCCGCGACTTTCTTCTCTTGAACACGGTCTGAGAAGTGTTTATTGTTGAATTGCTCAACAAATTCAGCCCATGTGACAGGATCTTGCTCTAGTGTGACTTGTACAGACTCCCACCAGAATCAGGCGTCCGTTTCCAATTGAAAAGTAGCTAGCAAAACCTTCTCTTCATCCATGCATTGCATGACACGGAATATGCGTTCAATCTCCCTAATCCAGTGCTCGACATCGTCAGGATCGGTCGAGCCAGTGAACTTGGGAGGATTCACATTGAGGAAACTCCGATGGAGTTCTCCCGCTCCTCAGTTTGTTCGGCCTTGCGCTACCTATTGTAGCGCCTTGGTAAGGCCTTGCACGGTGCGTTGCTAAGGTTTGCAAGGGGACTAGATAGGAAAATGAGAATGCAGCAGAATTTAAAATTTTTCCTTCTCTTACATCCCCGCGGCCCTTGATCCATTTCTTCTGAACTAAGCGACAAAAGATCAGATCTTCACCTTGCGCGGAGTCGGATCCGCGACCGAGGGTTGATTCCTACTGAGCGATGTCGCTAGCCGCGTAGGTGCCCGACCTCCAGCGATATCCACACGGTTCACAGGTTGAGGGATCATCCTCGTCTCATCTCTCAGCGGTTGCTCTCTCGCTCGACTCCTCGTCACAGGCACTCAGGGCGGCATGCGACCTTGTGCTTCTACGGGAGAGAGAAGGGGCAACCAGAAAGAAGAGATAGAGGAGGGGCAGTTGCCACAGACATGGGAAACCCTTGGAGCTTGGCCCAGGGTTTCTCTTTGACAAGTGTTTATATTAATAAGACACGGCGCACAAAAATGGTCAGAACACCAGCAAATCAACATGTACAACACAGCAAAATAAAGGCATACGAAGTGTCAAAATATGACTACAACAACTCAGAACAGGGGTCGCACAGGTCGTACGCCCTCGTCTCCACCTCTGACGCACGCCCCGTGGGGGGCATTTGTTGTACCTTGACTATTTCCTAACAAAATGACAAGAAATAAGGGCTCAGGCATTTCCCCGAACGCCTTCCAGGCATGGGCTACCTAGCCCTTTCTACAACCCTATGGGTCCCTACAAGGGCCCTGACATGCGACGACACAAGCAACTGTCTGTGGTCGACCCTGGCTACTCACATACGGGCTTTGCCCATATCCTACATAGTGGCCCGGAGCCACCCGGGGGGGACCCGACGTTAAGCCATGCCACATGGAACCCAATGAAAAGGTCGAGGGACCACCCTGAGACACTTCTTTCAACCCTCTAAGGTCAAAGGGAGACCTAACACAGTCAACCACAGGCTTTGGAGGCCTATCACACCCGTATACGGCTCGCACGGGTGTGTTCGGCATTCTATCGAACACCTTGTGGGCGCGTGTATTCTAGATCGTCTACACCAAACCATGGACTACCGCATGGTTCCAGCACCTCAATTGGGTCCTACAAATGACCCCCCAGCAAGTCAGGGCCAACCCCGACACTCAGGCACGTGGCAACAAGCCACTTAACTCTAGCACTCGGGCCAACCCGAGGCTACCCTACCAACCTGCCGTGCAACGCGGCACGTAGCTTGACGCACGAATCACATCCCAAAGATGCCTCTCCTTAGCTCCCACGAGCTCCCTTCTTCAACCCAAGGCCCACCATGCAGCCCCTTAGTCATCTACCCAAGTCGTTCGACAATCCGGGGTGTGTTGAGCATTTACTTGAACACCTTACGAGCGACTACAACGACTCAAACAACAACGGCCCCCATGGGCTCGTCCTAGTCCCTCGAAGCTTAGTGTCCCTTAAAGGACACCCCCAGAAGATAAGAGAAGACCCTCGGGGGCCATTCCTCAGGGTTACGACTAGCCCGGGGTCTGATTCACCCCGGGGCCGGCCACGCGCCCCCAGGGAGGGCAAACTCCCTAGGGGTCGCGCCCTCCCTCTAGCCCGATGGCCCCCATGGCCCCACTCAATCCCAGTTCGTTCAATTTACAGTCCTACGGTGTAGTTCGTGTGCCGTACCAGTACGTGAAGTCGACACATGGACGCGGGAGCACAAAGCGACAGCATGGGGGAATTCCTCAAGTTTGACGCGCTCACAAGCCTCCACGTATCCTCCCAGCCTATTGTCCTTTTCTTCTTAGTTAATTTAGGAAGAAAAATACCCAAAAAATCAGATTTTATAGGGTGGGGACGACACGCTAAAATTGACATTAGCATTAGTAAATCTCATGTCACCACGTAATCCCCCAAGTGCATTCTATATTAGAATTGAATAAGATGAGTATTTCTATTTTTTTTGGATAATTCGTGGAATTTGCATCTTCCACACTGGACGCCATTTATAATTAGCGCCTTCAAAGATGGACGCTTATTCTTGGAATTTTGTCTATTTAAGAATGATTTTAATAAATAGCGACTTCCTTGGCAGACGTGAATTATTTTTAATTTGAAAATTGCCATATTCTGATTAAAAATGAGCGACTTGCATCATGGACGCCATTTTTATTAGCGCCTGCTATGGAAGACGCCATGTGTTTTAGAAAGTCTGATAATTACTAAATTAACTCCAAGAATTGACGTCTGTTCTAATGGACGCTATTTCACATAGCGACTTTCATGGCTGATGCTGTTTCCCATTCCATTTCTGTTCCTCGAAGAGCTCCTTCCCCGGGTTGACTATTGCCATTTCTTGATCCCTGCCATTTTTCTGGAAAGGAATCCTTCCTTGTTTTAATCCCTTCCCAATGAAGGGATTTCTCCCATATATGTACCCTCTCTTTTGAGCACTCACGGGAGAAGGAGAGGAAGAATTAGTGAGCACAGAGAGAGGGATATCAGAGGAGAGATCAGAGGAGTCATCAGAGGCATTTGGGCAGAAGCGTAGAATAACATTCGTTGGTTCTGATTTTTCTCCACTCCTCCCTGCCAGAAGATTCCTTCCTCCATTCCTTCATGCCAGAAGACTCCCCTCTACAACAATTTCCCAGTGGAGGGAGAACCTCTCCGTTTCTCCTCTCTTCTAATCACTTTGTTTTGATTTCTAGTCTCTGCATCATCATCACGTTTCACCATCCTTCACAGTCACAGCACGTATATCTGGCAACGCCAGATCACTTTGCAATGCACTTATTACTGCATGTACCTCCCCTCCCATAACTCATAAAGGGGTTTAAACCAACACCCCCCCCAGGTGTGTCCGGTACCCCTTTGCATGGTTAATCACCTAGTTGAACAGATTGCTACACTGCTTATTTGACTAATTTAGTGCATTATTTTCTTCGTTGCTTCTTATTTCAGGGTAAGCAAATTGACAAGGAACCCTCTTCGGTTGGCTGACTAATTGAAGAGGAAGCAGACTCCACCAATCTCCCCTTAACAGGTAACCACGCGATCACCCTTTGTTATTTTATTTGAGGGGTTCCCCCCCTCTAGCAATCACGATCACTTAGAGCACCACGCGCTCATCACCCTCCATTGAGCACCACGTGCTCCCTCTTAGTTCACTCTCCATATTCCACAACATGTTTATTAATATCACATTTTCATTCAAACAAATGTCAAGTGACGGGGTTCACAAATTGCTCGGCCCCGCATGCCCGATTGCTTCCGAGTGACCACCGGGGAAAGAAGTGTGCACCCGTGCCCTCGGCACCAGGTCAACCCTAGAATCAGGCTAGCCAAACCCCTTTGGGAGACCCTCTGGCCTTGCTAGCCCTCTACCAGCAAGGGACCAGCCCCCTATCCTCCACTCGGCGTCGCCGAGTCACCCACGGGTTTTGGGTGGAGTGTCGAGTGAGTTGGCCGTCGTTATTTGCCCATTCGGTTACAAATCGTGCTTGTTGCCTAAGTCCTAGGTTGTGTCACATTAAGAGCCCTCTCCGTCGGCCGACCGAAGGAAGAGGAAGAAGGAATCCACATGATCTCCTGCTTCTATGGTAAACGCGATCACTCACCACTCATTTTTGGGGCCTTTAGCCCCTGGCGATCACTCTTCTTTCAATTCGGGGTTCTCAGCCCCTAGCGATCACATCATCAACACACACATGCACTTCTATTTCTTTTGTTCACATCCCTCATTAAAACCTACGGAGATTCATTTCCTAAAATAGTTCCCTTCCCCATTTTAATTTCTGTTGAAACCCACGAAGAGTAACTTCGCACAGCGGTTCCCTTCCCCCTATTTAATTTCAGTTACATCCCCTTCCCAAATTTAATTTCAGTTACATCTCCTTCCCCACTTTCATTTCAGTCATATCCCTTCCCCCATTTCATTTTTGTCTAATCCCGCGGAGAGTCATTTCCCACATCGGTTTCTTTCCCCTATTTTAATTTTAGTCACATCCCCTTCCCTATTTTAATTTCAGTTGCATCCCCTTCCCCTATTTTAATTTCAATTGCATCCCCTTCCCCAATTTAATTTCAGTTGCATCCCCTTCCCTATTTAACTTTAGTTACATCCCCGTCTCCATTTCAATTGTTGTCTAAACCCGCGGAGAGTAACATCCTGCTATGGTCTCTTTATTACCCAGTTTCAATTCTACACAATTTTCATTTCGTGTATTTTCGGTTAAATTTCCGTGGAGAGCAATCTCCTGCGACGGTCTCTTCTTCTGTGTTCCTCCCCGTCATCTCATCAAGCGCGTGTGTTGCTGTTGATATATTTTTCTTGTCCTCTCTCCTTTTCCGCGTGACATCATTCACAGTGTGTACTAAAGATTCAATGCCTTAAGGAAGAGCAATGGCAATAGATTCACTGAGAAATTGAGTCCCTTCATCAATGAAGTGGAGTGGATGGCGTCATGAAGTGTCTTGCTAACTCTACTCCAAATGAAGCAGAATAGTGAGCTACACTAAGTAACTGGGGATGCTGGCATCTAATCAACGTGCACCCTCATGTCAAAAGGTGCATGCTTCACTTAACTGCTCTGGTAAAATGAAAAAAAATGGTATCAAAAGAAAAATCTAAAAATCTGAGGGTGGTCCTCTTAGGTGTACAGATTGGCTTCCCATCATCCAGAGGTATGAGTTCAGGTTGGAAGAGTGGAAGGCTAGAGTTTTATCTTATGGGGGCAGACTGGTTCTGTGTAGATTAGTGTTGGATGGTCTCCCTACTTTCTTGCTCTCCATGTTTTGGATCTCGAAGATGGTGGCGAAGAATATTGATTTATCCGGTGCATATTTTTTTGCATAGTAGTAGGGGGAGATGTAGGGGTTGGTGTGATATAGTTTGGAGAAGGCTGACCACTAGCAAGAAAGAGGGAGGACTGGGGATCAAGAATGTCAGGGACTTCAACTTGGGTCTCTTGTGTAAGTGGCTGTGAAGGTTAGGGCATGGACATGAGGGGTTGTAGACTCAGTTGATGAGGTAGAGGTACTTCGACAAGAGGAGGGTTTGGGATTTGGCTCCTACTCCTATTCAAAGGACTTTTCCTCTTTGGTGTGATATCCTCTCTTACAGGGATGCTATTGTCTCCAGTGTCTAGGTCCGACTAGGAAAAGGCGACAAGATTCTTTTTTTTGGAAGGACAGATACTAGGAAAAGGCGACACGATTCTTTTTTTTGAAAGGACAGATAGTGTGGATGCTTCAATTTTGGAGGCCTTGTTTCCTACCCTTTTCGCGGTTGCAGCGGACCCACTTGGATTAGTCTCTCAAGCTTTTGACTCCCTCCTGCTTGGAAGGGCATGGGCATTGGTCTTCAGGGGGAACCTCAGGTAGGAGGAGTTGGCGTAGTTTTAAGACGTACTTTCTCTCCTACCCTTCCATCCTTTGCTTGATAGTGATGATGTGTGTGTGTGGCTGTGGGAAAAGGAAGCGCCCTTCACTGTCAGGTCAGCCTATGGCATCATTTCAGATGGAGGGGTTTGTCATGGCCTCCATGATCAGGTGTGGAGATCGCAGAGCCCGTTGAAGGTGAAGCTCCTGGTTTGGAGGATCTCTCATGGGAGACTTCTGACTTGTGACAGGTTATGTCGTTTCCTTCCAAACATCCAGCCGACCTGTTGTCTTTGTGGTCAGGATATCGAGACCTTCGACCATCTATTTGTAGGTTGTACCTACTTACAGGGGTTGTGAACGGAGGTTGCAACGAGGATCCGCTGCATCATCGGCCAACACAGTGATGTCCACCATCTATTTGTGAAGTGGTGGAGGTCTTGGCCCTTCAGGAGTGACAGGAAGGTGTGGTGGCTTATCCTTCATCTCACCTTGTGGATGTTGTGGGGGGAACAGAACAATCGGATCTTTAGGAGGGAATCTCAAGTCGAGGAAGCTCTTGTATCTTTTGTTGTGATAAAGTAAGGGAAAGGACTGTTGCTCTTTGTTACATGAATTCCCTTACTTTTCTTTTTGGTTGTATGCCAACGAGCTCTCTTTCTCTCAGCACTCTAGCTCTAACTGTTCTCACAAACTCTCCTGCTTTGATGCTCTTCTGCTCTCTTACTTTAGCTCTCTCTAATCTTTCTCTTGGATATCTTCTCTCTATCTGTCTGCTTCGACTAAGAGATCCCTTTTTATATCGAGCATGAATCTTGTGATCCTCACAAGATTCTTTTCGATCCGTGTGGAGGGAATGCTTCCGCCAAAGGATTTTGGAAGGTGCTTTGATATGTGGTTCCACATGTCAATTGAAGCTTCCTAAGATGTAGCCATGTGGAAAGATATCCCGTTAGTTAATTCCAAGTATCAAGAGGTTTACCTTGAATCACGTGCCCATCATATGCTACCTAGGTTCTCGTTCCACTTACCTTCCTTTATCACGTGCCAGTACTTTAGATCGATCTCACGTGATTGCCTACTGTTGTAACCTGAGTGTTGTTGCTGTCTACCTTGTGTTCACTGATTTGCCAACCTTAGATGTTTGAAGGTACTTCACAACATTAGCTTCATCCAGATATCCATTTCTGTAGCATGCTCTTGAATCTCGGTTGCCAGAACAGCTTAGGACATATAAAGACTCCAGATCGATGATTGATTGCTAAATTATACTAAGCAAAATAGATCAGGATCTAATTAAAGACAGACTTCAATTGATCTTATAGTTGTTACCATCTTTAAATGCATCGACCTGATAGCTTTGCCAATTCTTGGTGCATCGACCTTTCTACCTACAGATGCAAGGTGCATCAACCTTTCTATGTGCAGATTCAAGGTGCATTGACTTGTCTTTGGAATGCTCCGACCATACTTCTAAAAGTCTCAAGGTGCAATGACCTTTCTGTTGAATGCTCAGACTTTGGTAGTTGGAGCTTTTATTTTTCTACCTAGTCCTGCTTCTTAGGTGCACCACCTTCTCAAAGATGTAGCACTTGAGTATCTTGATGCATCGACGTATTGGCTTTGAAGTGTATTCATGCATCGACCTGAGTGATGTTAGCCAACATTGCTCCATCGACCTTATGTTGTAATCACTAACTTACACTGTCTAGGAACATCGACCTGATTATAAGGTGCACTGACCTCATAGCACATACAGTGTACACCTGCATTGACCTTCTAGACTAGAAATGCATATGTACATCGACCTCATAGTCGCATGACTTCTACAACTGCATCAACCATCTAGATAAAATGCGTATGTGCATCGACCTCATAGCCGCATGACTTCTACAGCTACATCTACCTTCTTAACCAAGATGCATATGTGCATCGACCTTCTAGACTCAACGACACATATGCATCGACCTGTTTGTTCAATGCAGTGGGAGATGCATCGACCTTATAATGCAACACTTATGCATATGCACTGAGGGGCATCATAGTGTAATATGAGATTTACTCAATGTAATGTCAAAAATGGTGTGTCTACACTAAACAGGCTTTCGGGACCAGTCTGCGTCCCATCAGAACACCCTCAGAATGGGGGGGTTCTGACCATAGCCGATTCCCGCCGGGTGCGGGGAACTTCTCATGCCTCCGCAATGCACGCTCGACGATCGTGCAGCTTGCCCACTCCATGGGTACGTAATCCGCTGCACTCCAATCCGGAGATGGACCAGCGGTTGCAATGCATCGACGAGATCGAAGATAAGGTCCGGTACTTGGACGATGTCCTACTCGCAGCCAGGACCTGTGAACTCATCGACGACGACCTAGACTTCCACGCTCCCTTTTCAAAGGAAATCATGGAAGCCCCCATCCCGCCAAAGTTTCAACTACCATCCTTTAACCACCGACCCAGCCGACCATATGCATAGGTTCAAGTCTAACCTAGTATTCCACCGGGTTTCGGACGCTGTGAAATGCTTGGCGTTCGTCACTACTCTCCGTGAGAACGCCCGAACATGGTTCGAGTCCCTGTCAGTCAAGACCATTACCTCCTTTCAACAGTTGAAGAAGTTGTTTAAGGAGAACTTTATTGGCTGTCGAAAGGAAGTCAAGTCCATGGTGAGCCTGCTCGCCATCAGGCAAGGGCGAGAGGAGACCCTCTGGGACTACGTGTCCCACTTTTGAGCAGAAGCGCTCTGTATACCCCACCTCGACGTCAGCATCGCTACCATCACCCTGACACAGGGGACCCGAGATTCCATCCTTCGATGATCGCTCGGATACGAAGCTTCAACGACCCTGACGGACCTCTTCACCTTGGCACAGAAGCACGCCCGATGCGAGGAAAACGCCGCGGCCCTCTGAAACGAACTCAAGCTGGAGTGACCAGAATGGCGTAAGGACGTGTACGGTCAGCACACCGACGCTAAGAGTCAATAGCAACCTGAACAACTTACAAGAAAACTCTCAAACAAGGTACCGCAGATTCAAGCCTTTCGGCGAATACTGTCAAGTACAACATGATCGAGACAGACATCTCAACGGAAAAGAAACACACTGAATAGTCCTGACATAAGCAGGATCACCAGCAAACGGGAAGCAAATCACGAAACCTAATGCCAACAAATTCCACCAGCTAAAGTCTGGGCGACTGTACAAGACTTTCACGACTCTGGTAACTGCATATCTGAGATTTCCATGTGCCACACATGAGAAACGCTCTGATATCATCTGTGACGACCCAGATCCTGGATACCAGATATACCCGATAGAACTACTTAATATACCTAATATCGCTTAGAACCCGCGAGGCCTCCCAAGGGCGATAAAGCCCCTAAAGGAAAAAAGGATTGTCATGGGGGACATTGAACCAAACAACTCCTATTGGAGTACAAAGATTGTTTTGCTTGGACCTACAAAGAAATGTCCGGGTTGGATCCCTCTGTATCCAATTTGGTTGGCTAATATAGTCCCCGTTAAAAAGAAAAATGGCCAAGTCTGAGTCTGCATTGACTACAGGGACTTAAATAAGGCTTGCCCGAAGGACGACTGTCCTGTCCTAATCATTGAAACCATGGTCGACATGACCACTGGGCACATAGCTTTATCTTTCATGGACGGATTGTCAAGTTATAACTAGATCTGTATGGCCATGAAAGACAAGGAACACATGGCCTTCTAATCCCCTAAAGGGATCTTCAATTATAAAAGGATGCCCTTAGCTTGAAGAACGCAGGAGTCACTTACCAAAGGGCAATGACCAAATTTTTTGACGAAATGCTTCACGAGTTGGTCGAATGCTATGCTGATGACCTCGTCGTCAAAACCCAAAGGTGAGAAAACCACCTTGCTGATTTGCGTCGGGTTTTTGAAAGACTTCATCAATTTCAACTTTAAATGAACCCGATGAAGTGTGCTTTTAACGTTTCAAGTGGCAAATTTCTCAGCTTCATCGTCAGATACCGGGGAATAGAAATAGACTCCGATAAAATCAAGGCAATTTGGGAGTTGTCACCTCCCAGAAATATAACCGCATTGAGATCTCTCCGGGGGAAACTAGTCTACATTTGATGCTTTATATCCAACCTCTCAGGGCGATGTGCACCGTTTGGAAAATTAATGAAAAAGGGCGCGCCGTTCATATGGGACCAGGAGTGCCAGAATGCATTTGAGCAAATCAAAGAATATCTCCTTACTCCCCGGTGTTGGGAGCACCGGTCAAAGGAAAGCCGCTCATACTTTACATTGCTGCCATGAACACTTCTTTGGGAGCCCTGTTGGCACAAATAAATAAAGAGGGTAAAGAGCAGCCATTATACCTCAGTAGGAAGCTGGTTGGCCTTGAACACCACTATTCCTCAATGGAGAAAGGATGCTTGGCGATGATGTTCGCCATAAAGAAGTTGCGGCATTATCTCATGTCCCACCAAGTGGAGTTAATTTCAAAGTACGACCCATTCACGTTTCTCCTTAAATAGTTTGTATTGTCAAGAAGATTAGGAAAATGGGCGTTACTCCTTATGGAGTTTGACATAACTTTCGCTCTGCAAAAAGTAATCAAAGGACAAGGAATGGCGGAATTTCTGGTGGCACATCTAGTCCTGGCGGACTCTCTCCTCAACATTGTATTTCCCAATGAAGAAACACTCTTGCCCCAAACAAAGGCCGACGGTACGACAATCCTCACATCAGGGGCAAGTATTGTCTTTGTGACTCCTCAAGGAGGGATCCTACATAATTCCTATGTGCTCATGAAGCCGTTAACAAACAATGAAGCGGAATATGAAGCATTAATTGTCGGGTTCCAATTAGCTCTTCAAATGGACATCAAATGCATCAAAGTCTATGGAGACTCGCAACTCGTTATATGGCAAGTCATAGGCGACTATGATGTCCGTAGGCAGGTTTTGATTACTTACCATGCCACTATGATGAGCTTAAGGAAAAATTCTACTTACTCGAAATAGGTCATGTCATCGGAAGCAAAAATTCTCAGGCAGATTCCCTGGCTAAGTTGGTATCCGTCATAAAGCTTCCACTCGAAGGAGAATTAGACATAACGGTTAGACACATAAATCTCATGCCAAGTGTCCTAGAAGGGGAATGAGGCCCTACAACTTCTAAGGCCAACGCAATTGAAGAAGGCGATCCTATCGAGGAAGAAGAAAAAGATTGGCGTGAGCTAATTATCAAGATAAAAATGGTTGCCTCTCTCTAGATCGGGGTCAAAAGGTACAACAGTTGCAAAGGGCAACATCATATCCGCTGATAGGAGATCAATTGTATAGGCTTATCCATGAAAAAGATAAGTCTGTTCCCTTGCGCTGTCTCTCGCCAAAGGAGGCTGAAGTGATAATGCGTGAGGTCCACTCAGAGCTTTGCGGCGTCCATCAAGCAGGGGATCAAATGAAAAATAACATAAAACTTAAAGGTTTCTATTGGCCCACCATGTATGTGAATTGTAACCAATACGCTTGCACATGCCATCAGTGCCATACTTTTGGCCCGGTGCAAAGAAGACCTCATAACTCACTACACCCCACGGGTCCCACATTGCCCTTTTCAACTTAGGCTGTATGAGCTCTGCTTCCCCATGAGACATCTCAAAAGTAGCAAGCCAATAGACAAGATAAGCTGCAAGATAAGTGCGATCCGACAGCTCACGAGGGTTTCATCCCTTCTTTGCTGGTGCAGCCAAGTATCACTTGCATCACTGTAGCTTTAAAATCAGTTGATAGTATTGATCAAGAGGCTTGTCATCCTTTGTGAAGGTCTCATAAAACAAAATGGATTGTTATAAAAGTAATGGACCTAGGCATTAACACTGACCCTCACTGTGCTGGATGAAGCTAAAGGGGTGTCCTTCCTGGCCTGGGCTAAGTCTTGCCAAGCTTTCATTAAATATTTGAAGCTGAATGCTAAAATATACTGCCATGTGCTGGTGCTCTGGCTCCTATGTTGGTCGTCAAGTGTCACCTCCTCATAAGGGCACTCAGAGATAGGCAAACTAGAAATGCTATCGAAGCTCCATAAATCAATAGTTGTTTCGCCTTCAGCCATAGCGAAAGTGTTCCATCTTCTATTCAATCGCTAGGCTAAAGCTTGAAGTAACCTTGTATGGCAGGGATAATCATAAAGGGCGGCAGTAACTGCGTGACGAATCTCAACGAGGTTCAAAACCTCACTATGGTGACGCGAGATGCCAAAAGGTTACTCTGTAGCCCCCAAGCGAAACTGATGAGAGGAAATCACTGACCACTTCCCATACCAACTAAGCGAAGAGCCACTCATAATTCTGTCCAAGAGATGTGAGCCTGAAGGAGTCAAAAATAATCCAGAAATACTAGTTGGGCCAGGCCTGTCCTGGCCAAACAACTCCCAAATGTCCGGTGTCAAACTGTGCGACCTGGTATGGCAATTGACATTGGAACTAAAGAAGCCCAATTGATCGGCTGCCGTAAACTGTATCTGGCGAGCAAAGCCTATGGGAACGCTCAGAAATGAAACAATGCAAGTCTCAAGCATACTATCTTGGTGCTCCGGGATAGCCCTCTCCAAGTGGCGGCGCTCAGTCGACAAACAAGGGTCGTCCTCATCCATGTGCTCGATGATATAACTTTGAATAAATGAGAACAAATATTTATCCAGTAGAAAATGCCAGGGGTAATCACCGATCTAGTGGTATTGATAAACCCCTTTGTACTTCGTAACCAGAGTAAAATTGACGTCTCCGCCCTCAGAAGCATCCTCAGGAAGGGGCCCATCAACAACAATCTCTAAGTCTCAATCAAGAGAGAAGACATTGTGTTTCGTTACCTGGGGAGGACCCAGTGACGGCATTAAAATCTTTGACAAAGAAGGGGCTGCATCTTTCTCCCTCCCAGCACCTCCTCGTGCATGGCTCTCATGAAGGCGAGACATGGTGAAGACCTACAAAATGAGAAACAAGAATAGTCAGCCCAGGCATATGCAAAAGCAAACAATCAAGCTATTAAGGCTGAAAATGTTAACATAGCATCAACCCATAAACGTCGAGCAAGTTAACAAGGCGCACGGGCCACCCGTAGTCACCTTCGTCTCCGACAGGTGCCTCGTTGCAACACTGATGTGGTGGAGTTCGGAATGGGAGGTTGCTTTCCGTTCCCGACCGCTTCGACAGATCACCTGGACAGAGTTTGTGGCTACCTTTGAGCGTACCTACAGTCCGGCCTGTCTCCAGATGGACAAAATGCATCAATTTCTGGATTTGGCTCAAGGTGAGATGACTGTGCTACAGTATCGGAATAAGTTCATTGAGTTGGGTTGGTATGCGCCCCATGTTATCGCTGATGAAGCCTTAAAGACTGAGCAATTTCTGCGTGGGCTGAAGGCTGAGTTGCGAGTGCCGTTGCTTGCCACTCGTGTAAGAGAGATGGATGATGCATATCAGGCAGCAGTTGTAATAGAGCTTGATTTGGCAAGATCTCGAGGCCCTGCTCAGGTTGACTTTGTTCAGCCGACTACTTATCAGTCGTCTGTAACAGGAGTCCCGTCTGCTACGCCTACTGCAAGTGGTACTTCAAAATCTGAGTTCAGGAGGATGTTCAGAAGGTCTAAGAAGCATCATGACTGACAAGCATCTTCTGGTACTGTGCAACAGCAATTGGCACCTTCCTCTTTTCATTCGGCATCCTCTGATTCCGTTCAGCAGTCAGCTCCTTCTTTTCAACAACACCGAGATTTTTTCGTGAGTCAGCCGAGACCGTGTCCGAGGTGTGGTGGTAGTCATCCAGGCGTGTCGTGTTCTTTGCCGGTAGTCTGTTTCCGCTGTGATCAGCCGGGTCATGTTGTTCGAGACTATCCATTGAGCTCGGTACCGGTGCAGTTCTCATAGTTTGCCCAGTCGCAGCCGTCTCAGTTTCGTCTTCCTCCTCCACCTCCACCTCAACCTCACCTGTCTTATCCACAAGTTTCAGTTTCTTCCCAGCAGTCTTCTGCAGCGACCAGTCGGAAGCCGAGAGGCAAGGTTACTCATATCACTCGTGCAGAAGCCGTGGCATCTAATATCGTAGAAGGTACGGTTTGGATTTTTAGTCGTACAGCTCGTGTTCTGTTCGATTCAGGTGCTACTCACTCTTTTATTTTCGAGGATTTTCTTGCTCATATTGAGGAGCCGGTAATTGAGTTATCCTGTGAGTTACTCGTCGAGTTACTGTCAGGAGATTTCATGTCCACTCCATTATGCCTGGAAGAATCCCCAATTATCATCAGTGATCGGCAGTTGCCGGCAAGGCTGTACACACTGCAATTAGCCGATTATGATGCTATTCTAGGAATGGACTGGTTAGAGCAATATGATGCCGTGGTTGATTACAGATCCAAGATAGTCTATTTTCAGCCACGCGGGAAACCAGCTTTCTATTTTCAAGGTATTCGATTATGTCCTTTTTCGTTTACCTATTTCTGTTCCTAGGTGTAGTTTCTCTTCCAGTTTCCTCCTTGTTCAGAAGGTTCCCTTGATAGGTGACCTTTCCCACATTTGAATACTGACATAACCACTCACCAAAAATGTTATTTTGGTGACCCAATGATGACAAGGACATTTGACTGTCCTAGGAACCTTTTTCACGCCTCAAAAATTATGTTTTGGGAGGTTTGTAGTTACTATATTTGGTTCCTGGATGGTTTTCAAAAAGTATAGATCTGACAGAATAAATTAGATTTTCCTTGAGTGAGGTTGACCTCCTGTAAAGATCAGGTCAACGCAGCTGTTGAGATCAGGCCTTATAGACGACTTTTGGAAGACCTTGACGTCGATGCCCTGACAGAAGTGCTTCGACGCAGTTGGCTGAGTTGCTCTCAAATAGAACGTCCACGAAAAGGAGTTGACACTTTTAACTTGGAAGCTTGAAGGGGTCGGAGCATCAACATGGTGAGGTCGATGCAGCCTTCAAGGGATTTGCAGTTGTTGGCGAGCTTGAGCTTCATGGTGTCGACACAGGACTGAAGGTGCGTCGATGCATCCTTTGTTGAAACTACCTTATTGGCCATTTGTCACGGGTAACACCTATTTGTCACCATTATCTATCTATTTATCACCCTTAACAACTATTTTTCACTCTTGTATAGCTATTTATCACCCTTAACTCAACTATTTGTCTGCCTTGATTTTTATTACTTGTTTGAGCAAGGGGGCGACCTCCACTTGGCTTTCTCTTCTTAATTTCTATCTCTTTGTATCATCTGTCTTGATTTTCATGTAGCTGATTGTCTCGATTTTTGTGTAACCAATTATCTCGATTTTTATGCATCCAAGGAATCTTTACACCTAGGAGATTAAGGAGCTTGATCTGCCACTATCATTGACTCAACCTGCCTTGCTACTTTCTCTTTATTCTTTGCTGCCATTGATTCATTTAAGCCTACTTCCTCTCTGTCAGCAGTGAGGTCGACGCAGCGACACCAAGGGGTCAACGCAACCTTATTTAGCAGAACGTTCGCATGAAGGGGGTGACATCTGGAGTCGACTCTTCTGAGTTGGCTATGGATTTTCATTGAATCATTCCCTTGGCTTTGCAATGCTGTAGGCTGGCCTTGTTCATACCATTACATGATATCTTCATGAGACCATACACTTGTCAGTGCTGACTTTGACCTGAGCTGCATTCATGTTGAAATCATCAAATGCAAATAGGACTCATCAATGAGTCATAATCAGACATCATCAAAATAATAGAATCAAGCATGTTCCACACATGCCCAATAGTTAAGACAATACTTCAACGCATATCTGTTTATCTGTTTATCTAAAGAATTTACTCATAATAAATGATCTCTGAAATATCAATGGCTGCACAAACTATAAAAATAAGTTTTGCCTGTTAATTTTACAATTGGTCTTGAGTAAGGAGAGTCATTCCACTCTGAGTTGGAAGGTTTCCTTCAGCCTATTTGCTCGGTTTGGTTAGCTGAGGATTCTTATCTGGAGTTTAGTTACTCATCTTTACTTTTTCGCTTGCTCTGATCGCCTATCAGTTGTGCGTTCCACTGATGAGGTTGGTCGTGTTTTATTTTCTTTAGTTGTTAGTTCCTCCAGGCATACATCGTTTGGTTTGGCCGTACCTTGTGATTGGTTTGGAGTTTTTTGGAAGATTCCTATCGCTCATTGGTTGAGGACGGGTGTCGTTTACCTTAACGCTCACTTTTCAGTCCACTTTGCTTCATCTCCATGTTCCATTTCACTTTCGCTTCACCTCCGCTCGCTCCCCTACAAAGATGACCTTCATGAGGTCGACACTATCTCATCTACTCAACTACTATATAAGGAAGATATGATTGCATCGACACATCGCATGATGTGCGTTGACTCACTCAAGAACGCGTAAATTTTGAATCTTCATCAGAAACCACTCTGGGTCTTGGATCCATTCCCAATGATTGGGGGTCCAACCGTATGAGGTTGAAGGTTCCAAAAACACACTTTTCAAGGGAAATATTACCTGACCCTAGTACCATCCTCGTGTGGACCCCACTAAGATTTGCTTAGCAAAATCATTATCACGTCCCGAACCGATAGCAGCAGAATGTGTTTGTTTGCTCAGAACGTGGAAGTTAAATAGCCATGTCAATTAGAACATAGTCAAGACAAGAAATAATTTGAACAAAATAAGATTTTATTTCAAATATAAATTTATTACAAATTAGACACATTAAAAGAAAAAACTCAATAAAGAAAAATTACAATGAGACACTTGACTAGACAAATCTTGACATGGACACAAGATAACAAGACTAGGTGGTTCATCTAAGTTTGCCGAAGTACTCTTCACTCTTGTCCTTGCCCATCATGTTTAGTCTCGTCGTCACTATGGTCATTATCTAAAAAATATGGAAATAAACTAGGTGAGCGAATGCTCAGTAGGAATTATATCTCAAGCTCCAAGCTAGCTTTAAGTCAATTACAGTTTAACATGCTCATGTAGGTCATGCAAGATATAAAAATCAGAATCTATAATGGCACAGGTTATAACTATAAAGCGATGATAGATTGAAATCACAAAGACGAGTAAGCAAGATGCTAGATACTTTTATGAAGTGTAGAACCAAGGAGAACAAGAGAGTATAGCAAGAACTTTCACGATAGCATATCAAGTACTTCTCATGATATAGCATTCATGAGATAACAATAACAATCTTTTCTTTATGACGAGTATTATCACTCATAACAATCTTCTCTCTATGACTAGCATTATCACGAGAGCGGTAACGACACTAGTATAATATAAATGTCAAATAAGGATCCTACATGTCCATTACAAGGTACTTACATTGTTTTCTTGTTTCGTAGGTCAACTTTGAATACAATAAACTCCTGGGAAAGTCATATGAGTTTAAAGCCGAAATGGACATCCTGTGCGGTAATAGCATGTCTAGGGGATGTTTAAGAATTGGAACTACAATAGATAATGACTTATCACAAATGAGGTCATGGGGAGATGAAGAGTCACCTCAGCAACAGATGGGTGAAGATGATTCAGATCGTCTCAGCTTAAGTGGCATGGGTCTTCATTGTAATGCTTCCCTTGTCGACATACAGTCTAACTTTAACCCTTTATTCATGTCAGCTCCTACGGGTTTTCAAGCTCGTATGACCAATCAATCACATGGCAGGGAGACTACTCCATCGTCAGTGGGAGGTTGCAGTGGCACGGGGGACTTCACTCCACCACCACGTACAAAGCGACCATCTTGAAGATGAGACGACCTCTCCCATCAAGACGGGGACCTATGGCACTCCACCATACCGGACTGGTAAGGGAAAGCGTAATAAGATGTTAGAGAATGCCACCGATGCACTAAACAAGTATTGTGTTATGAACACCAACATGGCAGAATGTTATAAAATCTCGCCGCTGGACAGCCACAGCCAAAGAATGTCTCCAAAAAGTGAAGTCATTGCCATGTTACACTCAGGAGATTTTGTATACGGCAGGGGATATTTTCCACGACTCTCATGTCCGATCAGTCTTTATGGCATTGGATGACAAGTTGGGGTGGATTGTTCACCGAATAGGATGAGCCTCTTTATCCATGCACCTGGGCATTGACTATGTGTTTGTCGTCCATCTGTTTGACTATATGACTTTCTACTTTGTAGGACTTTATCATTTTCATTCGGGCATGTATTAATAGTGGACGTTTGGCGTACCTTTCATCACGTATTTTATAATGCAAGCTCATGCAATTTTCCTACTTTCCCATACTTAGTTACACATACTATGTAGGGTGTTTTGCAGGTGGATCATGGAGAAGTATAAGTGTTATGTAGTATGGGTTGGTCATTGCCCGGGTGTGTACTACACATGGGATGAGTGTTATGTACAGGTCAATGGGTTTCCAGGTGCGAGATACAAGGGATTTGCATCAATTCATGAAGCCAACAACGCATTTTGAGCTATTGCCGTATGCAACACTAGTTTTGCGACCTATTCTAGGGGAGTGATGGCCGACCAGACTGAAGAGCCCTCTCCTCACATCCACCTACAATCGAGGGCTACCTCTATTGTTATACATCAGCTAGCTATCATTGTTATCTTTTTCATCATTGTTCTTTTCCTTTTCATCATAGTGCTTGGCATCTTTGTCATTATCGTTCGTGGCCATTGAGGTGCACCCACTCTCGATCTTACTCTCTCTCTCTCCTTCGGGGTGTGGTCCAGCCAGGTCACGAACGGACGCAAGATAGGTACCGGCAGATTCCTTGTGTCGAGTGGAACATGTTGACCCCCACATCGGGGTGATTCGCAGGTTGTAGAGGCTGGACGACACGAGAGGAGCGACGGGACCCCTTCACTTGCATGTGCCCCGAATGGTGTTTTCGGCGCAATTAAGGTAGGGGGATGGATACCCAAGCTCGCTAGGAGCATTCCCCGTGCCATGCCCATCGTCGTTGTGTCTTAAATAGCATGCCCATTGTCATTTTCGATTTTCATGTCATGAACCTCGTTCTTATATTTTAATCCACCATGAATATCGTTGCTGGGTTTTCTAGTTATAGAATGTGGTTATATGATGGTGGTTTGGTAGGAAACAGGCTTTTTACGCGATTCCCGTCGATCCGGCTCTATCGGGAGGGAGTTCGATTTTGAACTCCATCATTTTGATTCTCAGGTAGGGTAACGGCCCTTCCAGAGACCGTTACACAATAACGGTCCACAACAAACACGCCACAATCTCCGTGGAGGCCCAATCTGGATGCGTCACATCCCGTGTAACACCTTAATCTTAGGCCGTTACAGACCTTTAACCAGGTCATTTGACCGTTGACCTGTTTAGGCAGTTGGCCTGACTGTTTATCGTGCAACCGTCAGAGCCTTGTAGCGCACCAACCCTGGAGCATCAAAGAGTGCGATTTCTGTGGATTTTAGAGTCTCGCGTGAGTGTAGCGGCCGAAAGGTGGAGCGTTACAGTTCTTGGAGCGTCACCATACTTTGACCATTAGAGACAGTGACAGGTCAATGCTTGACCGTCACGTCCCTTAGAGTGTTAAGTGTTGTAAGCTTATTCTTTTATACATTCCATGTTGCATGATCGCCATGTTTAAACTATTTTATAAAACTGTGGCATACTTTTAGATCGCGATAGAATTACTTTCTCTTTTCTTATGATGGAGCCACTAGTCGTAGCCTAGCGACCTCTAGTGTCGGCCCACCCAAGAGAGGTGGTGGGGCGTTCTCGTCGTACAGTTCTTAAGCTAGTCACCGTGGGCCCCCGGCTCTTTACCGTAGCATCCTAGGGGGGGGAACTAGCTAGGGACCTGGCTCTAGGCAGGAGTTAGTGTGTGCACACGTGGTCAGAGGCTTAGACTAGCACTAACGAGTGTTACTCTAACTAGTTCTTATTTTCTGGTACTGTTACGCCTCTCGCTTGTTATGTTTCTCTGACTTGCGAGTTGCTTGAGACGCAGTGTAAGCCGTCAGTAGACGCGTCTGGTCTCTACTTTCTAGTGGTCTTCCCTTCTCCTTTCTCCTGTCACTTGGTTAGCTGAGATTTATTCTATTGAGACTCAGGCAATGGGCGTGCATACACCACATTTTTCCCGCCCAATCTTCCACATGTAATGATTTCTGAGCCTTAGTCTTTCACATGGCAGGATCTCTTATTCCAAGCCTTGCCATGGATCACGTGCCCAATCATTATCATGAATGAATCTGGGACCACGTGTTAGCTTTCAGCCACTTTGGGAACACGTGCCTGCTTAGTTCGAACTCACGTGCTACTCTTTAATCCTGTCAGTTATAGCAGAGGCATTTTGTCAAACATGTTGTAGTCAACCATTTCTCAATATGCACAGACCTTGTAAATAACTAAGATAAATGTGCACGGACCTTATGCATTGCAGTAAAAACCATGCACTAACCTTATAATAGCTAACATGGAAACGTGCACAAACCTTATGAATGCGTTCAACAAACCATGCACCGACTTTCTATATGAAGAAGGATGAATGTACACTGACCTTGTATAGACATAAGGTAGTAGTACACTGACCTTGCACCGACCTTTATGAGTGCTCAAAGCAGATGTACACAGACTTGCAACCTTATATGCACCGACCCTTATGGCTAAGAGGGAATATGCACAGACCATAAGATGCAAGATATGATGATTTGCACCGACCTAAAATACGCATATTACACCGACCATGAGTGCAGTTCCACAAGAACTTGCACAGACTTTACATGCAGCAAATGAAGCAATGTACCGACTATGCGTGCAGTTCCACAGGAACTGGCACTGACTATGCGTGTAGTTCCACAAGAACTTGCACTGACTTTGCTATCCATAAAGGCTAAAACATTCTTAGACCTATTGAGACGCTGAACGGAAATATGCACTAACCTTGTATACGTAAATCAGGACATGCACCGACCATGAGCCTTTGACACTTAAACCTGCACCGACCTTACTAAATGTATGACGCTGCTAGCATAGACCTGACTCTAAGTGGAATGCAACCAACCTTGACCTTGTACAGACTTGCCAATGCTGGCACCGACCTTATGAGCATGTGCACGGACTTTAGCTACCAATAGTTGATACATGCACAGACCTTATGAGCATATGCATGGACTTTAGCTACCAATAGCTGATACATGCGTAGATCTTATCCATTTGATGAAATGACTAAACATGTTTTTATGTGAAGATCTGACATGCATAAAAGTTCATCAAAATACACAATATTACCATGGCCAATATGAGGTCATCAAAGTCAACACTCTAGTCAACCAGATCGACTTTACTATTGCTAATCATTCAAAACACAATTAACTCATACAGCAATCTCCACACTGCTAATTCACTTTAGAGGAGACCCAACATTCTCCCCCTTTTTAATGATGGTATCACCCAGAATTATGATGTATTTTGATGCGATAAGTTTTTTCCGAATGATTAATCAAGTAATAAATAGCAAGAAATAAAGAAAATGTTTAAGCTTTGTAATTATGGTTGCAGGCTTAATTCTCACCAATGGTTGCCGAGAGAGTTCAATGGCGCGAGATGCAAAGGACGGTTCAAAGTTTAACCCAAGCTCTACAGCAGGTAGCTTAAGGAGGAGCTAACCGAGGAGCTGGAGACTTACATAGGAATTTCAAGAGTATGAACCCTCCCAAGTTCGTTGGGTCCATGGACCCAGATGAGGTCGAACATTGGGTAAAGGAAATCGAGAGGCTATTCCAAGTCATGTAATGCGCTGATGAGGAAAAGGTCCTACTCACCACCTTTCAACTGGAAAGGGATGCCCGTGCTTGGTGGGAGTCGGTGGAAGCAACTCTACCTCACGATCATGTGATATGGGAAGAGTTTGTGGTGCATTTCAACAACAAATACTTCTTCGATCGAGTACAAGAAAGGAAGGCCGCTGAATTTGCTTCCTTGAAGTAAAGGGGCTTGTCGGTGGCTGAATATGAAACCCAATTCGCAAAACTATCACGGTATGCGCCACATCTCGTGGGTACCGAAAAGATGAAGGCGAGGAGATTTTTAAACGGCTTGAAGCTCCAGTATATTACTGAACTCGCCTCGATGGATATTCAAATATATAGTGATGCGGTGAGAAGAGCCCAACTCCTAGAAGATGCAACGGAGTTGTCGGATCGCATTCGGGGAAGAGATGTCAAGAAGGAGCAAGTTACTGGGTCTGGTAATTTCAAGCCCTCCTTCGGGAAGAAGAGGTCCAATTTTGATGGGCGTAACTTCAATAAAGATGGCCGTAACTTTCAAAAGGATAAGCAACTGAGGCCGTTCGATAACTAGATTGTCTCAGTTGTGGCATCATCAAAAGAACTATGCAAATATTATAAGAAGCCTAGACACAAAACAGATGAGTGCTGGAGAAGACTCGGTGCTTATCTTCATTGTGGAAGTTGGGAGCATAGGATTCTGAGTTGTCCACTTCTCAACGAGCAAGCTCCACCGAAAAAGCTTCCAGTTACTGTCAAGAAGTAAGGAAGACTTCAAACTCTTAGGGATGTGGAACCTACCAAAGATGGAGGCATCGTAGAAGGTACTCTCTCTGTGTGCTCAAGACCTGCCTTTGTCTTATTTGACACTGGAGCTATGCATTCATTTATATCTAAGAGCTTTACTGATATCTTAACTATGAGGCCTGTTCCATTTGAATCTAAACTTGTCATTACCACCCCTATTGGAGCGGGATCGGAGATTAAATATTTCTATCCTGTTAGTGAAGTTCTAGTTGGCGGTTACAACTTACCCGCTGATTTAGTATGCATGGAGATGGAAGGATATGACATTATTTTGGGAGCCGACTGGGACCCTGACAAAGTCCTTCCACTCAATCTGTTGAAGTGGGCGAGACTGAAAGGATGCCTTCCACTCTGAAGACCACCAAGCTCGAGCCGTACCCTGCAACTGGTTACAGGCCAACATCACCTTGTCTTTCTCGGTGCAATTCATAGAGCTGAACACCCGCTCCATCTCATCAAGCCAATCTCTAGCCACATCAGGGTCAGGCTGGCCGCCATAACAGGGTGTATGGAACTGCAAGAAATCTCTCATTGCACGGCCTGGCCCACCCCTGGACGATGAGCCCTTACCAGCATCTCCGCCAAACTACTGAGACATGAGCTGAAACATGCCCCAAAAGAAATCCTCGGCCCCTGAAATCCTGGCTATATCCCCTGCCTCGGTGGCAACTGGTGGCACTCTGCTCTGCTCCTCCTGCTCCTCCTGAATCTCTGTCGACTGTCCCTGCTGAGAGTGAGCCCTCCGTCTCGATGCCATGCTCGCCCTGAAGTAAAAGATAGAAGACACGGAAAATGGTGAAGTCAATAAAACATGCGGTGCCCTAAGCCAGTGCCAACTGCACGTCATCATTGTGGACTAGTGGACCCCTACAGTTAGTTATGGTTCTTATGTATGTTTTGATACCAGCTGTAACGACCCGAAATCCGAATACCGGGAAAGGCCCGATAATCCGAATCCCGAATTGCCACCCACGAGTCCGAAGACTTGGAAGGGTTTAAGGGTTGGTGTGGAGATACACAAGAATCTAAAATAATTACAGAATTAAACATTTTATATGAATAAGTAAGAAATTAAATTAACATTAAGTAAATTAAATGGTCTACAATAAAATAACAACAGTTAATACAACAGTAGTCTACAACTAGTACAGTGACGAAGAGAAAAGTATAACTACATGGGACATACCCTGGCTCTGGCAACTGGCGACTAACCCTGAGCACTAGAACCGTGCTGAGCCTCAGACGCGCTCCTCTGAAGTCTTGCCTCACCTGAAACACGGTGAAAATACGTAGGGAATGTGTCTCATAATAAAAGGTTCAGTAGGGATCACTCGAACCCCTACCTCGCAAAACGAGCAACTGCAACGCAAAGCAGCAAAGGCGAGTACAACAGAAATAAATAAATGGAAAAGTCATGCTACTACTGACACCAGTCTCACAGTGCGAAAATTGAGACACACGCCACGGTAACACAACCAATAGTCGCTACCTGACAAGATAGGAGTACCACCCACTCGAAGCAAGGCCGGATACATCCCCTAACGTCTTAGTCCGCACCTCAGGTGCCTGCCTGCGATGTCCTGGGCGGAGGCTAAGACACCGTATAAGTAACCACGGAACAAGGACTAGTTGGGGTCACGCTCATCAGCGTGGGTCCATCGCCCCCAACCACGTGCCGCCCACTAGCTGGAGGGCTCGGAAGAGCTAAAAGGGTAGGTGTGATGTCCACAAAAATAGAAAATAAAATAGGACAATTCAATAATTAACAAAAATAAATAACTAACTATAATAGAGTCCAATCCAACAAAAGTATAATCTAAGGCAGAGAAGCATACCAAATGTCGAGTGAACACTCGGCCCTGCGAGCTGGCAACTAAGAATCTCCACGCAGCACCCTCGAACCTCGAGGAAGAATCACAACACCTAAAAATTAGGGGTGAGCTTCCTATCACTGGCTCAGTAGGGGTCCCGCGGAACCCCAACTGAAAACAATGGCGGTACGGAAAGTAATAACTACAACAAGAACAACAGTAACAGTAGGAACAGTAAACTCAGTGGCTAGTAAAATCTCGGCTCTACAGCTACTCCTACTATATCGAAACGAAACATAACACCCTGATCCCATAGACGAGGGACCACCAGACACGAACCACCCTAGTCACTCTACTAGGAAAATGACATGACTTCATTGTCGTGGAGGCCTGTCCTCGTAGACAAGGCCCCAACGAAACCACACGGTCTGGAAACATAGTCACGACCTCGCAGTCGTAAACTCAACGCCATCTAGGGGAAGCCCTCGGTGACGCTCATCGAAAATCCCAAACCTCGACTATGGGAATGCCCCCAAAACCACGCACGAAGCCCCGCCTCGCAGATGGTAAATGAAAAATCGAGACACGACAACTCACGTCACGAGATGGGAGTACCGCCCACCTGAAGAACAAACCAGATGCGTCCCCTAACGTCTTACACCGCGCCCCCGTGTCTAGCTACGATGCCCTAGGTGGAGGCAGAGACACTAAAGTAATCAGTACCACAAACAAGGACTAGCTGAGGTCGCGCTTGTCAGCATGGGCCCGACGCCCTCAGCCTCGTGTGCACACTCAGACCATACGCCCAAGGCCTGTCCTCTAGCTAGTTATTTCCCTTAAGCCCGAACTCGACTGTACATGGGGGCCCTATGGTAACCAGCCTAACAACCGTCTCTCTCGGGTAAGCCGCACCACCACTCCCAGGTGGGCCAGCATACGCGTGCCGTAAGAAGGCTACGACTAGTGGGGGCTCACAGAACGTGGGCACAGAAAACCATGCACGCACCCATCGCGAGTAACACGAAGGAAGAAGTGGCTCGCGGCCACTAGACTCTAGACATCCCACTAGACCTATTAAATTCAACGGTCCTTGAGTCACAAGACTCGGGTCAAGACCGTCACACGTGACGGCATTGCGCCATCGATCAGGCCTAATCCCTAGGTCTGAAACCATAGTGACACATGAAAAATCTCCAGCCCCAAGCTGGTCAATTGGACTCACAGTCTCGGGCCATACACACGGCCCCCCCTCAAAGCCGAGGCCACTAACAAAATCCTTCTTAGAATCATCAAGAAAACTTTCGAGTCACATCGATACTCTGATTGGGTCGACCGATTGACAGAAGCTCTATGAGCTTATCGCACCTCCGTCTGCACTCCCACAGGGCAAACCCCGTTCGCTCTCACTTATGGGATGGAGGCGGTACTCCCATACGAGATTCTGATCCCTTCCCTAAGGGTATAGCTTGACAAAGAACTTAATCTCGATGAACGTCGAGAGGCGTTGTTAGTCCAGTTTGAACTCTTAGATGAGAAGAGGTTGAACGCGGCCAATCATGTTTCCGTTTATCAAAAGAGTGTCTCGCGTCATTTTCAAAAGAAGGTAATTGAGCGAAAATTTAAAGTGAGTAATATGGTTTTGAAACATAAATTTATTCGAGCAGGTGGTCCTAGGTCCAAGCTGCAACCAAATTGGGAAGGACCGTTTGTAGTAAAGGAAGTTTATCCGGGAAATACGTATCTTCTTTTAAATGATGAGGGAGAAGAGTTGTCACACGCATGGAATGGGCTATATTTAAAACGCTTCTACCCTTAAAAAGAGTCTGGCTAATGATGGCTGAGCGATGAGATAGCCTTTCCTTTACCTTTGGGCATCGTTCCCTGGCACAAGCATATACACACACTACACGACACCCCCTTGGGAAGGGTATTCTCTTCTGTATAAACACTGTTTCTCTCTTGGCCATGCTTGGGAAGGGTGATAGTCTTTTGCTCTCCTCTTCTCGACCAAGCGTAGGGGCAAGGGGTTGACAGGGTAAACAACCGACCTCGGCACTCCCCAATACGGGAGCGGTCTCAAATAGGGGTAGTGCTCAAAATAAAAATCAAGGAAAATAAAGAAGGAGAAAAGAAAACCCCTATGAAAAATACCCCCGATCCTAGTAACCGGGCATGCTTCTCCTAACAAGAGTTGAGATTTGCGTAAAACGGTGAAGGGTAGTGCAACATCATGGGAGAAAATCATGATTTAAAGCACGATAAGAGGGCAAAGTCCCCGCGGGCTATCTAACCCGGGCGCAAGCGTGCCAGCCAAAAGTCCCTAGTACAATACACCGACTCCTTGAGAGGTAATGCCCCGGGAAGAAATTGGGTCCCCAAGTCCTACGCCCCTGCGTTAGGCTCAACCCCCCAACCGTCTTCCGCTTTCCTCCTCAAGGATCAGAAAGCTGCCCTGGGTATGGCCCTTCGAGAAACACTGTTCTTGTGAACTGAAGCCTCAGTCAAGGGGGGAGAACTATCCCTGTAATCACATATCATGCCTCGGAAGAGTCCCCGACGGTTAGGCTAAGGCCCTCGTTGATCAGGTTATTTCAGCCTCCAAAGTCTAAAAAATTTGAATATTTAAAAAAAAAAGAAAAAAACTTGATAATATGATAGCCAATTCACTTGACATGACTTGATATATTCACATGCTTGACCATCTTGATATATAATCTACTTAAAATCTTGAAATCTTGCTAGTTCGTTCTATTGTCTCTCTCTCTCATCGTTTTTATACGTACATGCATGGCTAGACTTGCATTCATGGAACTTGTAAGTACTTAAAGCATGCTTGCACTCGAGATATAATTCCTATTGAGCGTTCGCTCACCTAGTATTTTTTTCTATTTTTCAGGTAATTTTGATGATGAAGATCATTCAGACAGGGATGGACAATAGTGAAGAGCATAGAGCCATTCCAACCATCAATGTCATGATCTAGCCATTAGTTTTCTATCTTCTTGAGTCAATCATTGTAATTTTCTTTTATTAAGTCAAGAGAATTATTAGTTCGTTATGGAAAGATGTGATGGAAATACTTTGAGGTTTATGATGAATAAAGGACTTGGTTATTTCTCTTTGTGCGCACTCTGTCTATGTGTGTCGAATACACTTATGCCCTGATTGACATGATTGATATAAACTCGTCGCGTCTCCGGGTCCCTTCCGTGCTCGGGGCGTGACATATACTTTGGAATATTTGAGTTATTAATGAATAAATAATTTGGTTATTTATCTTACTATTGTGCACTCTATGTGTCAAAATTTTCTTATGCTCTGATTGACACGATTGATATAAACTCATCACGCATACTTTTTGAACCCTGTGTTTTGATGATGTCAAACGCTATAAGTCATATGGGCATGATATCATATGTATTTATGTCATAAGTGCTTTCTACTGCACACTTGTTATATGCATCATGATTTGGTGAGCATTCCACATTGTCAGTCTTATGCATAAATTTCTTCTGCACTGTAATGTGAATTTCTTGCACATCAAGTCAGTGCACATACTGTAGCTAAGTCAGTGCATATTGGCTATGTGTTTTTCGCTTGACTGAAGTTGGTGCATATCCTATGCAAGTGAAAACTAGGTCAGTGCATATGTCGCATTTCAAGCGAACAAGGTCTGTGCACGTTGGTGCCTAAGGGACACACGGTCGGTGCACTGGGCTGAACAAAGTCTGTGCATTCCTTTGGTATGCATAAAGTAAAGTCTGTGCATAGTAGGTTCGTGCATGTCTACGTCCGTGCATTCCTGCACATACCAAGAATAAGGTCTGTGTAGAGTCAGAAGTAAAGGTTAAAATCCGTGCATGTGCTCACAAGGTCTGTGCATAAATCCGTTCAGCGTCACATATAGTCTGTGCATGCTTTGCTCCTTGCATTCTCAGGTTTGTGCATATCTTGCTGAACGCACTTCAAAGTCGGTGCAAGTTCTATCTTGTGCTATGCCAATTCAAGTCCGTGCATGTAGAAGGTCCGTGCTCTTGTATGTAAGGGCGTCCTAGAATACCATTGAAGGTTGCGTCCATGTCAAGAATATGAAAATCTGCTGTAATGGTAACAGGACCCAATCCCACCTTTAAAGTTATCATGCCCAGAGGTGGCTTCTTAGTGTTATCGTAGGTAGTGACTGTAATGGTAGATGGCCGAACCTGACTTTCCGTAATGCTACACATTTTCAAGATGTTTGGAGGTAAAACATTAATAGAAGCGTCGGTGTCTACCAAGCATTATTTTACTGGAACTTTATTGATATCCACTGTAATACACAAAGCATACTTTCTGACTGGCTGCGGAGCCAGTTCATGTTCATAAAAAGTGATCGCCGGTTGACTACTGACGGGAGCTAGGACTGTAGTGATTTGTTCCGCTGCTATGTCTTCGTTCACCATTACTCTTTCAAGATATTGCTTTAAAGCTCTCTGATGTACAGCGAATCTTTTAATAAGCTCCAAAATTGAGATCTGAGCCGGCGTTCTATCAAGGTGCTTTAATAGATCATACTCTGTGCCTGGCACGGATTCCTGTTCCTGTTCCAGTTGGTCCTGTGCGGGCTCCTGCTCCCGCTGGGGAAATACTCTGTGGAACATGCACCCACTCCGGAGCACCATAGCTTCAGACGTCTCTGTCGGGGCTGGTTGAGATTGGGAAGGAGTGGAGGCCGGTGTGTTGATGATAAGTGGAGGGTTGGTAGGAGGAGGAGTGGTCGTGGGAGGCCTTGCTGTCAAGGGTGGAGGGTGAGATTGGGTAAGTGGCGTGCGGAGTAGGAGGGATCGTGGAGGCATGGCGGTAGAAGGCGGAGTTGGTTGTTGCGGCATTAGTTGTGATAGAGTTGATTGTGAAAGGGCGGATTGTGGAGAAGTGGTTGCCGGCAAGGGGCGAATGAGCAGAGGCCTGTTTGCCGTAGGGTTGGTAGGGGGAGGTGTATGTGTTGGTGGGCGAATGAGCAGGGGGCGTGCGGGAAGGGAGTTCGGGTGAAGCGGCCCTGGAGTGGTAGAGCGTATGAGGGGATGTGAAGGTTGGGGATTCGTATATTGAGGATTTCTTAGCAAACGGGGTGGTTGGTTGGTTTCTTGGTTGATGGCCCCGACAGAGGCGCTTTGTTCTTCATGCCATCCCTGTCCTCTTTCCACCTCGCGGATCGAGGAGACAGGGTTAACCTGTTGGTTCTGCACCGGGTGCTCCGGTAGTGGATTATTGACAATCCCTATGTTAGGCTGGGGAGCAGGAGCCGGCTGCTGCTGCGGGCCCTGTTGCTACTGTTGCTGTTGCTGGACTTGCTGCTGATGAGGCGGCCTTCTCGCCTTCATGGAGGCTACCACCTTCTTCATTTCTTCCCAATCAATACCTCCCTGGTCATTCAAATCATAGCGAGGTTTCTCCCGCTTTTTAGAAGGGCGCTGCCCCTCGTTCTGGCCTTCCGCATCTTCTTGGAACAGCGGTGCTAGAGATTCCTCCGGAGGTGGCAAAGCTTCATCCTGATGGCCCTCATTAGAAGGACCTGCTTGGCTTGCAGGCTCGACCCCACAAGAGGGGCCAGACTTGTCTGATGCCCCCTCGCGCATTGGAGGATTGGCTGGCTCTTCTTCTTCATCAGAAGAGACGACTATGAAGGGGACGCCACCCGCCTTAGCTTTTGAGCTGGGGCATGAACTCTCTGGGAAGTTCAAGATGAAAGGGATTCCCCGAAATTGGGTTTCCGGGACAGGGCCTGGCTTCTCCCCTCTGAAAATTATGACCATGTCGAGAGTGAGGGGACCTTCACGTCCACGTCCACGTCCTCGTTCTCGGCCGCGACCCCGGCCGTTTCTCACCGAGCGACGTTGATATGTCGCCGTGGGAGCCTTGCCTCCAGTGTTATCAGCCGAAGGCGCGTTGATGTTGTCGGGCGGCGGGATCGCCACCATGTTGCAGGAGAGCTCTTGTAACATTTCCTCGAGTATCTCGACGGTGAGCTCCTCATCTTTGTAGAATAAGGAGAGCTCCTCCGGTATTGAGAAGTCTCCACCTTCTTCAAGACGGTGAGCCATTTCCTGGAGCCATTGCAGAATGCGGGCTTTCCGCCCAAATTTGTCCCAAGGGATATAATCGTCCAATGTGACGACTCTGGTGGGACGAAAGGGGATGTATTCCTCCAGCTCATCTATGAGCTTTTGAAGTTGCTGTAGAGGAGTCGGCTCCTTAGGGGCCTCCGTAGCTGCTGCCTACTCGGCTTGCTTCTTTAGCCTCCTCTTCAAATTCTTCCTCCAATTCTTCTCTTGCTTCTTTTGGCGTGCTACCTCTTGAGAAGAAAGGGGACTTTGCTTTGAAGGTGGGGTTGATTTGCCCCCAGAATGTTGCTTTTTGCTCCGGGCTGGCTCCTTAGGAACCTTGGTGCCGCGGCTCTTTCTGGGGACGACCTTAGTCCAGTTGGCCTCCTCCGGTTGAACTTGGAAGGTGGCATCGATCGCCTGAGCAATTATCTCAGGCGGCAGCTCCTGGAACTCTGCCAATTTGGAGTGGGACCCTTGGGGGCATTGTGACTTCGTCGTCTTTGCTTGGACTGGCTCCTTCACAGGCTCAGGATGTTGAGGCCTTTCTGCAATTGGCAACCTCGCTGGCTTGACATGAGCTTTGACTGGAGGCTCCCTCACCTTCGCCTTGCCTTTATTGTCTGGTAGAGGATTTTCCCTTATGACAATGTCGGGCTGACTAGGCTTGGAGCGGGGCTTGGAACCCTCTCCCGGGGCTTGGCATTTTGGGCTCTGGGCCTTAGGCCCATCGCCTCAAACGACTCGACCGTCGCCTAGGCGTTTGAGGCGTGAAGCGATCCCCTGGTCGCCTCGGTTGCCTCACACCCAGACTACATAGTTCTAACATGACAGGGAAGGCAGGAGTAGGGGTTGACATGATATAGCATGGGACATAATCTGCAACTGTTAAAAAGATGGATGGTCTGGGCATCAGGAACATCAATGATTTTAATAAAAGTCTATTGAGTAAGTAGCTGTGGAAGTTGGGTTCTGAGTAGAGCATGGCCTATGATTGCAAGTCATCCGTCAAAGACACTATGGAAGGGTAAGGGAATAGGACTTAGTCCCAGCAATTCAGCATAACATGTCTCCCATTGGGAGAGGGATATTGTAGTGTACGGATATCATTGTGACTAGTGTAGGGTTCCGGCTGGGTAACGAGGAAAAATGTATGTTTTGGAAAGATAGGTGGTGTGGTGATTTTATATTGCAGGACCTTTTCCGCAGCTTTTTGTCGTTTCATCGAGATAGGCAGCTACAGTGGCACAGGATTTTGAGTAACAACTGTCATGGGGCACATGGGCACCTTTATTCCGAAGAAACCTTCAGGAGGGAGAGATGGAGCAGTTGGAGTTGCTCCTCACATTCCTCATAGCTTTTACTCCAGAGGCGAGTAGTATCGACAGATGTTGATGGAGATGGAATAAAGAAGGAAGATTTACAGTCACTTCTGCTTATCAACTTATTTTTGATGGTGGTATGAGTCATGGTGTGGCAGCGCAGATCTAGAGGCCTGAGAGCCCCTCAAAGTGAAGCTATTGGTATGGAGGATCTCACATGGGTGCCTGCTAACTTGTGACATGTTGGCCACCTTTTTGCCAGGGATCCCGACACTATGTAGCTTGTGTGGTGAGGAAGAGACTATGGACCCCCTGTTCATAGGATGTTCCTTTTCCAAGGAAGTGTGGTCACAAGTTCTGGGTAGATTCTCAGGGGTCACCCTATTGCAAGATAATGTGCAGCAATTGATAGCTCAATGTCACAAGAGATGAAATCTAAAGGGCGATAGGATAATATGGTGGCTCATTCCACACGCAACATTGTGGGATTTATGGGGTGAAAGAAATGGCAGAAACTTTAGGAGGAAGCTGGAGTGTCAGAAAGGGTTGCCTCTTTCGTTGTGGGAAAAGTGAGGGAGTGGTCTTCAATTGTATGTAATGTGGACTCACTTAATTCTTCACTTTTTGTCTCATTGGGGAGTTAGTAGGAGCCACATCACTTTGGTGTGCAGTTTTTTTTTTAAGGGATCTTTTGGATTTGCTTTATTATACTTGTACATCACTTCATTTTACTTTCATACAAACTAGTGGTACCAACCACTTTCAAAAAAAATAGACAACCTTCTTGTGGTTTCTGAGCATTTAAAAAAATTCCAGGTTGGAGAGGATGCAAGGTAAAATCTCTTGACTCTTCGAGGTGTTGAGGTCATTTCCGGAGAGTTTTGAAGGCTCCTAAGTCATTTCTAGGTCACAGAGGTATTTTAGTCATTTTTATCAGACTCCAAGTGGACCTAAGTCTGAGGTGGCACTTAGGTGTAGGACTGAGCTCGCAAGATCCTTAAGCAGAAGGAGTAACAAGGGACTTCATAGAAGACGCATGTGCACTGATTCGCAAATGGAGGGGTATGTATACAATTTCCAAAAAGTCGGGGGTTCTCTTAGAATTGTTCCTTGACCAGTGCACAATAAAAAAATAATTGAGTACATTGAGTACATTTATGATCCAAGTGAGTACAGGGGTTGTCGGGGAGTTGTCGATTATACATAAGAGGTCTCCGCACTAACGCGGGGCATAGGAGCATAGACCCAATTACAAAGGTTTGCAGGTTAAAATTGTAAATAATAGGACTTATATTTCTCGCGGTCCCAGGAAGGGCATTTTTGTAATTCTCCCATTATATGGTTGGAACCATGGTTTGCCGACTCGATCCGAGTCGGGGCGACTCGGGCGGATCTACTCGGATCCACGAAAATCCGAGACATGATCCGGACGACACGGACCAAGTCGCTCCTCCCTCCCTCTCATGCTCGGGCAAGGATCCGACGGTGGCGACAAGGATCCAACGGTGATAGACGAGATTTGGCGGTGGCGACGACGATCTAGCCAAAAGGAAAATTGTAAGTCACAGTGGAGGACTGTCAGGGGTGGGGCGGGGGGTCAAGGTGGGATACTGGGGTGGAGGGGGTGCCGCTGTGGAGGAAGAAACTGTCGCCGAGGTGGGAGGGCATCGGAATGGGAGAAGAAAGGTCTACCGGGTGGGGTGGGAGGCAACAAAGCCGGCCCGAGTCGCATGCAACTCAGGCGTACCGTATCAGATCAGAGCGATTTCGATGCAGTACGGATCACCGAGTTGGCAAACCTTGGGTGGAACCAAGCAATTTAGCCGTCTCGGGTGCGTAGAAACTTACAAACATAGGACAGAGGGCATAATTATAAATATAGCCCTCAGGAGCATAAACACAAGGCCCAGGGTATCACCTACCCTCCGAGGGCCAAAAATAATGAACAAGACTCCTTACTTTCCTCTCCGTCATCTGTCTGCATATATGTCTCTCAATTGTCCTCTTTCTGGACTCCCGGGAATCTATTTATAGAAGTTGGAGGGCCACCCGAAGGTGATTACACATATGGGGTGAACGTGATGGAAATGACCACGGGAGGGGCTTTTTCTTTTTTTTTATTTTCTCTTTTTTTGTGAGAGAGAAGGAGCGACAGAGTCAAATGACCCTGGGGGTCCCACCCGGGACCATGCACCACTTCCCCAGCTCAGCGATCAACTGAAACCAATACCCCACAATGAAGAAGATTCCATCATGGAGCTTTTGCATAAAACACTAGAAAACTTAACTCGGCGCTTAAGGCCTTCTAGGGTCTCAGCCGAGCATTCGACTTCGACCTTTTGTCTAAGTCGAAGGAGACTGAAACCCTTGCATCGATGCGGGCCCAGTATCGACGAACCCCCTAACTCGGCACCCATGGCCTTCTGAGGCCTCAGCAGAGTGGCACGGCTTAGAACTTCCATCTAAGCCGGTTAAACCCGATTCCATTACATTGACATAAAACCAATGACGGTGATACTATCATGCCTTTGTGATCCGGTCCCACCGTGACCAAAAAAAGAAGAAAAAAATAAAAAAAAGAAGAAAAAAAAGAAGAAAAAAAGAGAAAGAGAAAGGAAGAAGAAGAATAAGAAAGGATGCGGCACTGTCGCCGAAAGCTCCAATTTAGACACTTCATCCTGGTCGGAAGAAAATCGAAGTCCTTGCGTTAATGCAATCCTAGTATTGACGAATTCACCTTATGCGGCACCCTCGCCGAAAGCTCCGATTTAGACATTTCATCTGGGTCGGAAGAAAATCGAAATTCTTGCGTTAATGCAATCCCAGCATTGATGAATTCACCTTTTGCGGCACCCTCGCCGACAGCTCCGATTTAGACCTTTCGTCTGGGTCGAAAGAAAATTGAAATCCATGCGTTAATGCAATACCAGCATTGACGAAGTCACCTTATGCGGCACCCTCGCTGAAAGCTCTGATTTAGACCTTTTGTCTGGGTTGGAAGAAAATTGAAATCCTTGTGTTAATGCAATCCCAGCATTAACGAATTCACCTTATGTGACACCCTCGCCGAAAGCTCCGATTTAGAGCTTTCGTCTGGGTCTGAAGAAAATCGAAATCCTTGCATTAATGCAATCCCAGCATTGACAAATTCACCTTATGCGGCACCCAATTAGACCTTTCGTTTGGGTCGGAATAAAACTGAAGTCCTTGCGTTAATGCAGTCACAGCATTGACGAATTCACCTTATGCGGCACCCTCGCTGAAAGCTCTGACCTAGACCTTCCGTCTAAGCTGGAGAAACCTAAATTTCTTGCGTCAATGCGATCCCCGCTTTGACGAACCACCTTAGCTCGGTGCTTAAGGCCTTTCCGGGGTCTCAGCCAAAGAACACGGCCTAGACCTTCCATCTAGGCCGGACCAAACCAAATACCCTTGCATCAATATAAACCCAATATCAATGAATATCATCTTGATTGGCACCTGACTCTCAGTCAGGACCTGTTGGGTTCGCTGTGCTCCCTCTTTGTCTTTAGTAATGGTTTTGATGATAACAATATATTGTGTGGTTTGCGTAATATACGGAGGGGGTTCAACATGGATGAAGGACTAGCTCGCGCTGGAGGTTCTCGTCACGGGTGCCCCCGGTCAGCGCGGTGATGGCGGAGGCAACATCCAAGCGGGGGATACACAGGGCTTTCGATTTAAATCGATTGATGTAAGCCTAGTGTTTCTCCCCCAGTTCCTATTTAAGGGCCAATAGTCCCGCTACCGACCGGGGAGGACCGTTGCTGGTGAAGCTTTCCTTGAACACTGGCCCGAACCGCTAGAAGTCGCGGATACTACCGGGGGCGAGGGCCCGGAACCAGGCCTGAGCGTCCTGGACTAGGGTGGTCATGAACGCTCGACACTTGATGGTGTCGGACACCCCATGCAGGGTCATTAGGGTGTCGAAGCTATCGTAGTGGTCGGTCGGGTCTCCCTGGCTGTCGTATGACTTGAAGGTTGGAAGCAAGATCCTGGGGGAGATCTCGGCCTTCATGACATGGTTGGAGAATGGGGATTACTCCTCATCTTCCACAGTAGAGGTCTTCTGTAGAGCGCAAAGGGTGCGCTCTTGCTCTACGAAACACCTCTCGAAGTCTCACAGCTGGAGGGATAGCTCCGGTTGTCATTGGGCCGAGGGGCTGCGAGGGAGTTCCTGCAGGCTACCCCGGTGCCCCTCGGGGGCATGGGTCTCTGGGAATGGCCGACGCGCTCTGGACTTCTCCCTCCTCTGAGTGGAGGAGGCTTCTTGCTCTGGGGGAGGGGCATGCGATGGCCCTTCTGATCGGTTGCGGATGAGCCACCACCTCGGAGGGTCCCCGACGATTTGCAGGGAGGCCTCTCCGCGGGGTGGGGGGGGGTGGGGGGCTTTCCCGTGGGAGTCGTGACTTCTCTTCCCTAGCCACCTAGGTCCTCATTAGATCTATGAGGCTGTCTAGTTTAGTGTTGAGGGTTTGAAGAGTGTCTGTGCTCCCGGTGGGAGGATGACCTTCCACAGCGGGCGGGGGCAGTCCACCGGCTAGGTCGCTGGAATGAGAGGGGGTATCCCCTATCGGATCGGAAGGTGCGCCTTCTTTCGTCGCCATGACCTTTCCCTTGTTGCCGACAGTCCTCCTACTGGAGCTTCTTCGCACCATGCTGGCTCTTTGCTCATTTCTCACAGACGACGCTAGATGAAGAGGGGCGATGTTGCGCTATTCCTGAGCTAAGGTTGATGACCACGATTGTGAGAACTGCAAGAAGGGAAATGGATCAGGGGTGCCCAGGTATGGTTCCCTGGGGAAAACTCTTCGATGCTAAAGTTAGCAAATCAGATAGAGCTCTGGTGCGATGGAGAGGGGTACGAAGGAGGTAGGGGCGCAAGATCCCTCTTCACCAAGTGGTGAAGTGGCTCTTGCTCAGGATTAGAGTGGCTTAGTTGGTACTATATGACGCATCCTAGTTGATAATGGAAGCGGACCAGATGTTATTACCTACGACTGCCTTGTCCTCATGGGTATGGATATGTCTCGACTCAAACCGTTGCATATGCTGCTATACGGATTCTCGGGCACGACCGTCCACCCGGAAGGACGCATCTCACTCCCAATCACGTTTGGAACCACGCCGAGAGAGGTAACCTTTCTCGCTGACTTTGCTGTAGTTAAAGCGATGACAGCCTGAGAAGAAGGCGAGGATGCAAGACCCGGGCCCAAGCACGAGTGCCCCGACAGAAGATCTATTCCTCATCCAGGTGGGGGGAGAACCCGAGCAGGACACTGAGAATAGGTGTAAACCTATCCGAGCACAAGAGGCAGGCCTACGCAAGCTTCCTCATCGCCCACCAGGACGTGTTCGCTTGATCCGAGGATGAGCTCCCCGGGATCCCACCAGAGGTCATCACCCACCAACTGAGGTTGGACCCCACTTGCCGCCTGGTTCAGCAGCGTCGAAGGCGTTGCAATTCTGAGCAACAAACGATCATCAAGGATCAAGCAAGCGAGAAACTATGCTCAGGACTACTCAGGCCTACCCAGTATCCAGACTGGGTGGCCAATATCATCCTGGTCCCCAAGAGTAATGGGAAGTGGCAGATGTGTGTCGACTACACTGATCTCAACAAGGCGACACCCAAGGATAACTTTCCCATGCCGTGGAGCGACTAGCTAGTAGATGCAACAATTGGGCATGAGATGCTGAGCTTCGTAGATGCCTACTCCGGGTATCATCAGATCAGCATGCATAAGCCCGACCAGGATAAAACAGTGTTCGTCACCGACCATGGCTTATACTGCTACACACGGATGCCATTCGGGCTAAAGAACGCAGGGGTGACTAACCAGTGACTCGTCAACCACATGTTTGACTCGCAAATCATCCACAACATGGAGGTGTATATCGACGATATGCTCGTCAAGAACCTTCAGACCACCGAGCACTTGCACGACCTGGCGGAGAACTTCGCCACGCTCAGAAGGTACCACATGAAGCTCAACCCAGCCAAGTGTGCGTTCGGAGTACGGTCAGGGAAGTTTCTCAGCTTCCTCGTCACCCACCGAGGGATCAAAGCCAACCCTGATCAAATTCGAGTGGTGCTAAAGATGTAGCGACTAGGGCGAGTAAGGGACGTGCAATGTCTCACCGGACGCATCGCGGCGCTAACCCAATTCCTATCCCGGGCAGCCGAGCGATGCTTTCCCTTCTTCCGGCTAATCAAGCAAGCCAACCAAGCGCCGGAAAGGAAAGGATAGATCACTTGGGATCAGGAGTGTGAACGAGCGTTCGAGGAATTGAAGCGCTATCTGTGTAGCAACTTGATAATTTTTAATATCTCTGAACAATATCAAAATCATTGTCTTCAATTGGCTCCAAAGAATAAAACTACTCGAGAGATGGGCCATCAAGGGACCTTCTAAACAGATAAGCCAAAGATGTCTTGTTTTGCCAAAATGATGTTTCATACATGAAATCTTTCAAGTGAATGAACGGGTTGCCCGTCCCATTATAGCATCGAAAGTTTGGCATTTCTTACGGCAGTAGGAGAAAAACTGGCAAAGTGGGGACAGCGACTTCCAAAGCATCCTTAGGAATGGACATCTTCTTGAGTTGCTCCTCCATACTGGCAATATTCTGAAGTAGAGTATTGGTATCAGCCTCGAACGGGGCAAAATTAGAAGGAAATTGATGAGGCATAGGCCTTCCCAAGAACAAGAGGGGAGATGGATTTTGTGGCTTGGCACAAGAATAGCTTGCAACGACAGGGATAGGGCTAATTTGACGAGAAGGAAAATCAAATGGGTTCCCTTGATGGACCACCTGGTCATTAGCAGAATTAACTTGAAGGACACCTGCGGCCTGGAGGGGATTTGAGGAGGAAGAAGGGACGAGTTTCCCTTTGAGAGTAGCCTGGATCTTTTGGTGCTATCCCTCATCCAATTGAGAGAGAACATTGATGAGATCATCAATGCTAAGCGAGGGGGCAGCTTCCCTGGATATGTATTGAGTTGGTTGCACTTGAGATGAAGGATCCCCCCCTTGACTAGTGTCTACCATATAGACCTAAGAAGTTTGGTGTTGAGGGGTGGGATAATGAATGGGAGCATGGTCTTCCTGATAAGTGAAAGCTTGGTGTTGAGAGGGTGAGTATTGAGCATGGACATAACCACCCTCCATCTGGAATTGTTGTTGGGAGAACTCACTAGTCTGATCAAATTGACAGGCCTCAGCCTCATCTTCAAATTGCTCCAGATTAGCCATCTTAACAATCCTACAAGACCTGAGCATCATTGTTCTTATGACTAACGAGAGCAAAACACAATATTCAACAAGTGTAACTGAAAGGAACAAACACCACTTAGTAATAAAGTTGCAAACAAGTTGGTATGATGCGTCCAATTTTTCATAGGTTTTACATTTGAAGTTGCAATTACAGAGTTAATGTCTTTTAACTCTCAGTGGCAGAGGCTAAATTTTAGTTTGAATGTGCCACCAGGGAGCCTAAATTTTCACTCTCTCAACCGTGATTAGGTCAACTAAACTCCTGGGTATTCCAAAGGTACAACCTGCCTAGCTTCCGTGAGGGAATCCACGGGTGCAAGGACATACGGAGGTCTTGGACAAAGAAATTCTAATCCAATGAGATGGAATGCTCAATTGGAGGGTCTTTCTAAGTCCGAGAAGGGGTGATGGATCCTCCAAGTGAAGAGGGAGGAGGTCCCTTTGCCTAGGCCAGGCCTCCAGCTAGCTTTCCCTCCCTGTAGAGCGCTACAGTCGGACCGAGGGCCCACGGTACTAGCTAAAACCTTTTAACGGGTATGTCCGTCCACCACTCCTAGGTGGGTCGACAACGACGAAAGTCTAGGACTACGTCTAGTGGTTCCATCACATGGAAAGTCCAAGCACTCCTTCGGGATAACAAGAGTGAGCCAATAATCAAAAACAACAAGAATATAATATAGAAGCAGCGAAGCATGCATTAGACGGGAAGTAAACATGCAATACTAAGCCTTACAAATCAGTAGAGTATAACGGACTGGGTTGGGGGCGTTATGCGACTATAACGCGCCTCCCTGGGGCCATTATGCTCACCCGAACTTAGGAAAATCTAAATCTGTAGAATATAACGCACTACCTAGGGGGCGTCATACAATGTATAACGTGCCTTGGCCCGTGCGTTATATTCTCCAGAGAAACCTATTGAAACTACACAGGGCATGACGCATTGCCGATGGGGCATCATCCAATGCACGACGCGCCTAAGCCTACGCGTTATACTATCCAGAGAATTTAACTAAACTACACAGATAATGGTGCGCCAGGACGAGTGCGCCATGTGACTATAATACACCAGGAGTGGTCCGTTAAAGACACATGAACATTGAAAACTCAGAAAACTCCTCAGAAAACCACAGAGTATGACGCACCTTAACCAGGGCGTCGTACAATGCATGGCGAACTAGGATTGGTCCATCATGCTCCACAACCTGTAGACCTATTTCAAACTTCGATAGCATAGCGGCCCTCCAGCGGTCCGCTGTGTAATGCATAACGCACCCTCTGGGGTCCGTTATGGCGACTGGAAAATGTGAAGGACGAGTTCGGACCAAACTCCCCTCCGGTCAAGCCGGATCGGCGTGAAACAAAAAGGAAAGGGGTAGAGGATGATGAATAGCATGATTTCTACAACTACGGCATGCATCAAAACTCAAATATATCACCCCTAAATAATTATCAAAGTATTTAAACCTAAAAACCCCAAAAATACCTCTTGCACAGAAAACGATGCAAACACCTATGGATGGGCATGCATGTGGTACCAAAATATTTCTAACGAAGTAAGGAGTCCATCCCCCTACCTCGATGGTGACAAAATCCTCGATATGCGTGCGAACGGATGACGAAACATCGGGACGCCTCACAACCCGACCCGTTCCCACGGTTGACGATCCGCGAAAAGAATGGCACTGGCGCGATCCTCGCATCGAGCCGGTTCCAATGGTACCTCCTACACCTCGATCCGGGGTTAGCACAGCCCAGAACGGACGAAGGAACGAACATAGGAGAGAGAGAGAGAGTGAGGGGGAGAAAATTGAGAGAGAGAGAGTGTGATAAACGGCGAAGGCTGCAACTACACGCCGTAAACAACAAGAAACGACGACGGCGACAGCAAACCCCTCCACCTAGAACATCCTCCACCTGCACTGCTACCCCTGCAACATACAAACCCCTCAGATCTGAGAATCTGAGGGAGAACAGAAGTGAACTCCCTTTAAGAGGGGAGTTCATGTCCGGTTTCAACCGAAATCGGGTAGTTTCGAGTCGAAACGGGTAAGTTTCAGGCGAAATCGGTATCGATTTTACCCGAAACGATTAAAAAAATTAAGTTTCGGACCTGCTACAATGAGCAGGCCCTATTTCGTATGGGACAGGTCTGAAACCGATATGGTTCGGCCGAAATGTATCGGTTTCGACCGAAACTGCCATCTATGTCTCCACCCCCTCATAACAAACCCCTAACTTGTCCACCAACTCCCTCATTTGTGCCTCTGTCATTTTCTCAACCACCCCCATTAGCTCCCTCACCTCCTTCTTGCTCAACTTGCCCCTCTCTTCAACTTCCTCTTCTTCGAAATCACCCTCCTCTGACCCGAGTGTGCCCGGGATAGTCTCCTCGTCCTCAAGTGGTGGGACTCCCTACTCCCCTATAGCTAGTAACGGGTTGGTGTCCTGGAAGCATGCCGCCACCACATCGATCAGCTCACAGCTAGACAACACCACCATGACCCTGTCACCATTGGCTCCCTAGCCATCCCCAGAACATCCACCCACCTCCAGCAATAGCATCTTAGGGAGCTGGTCGGGCATCTATTCGACCCAGTGGGGTTCGGACACCTAGGGCCACTGTACCAGCCTGAGGAGGGCATCAGTTGCCACTAGGGAGAGGGACAACAGCGGCTTTGGCGGCCTCTAGGGGTGGCCTTCGAGGTCTGGGTCATAGGGCCCCCCGACAGCAGGGGCGAGCATCCTCTAGCTCCTTCTGTCCCCGTTGGGATCACAAGAACAAGGACCTCCAAGACCGCAATAAGGGGGAGCTCCCCTGTCCCGTCATAGAGCGTTGCGTCAGGACCCCCTGCGAAGGGAACCGTAGCCCTCGACAATCGAGAGAACTGCCAATTGCTCCAAGCCCACAAGCCGCCGCCGTTGTCGTCCATTTGCCACTCTGTTCCCTTGTCCCACGTGAGAGCGTTGCACCAAGACCCCCTGCGAAGGGAGCCACCCCCACCGCCCTCGGCAGTCGGAGTGAAATGTCAATTGCTCCATGCCCAAAAGCCGTTGTCGTCGCCTACCATCCACCACTCTGCACCATTGCGGCCTAAGGACAAACTCCTGTAGCAGCTATCAGGCAAGAAAGAACTACAGTACCGGATCCACGATGCTCGGTAACACCCCGCCCTCCGAATCAAAGTAAGTTGCAGGTAAGTGACCTCGCATCTAGGTCCTGGGTCGATTCAGAAGTCCCCAAATCCACCCCAAATGCTAAGCCCACTGTTCCGCTCCAACAACGGCCCAACCCATCAACCCACTCGGCCCACTTGCGCCTCCTACTAGTCGACTAGTTAGTCCACCCAGCACGCTTGTACCCCTACCCTGATTCAAATTTGAATCGGGGATTCCCTGGCTACTGTGTCCCTCCCCCCTGAGGGGTCTTCTTCCACCTACCGACTCCTAGGTAGGCGCCATAGGGTTTCCAACTGCACCCACGGCCATGCTTCCAACTCTGGCTGTACCAACACCTGAACCATGAAACATTTGTCCCCGACAATGAAGGACAACACCGAAGGTACTGACCGAGGGCTGGAGACCTAGACGGTGGCCTCGACAGTGCTGACAGCACCGATCAGGAGTAGCCACAGGCTGCCAACCTTCGCCCTGCCAAAGCCGCAAATGATCATGCCTGCCCCTTCCTCATCACATAGGAAGACTGGTAGCCCGAGGAACCTGATGCGCAGGCCAGAGGCCCTCGGGGAAAGTCCCCCTCCGGCAAGCCCACCGTTGTATCCGAAAGATCCCCCCTCCAGCCACCAGAAAACCTTATTCCGCAACCGCCTTCACCACTTCTAGGCAGACTTTCCAACATTCAATCCTAGCCCCCCGAGCCTCTAGAATCGCCTTAATAAAACTAGCGTCTGCCCTGCCTTCGATTGGCACGATCCATAGGCACCGGCGGAGCCATTGCAGCCCGACCTCAGATAAGGTCCGCAGAGAGGTTGCCCACCTCTTGACACTCACCCAGCGCATACAGAGGTGTTGGCCTCCCCCGAACAACCTCCACAAAAGTGCCTTTGTGGAAGAACTCCCTAATAGCTCCTCCAGCCGCCAGCTCCTTCCATCCTAACCCCTCCCTGCAAAACCATCAGGTGTGACCTCTTCTCAAGCACGGGAAGCAAATCCCGTTGGAAGTTCTGTGAGGAGAAAGCAGTTGGTTCACCCTAGGGATGGCCGCCAGAGGGTGCCAAGGACCCCTGCCGCCACTCCCCGGGGGGACGGTTCGCCCCCGTGGCAGACTCCGGCGAACGCATCCTCCCTAAAAACCCGGAGCCTCTCTCTCTCTCTTGATATCGCAAGAGAGAGTAAGGAACCAACGCTACGGCGAATCCACAAGAGTAAAGGTAGGACCAAGAAAGTTGAAGACATCAGATGGAGCATCTGCATGAACTCCAAGTAAGCCATCAACAAAGTGCAGATGATAAGTTAAACTAGAGTGATAGGAGGACGAGGAAGCAGTCAAGTACAAGATGCAGAAAGTGTGAGACAAACTAGGTGAGCTAGACTCAGATGATAAATCGGAAGGTGGCTAAACAGGTAATGAAGCAAAAGGAGCAAAAGAGGAGATGAGTTGAGCACAGCGCATGAAGTGGGAACATCCCAGATGGGAATATGATCAAGATCATGAAAAAAGGAAAGATCATGAAAAGAAGAGGTACATTATCGCATATTATCAAAGAATGTGACATGATGTGAGATCTAAAAGTGCCTTCTCGTTCCTCTATTTTCCTTACCCATAAGCAGCTGTCCTCCCCCTGCCTCCTACCTCATTTGTCCCTTGCCTCTATCCCTTGTTGACTTGTTCTCCAGGTTTCTTCATTTTTATATAGGACTTCAGAATTCATGAGAAGGTGTGACATGCACTGGGCGGTGAAAGCAGAAAGCTGATTTTAGTTTTATGGGAAGACTTGATCATCTTAACAAGTGAACTACACCATAGAAATAGTGTTCCACATGATTTGGTTTTACAAAATCACTTTTATTTGAAACTACACATAGAAGACATAACTCAATTTGTTTATGATATGAATTAAGAGATAATCTTCTCACTGTAACATTATATTTAACAATACTTACATAAACACTCTTAATAATATAGCATATCTTAAAACAATGCTCAAGCACAGCTAGACAAACAAAATATATATGCATAAAGAATGAAACAACTAAGCATTCTCCACAAGAGTCAAACAGCAAAAGTTCTGAGACAATGACCAAGAAGCAAAACCTTCGAATGGTGTTCGGTCATAAACAGGGATGTGCAAGCACCTAACTTCAAAGACCCTGTATTCATATAACCCCCAAAAAATAAAGTATCAGTGTTAACTCTTGGGTATAGAGACAAATTACATTTCATCACGACATGAAATAGATGTTTAACTGCCACAACCTGAATTTATTGCAACAATCTCTAAACAGCTATTTACTCTATTTGAATGGAAGGTGATTGCCATCATGAAGTTTCAAACAAAATGTAACCCAAAGAGACATCAAGAGATTTGTTATGCCCCCCCGGGGGGGGGGCGCGCCACTAATTCGCGCTGCGGCTGCGAGGCAACCGTTCAACCCAAAAGAAAGGGAGTGGGGAGACCGGCTTGGGACGCTTGAAGGGACGCAGACTCCGGGCTTGATTGGACGAGACACAACCTTGGAAGGAGGAGTTGTAGACACTGGCTTGGCAAGGAGCTGACAAGTACTGGCTCAAAGGCGAGTGGTTGACATTGGCTCAGAAAGGAGCGAGCAGGTACTGACTCGAGTGCGAGACAAATTAGGGTTTGGTGGATAGTGGAAGTCTGGAAGTCAGTTAGGATAGAAGTCGAGTTCCCGACTATATTTCCTTAGTTGGTGCCGTGAAAGACATTACAAAGGGGTGTTGGAGGCCCAAATACAATGAGTGCAAGCCACGAGACAATTTCGTCATAGGTGCTGGTCCCCGGGTCACTGCCCAGTGGAGCGGGTTTCCGTTGTGTTGCATAATGTCCCTTGTGGGACTGTAGGTGCTGCGGAGCAATTGAATGTTGGCTTGGACACAGGGTTGCCGACGCTGACTAGCGGAGTGCAGGTCGGGCGCAGCTCCAGTCGAGCAGTCGGGCACCGGCTCGGGAGTCAAGTGTCAGCATATCCGGCGCGTCTGCATGTCCTGGATGTGTCATGCAGATGCGGTGTTCGGAGGTGATGCAACAGACTAAGAGGGAGTAGTCGGGCGCCTCTCGGGTCGAGCAGTCGGGCACCAGCTCGTAGGGCGTGTGTCTACTCGCATCACATCCGGGAATCAACATGTTTTGCCCAGGAAGTTCAAGTTCTTTAGGGCCTTGCTTCCTGGATCCTCTCATGTTGACTTCGGCCAGCTGGCGAGGCGCTCAGACGTTGGCTCGGAAAGAGCAATCGAGTGCCGGCCCCGGGGTGTCGATTGTGGGTGGTTCCGCCATTACGTGCGGGTATTTCCACCACTATACATCGTGTGCATAAGGGGGCTTGTTAGTTGGTTAGATGCCGTGTGAGGGTTGCTGTAACATACGTTTGGCGTGTATTTAGCCGGAATCGACAAGTCGTCGCGTTGCGTTCCTTCGCTTTTCCCGCGGGCTTGCCTTTGTGCTGCGCAAGTAGGCAAGTGTGTGAGACTCTCTTCCGAGCTTCTGTGTATCTGTCTATCTATATGACCCTTGGCCTTCCCGGGGGGTTTTTATAGGCGCAGGGTGGTTAAAAGGGGCATGCTGGTTCGGGTTAAGGGTTGAGGGGGGAAATGGGCTGGTTGGTCTGGGTAAAAAGGGGTTTACGCGGATCAGGCTGGTAGGAGGAATCCTGGTCCACGTATATCCGGACTAGCATCAAGCTGGGTTGCTTTCTTTTTTTGTGTGAAAAATAGGGGTTTACGTGGACCAGGATGACGGGGGGGGTTTGGTGTTTTATTTTTTTCACTGAATAGCGGGGAGGGCGACCAGGGTATTGGCCTCCTCTGTCTCTGGTGGGCGGCCAAGACCTTGGCCGCCCTCCTCTTACGGAGGGCATAAAAGGCGACCTAATTTCATATGGGACAGCCATCACATTTGACGCTTGCCCTCTTTCCCCACAGGTGCTCGAGCTTGATGGTGTTTGCACTTTGAGGATTCCTACTATGAGGGCTTGATCTGGCTCCCGGGGGTCGAGATTGGCGGTGATGGGGCCGCGGCGAGCTCGATTGGATCTTGGGGATGAGGCATCATCTTCAAGTGAGGGGGAAATGGCGAAGGGGGCTTCTACTAGCCCATTCACATCAGCTTCCTCTTCTTTCGATGGACAAGAAGGAGCTGCTGCACCCACGGAGGGTGATTAATCTGACCATGGTGATGATGAGGGTAGTTCAGAAGAAGAGGGAGATTTCGCACCGGATGAGGTCGAAGGGGAGGAGGAAGGGGAGGTACTATGTAAACAGGTAAGTTCCATCGTTTGGATGATTTTCTAGTTGAGTTTAGGTGGGTGGGAGAAGGAGTAATGAATGAATGGCACTGAAAAGGGGAGAAGCTTGTGGGCGGCCAATGTTACCGCCATCTGCAGGACTGGGCGGCCACGTTCCTGGCTGTCTAGAAGATCAAGGCAGCCAGCGACCTAGCCACCCAGAGGACTAGGCGACAAGTGACCTGGTCGCCCCAGTTTTAGGGCTGTAGGTTCATGAAGTTTGCTCGGTGGCTTGATTTGAAGGTCATGGCTAATCAATTAGTTCTTCTTTTGTGTGCATGTATGCAGGGCCGGCGGAGGATCTGTGCCCTGGTCTCATGGGATTTCGTGTGGGCTTGGTACCATGCCCTTCCTCACGAGAAGAGATGGTGAGAGGACCGATTGGGGTTTGGTCCTTTCTTTAGGATCAGACCTTTCTCTGTCGATGCCACCTTCCTAGTGGCACTCCGAGAGAGGTGGATAGACAATTGCAGGGCCTTCGTGATGCCATGGGGACATATGATCCCTACGCTTGAAGATGTGGCTTTCTTGACAGGGATGCTCGTGGCATGGGCCCCGGTGTTGGGCAGGGAGCTGCGGTACAACCGTCGGGAGATCGACTAGCTGCTGGGTGTGTGGCTGATCTGCACAGTGAGATCGATGACCACCCTACCTCTCAGCAAGCTCAGTGTCGCTGTGGGGTTAGCTGGTGTGGTCCGAGGACCATTGGAAGACTTGGACGCGTACCTTGAGCGAGTTAATCAGAGGATCAGGGTGCGAGAGAGAGGCGATGTAACACCCGTAGTTTAACGGATCCTTAGTGGTGTGGATCTAGGTTCCATCTGGTGAATTTTAGATATTTTTAGGAACTTAGACCGATTGGCGGCTTGTTCCACTTTGTACGATGATCTTGACTCCGAGTCATGAGACTCAAGGATCGTTGTAGTTTTAGGTCTAGTTGCCTTGTCCTGAGTTTGTCGACAGTTCCTATGCTACCATTAGTACTTCGTAGTACGTGCGATAGTGTTTCTTTACCTATCTGTACTCCAGCACTCTCATTTTAGAATCTGTGTCTCATGATCCTCCACTAATCGTAGCCTTACGGCATGTTTTGGCGTGTCAGCCTTTACGGTGGGGCATTTCTCGATTTATGATTTTTAAGCTAGTTCTGTGGGCTCCCGCGCTCGACAGTAGTGTCCTCAACCGTAGCGTCTTACGGGGGGAGAATACTAGATAGAGGCCTGGCTTAGGCGAGAGCCAGTGTGTGCACACGTGGTCAGGGGCTTTGGACTTGCGCTGACGGGTGTGACCCTGACTAGTCACTTGTGACTATAGTTCTATTCTGGTTCTGACAGTGTCTTGGTCTCGGTCGTGCTTTTTGATGACAGGCAGACGAGCCACTTGCAGGCACAGCATAAGACGTCAGTGGATGTAGCTGGCTGTTGTTCTAGTGAGGAGTACTGTAGCCACGTGACATGTGACTTCCGTGTGATTCTCGTGTTTCTCGAGCGTCGTGACCTTTCTGGGTCAGCCTCCTTGTGGCTTTGCCCGAGGTCAGTGTTATATTGTGTGCACTACGTTTTAGCCGTGTTGGGTCTGTCTAGATCTTTTCTAGGGCTTTTGTCTTTTCCCTTTTTCCTTGTAGGCCTTCGCTTGCTTGGTGTCTTGTCAATGGATCGGCAACTTCTGACTTCGCCAATTCAGAGTTCGCCCTTCTATTGCTATTAGGAGTAGCTTGGGATCCGAGGTTAGTTCGGCATCCACGCTCGTTTGGTACGGCTCTTACCTTTTCTTTTAGCTTCCCTCTTCCTTGCTTGTTCCCTACTCCTGCTTCCTCTTCTTTACAGCTTTCTAGTGTAATTTTCTTGCTTTGCCACACTTGCTATTTTTTGTTCCATGTTACTGCGTGTTTTTCGGTGGGGATCCATGTGACCCCTACTGAGCCAATGACACGAGGCTCACCCCTACTTTTTAGGTGGGTGGCATCGTTCTGCATCCGCAGTTCCTGGCGTAATGTGTCTATAGCTGCCAGTTGTACTTGCGTCGGGCTTCCCCCGACCTTAGTGTACGTCTTTCTTTTCTGTCAACTGTACTTGGACTACACTGCTTGTCTTTCCTTTGGACTGGATTCTGGTATAATTGTTAAATTGAAACTGTTAATTAAAAAGTAATTTTATTTTTACTACTTTAGCAAACCGATCTAATGAAATTTAATTCCTTACTGTTATATCTTTGTGGCTTCAATGTACTACACGACAATCACCAGAAACGGGCATCCCTTTCTAATTGGAAAGTGGCTAGCAACACCGTCTCTCCATCCGTGCATTGTATAACATGAAATATGCGTTCAATCTCCCTAATCCAGTGCTTGGCATTGTTAGGATCGGTCGAGCTAGTGAACTTGGGAGGGTTCATATTGGGGAAACTCCGATGGAGTTCGCCTACTCCTCGGTTTGCTCCGCCTTGTGCTACTTGTTGTAGCGCCTGAGTAAGGCCTTATACCGTGCGTTGCATGTTACGACACTGAGCACGTTTGGCAGCCATGGTCCTATAATTATTTAAAATAATTATATTAGTATATAATTTAGCCAAGAGTTTAACTTCCTAAGTTATCTTAACCCATGGTTCTACCCAATCTCACTAGGTAAGAGTTTAAACCTATCCTTGGACTTGGGTTTCCTAGGAATGGAATATCCTACGCTCTGATACCACAAAAATTGTCACGCCCATAGCGCAGAAGGAACCTGGAGACGCGATGAGTTTATATATAATCAATCATGTCAATGAGAGCATAAGTGTATTCGACACATAGATAGAGCGCGCACAAGTAGAGATAACCAAGTCCTTTATTCAACATAAACTTCAATGTATTTCTATTACAAACTCTTAATAAGAGAACTAAGACTCAATAAAAGAAAATTACAATAGATGACTCAAGAAAATAGAAAAGACAGGACTAGATAACGGCATTGATGGTTGGAACGGCTCTAAGCTCTTCACTCATGTCCATTCCCATCCAAATGATCTTCGTCATTAGAATTATTTGAAAAATAGGGAAAAACACTAGGTGAGTGAACGCTCAGTAGGAATTATATCTCAAGTGCTAGCTTGCTTTAAGTAAATTACATGTTGTATGCATGCAAGTATAGTTATGCATGTTCGCATGAAACGCCACTAGAGAGAGTGTATAGCAAGAGATATTTGAATGAACTAGCAAGTCCTTCAAGATTTCATGTCAAAGTAGATTGAGATGAACAAGTATGTACAAATATCAAGTCATGTCAAGAATTGGCTATCATGTTATCACGCAAGCAAGTAAATACCCATCCCGGGCCACGCAAGTCACGTCATGTCAAGTCAAGTACAATTCAAGCATGAGTCATGGAATGTCAATCAAGCTAGTCATACACTTCGGTGCAATGTCACACCAAGATCATTCAACTCCCATAGGTACAAGTACTTTCGGGTGCTCCTCCTAGGACCAGATCGGACCCTATATGCGCAGGCATTGGGTCATGTGTTTTCGATATCCACTATAGTTATAGCCAATATGGAATTCCAAAGGAATAAGCTTTGTAGGAACCTTTAAGGTAGATCTTGTGGAATAGGAACTCAAGAATAGAACTTGTTACGTAGGGACGTACTATGATGTGAGTTAGAGGGAGAAGGAGAGAGGGAGAGTGTTGTGCGCGTGCAATGAGTAGGGAGAGAGAGGAATGGACGAGGGGGAGAGAGGCGGTTACTGCCGGTGGGGTGTGTATGCATGTGTAGAGTAGGTGAGGGAGAGGAGGCTACATGCGATGTTGAGTAGAAGAGGGCTAGCCGGTGGGGGGTGCAAGTGCGTTTAGTGAAGAGAGGGAGACAGAAGATAGAAAAAGAGAGAATAGGAGGGGGTGAGAAGCGGTTGTGCACTATGTGTGTGAGAGGTTTGTGTGTTCAAAAGAGGGAGAGAGTGAAGAGTGCGTACTATGTGATGGTGTGTGTAGGAGGGACGGTGTGTGCCTATAGCATGTGTGGTGTGTGTGTGCAGCATGTGTGAGGATGTGTGTGCTATGTAGGGTGTGTGTTTAGAGGAAGAGAGACAGGAAGAGGGGGGAGAGAAGAGTGTAGTGTGTGCGGTGTGTGTGCATTGCTTGTGTGTGTGTGCAGAAGAGAGGGAGGCGAGGGAGAGAGATGTGACAAGAGAAAGGAAAGCGAGAGAGCGGGGGTGTGAGAGTCGGTGAGAAGGGGAGGAGAGGTGAACCTATGAGACGGTGTGAGGGGGATGGAGGTGAGGTGAGCACAGGGAGACCCAGACGCCGTGGAGGAGGGAGAAGAGGGAGAACGACACCGGTGGAGGGGAGATGGGGCTACTACATTTGTGTATATGTATGTATTCAGAAAGAGAGAGAAAGAGAGATGCAAAGGGGGAAGGCTACGAGGGCCTGTTGCAGTGTGGTGGTTGGGAAGGAGAGAGGGAGGAGAGGAGAGGAGACGTCGGTGGAGGGGAGTCAACGACAGAGCAAGGACCCGACGTCGGATTGGGTGCAGGGAAGATGGCCGCAGTGCTATAGGTGTGTGTGGTGTAAGCAGTGAGAGAGGGAGGCTGCGTCTGGTGCCTGCGAGAGTGAAGGAGTGTAGGTAGAGTTGTGTGCGTGTATGTGCAGAAGGGAGGAGAGAGTAGCAGAGGAGAGGGGGAGGAGCTTGCGGTATGTATGTGCGTGAGTGTATGGGAAGATGAGGGCTGGAGGAAACCTAAGAGAGAGGGTGAGATGAGAAGGGAGAGATGGGGTTGCGATGCCCCTTTTCAAAATAGGGGCACTGGACTGGGGGTGTGTAACATAAGAAGAGGAAGGAGAGGGGAGGGGAAGGAGGAAAAAGGAGAGGAAGGAGGAGAAGAAGAAGATGTGAAGGCACTCGAGGGGAGAAAGGAGAAGAAGAAGAAGATGTGAAGGCAATGGAGGGGAGAAATGAGAAGAGGGAGACGCGCAGAGAGTGGTATCAGGGGGGGGAAGGAGGGGCAGTAGGCAGGCCAAGGAAAAGATGATCCCAGGAGAGGGATCTTTTTTTTTAATTTTAAAAAAAGGAGTTTTTCAAAAGATCATGGCGTACGTTTTCAAGCATCCCAAGCAATAGGGCATCTTCTTTTTCCCCGCAGAAAATGCGATGAAGCTAATCCCCATCAGGTGCCACTGCATGCTGTCCAGTGGAAAATGTGATGGCAGCAAGCATCACTTGGCGGGCACTACCGCCGGCCCATTGTCAAAGGACCATTTGAGAACTCTTTCTTCTTTGAGACAATGTGGGCGAGCCCGTTACGAGATTAGAATCTGAGGCATCAGGCCCACAAGCAATCCTTGGAACAGCAATTCCGATGTCCGGCCTGGTCTTGTGATGTTTGGGAATACCATCATGGATGGAGAGAGTAACCTCCATTCCCGGACTCTTAGGTCACTTGGGTCGTTTTTTCACCCGGTTCACGGCTCTATGTTGGTCTTAGTGTAACGTTTTCATGTACTTTTCTTCTCTCTCTCTCTCTCCACCGTGCGCGTACGGAAAGTGGGCATAGAAGGAGCGTGATTGACCGTTGTCGACAACAATGTGTGCAAGGCCGTGGTGACACAATGCTCCTGGTGGTCTCCTGCCCCTCAGCTTCCTCTTCTCTTGGTCATCTTCTATCCTCTCCTTGATGTTGAACACAATAGCAGGAAGGCAGCAGTGGCGTCGGGGTGCAGCAACAATAGTGGCACCCTCCTACTCTGCTGCCTCGTCGACTTCAAATTAGCGACAACACATTGGCAGTAGCAACTCGGGGGAGGCTAAGGAGCGCGGGAAGAGGGGGCAAACCAGTAGAGCAGGCTCTCCATGATGGATGTCTGAACTATACGCTCCCTCCCCACCAACATCCCAACCCCACTCGTCTCCTCCTCCTCCGTTGTCAGTATGAATCCAACTGCAAGGTGGTGTGAAGTTTCTGCACCAACTTACAGCGAAAGTGATTTAAGGGGTTTGTCATGAATAAAAGTGATCCAATATCAGATCTCACTCCTTAACGGTGACAGAGACATGAGGAAGGGCTATTCACATATTTCCTGTACAGATGAATGAGTGCACAAAGGGAACATTCCCGTGGTTGGGTGGTTCCACGCTCTTTCACATGATTTAGAGTTTGCATGTTCGAATTCGCGCATGGGGTGAGTGAAAAATTACCTAGTGTGTAGTTCCCAGATGATGATTGTATACATCCGATTTGTTGACACGTTAATTGTATAAATCTTAGGGCGCGTTTGGTTCGGACGTTCATGGAAGGATTTTTTCAAAATCTCTCTAGAGAGAGAAGAAGCTCCTTTTAGAGAGATTTTGGAGATTTTCAACCCTTCCACTTTTTCTCTCTATATCTCTCTAGACCTCGAAATTTATCCAAAATAAAATTTGACGGGATATTGGTGGATATGACTCAATGAAAGGGAAATTATCATGTGATAACATAGTCGGTCATCCTCAAAGTGATGCAGGCGATCCGAGTCAAAGAGAGTGCTGTGAGATGCCCTCATCACAGGTGGCCAATGACGAGGCTCGTGCATGGTGGGATTTCTTTCACTGTTGAGAGGAGGCTTCATTCAGGGTTGCGGCTCCTGCTAGTTTCCCTTGTGTTACTCTGGAATATATCAAATGGTGGAATGCACAAACGGCATTTTATAGAAACTTCCGCCGAGAATGCTGGGCCTTTGCAGAGTGCATGTTTCTGGATTCTCAGCCAGAGCTAGCTTTAGACATTGATCCTGCTTACTTGAAGAAGCTGAAATCTTGGACCAATACGGAAGTGATGGCCTATTTAGAGGCTCGAAAAGCCACGAAGCGGTGCTTGCCTAGGGCGGAGCTGAAATTTCCCGAGATCATCAAGGATGTCTTCACGAAGACGTTTCAAGGTCTATGCCATGTAAGCAGTGAGTGAGTGGTGCTTCAACAGCTTCCCCTGCCAGTGGAAGAGCCTGTCCCTTCCGTAACTGAGTGGCGTCCCGAGACCGACATCCTCTATCCTTACAGAACATTCATTAGAGGGGAAGATTAGCGAGATGGACTCTACAGCAATACCCCCTGGTTGTTTGCACTGCTTCGCTCTCACGGGCTTTTAGTCGGTGGCCCGAGCGAAGCCATTCTGGGCCAGCCACTTCTTCTTTCTTTCAAATATGCTGATGGGTGGGGACTTTACCATCTTGGGTTGCATTATTTTCTATCTTCTCGCGGCCATTTGGACTTGGCATCACTGGCCGAACAAAGCGAGACGATTGGAGATGTGTGTTAGCTCATTTGCGAGGCGGCCTCGAGAGATAAAGTGCCCTTGCTATTCTATTTGCCTCTCTCACCCCTGTATACAAGGCCGACATGTATCTTCATTTCTTTATTTCAGCCTTCTGGACTGTTTCTTTTCTATTGCAGTGTATGTCATTCTCACTCTTGTGCATATGTAGTCTGACTCACTTCAGAGGAGACCAGGCACTTTAGGGAGCTGTTAATAAATGCTCGGAAGTCGTCATACTTCGGGATTCCCGATCCGGCCCCAATAACAACACCATTGCCTCCTGGTGATTCGTGGAAACGAAGCAGGTCCCAAGTGAGAGAGGCTATCAGCAAGGCCAAAGAGGCGGTCACTCGGGTGACACGGGCTCATCGGAGGAAGGCTGCGGAGCAGGAACCAGTGATTGTTCCTCCACCGGTAGTATCATTTGAGGAATTTGAGACTTCCCATGTGCAGAGGCCTGTGACGGAAGGTACATTCTTCCTTCTTCTGCAACCCATTTCTACTCTGGTCGTGTCGGCTAATAATTATTCTTTGCCAGTTTTAAAGTTTTCTGTTTCAGTAAGAGAGTTTTTCAGATTACTGTTTTCTATTTCTAAACATGCAATCCTATCATTTAGGGTAGTGCCATTAACAAGGGAGTTCATTGTTATTTTCAAATGCCTATTCTCCTTACAAACATCATCATACTTTTCTAAAATCTCAGCATATGCTTCTTCCCAATCACTATAAGTATAATTTTCAAAAGGGGAAGTTACCTTGTCATCTTCCTTCTCTTCTTCTTCTCTATTGGCCATCAGGCAGAGCTTGTCTTCGTCCTCGCTATCAGATGAGCTGCTTTAATTGCCTTCCTCTTCATCGCTCTAGGTGCTTACCATAGCTTTTCCTTTCTTGTTCTTCCACCTGGTCTACTTCTCCTTCTGCAGTTCAGGACAGTCTGCCTTCAGGTGCCCAGACTTCCTGTAATTGTAACAAACAATGCCATCAGACTTTTTGGCAGTATCAGATTTATATTTTGACTGCCTCTTCCCTGAGTAATATTTTCTTATGAACCCCTTACCTTCCTTCTTTAGGAATTTCTTAAATTTTCTAGTAAGCATGGCAAACTCATCTCAGTCTACGTCAGAACTAGAAGAACTATGCTCACTCGATGACCCTTTGCTACTAGAATTCACCATAAGTGCCAAGGGCTTTTTCTTCCTCTCAGACTCATCGACCCTCTCGAGATTCAACTCGTATGTCATAAGGGAGCCAATGAGTTCGTCAACGGTGGTAGTTGCTAGGTTCCTGGACTCTTCCATTACCGTGGCCTTGATATGCCAAATCGGTGTTAGGGACCTAAGGATCTTCCTTACAAGCTCGTACTCACTGTATACCTTGCCTAGACTTCTTAAACTATTACTGAGTACCATCAACCTGACATACATCTCAGATATCGTCTCATCAGATTTCATTTTGAAGCTTCGTATTCAGAGACTAGCATGTTCGCTTTGGTTTCACTTAGCTGAGACGTTCCCTCATAAATTACCTCCAACTTGTCCCACATTTCCTGGGCTATGGAGTAGGAGGATGCTATCGAAAACTCAGTGGGGTGTAGAGCACACTGCATAGCATTTACAGCGCTCCAGTTCAATGTTGACCTACGAATCTGCTCTCTGGTCCAGACATCTTCATCTCCAGGGAGCTCAAAAAGGCCTCGGCTTACAACCTTCCAAATCTCATAATCCTTGGCTCGTAGGAAGACCTACATACAATTCTTCCAGTAAGCATAGTTAGTTCCGTCAAAGAATGACGGCTTACTGGTGGAATGACCCTTAGCTGTTGGACCTCTAGCATCCATTTTCTAAATCTATCCGGGATGTTAAGCCCTTAAGTATCCAATCAATTTCCATGCTTTTGTGACTTGATTAACTACTCAATCACATTTCCTGAAGTTAGCCAAGATGTACCAATTTCTGGAGCTGACGTAGGGCGAGATGTCAGTGCTGCAATACCAAGACAAGTTCATTGAGTTAGGCCTGTATGCACCCCACATTTTTGCTGATGAAGTCATGAGGACTCAGCAGTTTTTGCAAGGACTAAAAGTAGAGTTGAGCCTGTCGTTGTTCGCTACCCGTGTAGCTGAGTTAGATTCTGCATACCAAGCCGCCGTTGCACCAGAGTTAGAGTTGGCCAGGACCCGAGGACTTCCTCAGACTTGGATGGTTCAGTTGGCCGTATAGCATCAGCCGCCCAACAAGTCGTCTATTCTAGGAGCTCTTCCCGCTTTCTCTGCTACCGATGGTACTTCCTTCCCGCAATCTTAGAGCAAGGGATTCCGATTTAAAAAGTCCAAGAAAAAGGGGTTCGATCAGTCGACATTTTTCGATCCGAGTCAGCAGTCCGTTTCCTCTGTTCGACCACGTCAGGATTTTTTCACTTCTCAGTCGAGGTTGTGTTCCAAGTGTGGTGGCAGCCATCTGGGTGTGTCGTGTTCTCTGCCGGTTGTCTGCTATCGCTGCGATCAGCCGGGGCACATCTCCCGAAACTATCCGTTGAGGCCGCAGACGGTGTAGTTCTCGCAGACTTCCCAGTCGCAGTAGCCGTAGTTTCATCTTCCTCCACCGCCTCAACCTCAACCATCCTACCTACCAGTTCCCACTCCTTCCCAGTAGTCGTCTACAACTAGCCGTCCACCGAGAGCCAGGGTTACTCACATCACTTGTGTGGAGGTGTTGGCGTCAAATCTGATCGAAGGTACAATTTCGATTTATGGTCATTTAGCGCATGTTCTTTTCGATTCAGGTGTGACCCATTCTTTTGTCTCCGAGGATTTTATTACTTGTGTCAAAGAGCCGATGAATGAAGTTTCCTATGAGATGCTTGTGGAGTTGCCGTCTGGTGATTACATGTCCACTCCTTTGTGCTTGAAAAATTCTCCAATTCTAGTCATTGGTCGGAAACTGCTAGTGAGACTTTACGCATTACAGTTGGCCGAGTACGACGCGATTCTAGGCATGGATTGGCTAGAACTTTATGGCGCCGTAGTTGACTGCTGTCTCAAGTGAGTCTATTTTATGCCGCGTGGAAAATTAGCTTTCTATTTTCAAGGTATCTGTTTCTGTTTCATTCAGTTGTCTTTTCTATTGGTAGGGTGTGTCGTGTTGTCAGTTTCCTCCTTGTCCTTTCGTCTAATTTCAGGGATGAAATTTTTTTTAGGGGGGAGGGACTGTAACACCCGTAGTTTTAGCAGATCCTTAGTGATTCGGATCTAGGTTCCGTCCGGTGAATTTTGGCTATTTTTAGGGTATTTTTAGGCATTTAATCAGATTTGTTAAAACTCCCAGCCCCTGGCTGGGTCACTGAATGCATAGTTCATAGGCCATACGCATGGCCCACATGGAAACCACTTTTTGAAGAAGCCAACGTCATATGGGGGCAGTCCTCCACACTCATACCGATCCACGATGACTTGATCTAGCGAAACAGGAAAGCTAGGAATACATGGGGTCACCTGGACCCTCAAAACCATATGGGCATCCTAATAGAGGTAACACGGTACCTCCAGATACCCAAAAACATGGTCACGGTACCCACGGGGTGTCTGGGACATCCATGGGGCCAAAGGTCGACCAAAGGGCCACTACCAGATCGACCAGGGGCCAAAATGGGCCAAAACAAGGCATTTCGGTCGACCAATAGGGTTAAGTCGACCTACCCACAGGGTTGGTTGACTCAACCTACGACCAGGCTGAAAAGAGCCTTGGTTGGTCGACCAGCCAAAGAGCTTGTTCGATTGACGAGGTCACGATCAGACGATCGACTCCGACCACATGGATGTGGTCGGTCGACCGACCGCGACCATGGGCCAGGCCCTACCATGGAGAATGGCTGTTCATTCGACCGAGCCACACTGGTCGATCGACAAAAAATAACAGAATGCCCACTGAACCCAACCTAAGGGTTCGATTCCACACCCCAATCACCCCCGGGTGATGGGAAAAACATGGGGAACCCATTCCCCAGCCTCTAGGCCACCAAGAGGAGCCATTCAAACCCCAAAAACATGATCAAATTGAAAGATCCGCCGCTCACCCCAAAATCATGCATTTTCACCCCAGTGGAAAATAAACCACTCTCAGCTGGCCTCGGCCTACAAAACTGAGGGAAAATGAACTACATGGGCTAGGGAACCATCCTCCTACCTCCATCGAAGATTTTCCATGTTGAGGACAATGTTTCCTCACGAAATCACCTTACGAACCATTGTCGGGTTTCGAAATCCGTGGAGGAAGAACCGCCATGCCTCCACCTTGATCCGCATTCCATCCTTGATCGCTCACAGCCCGTGTCGCCTCCACCTCGCCCTCCTCCACCTCCGACGGCCACCTGGAGAAGACGGGGAGAGAAAGAGAGAAACATAAGGGGAGAGGGAGAGAAATGAGAGATGAGGAGAGAGAGAGAGGGGTGAGGGTTTAATTTATAGGAAATCAATTTGGGGTTTTAAAAATCTAAAAAATACAAAAATTGGTAAAAATTATTCGCACGCTCCTTGGATAACGCACAATGTGTCTGCATCATCTCGGAGCCCGAAAACACGTCTGTTCACCCTACACAGCGGTCCGAAGGCCCGACAGCCAAAATCTAATTTAAGAACAAAACACGATCCGAGACTCACAACAGCACTCTGAAACCCACAGGTTCTGATCCAGAAAGTCTTGGGTGTTACAGTCCTCCCCTCCTTATAGAAATTTTATTCTCAAAATTTAAGGCAACCACTATCTCATAGGGGAAGAATAACTTATCCAGCTGGCAATGCTCCCAGAGCTCTAACTGAACCTCAATTTTCACAAAATGACCTCTCTTGAGGGAAACAACTAGACTATTACCATGAACAGAAATATCTAGCTCTACCTCACCATACACATCTATTCTCCAAGCGAGGATAACACACGCGAGGGTACAAGTCTGGCCCTACCTTAGCCACAATGAAAGCTCCAACCATAGCATCGTCGCCAGCATCTCGCTCACCGAGGAGACATAATCCTCGTCACGAAAACTACCATCGAGCAAATCCCATGCTCGGTGGACTAAACAAACATCAACTTCTCACTCTACTGACTGAACTCACGCCCTGCACAAGGGGCAACCATCACAAAGCCTCAACCAGCTCACACAGTCATCTCAACTGACTGCCACGAATCTGTCGACTCCACACGATGAACCATCTCACACCTGGCAAGCCAAACGCCAATAGCAGCATGGGACCAGCTCCTGTTCGAACACAAACCTCCAACAAACCTCAGATCCAATCAAGAAAAGGTACACGTCATAACCCACTCGCGTTCTCGATTCACTACAACTAACATCTTCTGTCTATGAAAGTCCATTCACCGGTCACCAGTCACTCGTTAATGAGAAACCTTCACTTGCTTGACTTCCTCTTTCCTAATCCATCATAAAGCCCGATAAGCACATTCCAAATCTCGACAGGCCATCCGTTGACTCTGACACTGACTACTACTACATCCCGAGCCAGCTCTCACTCGGACACCACATTTGATTCTGATCCTCACGCCAACTCTACCCTCTCAGGGGAGCACGACAAAACCAAATGATAAGATTCCACAATTCTTCAGTCCATAACAGCTCTAGACTCAGGCTTATAGGGAAATCCCCCCCATGCTGGTCACGAGCCCAAGGCTCTCTATTCCACGACATCCCTCAAGAGATCTCCATACGCAGGCATCGTCCATTGCACAGTCTCATCCCAACTTCATTACAATTACTCCAAATGGACACCTGCCAAATCCTCGGCTCCACTCTCATTATAGAGACACAGGACACAACTTGAATGGTCCACGACACCCATCTCTAGGGCTACGATTCCATCCAGGGACATAGCTCTCTGCATGAGTCAAGCACATAGCTTACCGACTCTGACCATCACGTCCTCATCCTCTGTCAGGCTATTCCTTGCAACCCCCATCTACGTTTAGCACCAACACCTGACACTGCTTCCAACAAATAAATATGGTACTTATGTAGAAAACTTGTCGTCATGTTTCCCCAACTCTGCATCTTGCCAGTGCCACAAACCACAATGCCTAAAGCAATAGCATGACAATCGAGATGGCTCACATAGCCAGAGACAATCTCACACCAAGGAACCAATCCTCCGATGCTCTACCCATCCTCTGAAATCTACCCAGAGCAACCATCACAATGATCCTAGACCTCTGGGTTATGGGCCCACCAGGCTTCCACAGCGTACTCTACACCATGCAGACAATCATCCCAAAAGGCTCGGGATCTACCATCTCGACAATCCTTAACTCGACTGGCTAACTCTGGAAAAATAGGGTGAGAAAAGCTCAATCACCTCGAACCCAGAGCACAGACTTCATCTCTTAGTCTTGTAATTCTCCTGTAACTCTGCAAGCTCCGATCCGCAACACATCAGAAATTACAAAGCCATGAATTCTCTCAAGCACTGCCCAACTAGCACTCATCCTTCTGGAATGATGCTAATACACCCTTACACATCAGGGGATGGGTAACGCTTTGCACAGGCAACCATATTGCTAAGACACAGAATGCATGTTGCACAGACTTCATGGCACATAAGAAGAGGCCAACCAATCTGAACACACAATGCAAGATGATGAACCGCAGCAAAACGTGATTCTCTCCGACCAGGGAGAAACTAGCATACCTCCTACAAAGTGAAAGGCCTCCATGCTTGACATGACCTTGAACCTTGCGCATACTAGGAAGCACACCTTTCAGCACCGTAAAAAATATCACTAACTTTAGGTTAGCTCCTCTAACAACACTTACTAAGTGCCTCGTTAGACCACACTCACAGTATCTCCCTACGTACCATCATTGTAAGTCGTCAAACTGCAACTCACCACACCTTGAGCACTGGCTCTGCTAATCACCAACCACACTCTGTCACGCCCCGGCGCAGAATATTGGGATGCAGCAGTAGAAAGAGGTAAAATATGTTGATTTCCAGACATGCTGTGCTTTGGGCTAGCAATTAAACTACTTCAACCACTTGCTGTAGAGAAGAAGGTTTACAGAGGAAGGAGAGAGGAGATATGGTGAGGAGGGGAGATGAGCTCGTATCATCGCCCCCTCCCCCCTCTCACTTACATGGTTTCAGAAGGGAAAAAATGGAAGGAAATCGTCAGAAGGGAAACACGAAACCCACCTAGACTCTTTCTTTCCAAAAATAGAGTATCAGATCCTCCTTCCCTGGCGCTGGGAGGTTTCAGCAGAGCAAAGGAAGGTGACGGCTAGGAAGGTTTTAGTGGAAACCCTGCTTCTCCCCCAAGGAACCTCTCTCCCTCCGATGAACGGGTTTGATTGGCTCTCAGGCTCTCTCCTTCCCTCAAGCAATCACCAGTGGTCTCCTATCCCTTCTTCGCAAAATCCCTCTCTGATCGCCCTCTCCTTTTACTTGGTCCAACCATGTAGAGCTAAATAGGGATGGCCTATTATGGCGCGAGAAATGGCGCGTTGAGAAGGGCATCTGTAGGTTCTTTTCTACGCGTCGGAATGGAGGGCGCCGGATTAAGGGGCTTCAGATTAAGGGGAGCGCCGTATTAACTTCGTTCGCTTGACGCGGGTTAGTCGATGGGTCCGGGAATGGTTCCGGGAGTCACTGTTGACCATTCATCTCGTCGTGGTCCTGCAAAACCCTGACTAGAGGTCTTGACGAAGCTCTAGGGATGCCGTACGGCCTTTCTCGGAACTTTGTGTATCTTTGGCTTGAACACACGGGTTAGTCACTGACACGGCCCTCGGCACTGTGATTAGTGCTGCTGGCTCGGCGTGACTCATGCTCGAAGCTCTCTTGAGGGGTGGAGTAGCACCCGGGATACTTCTGCCTTGACTTGGTGATCATTCAGCCGCTAACAGCCCCCATATGTTGAGAAGCTGAACCCATGCCGGGTGATCGCGATCTTCTACTGATAGAGCCTTCGGTTCCTCGTTTTGAAGGACCAAGGGCATTCCTTCACCTCGGAAGAATCTTTCATTCAAGTGGCGGGCCACCGGGTAGACCATTGTCCTTGGTCAGACAACGGATGTAGTGTATGCGACGCGACAAAGTCGATGCCCGTTCATTGGGCAGGCTTTGTCGCACTATAGGTTGTTTGTGGATTCATTTCGATCCTCCTGAGGTGAAGTCCCCGGTGTTCATATTGGGTGACTTGGGGCTCTGGCAGCTTGAGAAGGCTTCGGTGTATTGATCATTTGGCTCCCGTGCTTTGGTGGGCCGCATCATTCATCTTTGAGGCTTGATTATCGTTGATCATATTTTGAGTGCCAATAGGGATCGATCCTACTCTAAATTAGAACTCTAATTTGATTTAATCTCTCAGCCCTAGGCCTGACCTTATAAATAGGACCCAGAATTGACCTGCACAAACCCTCGTTTTATTTCTTCTAATCAAACCCTAATAGGTTAGGATTGACCAATACATAAAAGGATCGGTCGATTTGGTCGATTTTGGTCTAATTGAGACTGAGTCAATCAATTTTTAATTGTCTTTTTCAAGTGTTTTAATTTTTCAAATTAGGATCAATTTAGGGGTCAGTGTCGGATGAGCCCCTGCCAATTTTGATCCAAATCGGCCGATCCAGATTTGGATTGGACGATTCTGCATTCCGGTTTAGGGTCCTCCTATGGATCTGGAGGACAAAGGATCTCTTGGCACTTACACTACGGCACACACTTAATCCCCTCCACAAAACCTTCCTAGTGTTGTTTCTCCTTTTGTTATGTCAATTTTTGTCATTCAAAGATTCCATTGCTTTGCCTTTGCAACATAACTATGGGACAGACACGAACCATGTGCACTTCTGCTTTAACAGCACACGGCATGAGCGTAGATAGCACTGGATGGCCTAGGGCCCTTGGAGGTTGCACCAGATGCATGTTCCTCTTCCACCACAATTTATGCTTTCTCCAGCATGTTCAGTTGACATCTCCGTCACCCATTAGTCATAGAAACCCCAACAGACCAGGTGACAGTTGTCCAATGCTGATCTGAATTGGTTATGTACCCTAGTTTTGTTGACTTTCCACGTTTGCATTATATCGGCCAAGACAATGTTCATTATCCACAATGCTGGTATGATGCTTTGTTAAGGATTATACACCTCAGGGCCTATGCATGTGAATTTGATCACATCCTTTTCTGGAAGATGGAAGGTGGCTAAAACAATTTGTAAAACCAAAATGACTTGAAAGTCAATAAAAGAAGAAATATGTCCTGTGGTATTTGTAATTGGATCGAAGGACAATAAAGATGTGCTCTAGTGGTTGTGCCCAGTGAATTCACATTAGGATCTAAGGGAAAAATGTAATCATTATTTTTTTTCCTTTTTCTTTTTTGCCTTGCTGTTAGGTTCCCTTATAGTGAGTGGTGTTGCCCTTGACCTCTTGATGCCTGCTTATAACTTTTGGCAGCCCACAATGCCATCCTGTGAAGTCCCATTTTTTTTTACATTTCCTCATTCTCCTCTCGAGTGTGACTGTCATCTGGGATTTGCCAATAAGAAGTTCAAAGCTCCAAATGCTGTCTGACCTTGCCCCAGATAACTCTAACAATTAAAGCATTCGGGCATGCTTGATTCTTTGTCTTCTTTCATTGGCATAGTCTTGTAGTAATGGAGGCCAATTTACTGGTAACCAACAACCTACCACCCCCCCCCCCCACCACCCCCAATAAAAAAATTTTTGGAAAGAAATGGTTTTAATACAAAATTTTTAAAAGTGCCAAAATAAATAAAAATGTTAAAGATTGAATTTAAATGAAAGATTTGAATTCTCCACCAAATCGAGTCCCATTTGTTTCTATCTCTTCCCCTTTATATTATCTCGAGTTTGGGCTATAGAACCTGAATTTTAGTGGAGTATTTTGCTTGGAAACGTGGAGAAAACTTCTAGGTTTATGTAGTCCCAATCCAAGTCAAACTCTGCCAGATTAGGCTTCAGGCCCTTCTTACGGTGGGAATATATTCCAGAATAATCTACCAAATTGAGGCCCACTTTTTCCTACCTTTTATCCTAACTATTATCTCAAGATTGATCCATAGATCTCATATTTTGATGGACTCTAGCCTCTAAAAACGTGGGAAAACTTTCTAGGTTTTCAGCAGTTTCTATATAAAGAGCCCTGTTCAGACCTTGCGATAAGGGCGAGTTTCAGAGGCGACGGCGAAGCCATGCCAGACTTTATTCATCATCATTCGACCCTATCATGAAGAGGGAAATATTAACTTCGTGTTGGTTCTATTTTGGATTCATTTCATCATCGTTTACCCTCTTTTCTTCGCCCCAACGTTTGGCAAATCATCACAGTTTGCTAGTTTTCTGCTACAACGTTGCAACAGGGGCATGTTCATCAAGCCTTGGCGGAGTCATGCTTCATCCTCTTCTTCCTCTTTCCACTCCATCTTGAAGAGGAGAGTATTAACTTCATGTTGATCATATATTTCCCTTATTTCTTATATCTTCTCCTCTTCTTATAAGCCCCAACTTTTGAGGTTTCACCACTCTGTTCTGCATTGTTCTGAAACCCAGATTTCTTGGGACGGGGGCATGTTTGTGTCACCGGAACGAGGCCATGGTGCACTCCTGATCCGTCCTTCCAACTCCAGGATCTTAAGGGAAGTATCATCTTTATTTTCCACCGTTCTGGGCTCATTATGTTGTCATCTTCATGCATATTTTTCTCCATCATTTTTACACTTTCATTCTATTTTCACACATGTTCTGCACCCCATTATTTTCTTATGTTTTCCACCCCATTTATAACTGATGTCTTCGCCGTTTTAAACCCTTATTTTCACCCTAGCTTCACCACAATATTCTCACATTTCCATAGCATCATTTCCCTCCCTTTTTGGTGTCTTCTTCTGTGAGATATTCATCATTCTTTGGGTCCGATTTGTGCACTATTCTGCATTTTCTGCACTGTTTGCATTTTTCCGCAAATCTCCAACGTCATAACTTTCTTCCCCGACCTCCTTTTGGCGTGATTCTTGTTCCTACTTCTTCACAACACTCAGGTCCTCTGTTATCCCAATTTTCTCCCCATTTGAACATCGTTTACCCTACTGTTTGCACTAGTCTTTGCACCCTATTTGCACAGTTTACACAGTTTTTGCACTGTTCTTGCATGACACGTACTTTTGCACATTATTTATCTATAATATAAAAATGATATAAATAATAAAAAGAATAAATATATATAACAGGTCAAAACAACAAAAAATTATGTGATCAAAACCAAAGCAAAATAAAAAAAAAAGAGGAAAGAAAGGAGATGAATGTAAAAAAAAATGCTGGAGTGGAGAGGGGTGCAGGGTCGCGATGTAGGCAAGCTACGCGGACGTTTAGATTATGCAATAGAGATGTGGGAGGGCTCACGCACCTGGCAAGATTCCGCCACAGTGGGGTCCCCTCCGTTCTGGGGTAGCTCCGTTGGGGCACGGTCTTGCCCCATGGGTCAGTTGAGGAGGCGTTGGCACAACTCCGTCGGTGGTTACAGCTGTCGCCGCATTTTTGCTAGCTCGTCAGCGGCGGGGTTATTGGTGACAGCATCGGGAGGAGGTCGGGTTGACGAGGACACCTCCTGAGATCCCTGTCAGGAGCTCAGGGCCTGGTGAGATCCTCGACCTCAGTTGCTAGTGTTGCAGTAGTTTCCATGAGATGCCATGGCTTCTAGTCTTCTTCTCACATACAATGTCAAAAGGGGTAGAGGTGGAAAAATAGTCTCTAGACCTCGTACCACACTTTTAAGATTTTTTTGTTAGGAAAGGTCGTCCAGTTACCCGTAGAAGTCTGCAAGCACTAGGAAGATGGCGTCAGAAGAAGTTCTGGGCATTACCCCAGGGGACAACCCTCTGATACTTAAGTTATGATCACACTGAGGAAAAAGTAATAGGAGGCAAAGAGAGAAAGAGAGAGAGTGAGAGTGGAATGGATGAGCCTAGGCGTGAGAACTGGGTCCCTGGAGATGCTCGCCGGGTCTAGCGAGTGCTCGGAGAGTGCTCGCTGGGTACAAGGTGTGCTCAGAGAGTCGCATGGGTGTTCAGAATGATGGAACTGGCTTCTCTATGTGTGCTTCTACTTTCGTCTATCTATCTCTCTCTTTTTTCTCTGTGTGTGTCTAAGTATTTCTGTGTGTCCTCCTTGCATCTGATCGGAGGCCTACTTATACAGGTCGCCTTGGCAATGAAGGTCCATTTCTCAAAAAAGAAAGGAGGTCATGGGGTAATGCCTCTTTGATTAGGGGGGGAGTTTTTCATTGTGCACATGTTTATTCAGGAGGAGAAGCCTCGGGGGGAGGATCTTGGCGTTGTGGGCGTGACCTCTTACCTGCCAGGGAAGGGGCCTATAATAGTGAGAGCAACGTTCGATTGCTGGAGAGTCACCCGGCACCCGATCGAGATGCCCGTGTCGCTACTTTCTATGGACTGGTGAATCCTTTGTGGGCCTCAAATGGGCCGCCTGGCCTGGGCCGTAGGCCGCCTGACTGGGCCGGGCAGTCGCAGGCCTAGTGCTGGTGGGTCACAGTGGGCTTAGCGGGTTTTACGAGAGAATTTTCATCTAATTTAATTCACTAAGGTTCTAAAAGGGGAACATATAAAAAATTTTGTGCATCATTTGAAACTTGGTCAATCATTGATTGCCTCTTCTCTCCTCTCTTTGTTTGTGCATTTTTTTTGATTGTTCATCTCCATTTAGGTCCTTACTAGGTGTTGTTCTTCTCTATTTTGAAGGTGTTCGTTGCATGTGGAGTTGCTTTACACCTGTAGGATCAGCTCCTAGGGACAATTCCCATTTCATCTCCTACTTCAATCATTTGTTTGATTCTTCACCTACCATGTCTTCCTATAATTTCTCTCACTCCCACGAGGACTCCCTTTCTCAGGGTCTCTTGGAGGACCCATCTAGGGTCCCGTTCGTGCAGGGGGAGGGAGGGGTCCGCCCCTCCTCTCCCATCTATTGTTGCCGAGGGTACGCCACCCTCCCCTTCTAATTCCTCCACTCATAACTCGGCCAATCAAATTCTTCACATGATGGCCCAATTAAAGCCAACCCAACTTCACATCCTCCGTCTGGCTTTGCAAGGGCAGGATGCCCCGTCTTCAGTTTCTCCCCACGGTGTGTTTGCTACCGTCGCTTCTCCGTCTTTAGTTAGTGGGTTAGGGGCTGCTTCTGCTGTACCCGTTGACCTCACTCCCATCCATCCTCGGACCCTTCGCTTCCCCAAATTTGAAGTGGGCCAAGCTTCTAGCTCGGCCCATCAGATTCCTGATAAGGGGAAGACCCAGCTCCCCTCGTCTTCCTACTCAGATCCTTATGGAACTACCTCTCCAGCACCACAGGCTCTCGTGGCCGCGGTCGATTTCTTACGTCTTCAATCAGGGGCTGCCCAGTTAGCTCATGCGGATACGGGCCCATCCTTGGCGCATTATCCTTCTTACAGGCTTCCCCCTTTGTCTGTCTATCCTTCGCCCCCTTGCACTGGGTCTACTCTTCCTGTTTCGTCTCCTCCGTCCCGAGAATGGGAACTCCTTGATAAGTGGGCTTCCATGCAGTAACAGATTGACCTCCTTCATAAGCGGGTCGGCCCACAAACACTTGCTGATATCCCCGTTCCTAATTTCCATGATATCCATTTCCCTCCTCAGTCTAAGCTCCCCACATACCGAAAGTATAATGGGAATGGCAACCCCTTTATTCAGATAAGGGAGTTCTTATACGAGTCAGCACAATTCCAATATGATGATCACCTCATGGCATATCTCTTCCACCGCTCATTGGACGGGGTTGCATTGGAATGGTTTTATACTCTGCCACTAGAGGAGGCGGAGAGCTTTAAAGTTATTAAGGAAAAGTTTATTTAGAGATTTCAAGACCAGGTGGGCCCAAGGTATTCTTTTACTGATTTAGTGGCCGAGAAGATGAATGCTGATGAAGGCTTCCCCAGTTCCTGGTATCGGTATGTCGGTATTATCGGTATATCGGTATCTCGAGCTCTGGGTCGTCACACCTACTCTCAACTTCAACCCCATCTTGAAGAGGGAAGTATTAACTTTCAATTCTACGTTCAAGGGCTTAGTTTCATCATCTCTACTCTTAGTTATCCTTCCTCCAATTTCACAAATCATCACAACTGTACTTTCCTACACTCTGTCTGCATGTTTCTTCATATTGCATGGACTCTCCCCGTAGTTTTACTACATACTTTTCTTCTCTACTTATTTCTACTTCATCATAATATACACACCTATCTTTTGCACCCTTCCACAGGGGTTAAAAACCTCCCCCCCCGGTGCGTTCTCCCTCAATTTTCATCCTTATTTTATCACTGCGGGATTGATACTAGACATGCATGTTTCTAATAGGTTTTTATCTTTGTGTTTGTCTTTGTTTTGTAGGAGAGCATGATTGAACGTGAGGCCCTCTTCATCTAGTTGGATGGAAGGAGAGGAGGTCGATCCCACACCGTTCCCTGCACCCTGTTCTTCAAGCGCGATCAAGTCTTCATCCTTTTCCAAGTTACACGATGCCATTGCATCCTTTCTTCATCCTTTTGGCGTTGTTAACCCTTGGTGGCGATCACGGTCAGTATCCTCTTCTTTCTCATCGCCCCTTTGTTCATCATCTTCCATGCCTTTCATGCTATTAGGTTATTAGCATAGTTAGGCGGCGGGGTAAAGGAGAGAGATAAAAACATCAACATCTAGTTTTTTGGCGATCACGGTGGGACTCCTCGTGCCCATCACGTTATTCATGCTCTTTTGCAAGTTAGGTGTGGGTATGTGCATGTTTAGGTAGTATTTTCCCCTTTTTCCTACTGTCCTGGGCATTTTCAGGTCTATCCGAGCCTTGCGATCATTTGGTAGATCGCATGGGTTCAAGAAACGGTCATTTGGTGGTCCACTTTCTGATTTTGGCAGTTCTGGCGCAGTGCTCACAGGACCATGTTCGTTGATACATAACTTGGCCTCCCGTGGTCGGATTGCCCTATTTTTGGGCCCGTTACGTATCCCTTTGTATTGTCTTTCCATCCATATATCATATGCATTATTTGGGTCATGATTGCATAGTTTAATCTTGTCTTCATTTTTGAGTTTTCTGCATAAAGTCCTTAGGTAGGCCCAGGGATAGGCTTACAGGTACGCCTTTGGTTGATGATTTGATTGCCTTCCTTAGGTCTAACTGCTTGTTTCTTGCTTTCATCTTGTTCCCCTTTGTATTGTCTTTCCATCTATATATTATTTGTATTATTTGGGTCATGTTTGCATAGTTAAATATTGTCTCCATTTTCACATTTTGTGCATAAAATCTGCATACAGGTCTGCTAATGTACGAGAGCAATATAAAGAGTTTCTTTCAGAGTACATCCAAGTCTTTGCATGGTCTAATGAGCATCTTCTCGGGATCCCTAGGGAGATGGTGGTACACAAGCTCAACCTCGATCCATTGATGAAGTCCAGAAGAAAGCATGCCCCTGAGAAGCAGACAATCATCAAAGAGCAGATTATTATGGGTAAGAAAATCAGCCTATTTCGACCGGTCCTTTACCCGACGTGGCTCGCTAATGTCGTCTTAGTACCCAAAGCTCCTGGCAAATGGTGACTGTGCATGGACTTCACCAACCTCAACAAGGCCACTCCAAAGGACTGTTACCCACTATCGAGCATTGACCAACTAGTCGACTCGACCTTCTGTAATGAAATGCTCAATTTTCTGGATGCTTACTCCGGCTACCATCAGATCCAGATGGATCCCAAAGACATTGAGAAGACAGCCTTTGTCACCAACTTAGGTGTATACTGCTACACCCAAATGCCTTTTAGGTTGAAGAACGTCGGTGCAACATACTAGAGGCTGATCAACCACATTTTTGAAGGGCAAATCAGTCGGAACGTGGAAGCCTACATCGATGACATGCTTGTCAAGATGCCCAGGGCTGAAGACCACTTCACTAACCTAGCCGAAACCTTCAACACCCTCCTGAGGTACAACATGAAGCTCAATCCAGTGAAATGTGCCTTTGGAGTTCAATCTGGGAAGTTCGTGGGATTCCTGGTGACACAACGTGGGATCGAGGCCAACCCCAACAAGGTTCAGGCCATCCTGAACATGAAGCCTCCCGCGTGCGTTAAAGATGTCCAGCGCTTGACAGGGCACATCGCTTCCCTCAACATTTCTTGTCCCGAGCAGCCGAATGATGCCTACCCTTCTTCAAATTGTTGAGGGGGCCCAAATTGGCATCTGCTACGTTTGCCTAGGACGAGGAATATCAGAAGGCTTTTGCAGAGTTAAAGGAGTTCTTGGCTTCACCCCTGGTACTGTCAAAGTCAATCCCTTGTGAAACACTATACCTATACCTCTCATCAACTCCTTCAATAGTGAGCTCAGTCCTGGTCTAAGATGACGCAGGAGTGTAGAGGCCGATATACTACACCAGTAAGGTGCTTAATAGGGCCGAAAGAAGGTACCCCGCAACCAAGAAACTCGTGCTAGCATTGGTAACCTTGGCCAAGCGCCTCTGGCCCTACTTCCAAGGTTACTCCATCATCGTACTGAGCAACGTGCCCCCAAAGAAGATCCTTGCTCACCCTGAAGCTACGGGTCGCCTCATCAAGTGGGCCATAATGCTCGGGGCGTACGATATCTCTTATCGCCCCCGATCAGCCATGAAGGGATAGGCACTCATAGATTTCATTGTGGAGAGCACTGTTCCACAAGAGATGGGGGGCAAGTATTCGGGGAGGGGAGCGATCTCTATTGAGGGGGGTGCAGGACTGATGAGGAGGAGGGAGGGGTAAACCCCTTCTGATCTATGAGGATTGTCTCTTGGAATACGCGGGGGTTGGGTGGAGAGGAGAAGAGGAGGGTGGTGAGGGAGTTGATTAGGAGGTGCATGGTCGACATTCTCTGTATCCAGGAGACGAACTATGAGGGGGATTGTGTGGCACTCTTAAGGGAGATTGGAGGGACCCGCCTGCCCAAGTGGGTCGCCTCCCCGGCAATGGGCAGATTCGACGGTATTATGATCCTCTGGAGCCAGTATGAGGTGGAAGAAGTGGTGCAGAATAGGGAGCTTAGCAGATAAACCATCTCTTTGCATTTCAGGATCATCGGGGATGGCATTTTCTGGGACTTCAGTGGGGTGTATGGCCCCCAACCCGAGGAGAAGAGGCAATTGTGGGATGACTTGATTCGACATCACATTTCCTCAGGTTGGCCATGGTGTGTTGGAGGTGACTTCAACGCTGTGGCAGTCCCATGGGAGAGGACAGGAGTTGCCACCTATAGTGGTGCATGGAGGACTTTTCAGATTTCATCTAGGAGGTAGCTCTAGTGGACATTGGCATGGCTCATGGTTGCTTTACCTTGTTCAACTTGAGAACATAGGCTTCTTGCTCTAGGTTGGATAGGTTCTTGGTTTTTATTGACTGGGAGGACCACTTCCCTCATGTGCAGGTGGTACCTCTGACGAGATCTGTTTCTGATCACAAGCCTATTTTTTTGAAGACTAGTAGGAGGTATGACAGGAAACACTTTCAGGCTTGAGCAGTTCTGGTTCAAAGAGACTAACTTTATAGACACTATCTCAGTGGCGTAGTTTGGTTATGTTGCGGGTACTTTTGCTATGGGTACTTTGGTTAGGAGAGTGAGGCACAACGTAGATTCTTCAGTCTTGGGGAGCTGATAAATCCCTCTTCGGGAGGGTAGCCAAGGATTGGATTCTATAGCAGATAGAGACTTTGGACTGTTTGGAGGAGGCAGACCTTATGGATGACGACGATGGGAGATATAGAAATTCTTTGAGGTAGTAGTTTGATGAGATCCTCTGTAGAGAGATCTATTGGAGATAGAGATCAAGGGATAGATGGATTAAAGCATAGTTGTCAAGACGCCCGCCTAGGTGCTGCTTAAGCGGGGCCTAGGCGGGAAGGCGGTTTTCTTAGGTCAAGGTGCCTAGACGCCTTATTAGGCTGAACAAAGGCGCCCCAAGGCGCTGCTTTGGCGGCCTAGGCGCCCAAAGTGGCCATCGCTAGTAGCTCGGGCCTTCACCGCCCGACCTCTACGTGACTAGTCACGCACCTGGTCGATCGACTGGGTAATCAACTGTAATGCATAAAGCCTCGCTGGCAGTTTCCGACCACTGACCATAACTGGAGAATTTTCCAAGCATAGAGGAGTAGACATGTAATCGCCAGATGGCAAATCCACGAGTAACTCACAGGAAACTTCGTTCATCGGCTTTTCAATACGCGCAATAAAATCTTCGGAGATAAAAGAATGGGTCGCACCTGAATCGATAAGAACACGCACTGAGCGATCATAAATCAAAATCGTACCTTCAATCAGATTAGATGCCAATGCTTCCGTGCGAGTGATGTGTGTAACTCTGGCTCTCGGCGGACGTGTAGCTGTAGACGACTGCTGAGAAGGTGCAGGAACTGGTGGTTGAAACGGTTGAGATTGAGGCGACGGAGGAAGATGGAACTGCTGCTACTACGACTGAGAAGTCTGCGAGAACTGTACCATCTGCTGCCTCAATGGGTAGTTTCGAGAAACGTGCCCTGACTGATCACAACGATAACACACAACTGGCAGAAAGCATGGCACACCCGGATGACTGCCACCACACCTGGAACATAATCTCGACTGAAAAGTAATGAAATCTGGACGCGACCGAATGGAAGAAGCAGACTGCTAACTCGGATCAGAAAATGACAGGTGATCGAACCTCTTCCTCTTTTTCTTAAATCAGAAACCTCTGCCCTAAGATTGCGGGAAGGAAGCACCATCGATAGGAGAGAAGGTAGACGAAGCTCTGGGAACAGAAGACTGGTGGGGCGGCTGATGCTGCCCGGCTGACGGAACCATTCCAGTCTGAAGAAGTCCTCGAGTCCTCGCCAATTCCAACTCTAGCGTGACGGTGGCTTGATATGCAAAATCCAACTCAGTCACACGGGTAGCGAACAATGGCAGGTTCAATTCTACTTTTAGTCCGCGCAGAAACTGCTAAGTCCTCACAGTCTCATCGGCAAAGATGTGGGGTGCATACCAGCCCAACTCAATGAACTTATCTCGATATTGTAGCACTGACATCTCACCCTGTGTTAGCTCAAAAAATTGGTACATCTTGGCTAATTTCAGGCACGCTAGAGTATAGACATGTTCAAATGCAGCAACGAACTCCGCCCATGTGATCTGTCGAAGTGGACGGGAACAGAAGGCAACCTCCCACTCCGAGGTCCACCACGCGCGTGCAGTACCTTGAAGCTGATAAGAAGCCAACATAACCCTTTCGTCCTCAACGCACTCCATGCATTGGAAGACGCATTCAGTGGCATCCAACCACTCCCTCACTGCCTCAGGATCCGATTGACCCTCGAATGTCAGAGGATGGAATAGCAGAAATTCTTTCAGCACTCGTCTATGACCACTGGGTAACTCCGCAAGCGGAATAGGAACAGGTGCAGCCTGGGCAGGAACCGGTACAGCAAGGGCATACTTAAAATCCTCGATCGATAGCTCAATCGCCGCACGCTCGTCGTCAGTCAGCGCGAATAGCGGAGTTATTGCTGCGGGAGGATCGGTATCGCGCCCGGACATTTCGGCATCGGCCCGCGTATCGCAATAGTGGTAATACCGACCAGACTGCACCTTCCACGCATCAGGCTTTCGCATTGCCTTCCTCCTTATCTCCATTCCGCATTGCGTCATTGACAGCGAGGGTGGGAGTGTTCGTTTCGAGCTTGAAAGTCTGCCCCGTTGATGCAACAGCTTCGCACAGCGCCTTCGTCTTTTGGATGCAGGCTTCGCACATTGAAGGGCCTGGCTTGTCGCAGCCGATGCAGGTGGAGTCCGCTGTCATCGCGCCCCCTCATCGCCAGATACCGCGGCGGATAGTGCATCCACACTGAGCTTCACGGCATCCCACGCATTAGCAAGCAACCTCGCATCTTCGGTGCCGTTGTGCGGACCTGCTTGAGCCTCGATAGCTTTAAGCCTGTCGGCGAAGTAATCGAGCATGCGCTGCGCAGCCTCCCGATCCACCAGCACCTTGCCGTCAGGCTGGGCGCTTCCGCTCTGATCGGCAGGGATGCCTCGGCGCGCAGCCTTCAATATCTCGCGAATCATACAGATGGCGTTCTCGCCGGAGTTGTCGTGGCCGAAGTTCTGAATTGCCTCGTGGACCAGCTCACTATCGGCGATCGCTTCAAGTTGTGACCGCTCGCCCTGCGCCTGCTGCGGCTCGGTAAATCCGGCGGCGATTGAGCGCATGCAACCAGCGTCGAAGCCTCGTTCATACGCTTGCTGACGTTGCTGCTGCACGTACTCGCTGCCTACTCCTGCTGCGCCTGTCCGCTGGGCGCGTTGCTGGCGGTCCAGTGCATCTAAGCAGCGGTTTATCACTGCGCTGTATGCAACATAGTCGCTGTATCCGCCAACGGGTGCATGTGCTGCTCGCCGCATGAGGTCGCGCAGGTCTGCCGCAGGCACCACCACTTCCCGCCCCTCGTCCTTCGCGGGGCTCTGCGCCTCACCCCGATACACTCGCTCGAAGGTCTCAAGCGCAGCGGCTGCGGAGCCCTGCGGAGCGGGAGGAGTGCAGAATCGACAGCCTTTCGCTGGAGTGAAGTGCTGACGGCGATGCTCATCCCGAGCGGCTGAGCCGTGCGCGCTTTCAGGAGCGGAGCGGGCGACAGGCTCGTAGTTCACTGCAAAGAATTCTGCAGAGACGAGCCATCGGTCTGTAGGATTCTCCGGATTGTGCGCGATCATGTCGCCTGCTTTTGGCGAGCCTGCGGCCCGATCTGCGTCCGACACTGAGACGCCCACCATGTCCGCTTCCGGGGTCCACGGCGTCATCGGTTGCACTTGCTTTTTGCGGTAAAGGTTCATGGCTTGTCCTCATAGTGCCAGAGCATCATGGCGAAGTTGGCGGCGTCGATGCAGCTTTGCTTGTCGTGGTCGATTGCGGCTTTGGCTGAGTTTTTGAGCAGGCGCGATTCAGCGTCTTGTATGCCAGGGCTGTCCCATCCGCGAAAACCTTGCCGCCGCTTGGAGTGCAGCCTTTTCTTCATTGCGGCGGCGAATGCCTCTACCGCTGCGTCGAGCTTCGCGCTTTCGGACTTCGCGGGGCTCTGCGGAGCGGACTCGTACATACTTTCCATGTTCTCGTAAACGATGGAGGCAACTTCAGGATCAAGATGGCGCTGGCGCGCCGCGAGGTCCGCTGCGCCTGTTGGCTGGGCGCGCTGCTGGCGGTCCCAAGCGATGGCGCGGCGATACACGTCATTCAGCAGGTCGGCCACTTTGGAAATCAAGGGCTGGCCTTCCGGTAAGCCCAGCACCCTTTGCGCTTCGTCGTATGCTCGGAACTCCTGCGGCACCACCACTTCCCCCGCCTCGTCCTTCGCGGGGCTCTGCGCCTCACCCCGATACACTCGCTCGAAGGTCTCAAGCGCTGCGGCTGCGGGGCTCTGCGGAGCGGGAGGGGAGGGCTGAGGGATCGTGCCTCTACCCCTGCACAGTCCGCAATCATTGCTTGGTCCATAACCATTGCATCGCGGGCACTCATCACGCGATGGCTGCGCGCTTTCAGGAGCGGAGCGGGCGAGCCTGTTGATTGCTTGACGCACATACTCGGCGGTGTTCGGTTGCTTGTAGGTAATCAGCGCCTTGTGCGCCGTTTCGAGACCAGCAATAATCTGTTCGCGTGTGTAGTTCGGCGTTTCGATGTTCATACGTTTTCCTCCTTCCACCAGCACACGCGACTGATCGGCCAGTGGATGTACCGATGCGCGCCGGTCGATGCGTCGGTAATCTGCGCTATCGTCAGCACTGTGTTGTTTGCCGTCAGAAAGTAATGCTTAACGTCGTCATAGATGACTTGGCTTGTGCTGTCATCGCGGTAAACGGTAACTCGCTTCACATGAATACCCTCACTTGATCCTTGTCCACGCGCTCTTTAATCAGCGCAACCTGTTCCGGCGAAAGCTCGCTCATTGTCTGCACGACGGCGGCCAGCATGCCGAGCGTTAAATCCGCGACGGTTGTTCCGCGCCCCATTGCTACGCTGAATCGACGCAGCACTTGAGCGTGGTGATCCGATGATCTTCGCTTGCTCACTCTCCGCCTCCCTTGTTTGGCTTCCCCGCGTCAGCGGCAGCGCTCGCAAAGCATTTGCTTCCGCATTCCCTGCGTCCGAACGGGTCGCAGATCATGCCGAGAAATTCGCCGCACTTCGCGCAGAAGCGATTCCCGTCTTCGATTCTTTCCTGTTGTTCGCTCATGGCTTGTCCTCAGTGGCAGCGGGGCAGGCGCGGCTCGGCAATGGCATCAACTGTCCTTTGATCGTGCGCCAGAATCGACGCATGCCCACCACGAGCTTCTTGACCTCGCGCGAATAGATCAGGTGTTCGTGAAGGTCTTCGGCCACTCCACCCCATATGAAGCCGGAACAGTTCTCTTGCAGCCAGCCGCGAGCCACTACGCAGTGCATGCAGGTCTTGTGTGTATCAGCGGAGCCTTCAAATGCGGTAGCCTCGCGCAGATAAACCTCGCCTTTCTCGATTACGCGGTGGCACTCGTGGCAGGGATGCGGCTTTCTAGCCTTCTGCTGCTTGCAATACAGCAGTGCGGCAAACTCCGCGCCGTCGATCATGCACATGCGGCACCTCCGTTGTCGCCTTCCTGCTTCCCCTCCGTAGCCGCAGCAGACATCCCTTGCAGGCGGGAGAGTTCAGCATTCAGCGCAGCGATTTCTTCGGCAGCATATGCAAGCCTCTGCTCTGCATCCGTGCGCCACTCTTTCGCGTTTTCGACTTCCGCGATCAGTTCGGCATTATGATCAAGCAGTCGGTCTACCTGCTTTTCGCTGGCCTCGTGAGCCCATGACATTTCCGCCAGATCACCCCTCTCGGCTGGCTGCGGCTCAGGCACATGCACAACGAACCGTGGACCGCTCGTGAGCCCTGACGGTTGCAGCGGCAACTGGAATACGTCGTGCGCGTTCACCATGATTTCTTCGCCAACTTGAGGCTCGGCTGGCTGCGATGGGGATGCGCGGGAGGCGAGGCGCTGGACGAACTCCAGAACATCACGCTCTTTGGCGCATACCTCATTGGTCTTGGTCTTTTCTCCAAGCGCCATTGTGGCTCGCATAATTACGTCCCTGTACGCGAACAGTTCTGCGCGAAACTCCTCCATCACCGCCTTCGTGTCCGCTGCGGGCTGGTCGGCGCGAGCATTCCATGCTGCAATTGCCTGCGCCTCCGTTTCGTGCGATCCGCAATCAGCGCCACAGCCATGATGTACGTCATCGGAGCCGTTACGCGAGGCGTCACAAACTACCGTGTAGCGAAGATCGCTATCCGACTCATCATTCTCGAAGTAGTCGAAATCCCACAGCTTGGGCTCTTTGTCGTTACCGCAGAACGGGCACGGCTTTAACGCGTCGGTCTTGCTCGGTGTAGTGGTCATGGCTTCCAGTTCCCGGTGTGGATGTTGAAGTCGCGCATCACGCACTCACTCCTTTCAACGGCCTGCGCAGCCAGTCATTCGCCGCCGCCGGATTCCACCCCGTTGCCGCACCTTTCGCCGCGACGATGTTCGTCTCGCTCTTTGGCCTGCCTCTCGGCCTGACAGCAGTCCTCGCCCGATAGCGTCTTCCCTGCGCGACATTGCGCTTGCTGTAGCAGCTCTCGCACATGGCGCGGTTCGCTACCTTCACGCCCATGCCCTGATGGCGAGGGCAGAAGAACAGGGAGCCTGTGGCGGCTTTGGTGTGCCTGCTCATGCGACCTCCTTCGACTTGATCGCTGCCGCAATGCCGGGCGACGCCGAGAGGATCACCACTTCCTGCGGACTCTCAGCTTCGCCGAGCAAGGCCCGGAAGAATCCATCCGGGAAGGTGGCCGCATTGATGCGCATGACGATGATGGTGTCGGTGCCAGCGGCACTCTTGAGCGACAGACATCCATTCCATTCGGAATCGACGACAAAAAGGCCGAAGTCGTGCGCGCCGGCCTTGATGCGATAGGCGCTGACCGGGAGAGCGATCACCCTTTTCATGCCGCCACCTCCCGACACCCAAAGCGCTCGCACAGCCAGGCTTCGGCCAGTGCATGCGGCACCATGAACTGCTGCGCGATCGTGGCAATGAGGCGGTCGGCCGAGGGGCATTCCGTCACAGGATCGGCGGCGCGCGCGATGATGCGTTCGGCGGCGCTGTGAATGTTGATGCTGTCGTCGAGGTCGTCAGTGAGCGGGCTGGGGTCGCTGATGTTCATGCTGCTTTCTCCAGTTGAGCGGAAAGAACGGTCACCCATGATTCGACGAGCTTGTCGAATTCCACCAGGTCTGATTCCAGTTGCGCGATGTAGTTGTCGTCGCGATAAATGCGTTTGCGGGTGAAGTCGCGACCGACAGGTGCGAGAGCAGGGAAGTACAGACACATATCCCACCATTTGCGTCCGGTGAGCCACATGCAGCCCTGTACCTGGTCCATGACATCGCCCCAGTCGTCCGAGGTCAGAATGGGGCGCACCTTTTCAGGCGCGTAGAAGCATTTGTATTCGGCGCCGCCGTCGTCGCCGATCAGGGAATCAGCAGAACAACCGAACCTCCCGTCAGCGGTGCGAACGAAGCCGGCGAGATCCACGATTTGCCTGATTACCTGTTCGTGCCGGCGACGACAAACCTCCTCGAGTTCGCGACCGCGACGCATAGCGAAGGTCTCGAACTGGTCGCCGTCGAGCGGCGTACCAGCGATTCGCTCGCAGGCGAGGCGGAAGGCGTAGTTCTTCGCCGCGTCCGACCAGTCGCCCACGTCGAGCGTTCTGAGTTCGAGGGCGCGCGCAATGGCGGCGGCGGACGGAGCGGTCTTGTATCCGGCCAGCTCACGCGCTTTCTTCTCGTCTTCGCCCTGTAGAATTGCGCTCACGTACACACGCTGCTTGTCATCGAGCGTGCCGACCTTCTGGCGGATCGTCAGAAACATGCTGGCAGTGATGCAGCCGGCGCGAGCGGAGTGCCAGTCAGCGCTTCCTTGAGCGCATTCGATGATTTCGAGATCGCTCATTTCGCACCTTTGATTGTGTTCACCGCTGCGTCGAAGCGGTCGGACTCAAGGGAGTGTAGGGTGTTCACGCGGAGCTTCTTGCACACATCCTCGACCGCCTTGCCGCTGCTGACGATCAGCGCCATCAGCTCGTCGAGCTGCTCCTGCGAAATCACCGGCTTGTCGGTGCCGACCACAGTCGCCACGCCGACATCAAACCAGTCCGCGACCACGCTCATACCGTCGCGTAGGCTGACGTAAATTTTTTTCAGGCTGACTACGTGCGCCGGCTGGATCGCTTCGAGCTTCCGCTGGATGCGCTTTTCGATCTGCTCTTTCGTGACGCCAAATTCTGCGCCGAACGTGGCTACCATCTTTTGGATGACTTCCGGCGACGTATCTGCGCTGATGCGCATGGTCTGCTCGCACTGCTTCACCGCTTCCTCGGTCACGTCGCCAGGGATGACGGCGAGGATGCAGGCCCGCTTACGGCGGGCGCCCTGGTTGGCGATCAGCTCGTAAATTTCGCGCGGGTCTTTGATCGGATAAGCGCCGCTTTTCGTGTGCCGGATGTGCGGCACCTGAAACGTGATTTCGCTGCGGGTGTTGGTTTCCACATCCCAGGCATAAGCCTGCACAGTGGACTCGCCGCCGACCTGCTCCAGTTCGCGGAGCCCGTACTGCATGTTGCCCCATGCTTGCGCCATCGCTTCGGCAAGCCGAATGGATGGCCCTGATACATCGGTGCCACCCTTCGCGTAGTTGTAAACAGCAGCATCAGCCAGCGTTGGTCGCTCGCAAGCCTTCAAGATACGATTCATGGATGCGCGCTCGTCGCGCGGATTCATGCGGGCAATCATCAGCGCCGCGTGAACCTCGGCGATTGCGCGCTGCTGATCGGTCTGGGCTGCCGCGCCGCCAGTGGTCGCTTGTACCGCGCTGCCAGAAAAGATGTTTTGACGCTCTGCGACTGCTGTGTTCATGCTGCTATCCCTCTATGTTGATCGTTAAAAAATGACAATGCCGAGAATGACCAGCAGGACCGAAAGGGCGAGCAGGTCTATGCTGATGGGTTCGTGGTCGGATTCGTAGTCGGGTCTCATGCGAACACCTCCTCGTCGCCCCATGCCAGCGGCGCATCCTGTCTCACGCGGTATATGCTCAGGTCCTGCTGAACTACGCCGCGATCCGTCAGCGAATCCACACGAGCGCGAACCAAGGGGAGGTCTGCTACCTTGAGCCATGCCTCGCCACCGATGACAGCTTCCAGCGTGCCGACTCGGCCATCAGCCTTGTTGCCTTGCTCGTTGATGCGGTAGCGGCGACCTGGCGTTACGCGATGCAGCTTGATTTCGAGGTCGTTCATCGGTCGCCCCTCGCCATCGCGGAATACCAGCCGCCGCACACCGACTCACGCTCCGCATCCGTCGTCCGATGATGCTCACGAATGCCGTGCGACATGCAGAAGTCGGAATGAATGCGCGCGCACTCGGCCTTGAGGTCGAACTTCACCTCCGGATCGAACATGCCGGCGTCGACGGCCGCCTGATACGCGGCGTCCTGCTGGCCGTCGAGTTCGGCGGCGTCGCGCAGCTCGGCACGCGCCTTTGCGCGCAGCTTCGTCAGCTCGTTTACCTTGCGCGCTTCCTCGGCGGTCCAGTTCGCCACGCCCTTTGCGTACATCGCGTCGATCTGGCGCGTCAGGTCCTCGATTGAGGCTTCGCACTGCTGGATGGTTCTGCTGTCCATCTGATCCTCCGGCCCCAAGGCCCTGTTGTGTGGTTAACCCAGAAGCGTTTCGGCCAGCCTTTTCAGGTTCCAGCTCTTGGTCAGGTTTTGTGCGATTTGCTCTTGCATGGCCTTGGCAATTGCAGGGGCGATGCCGACAACAAGGGCCGTGGCGCCATCAACAAAGGCCGCCTTGTTTTTCATCAGCTCGTCTTTCACAGCGGGAATGACTTCGGCGGCAATGAATGCATCAACTTCTTTCTTGATGGCCTCGGGAAGCTCCCATGCCAGCTTGTTCTGGATGCCCTGCATCATGGATTCCACAACCTTCTGCTTTACCGCTTCTTTGTTTTGCTCAAGCACTTCTTTAAAAAAATCGTCGTTCATTTCCCTGCTCCTCTGTTGTGTGGTTAGTGGTTAGCCGCGAAGACGCAGGTTCTTGATGTGTCCGCAGTGCATGCGACGAGCGAGGCGGCGGCGCTTCGCTTGTGATGCTTTCGGCGTCGGATGCGACCCGGTGCTGCGGAAGCCCAGACTGCCGAGCGAATAGACTTCCTCGTCGCGGCGTCCGATCTCGACGCCGTTGCTGACAGGGATGCTCAGTGCACCCGCAAGCGCCGCCATGATTGCGATTTTGTTTCTGATCATTTCCCTGCTCCTCTGTTGTGTGGTTAGAAGTTCCAAGGCTTCGCGCCGGCCGCTTTTGCCGCTTCGCGCACTGCCTTTTTGCTGGGCAGCGTCATGCTTTTGCCGCCATGCGGAGCGGGCGAGTTGGAAAGAATCAGCACATGCTGTTTCTGTCCACGAACCGTGCTGGTGTAGTAGTGCGCGTACATTTCCCTGCTCCTCTGTGTTGTGTACTGATCGAACTGTTCGGGGTTTCACCCGATTTACTTTGTTTGCAATCGTGTCGGCAAAAATGACTTTTTCCCGATTGATCCGGCCCCTCTCGCGGAGTAGGTTCATTCCGCTGTCGCTGCTTTCCAGATTGTCCGAAGGGTTCGGGGGCTGAATTGCTGCGATGGCCTCGCGCGGCGCCACGACTTCTACTGGAACGAGCCATATCTGCAGAATCTCTAAAAAAAAAAAGCAAAACATTAGAGATACTGCTGAAAATTAATCTCAATGCAAGAGCTATGCTCTAATTGTAAGTCCCTCAGGGGACATGTTACAAAATCAATGTTCACATGTGATTGGTTGTGTGTTTGATCCTTATCCTCTATCACCATTCACAGGTTGGTTTGGATTTTATGTCGTTTATCTTTGCCAAATTTTTCAATGCTTGTGGTTAATTATATGTGCTAGTCTTTCCGGTGTGATTGTGTCTCTTGCACTCGTTTGGTGAGGTTCTATTGAAAAGTGACAAATTATTTTATTTGAACCTTAGTTTTAGAGAGGGATCTATTCACCCCCCCTCTAGATCTGCGCCACTACACTGTGGGACCCAACACTGAGGTTTAGACTGATGATCTGAACCTGCCCATAGCTCAACTCAGGAGACCGCGCCACTCGACTCAGCCGTCGGCTTCGGTCGGCCATGTCGGTACTTCTGCCGGGCCTCAGACATCAATACGAGCAGAGGAAGCTCTCACTGAGTAGCGTGCCACCCCCGTCAACGCGGAGTCGATCGGTAATGACCCCCCAGCCGGTGATGCCCAAGAGGTAACTCTTGAGACTCTCATGAAGGAGAACTAGCACTTGAAGGCCCTCCTACAAGACTTACTTCAGGAACGTGACCTTCATCCTCAGCCGCCCACTGGGCCCTCAATGGAAGCTCTGCCCCCGCCAGATGGGCAAAATGGTGCTAACGCCTCAGCGACAGCTGCCCAGACCCCTATAATCATTGGGTTTGACACACCCTTGGCTGAGGCTCAACCATGGCCATACAACACGCTAGTGCCAGAGAATCTCATGGCACAGTGCCAGATGATCGAGCGGATCGTTGAGACCAAGCTCGCCCAGTTTAGAGAAGGGGCCAAGACTGTAGATCTCTACAGTGTCCCCTACCCACTACACCACCAGCTCAAGAAACTTCCCCCGGAGTATGCCAAACTGCCGAAGCTACAAAAATTCGACGGACATGGGTCTCCACACAAGCATCTAGCCTACTACATTACGGCCATGGGCGAGCTCGCGTTGCACGAGTCTTATCTCCTTCGCTGTTTCGGCACCTCACTTACGGGAATGGCCTTTCAGTGGTATTCTCGCCTCAAGCCCAATTCCGTCAGTGACTGGGCGGATCTTCAGAAGAAGTTCCTCGACCGTTTCCAAACGGCCGAGTGAAAGGTCTCCTTAGCCAAGCTTTGCTCCCTCCGACAGAAGAAGGGCGAGAGCGCCCTTGACTTCATCAAGAAATGGCGAGACCTCAGTATGAGGTGCGTCAACCCACCAGTCCAGGAGGATGCCATCACTATCTGTCGTCGAGGCTTGGCGGCCGAGGTTAGCGAAAAGTTTCTCGGCACCAACGTCAAGGGCTTTGACCAGCTCAACTCGGCAGTCACCGAGATAGAAATGTTCTTCGCCGACAACCCAAGCTATGCTTCAACGAAGGGTAAGCCAACGCGGGAATGCCAAGCCAGCAAGGAGGTCAACATCATCGAGTTCACCCCCACCACTAAAGCCAGCAAGGAAGCCGGAACAAGCAATTCTGACAAAAGGCCAACTGATAAGCTGGCTGATCTCTCCTTATTAGAGCGTATGAAGAAGCCCTTCTCCTTCAAGAAGGAACACATGAAGATGCTCTTTGAGCTCTGCATGGCCCAAAAGGATCGTCAAATTGCCTGAAGTCTGCAAGCCAGACGAAGCCCAGAAAACTGATGATCCTAACTACTACCTATATCACCGCATGCTGGGTCATTCTCTTGAAGATTGCTATGTCTTCAAGACCCAGGCACAGAAGTTGATCCGAGATGTCTTGATCCAAATGAAAAGTGATCTCGTTGATCCTCCATAGCCACATACGCGGTCCATACCAGCCAAGGCAGCACGTGTGGTTCATCATCCGGCCAATGTGATCCACGTGATGGTGGCGTTCTCTCTCTCTGATGATGAATCAGAAGAGCCCAGCACCAACCAAAGAGAGCATTCGATCTAGTACCGAAGGTGGCAGCCCTGGCATGATCGCAGATCCCTCTCCTTCCCCAGGGTAAGAACCCGGTGACTCTTCGACATCCTCATCGAGCAGGCGCAAATCTTACCCCACAATCCACCGGCAGACTGCACTCAGTGGGACTTTAATCACCCCCAGTATTGTCCCTTTCATGCGCGAATCTACCATGTGATCGAGTCCTGTGAGGAAGTCCAATACCTCATTGAGGAATAGATCTGGTGGGAGTAGATCGATGCCGAAGGAAATTCCATGGCACTTGTTCGACTGCGACAAGCTATCAAAGAAACCCAGGCCATCGCTAGAAATGCACCAGAGCAGCCTGATCTTACCTAGGAAAATGGGCATCGGTCACCCTACCAGCATACTCCATAATGGCTCGAGTTCCGAATTGATAATCGGGAGGCTCTCGAATGATTGCGGAGATGCAGGGAGCAAGATGCCAGCTGAGAGGCGGGACCGAGTACCTTCTCGGCCGACATCATCCACTCTCCCGCTCCCTCGGCCTCTCTCGAGGCTCCAACACCACAGACTGGTCAACTAGCCCCTACCACTCCAGCCGCACAATGGCGACCCTGGCAAGAGCTAGAGTGTCTGCCCTTTTCCAAGGAAGACACTACAAGACTCCTTTGAGTCCTTCTCGGTTGAGAAGACGTCCTGGTAGGCGAGACCAGGACGAACTCTTCCAGCCCTTCTCGTCTCCCCCCTATTCTACCTCTGTCTTCGATGCCTGAGGATGGAAAGTGGTAGCAAAAGTTGAGCAAGACCTTGGCTCTACCAAACTAGGTTCTCCCTATAGCTCACAGGTCGGGCCCGCCATCTCAAAGGCCCTCCAGTGCGTGAGATCAAGACAGCCACCGGGGGCAACAAGGCCCCTAGACATCATCAGGTGTCATCTGACCCTATTCTCAGCCAAACCACAGGTGTCCGGTCGTTAAGCAAGATGTTGGTCATGCTCCTCAGGCCCCTCCTTAGCAGAAATCCAAGCCACTGCGGCTAAGACATCAAACCGCGCACACATCTTCGGACACCAGCCCCAGTACATCAGTTCAATAGGGAAAGCCTTCCCAGCCACCGTGGCTAGGGCATCAAACCGCGCATATGTCTTCAGACACTGGCACCAATACACCAACTCAACAGGGGAAGCCTTCCTCACCACCGTGGCTAAGGCATCAAACCGCGCATACGTCCTCGGACGCAAGTACGAGTCAACCAGTTCTTGGTAAGCTCCCACACCAACTGCGGCAGAGGCAACAAGCGGCGTCCACATCTTTGAACGCCAGTCCCAACATCCCTACTTACCAGGAAATACCACTCAAAGTCATCGAGCAGGCGATCAATGCTACCTTCCAACTACAACAATCGGAAGGTGCCTGATTGAGATCCGAGCAAAGAGGAGTCACCAACCTCACCCTACAAACTCATCGGCTTGACGGCATCCCCGTGCGGACCTATCAGCTCTAGTCCTAGTGCCTCCTCCTCCTACTCCCCTGGAGACGGCCATTGTCAAGAAACAGGAGAGGAATAGAAGGAAGAATCTTAAAAGGCGGCTCAAGAAGCAAGCCAAACAAGTGGCAGCCTTGCAGTCCCCAGCAGAGCTGACGCCTCTCTAGAGGTTACAATAGCTCATCGACAACTTGGAGGAATACTGATGGAGGCATCACCACCACCTCCCTCTGGCTCGGGTCGTCCACACACCCGAGATTGGATTAAGCTCGAACTTCATATCACATGGGTCCCATTATCTATTTTGAGTATTTTAGTTGAGTCATTTTGATGTATTTTCCCTGAGGGCCGCATTGCGAAAAGAGGGGCAGATCTATTCACCCCTCCCCTCTAGATCAGCCATCCACTACTCAACAAGTGCATCCAACACACGCCTACGTAATAAATAAGTAAATCTAATTGATAAGATTCCCATCCTCACAAGCTGGCACACCCGGTGGGACGCAGTCTCCCTTCATCTCTTTGCCAAGATAAATGGGCCCCAGGGCCCTCCTAAAGAATGCTGATCGTTTGCTTGTTTCTATGCTCGCAGGAAGTAGCGATGGCTACTAGATTTGCTGCACTGACGTTTGGCCCCGTGATCGTGGCCAACCATGCTGCTTCTGGGTACCTAGCAGTACCGACCATTTTTGGGGCCTTCCCATCGGTGGTCGGCTTCCCCAATTTCTTGGGGGTAGCCTTCACTGACGTGTTGAAGGTCGAAGCTCTGGAGGTGGTCGGGGAGAACATCAACAAGAAGCCCCGGGTTGCCGACACCCAAAGTTGCAAAGGCCTGCCAAGCGGCCGAATCCAACTGGCAAGTTGCATGGTCCACCATATAGCTTGGGGGGCTCACCCCGCCCACTACAACAAGCCTAGGAGTCAGTGCCAGAGGAACTCCAGAAGGAAAGCTGCTTCTCCCATCACCGGGTTGTTGTCGACGTTCGGCAAATCCATTCTAATTGGTGGTGTTTGTGTCTTTCTGGACAGAAGTGATGCCCAATTGATCCCAGATCGGGTGGTCCCTGTTGCACCAACCTACAACTCCTTCCAGGCCCTCTCCGGGAGGAGAGCTGAGAAAGAAGAAGCTGGCCACCAAGGTTGAAGGGAGCTGGCCCCAAGGCAGAAAACATTCAAGTAGGTGTGGGTCCCTAAGAAGATCCAGCCTGTCTGTCAAGATGTACCGATTGTCACTACCCCGAGCCTGTTGAGACGGGGAGGGGGAATGAGAGGGACTTGGCCCCAAGAAGAGAAGAGACGGTCGTGGACCCTCCACGTCGTGCTGTCCCTAGGGCCTGCGCCTGACAAGCTGACATCCCTACAGTAGGGAGAAGATTCGACCGACTTGCTGGGAGAGCCCAGCTACCTTACATCCCTCTGGTAGGGGGTCGATAGTTATCCCCAGTCCTCCACTAAGGACGGGGTCAAGAGGAGATGACCAATATGGTCAGAAGCTTTTTCAGGGGTCTGGGCAACCCCTCTTTGGGCCAGCAGCGACTGCTTCAAGTAGCCGCGGCCGAGGAAGAAGACTGCTTGCCAATGGCAGTCAGAGAAGAAGTAGAAAGAGGAATGGCATCATCTGTTGATGACAATGGATACGAAGATGACCCAGATTACAAGGTCGATGAAGCCCTTCCCCGGTAGGAGGAGAGAAGAAGTGATGCGGGACAGACACGGGAGACCGACTCTATATGGTTCTGAAGGTAGTGTGATTTTTATCCTTGAGGGACATCTAGATCTAGTTGTAACCAGATGACCCATCCTTGAAAGACAGAGCTTCGTGTCTAGTAGTCATGTCAATGATTGTTTCTGTGATCGGGACTAGGAAGTCATCCTTCGAGCAAGCTTTTGTGAGGTCCCAGAAATCGACATAGATGCAGACTTGATCGCTTTCCTTTTTGACTAGGACTATGTTGGCGAGCCAGATCGGGTAGATGCATGGCTTGATGAAGTCGACCTCCGCCATTTTGTTGACTTCGGGCAAGACCTGGAGTTCCAGCTCGTGGCGCATGTGCCGCTGGGGCTGTTTGACTGGAGTTGTTGAGGGAGAGATGGCTAGCTCATGCTCTGCCACGGAGGGGTCTAGCCCTGGCATCTCCTTGTATGTCCAGGCGAAGGAGTCTTTATATTCGAGCAGGAGCTGCTTGTAGTCCTGCCTTTCTCCTTCGGTGAGAAGAGCACTGAAGAATGTTGGCTGGGGGGCTTCATCTTCGCCCAAATTGATTTCGACGAGTTTATCGACGGTTGCCTGGCCACCGTCCTCCAGCTCGATAGGAGCGGGTTGGAAGTCGATGAAATCTTCACCGTCAGTATCGACTTCGTGCACCTCGAGGTCTTTGAAGCCGCCAGTTGGAGTTGATGGAGCTGGGAGGTTGTCATTGTTGACCTTAGATTGGGATTTCTCTAGGTTGCCAACGTCTGGCTGACAGTTGTTGGCTGGTGCCATTGAAGCTTGGTTGGAGTTACCTGCTAAAGCTGGCAACACTTCATGGCCATTGTTCTGGGGATCTTCCTCATCGAGATGGTCTATTCGATTGGGCTCTTTGACTGGCTGGGAGGCACTGGGGACCTCCTCCATCCCTATGTCTTTGCATACGGACGACGAGGACTCACCGAGTGCTTGAATCGAGGTATTGGTCCTGGCGAGAAGCGGGATTAAGATGTCCTCTCCTTTGTCCCCGAAGCTATCGAACTTGGTGTGGATCGTAGCTGGGTCACCGATTGGCTGGAGTAGGCCCATGACGTTGACCGCGTAATAGACACAAAAATTTGGGTCTTGGTCATAGCCGAGTCCCCTGGTATCTTTGCGGGAGAACGGGGGTTGCCCCCGGGACTATGAAGGGGTCCACAAATTGTGGAAGTATCTATGCTGTGCGGAACCCTACCATTGGGGGATATGCTGCTTGAGGCACATCTCCCGAATATGCGGCGATAGGTCATCCAAGACGTCGACGGCTTCAGGGGTGTTATCGGCTCACCTGGACCAGCTGAAGTCATCATTCGGTGGGGCTTGAGGGACCATGTCTCCTTTGTAGAAGACAATGGGCTTGTCCCTGTTAGCCTTTTTCTTGCTTCTGAGTTGCCTCTGTAAAAGGGCCATGAATGTGCATCGTGCTCTAAACCCCTTGTCTTTCATTTGTCAGCCATATTATCTATTTTGAACCCTTAGTAGGGCATTAGTGTCCATTGTTGTTCTTTTGTTTGCTTTAGAAGCCACTTGTTACCGTTAGCTTCACTTGTTAGCTTATTTGAAGTTGGCCTCTAGCTGCGTCGACTCTGTTGAAGCATTACATCGATGTCATAATGATGTTGCTTCTTGTCAGCTCCTTTTCTCGCATGTCCACCTATTTGTCACCACTCTAGACCCATTTGTCACCCTTATTTCATATTTATCACCCTTGTGAAGTTATTTGTCACCCTTAATTACTTCAGCTAGTGGGTGAGCTCGAGTCGACTCAGAATGTCATTTTCTTCTGAATTGTTAGAACGCCTGTAAACTTGAGTCGGCTCCAACCTCGACTCCTCTTCTTGAAGGCTTCTTCTTCTATCAAGGTCATCAAATGTAGACAGCCTGAAACTTAACTTGTTAATCAATTACAGTTTGAAAATCATTAAGGAATGTGGAAATCATGAGGAACAAAGTATGCAAAGTTACATTTATGTGATTTCAGACTTAGAACAAAATGACTCCAAGTTGGTTTGACATCATCAAAACAAACTATACCCAACAAATATCTAGGACCCTAGACGGACTAGCACTTCATCTCAAGTGAAATAATAAATATTGACTTACATCTTACATGCGAATCATATGCTTATGTAAATTTTTTTCAAGAGAATGATGTGGTCCCCTATAGCACCTCAACTGCCTTCTCCCCTTGTTGCACCCCGACAGTCAATATCTTGGAACCTTACACGGACTAGTGAATCATTTCGAGTATATTCATACCTATTGACTTGTATATTAGATACTAATCATCCTTTGATACTTGTGATTTTTAATAGATTTCATCTTTTCATCTTAGACATCTAGAGGGAGACAAGATACGACCAATAAAACTCCTCTGAAACAAAAGGGTGGAGCAAGACCCTCAAAGAAATTAAGGTAGAAGACATTATACAAGGCTAAAAAGAGCAAGCAACCACAAGAAGATGCATTGCCTTTGTCAGATTTGGGGACACTAGATCTCAATGCAGATGATGAAACTCCTTCCTTGCATGGTCCATCACAAAGTAGGACTGGGGATCACTCACCAAAGAGTACATCTGATGGATCTTCTTTCCTTAGCAGTGGCAATACTCATAGTGGTCAGCGAAGTGATGCCGGGGGCCAAGACAATGGTGGTCACAATGATGGAGGCATGTACTTCACAATTGAGATGGACTTCACATGCCACATAGGATGGTAGAGATCAGAGTGCTTCAGAGTCTTTTAATGGGCAAGATAGAAAGCAGAGGCATAGATGGGGAAGTACTCTATGTTACTCGCGATGGGTGCGTGTGTGGCTTTTGGTGTTCACGTTTAGTGACCTCCCACTAGTCGTAGCCCGACGACATGCGTGTGTCAGCCCACCTGGGAGTGGTGGCGGGGCTACCCGAGAGAGACGATTTTTAGGCTGGTTACCGTAGGACCCCTCGCCTTTGCAGCCTGAATCTGGGCTGGGGGGGAAACCAACTAGAGGACCCGACTTAGAGTGCATAGTCTGTGTGTGCACACGTGACTGGGGGCAACAGACCCGCGCTGACGAGCGCGACCCCAGCTAGTTCTTATTCTGTGGTTACTGGTACGGTGTCCCAGTGTCCGCGTAGGGCGAATAGAGAGACATCTGAGGCGCAGACTAAGTCGTTAGGGGACTCATCCGGCCTTGCTTCTAGTAGATTGTACTCCCGTCACATGACGAGACTCTCGTGACTCGAGGTTTGATTTTCCATCTGCGAGACGTGATTTTACGTGTTTCCCCCAATAGAGAGGTCTAGGATTTCCAGTTGGGGTTACCGAGGATTTTCCCTAGACGGTACAGGGTTCACGACGGCGAAGTCGTGACAGTGTTCCCAGATCGCGTGGTCTTGGGCTAGGCCTTAGTCAGCAAGGACGGGCCTCCACAACAGCGTTGACATGATGGTTCCTTCTGGCGGCGCAGCCAGGGTTTTCCCGTCAGTCCAGTGGTCCCCCGACTGTGAGATAGGGGTGTATTTCCCGGTGCAGTAGGAGTAGTTTGTAGAGCCAAGGTCGCATCGACTACCCTGTTTTCTATGGCGGCTGTCCCTTCCGCCGTTGTAGTCGCCGTTGCTACTCCTGCTGCTGTTGTTGCTCTCGTTAGCGTTGCTTTCTTTACCGCCGTTGTTTACGGTTGGAGTTCCACAGGACCCCCACTGAGCCAGTGATAAGAGGCTCAGCCCCTGCTTGTCAGATATGACGGTTCCACCTCGAGGTTCGCAGATGCAGCGCGGAAGTTCGTAGTTGCCAGCTCGCCGGGCCGAGTGGTCACTCGGCGTTGGGTACGTTTCCTTTCACTGTAGACTGTACTTTATTTGGACTGGACTCTGTAGTTTAATTGAAAATATAATTTCATTTCTGTCATATAAACTATTAATTATAGAATTGTCCTATTTTATTTCCTATTTCTATGTACTCCACACACACCTTTCAGCCCTTCCGAGCCCTCCGGCTCGTGGGCAGCGGGCCAAGATTCAAATGGTATCGGGTTATTCCCGGTATCCGGATCTTGGGTCGTTACAGATAGTATCAGAGCGAGTGTTGTGGATGTATATAGGAATTCGAGATAATGCAGTGATCAGAGTCCATAAGGTCCAGTACAGTCGGCAACTGGCATAGGGTTTTGTGTTTGATTTCTGTTTCCCTTAAAATACAGGGATGAGCTCCATCTCATTGGCTTAGTAGGGGTCAACCCTACCATAAAACAACGACGGTAAAGAACAGCACTAACAAAAATAATAATAACAAAAGGAGTAGCAATGACAACAATGACGATAATAACGGCGGAAGGAATAGCCATACGAATAGTAAACATGGTAGCCATTGGAATCACGAGTCCAAAAGCTACTCCTAACGGCACAAAAATAGACCCCGACCTCATAGTCAGGGGACTATCGAACAAACGGGAAATCCTGGCCATGCTGCCAGAAGAAATGCCATGACAACTCTATAGTGAAGGCCCACCCTCACAGGTGACGACCAACCCAAGACCACGCGGTCCGGGGGAAACAGTCATGACCTCATAGTCATGAACCCTACACCATCTAGGGAAAAACCTCGGTAACCCTATCGGACACCCTAGACCTTGACATCGAGAAAGCATGAGGAAGCTACCCGAAAAGCCACGTCTCATAGATGGAAAACCAAAACTTGAGTCATGAGAGTCACGTGTCACGTGATGGGAGTACCTGCTCACCAGAAGCAAGGCCAGATGCATCCACTAACGACTTAGTCTGTGCCTCGGGTGTCTCCCTACTTGCCCCAAGCAAAAACTGAGACACCGTACAAGTAGCCACAAGACAAGGGTCTAGTCAGGGTCATTCTCATCAGCATGCGTCTGAAGTTCTCAACCACGTGTGCACATACTGACTGGCTACACTACGTCAGGCCCACTAGCTAGTTTTCCTCCCGGCCCGAACTCGAGCCACCACAGTGAGAGGCACTACGGCAACCAATCTAAAACTATCTCTCTCGGGTGTAGCTCTCCATCCACTCCCTAGTAAGTCAGCACACGTGTGCCCAGGCAGCTACGACTAGTGGGGGATCACTGAATGTGAACACTCTCCATAGAGAGGAACACACCGAAGGTCACGTACACACCCATTGCAAGTAACACAGAGTACCAGGTGGCTTAGGGCCACCAGACTCTGGACAGTCAACTAGACCTACTAATCCAACGGCCCTTGAGTCACACAACTTAGGTCAATACCATCGCACAACACTGCTTCATGCCGTCAATCTGCCCTACTCCCAGGATCAAAAACCACCATCAAAAGAATCCTTAAAGTGGCTCATAACCCCCGAGTCCATTCCGTATCCAAGGGAGATCAAAAAGCCCCTAGTCCCAAGCTGGGTCACAGGACTCACAGTTCATAGGCTATATGCATGGCCTACACGGAAATCACTTTTCGAGAAAACTAACTTCGTGTGTGAACAACCCTCCGCACTTATACCGGTACATGGGGACTCGATCTAGTATAACATAAAAGCCCGAAACAAATAGGGTCACCTAGACCCTCAAAACATTACGAGACCCTAGGTTGGGTGAATCAGCGTCATGCCCAAATAAAAAAGAAGAAGCACAAAAAGCATAACCACATATCAGAATTACAAAGCTGGAAGAAAATTCTTCATTGCATAAATAAAAAGATACATGGGGGCTCGGAGCATGCTCCGATGTACAAGGAATTCCAGAACAAAAAGAGAAAAATGGGGCCATCATTAGCTAGGGCGACAGAAAATATCATCAAGTTCCATGAGCCCGATAGAGGGATGATCGATTAGGTCTTGTAGCCGACGTTCTTCGACTTCTTGCTTCGGTAGTTCATCTTGAAGGGATCTAGCACGCCCCTCTGCCAGTGCAACTTCATCCAGACTCTGTACCTGTAGTCCCTTGGCGCGCGCCAAATCCTCCTCGGCTTGGGCCATCTTAGCACGAAGCTGGGAAATCTGTCCCTCCAACACAGAAATCTGGTCGGTGGTCCCTTCAGCAATCAACCTCTATCGACTAGCAACCTCTGTGGTCGCCTGTCGTGCAGTGAGGCTCTCCTTCTTTTGAAGATTCAGGGTAGCCAGTTCATCCCTCAGGCCATGGTCGATAAACTCTCGACGATTTATGTACTTGGGCAATAGGATCACCCGAGGCAGCCAATTTTGCATAGGGCAACCAAAAGCCATGAGGGTGTGGGTCATAGGCTCTATTATCCCCTTCAATTGTGCATAAGATAAGTCTCGGCTAATCAGCACATCCTGCTTTAGCATCTCCAAGTTCTGCCACACCAGTTCTTTAGAAGATTGTAGGCCGAGTGAAGGCACGTCGGGAAGATAAAACTCTACCCTGCTATCCACTTCAGCCCAAATGTCGTCAGCAGGTTGTGAAGAGGATGAGGGCAACAAAGTGGGTCATTCTACTGACTCTTTTTCAGGCTGCTCGACGGGCTTGGTATCTGTTGGGACTGAGGCTTCAACCTCGACCACTGTGGAAGGGACAAGGTTTTGAACTCCAAGACCTTCACCCCCCGAAGGGAACGGTGTGGACGGCTCTGGCTATAACACCTTTTCTAACTCGGTACCGGCTGTAAGCATCAGGGCAGTTGTTTCACCAACTGTCCCTTCCTTAAAATCTCCCCCATTGGAGATGAATTTGCCATATTGCTCTGTTTGGGCTGCCTGCTCTGGCTCAACCCTAGCCTCAATCGCTAGCATGGAAGTGTTGCCTAACGCTTCCCTAAGCTCAGTACCCGCTAACGCATCAGCAGGAACAGTGTCTACGAATCCTGACCTGACTTCCACTAATTGAAGCTAGAGCTATTCAACGGAAGGCTGACCGAAGCCCAGCGATGAGACTGGCCTGCCTGGGAGCTTTAGTGCAATCAGCCTCAGCACTAGGGCCGTGCCCATGACAGGGGTAAATGTTGTGCCCTGGAGCAGTGGTTGCACCCGGTGGAAAAATGAGGACTGTGGCAAGTTTTTGAGCCTTGCACAGAGGTCGGGCATTGCTGTGGATGTGGCTTTGGCAATTAGTTTTCGAGTTATGTTTAGTGGCCGGGCCAACTATACATCAAAATTGCGAAAATCATCGGGTTGGATCGAGTTGGGCTACTGGATGGCCCATCTAGCAAGCACCACATACAACATCTCCTGCTGGAGAAAAATATGACCGTTCACCTACTCCGAACTCATGGCAAGAGCAAGTGAGAAAGTGAGACGCCAAAAGGCACCCGTCTCTCTGAAGCCGTATCCCAACCTAACTAAACAAAAATTTTGAAGGTGTGTTAGCCTAGAACTAGCCCAATTCTTAGATACCCAATAACCCAAAAATAGGATTCGGTTGTGTTGGAGCCCAATGCTTAGTTCATCCAACCATGGTTCGTCGACTCGGCGCAAATCCTAGAACTAGCCCAATTCTTAGATACCCAATAACCCAAAAATAGGATTCGGTTGTGTTGGAGGCCATTGCCTAGCTCATCTAACCATGATTCGCTGACTCGGTGCGACTTGCACCGACTCGGGAGTAGCATATCGGATCTGGGAGAAATAGATCCCATATCCACCTTGGATCGACCGAGTCGGGGCTAATCATCACCGTAGCAGCCGGCCGATGGCGATCGGGCCAATTCCAGTGTGTTTGCATGATAAAGAGATGGATCCATCGTTAGAGAAACTTGAGGCTGTGAGTTTAGCTGGATTCGAGACGTTTCAAGGTCGATTTGAGCTGGGGGAGGAGCACTGCCGGCCATGTGAGGGGTAGTCAACATGAGAGAGGTGGCTACCGGGGTTGAGAGAGTTGGTCTACAAATAGGGGGCTACTGGAGTGGGGGAAGAAAAGGGCTGCCCAGATGAGGGCGGCGGTTGGAGAGGGAAGGGGGTGAACCCAGACCAAGTTAGCTCGAGTCGCATGTGACTCGGACTTACCATACCAGATGAAGATGATCCCGATTTGATGTGGATCAATGAGTCAACAAACCTTGCATCCAACTAGCACCAAAAGGTGAAGTCCTTTTTTAGGTCACGCCAATAGCTCGAGAATTTAGGTTGGAATGTGTGAGCTACATCAAGAACATTCAGTTCTAATTGGCAAGTAGCAAGCCAGCCTAACCCAACAGATTTTTCAAGATGTCTCTTGGCTTAGATTTAGTCCAACCCAATTTAAGACAAAGTTTGTCGACTCGCGCGACCCAGCCGACCCGATTTTGGCCTGAGTCGGGTCGGGTCGCTCTCGACTCGGTCTGTCTCGGTCCGTCCCACCCTATATCTAAATAAAAAAGACTATATATATATATATAATAGAATAGAATAAAATAGAAAAGTCTTGAACCTGTGCGTAGACTGCATGCAGATTTTATGTATAAAATGTAAAATGGAGATAAGATTTGACTATGCAAATGTTACGCAAATGATGCAAATGATATATATATGGAAAGACAATACAAAAGGCTACACAACGGGTCCAATAATAGAGCAATCCGACCTCGGGAGGTCAATTAAATTGTCCAAGAAAGTTGCCCCCGTGAACTTGTGCATAGACCATATGCACATTTTATGCACAAAACACTAAAGTGATGACAATTTTTAACTAAGCAAATGAGACCCAAATGATGCATATAAGCTATGGATGGAAAGCTAATACAAATAACTATCCAATGGAATAAAAATTAGTGCAATCAAATGTCAGGAAGGTAGTCAAATCACTGAGCAAAGATGTACCTGTGAACCTGTCCCTGAGCCTACTTGCAGATCTTATGCAGAAAACTCAAAACGTTGGACAATATTAGAATATGCAAATGTTAACCAAATGATGCAAATAATATATTAATGGAAGGACAATACAAAGGGCTATCCAACGGAAGAAAATTCAGCGCAATCGGACTTCAAGATCAAAAGTTATACATCAACGAACATGGCCATGTGAGCATACGCGTAGAACTTCCAGAATCTCCATTTCTTGCCCTCTCGCGGTCTACTATTGGACCACCAGGCTACCAGAGTCCTTAAAACGCCCCAAATAGTGGAAGAATGGAAAAAATATCACTGACAAATGCACATGCACACACCCAACTCACAAAAGAGCATGGAAACAAACGTGATGGGCATTGGTGTCCCCGTGATCGCCAAAAAGATTGTAGATAGATTAATGTACCCCGACCCTTCTAACTAACTATGGTAGTCTATGCATGAAGCATGAAACATGAACATGAACAAGCATGAACCGGCATGAAAGTATGAATCAAAAGGGGGCAAATAGACATGGAAACATACCATGATTGCCACCAAAGTTACAACAACGCCACAAGGATGAAGAGATGAAGGAAAGGACACCGTGTACCTTGGAAAGATGAAGACATGATCGTGTTTAAGAACGAGATGCGAGGAACTTGTGGAATCAAACCTCTTCTCCTTCCAGCCGGTTAGAAGAAGAAGGCCTCATGTTGTATCATGCTTCTCCTACAAAACAAAGCCAAAACAAGGATAAAAAACCCATTAGAACATGCATGTGTAGCATCAATCCGGCAGTGATAAAATAAGGGTAGAAATTGAGGGAGAATGCACCGAGGGGATGTTTTTAACCCCTGTGGAAGGGTGTAAAAGATAGGTGCGTGTGTTATGCATGCATGAGATTTGAAATCATGAGATTTGATTGAGAGAATAGAGAGAAAACGATGATGCAAAACGGGGAAAAACGCATGTGTAGCAGAAAAGAACAATTATTTGTGCAATTACTTTTGTGTGATTGTCTTGCGCTCTGATTTCTTGCTTGCGGGAGGCTTACTATGCCGGCTGTCCACGTTCCCGAGAATCCTTCCGTTGTATTCCTACCTCGGGGCGTGACAGAACTGATTATCCAGAATTCATTGTGGATCAAAAACTCTACATTCAGGTCGACAGAGATGGGACCTCGGTCGACAAGATGAAGTCGCGAAGTCCAGCATGTAAATAACGTAAGCACGTGATCCAAGGGCCAATCATTGGCCAATTAACCCAAAACCTGCTACCTCTGCTTCTGGAGTCTTCCAAGGGTCTGAACAGCCCAAATTTTCATCTACTAAGATCAAGGGTTCAGATTTGAACTTCAATCTATAAATAACACACGATTGCCTTCCGGAAGGACCAGCCAAGCAGTATTACGATAAGAGCATAGTTTAGCTCGTCCCAGTGAGAAAGGAAGTAAGGAAGAAGAGAGAGAGAGAGAAGTAGCATCCGATGGTGGAAGAGCGAGCAATAGCCAGAGGAATGTGAGATGAGGAGCGACAGTTGAAACAAAAAGAGAGCGGCAGCTGCGGGAGTTCGACAAAGAGAACAGCAGTTGGAGAGAGAGAGTGAAAAGCAGCCCAAGAATTAAGAGAAGGAAGGAGAGATCATTGAAAAAGTAACTTGCTGCATGAAACGCAGCTACAGTTTTATTGCTTTATCTTTGTTTTCTTTTGAATTTGGGATACTCTGTCTCCATTCGTGTGTGTGATTGTGCAATGTTAGCACAGGCTCAGTTTATCTGAGCACATTTGTGTGTGTGTGTGCTGCTGGATTTCATATCCAAGAGTGTGTGTGGTTGTGTGGGGATTTATCCCAGTATGTGTGTGTGGGGTTCATCCCCGTTTAAGCTGTGTATCAACGGTGTTTTGGGGATTCTTTCCCGTGTGTGTGGTGCTGCATTTGCAGCGTAAGGAAGTCTTACCGAGTTTGGTGAGGGGTGAACGTAGGGAGCCCAATTGTGGTCCCGAACCACTTAAAAATCATTGTCCCTCTGTGTGAATGCTTGTGCGATTGCTCCATCTTATCTATCCCCTTCATAGGTACATTTGCATATTATCCCACACATTACGGTGCTTCAGAATTTATCTGGTTACTACACACATTGAGTAATCTACACACACCTTGTTAAGGTTGAGTTTATTTCATTAAGCCACACAATAGTATTAAGAATTTGTCACTACTGTGTCGATCTGCGCACATTTCCAATGCAGTCCAAGTGTTTGATATTTTTTCTTTTAAGGATGAAAGGATGATTAAATCTTATAATTGTTGAATCTGAGTTTAGTGTTTGAGTTGATTCTGTTGTGTATTTATATGTCATTTTTTAGTTTTTAGTGAATTCACCTTCTTCCTTGTTCAGTTTTTCAAATCATCAAGTGTGATGACTGGAAAAATAGTAAATAAAGTGATAAAATGTGATATTATTTTTCGAGAATTAAGTTAAGTGAATACATTAAATTCTTAAAAGGGTTATTAAAAAATTATTACTGGACTAAAATTACCGGCCAGCGGAGGGGAGAATTCGAAAGCTGTGCAGAGGGCGGCGGAAGAGGGCAAGGCAGCCGGAGAGGAAGAAGACGAGGCGGTGGGATCGGTGCCAGCACTGGGGGCGGCGGCGGCGGCGGCGCCGTGGGTGATGAGGGAGCCCATGAGGACGTACTCGCCGCCGGAGACGGGGGTGATGACGTCGTCGTCCGCCAGGTCCTCCCAGACGTAACCCCTCTTGTACCTCCTGCAAACCATGCATGGTCACAACAGGATCAAAATCGTTTCTTTCTTGCTGTGGAATGCTGATCTCTGATGTATGCCGATTTTTAGATCAGACAGAACAGTTCAATTACACCAATCTCAAGTTTGATGTTTGTTTCAGAGATTAAATGTGATATGCCGTGCTCAGATCGGCGTAGCTAGGACACGAGAATGCCCTCTCTCTCTCTTGTTAATATCGTGGTGGTCGCTACCTCTTGCAGGCCCAGGCGAAGGCGTCCGGCATGCCCGCCCCTCTCAGCTCCGACAGCCACCGCTTCACATCTGCCAGAACAGAGCAGAACGATCATGGCTTGGATGGCGTGCCCATGTCGACAAGGACTGGAATTGGGGCGGGGGGCGGGGGTGGGTGAGTGTGGAGACCTCGGAGCCGGAGGACGCCGTCGCCGCGGCGGCCGCGGCGACGGACGACGCGGATGAGGTGGGGCTGCTCCACCTTGCCGTCGCGGCTGAGGAAGTACAGGACGCGCACCCTCCGCCCGTCCCTCCCTCCAACTCCTTCCATGCCGGGCTCTTCGCTCGCCTGCTCCGGGTGCCGCCGCTGCTGAGGCTGCGGTTGATTGTTCTGCCTGGCGGGAGGCGAACAGGGAGAAGAGGGGGGCACGGCATGAGAGGCGTCCGCTTCGTTCGCGACAAAGAGGAGGTTTCGAGAGTAGAGGTGAGCAGGAAGAAGCGTGAGGTGTCGTCGACGTCTACCTGGCGTTCCCCTGGTCCGGCTCCATCGTCCGCCGCTGCTGTCTTCTCCTCTTTGTCACTTGTTGCTGTATGGTGACCAGGCGGCAGGGGCGAACAACCTGTCGAGCGCAGGGGTTAGGCTGGGACTGTGTGGTGTATGGTCATCATGGATTTGGGACACCCTCATGGCTCACTCCATCCTGTTATCATGTGTGTGTGTGTGTGTGTGTGTGTGTGTGTGAGAGAGAGAGAGAGAGAGAGAGAGAGAGAGAGAGAGAGAGAGAGCCACCATTTCCCCTTCGGTCAACCTCCACCTTCAGGCAGGTTCCAGTCAGCCCAGCACACCATGCCAGCACAAAATCCATGTTGCATAGTTTTTGCTGGAAAATCAGCATGGTGGATGGTTCTCAAATCCAGATAAGTTGAAGCTCGTCAAGTGCCCATCACAACGGCGCTGATTTCTTTCCAATCCGACTTCGGACCCGAGCACTGCAATCGTTTTAGTCGGGTCGCGCAGATCTGTCCAGTTATTAGACTACGAGACAGATTTGGATTTCAAATCTCCCATAAATACACCGGCTCAGATCTAGCGATCGCCGTTCTCGGGGATCGACAAGGGCACCCCGCCATCATCTCTGCCAGTCGCCGCAATCTGAAGACGCCCGGAGGCCACCGTTCCACCGGCCGCACGTGCTTGTTGTTCTGCAGATCTGAACAGTGCCGATCCGGACCAGCAGCTCGCCTCCGCCCCGCGAGCCCCTCCGACGTGCTGCCCGTCAACCCAAGGTCGGTGCTCTCGGATTCATTGTGTAGCCTATTACCTCCCTGCGTAGAGTGGGCAATAAATTTGGGTCTGTAACTATTTATTATTTACTGTATTGGGACTTACGTGTCTTGGCTGGGAAGTCTTCTCCACGCCCCGAGCGTGGAGGTATGTTTTCACTCCACATTTGTCGTATTTGTTTATTCTGTATGCGTTCTTGATGCCGTTGCATGTGAGATTGATAGGATCCTAACTCGCTCAACTTCAATCATCGCTGCGAGTGAGAGAGTGTAACCCGTCTCGTGACTCGATTCGAGCACGTGTGTGAGCTGACCACTCTTGACTCTTCGTCGGTTTCTCAACCACGCAGATCCACGCGCTTCCCTTGCTTGGGACGAATTGTGAGCTTGTATTTCTTGTTGAGGACACATTCTCCTCTCCTGGAGCTCTTTTGGTGTCGAGTTGTTCGCGTCGTCGCTGGTTGCATCATCAATTTAGTCGCGTCGTCGCCTAGAATCTCAGGTTTGCATCAAATTGGTATCAGAGTCAGGTTAAGTCTAGGGTAGTCTTGTCCAAGGAGTTGCATTCCATTCTTATATCTAGTATATGAGAAGGTGTTGTCGGAACGATAGGTTACGCCTATTTGGAAGGTAGCATCCTTGCGTGAGTTGGATCTTCGGATCAATATCTTCGCCACGTATTGGATATTGGTTGATTCCAAGTTCTTCATTTCGCATTGGTCCATCCAGATAGGTCTTAGTGAATCACCCCTTAGCTCCCTTTAGGTCCTCTTGCATGCCCACTCGTGGAGGTACTCAGTACCATCGCCCTGACACTATGGGTGAACCCCGAGGTGCTGTCCAGGGAGGCCGATCTCTGGAGGACATGATGGCTCAACTCATGGAGCGCATAGATTGTGACGGCTCTAGAATGGGATATTTTAAGGGCCCGAGGATTGAGAATGAGCTATGCACACCGAGATGCTATCCAGCAAAGGATGCCTCCTCAGTAGAAAAAGGTGAATCAGTAGTCTCCGAGATAGCTTGGGATGCCATGTTTCTCATCCTATGAAGGTGAATCCTCATTGGGATCGAGGTCTAGGTGTATGGACTAGTTAATTGGGAGAAATAAGTCGACTAGATGGTATCAGGGATAAGAGGAGATGATTCTATCGACAGTTGCACAACAACTACTAGTTCGACTAATACAACATAGCATGTTTGAGCAACTAGGGCATTGTCCGAGGTGTGGTGATTTCTAGGTTGTTACGCCATGTGCGGTGGCTGTGGCTGAGTTAGTGTGTTTTAGATGAGGCTAGGTGGGGCACATTGCTCATGAGTGCTCTTATGTGTCGAACTAGTTTTAGCAGTTATAGTGGTTGTCTTTTGTGGGAATGCCTTGTGTGTTGGCGGTGGACCTACTTGTAGGCATTTATACTTCCCCTGTTGTGTAAGGGCATAGTGGTATGATGCTCGAGTGCTTGATAAGTAGGTAGCTTGGCGTGTTTTGTGTATAAAATGCCTGATAATCAGTGTAATGATGCTTATATCTTTATGTGTTGCAATCGTGCCTTTGATAATAGGAGCTAGAAATGAGTTGTTACTAGCTATTTCCTGTAATGGTTATATGTTTGGGCTGCTCGATTAGAGTTGTGCAGGGGAAGCGTATGGGCCCATAACCCATAGGCTCCAAGATCAGGGTAATTAATGTGAGATGTTTTGTGGTTTTGACTATGAGAATAGTCGATGTAATGTTCTCATCATGTTACTTGCCTTTTTCCCTTCCGTTTTCCCTTCCTTCTCACTTGATCTCCCCGTTGTGCTTCTCTCCTCTCTCGACTGTAGACGCTAGAGTGCGAGGGAGCTCGGTTGTGTGGCAGTGAAGTCGGGAAGTGATTCACAAAAGATTGTAAGGTGGCACGTGCGAATCGAGGTTGTTCAATCGATTCTGTAAGACACGTGATAGAATTGGTAGTGTGGCTAGCTTGTGGTAAGCAATGCATTATGTGTTTGGCTAGCTACGTAACCTAGCGAGTAGCCTATGGTGAATGATGTCCCTTGCGAAGGGTTAAGATTGACCTAGAATTGATTTGTGGCACTGGTTGTACCTTTGGAGTGATTACGTTGTGCCGATTATTGCGTGTGATATTGAAGGTGGTCAATCATGTCTTATTCCGATTAGTGTGTCGGTGATCCGCAGTGGTGATTTTCGGATGAGGCTATGTGTAATAGTTGTGTTGCTATCTAGCTGAGTCTCCTTCCCTTGTGAGTCCCAAATTTTGAGGATGAAATTTATTTAAGCTTCTATCATGCCTAAGACTTAGGATGAATGATGGTGGACCATTACATCCGTACATGGACCATTCAGCATCACCTAAAGTTCTCGAGATAACAAGAAGAGATCCCGGAATGGCAATCGCAAGGAGGATCGTGGGAACAAAAAGGTTAAAGAAGAATAAGATAAGCAAGTCATGGCGGCTTGTACTTTTTGTGATAAATTCGGTCATGCAGTCGAAGAATGCTGGAAGCGTTTGGGCGCATGCTTACGATGCGAAAGTCGGGAGCACCATATGCCTGACTGTCCTTTGCTGAAAGAGCAACCATCCACGAGGGACAATGGTGGATGAAAGTGGCAAGCTAGATTGAATGACGTGTTAGAGGATGAACCAACTCAAGAAGGGGAACTCATAAAAGTACCATTCATATTCATTCCCATCCTACTTTTGTGTTATTTGATACTAGTGCTACTCATTCCTTTATTGCTATTTCATTTGCGAAAACATTGCCTATCACACCTGTTCTCTTACCATCGAATTTAACCATAGTTACTCCTTTAGGGTCAGGAACGGAATTGAAAACCCATTTCCCCAACAGTGAAAGTACTATCGAAGGGCATAATCTTCCCGCTAATCTTTAATGCCTTGATATGGAAGGCTATGCCATATTGGGAGTTGATTGGCTTGTAGATGATGATGCCTATATAAATTGTCACAGTAAGATAATTTCTTTCTGGAAACCAGGTTTTTCACAATTTTCATTTCTTGGTGTCTAATATCAGAAGCACCCTGCCATTATCTCATCTCTTCACGCTTGCAAACTCATTTCGTAAGGGTGTGAAGCTTTCTTTACCTCTATAGTAGTTACCGAGTCTAAGGAAATCCAGATTAATGAAATCTCTTTGGTTAGGGAGTTTTCGGATGTTTTCCCTTCTGATCTACCAGATTTACCACCCAAAAGGGAGGTTAACTTCACCATTGAACTTACACCTAGAGTAGGACCAGTGTCAATAGCTCCTTACAAAATGTCCCCCACAGAGTTGAAAGAATTAAAGAAGCAACTTCAGGAGCTACTAGAAAAAGGCTTTGGAGAGGGGGAATTCTACCGCCCAGAGAGAGCGGCCCAACGAGGTCCTACCAGACCGAACGAGGCCCGACTCCTTTAAGTGACAGCCCCTCTAGGGCCCACTAGCTGCTAGCCCAATAACCCACTGGGATCAAGCGCTTCCTAGGCGGCCTTCGGGTGTGAAAGTCCGAGCGTCAGATCGATCTGGAAAGCCCCTTCGGGAACCTTATGTCCTGTCTGAGCCTTGCACCTATCGCTCGGTAACTTGAGCCAGTTTGTAACACCCGTAGTTTAGCAGATCCTTAATGGTGCGGATCTAGGATTCATTCGGTGAATTTTAACTATTTTGGTCTGTCGAGCGGCCGCTATATGGATATAGCGGTCTCTAGTAGACCGCTTCTGTCTGCTTAACAGAAGGGTGAAAAGAATGCGTGCAGGCCTATTCTAGGGCAATAAACCACATAAAAACATGCTAGATAGTGAGATAAAACATGCTAGAACAAAGATAGCTCATGGAGATGCATGGGATTTCATGGATTAAGCCAAAGTTTCCATCTTTTCTTCTTAAGGTATGTTGTACTCGGACAATGTCCCAGTGAAATACTCAGGAATAAGGGTTCAAGAATTTCCTTGAACACCTTTAAGGCATGGGCTACACAGCCCTTCCTACAACCCAGTGGGCTCGACCCAGGGCCCTAACCAGGTAGTTGTGACATACGGGTACACCAGCAATTAATCGGGACCACTCCCGATCGCTTAGTTGCGGGCTTTGCCCGCGCTTTACACGGCCACCCAGGCCAACCCGGGGGCACTTCGACTACAAGACACGCCACTTGGCACCCAACAGTGAGGCCGAGGCCTATCCCATGATGCCTCCTTTTAACCGTCCAAGGTCAAAGGAAGACTAAATTAAGTCAACCACAGACTTTGGAGGCCCACGACACGCGTATACGGCTCACGCACATGTGTCGGGCATTTCCCCGAACACCTCGTGGGCGTATACACTCTAGCCCTTTTACAACAAACCGTGGGTCAATCCACGGCTCCAGCACACCAGCCAGGTCCTACAATGACCCGCCAGCAAGTCGGGGCCACCGCTGGCCCTCAGACACGTGGCGATGAGTCACTTATCTTTAGCTCTTGGGCTAACCTGAGGCTACCCTGTCAACTAGCCGTGCAATATAGCACACATCTCGAGGCTGAGCCCACGTGCCCCAAGTGTCTCCCCTCAGCTACTACTAGTCCAAATCCTCAGCCCAAGGCCCATTCCCAAGCCCCTCAGCCAGTTATCCAGGCCGTTTGATGACCCGGGGTGTGTCGGGCATTTACCTGAACACATTGCAAGTGGCAGCTATGACGCAACAATAACAAGCCCCCATGGGCTAATCCCAGCATTTCCAAGCACCCCGTCCTTCAAAGGACACCCCCAGACAATAAGAGAAGACCCCTGAGGACCATCCCTTGGGGTTGCGGCTCACCCAGGGGTAGTTCATCCCAGGGCGCGGCCGCACCCCCTAGGAGGGCGAACCCCTCTGGGGGCCGCACCCTCCTCCCTACCCAGCAACCTTACGGCCACCTCCCAGTCCCAGTTGCTCCCAGTGTGTGCAAAGGTCATGCGAAGTTGACCAGCATATCGTGCGCAGAAGGATTTGACAATGACAACACAAGCGTCACACGTCGGGTCTACACACGCGAGCAATATTGATTTCGGTATCGTCCAGCAACCAATATCCTTCCATTATTTCCCCTACGGGGTCGTTGAAACTTATGCTATAATGTAGCGAGGCCTTATGAGTCAGTGGGATGATTGGAAAAGAAAATTGGGAACACATGATGCAACATTGGAAAACAATTTCCTGAGATAATTCTGACAGCATCTCCCCTTGCCTTGGAACATGCCGAAGGAGATGTACAAGAAACCCATCGACAGAGAGCTGAGATGGGATCCATAAGAGATGGGCATATCGGAGCCCATAAATCGAGAGGGCCGAGAAGTGATGAGATACTATTTACTGTAAGGCGGTTCATTCGATGTTCCCCCGATGCAATCATCGGAGATCACACTGTGATTGATAGCAAATCCCCGTGACTCAGTGGGGTAATCGAAAAACCTAGAGAATAAATCATAATGTTGCGGTAATTCCCCATCACTATAGCCCCTAAGCATGATCTGGGATTTGGTTTATTCTGATGGTCTATGGACTAGTAGAATTAATGGCATAGCAACCAGCAAGGAGGGAAGACAAGGGCTCTGATGGCCATGAGGTCAGTGTGCAAGCGATACGATGGCCAAGATTCTCATGATAGGTGGAATAGCAGTTAATGAATGGAGGAGATAAGAGATTAGATGGCCACATACTGGGGGGATAGGTGACACGACAGCTTGGCAAAAAGGGGCTTGATGGTCTTACCTGGTGGCCAATATAGGCTTGTTGGAGTTGGGAAATGACGGCCAAGTTTTAGAAACGAGGCAAAGGGGCAATCCGGTGGCCAGACTATATGGTGGCTAGGGGGCCAACCGGCATGCAAAAGAGAAAGGGGGCCATGTGGTGGGAGCTAGCAGAATCGGGAGCGAATGGGTAAGGCGGCGGTTGGGGAATGGAGCTATCCGGTGGCCAGGCCTAGGGCTATTACGACAAAAAAAATGAGGGAATAGCTGGTCCGGTGGCTGGGTGAGAAGCCCATTGATCCGATGCGCTACACGCTGTTGACACCCATTTTTTGCCAATAAGTCAAGTCATTCCTCTTACTTTTATTTGTTGATGTCTCGAGTTGTCCGTTGTGTGTCAAGGTTACTTTCCGGTAATATTCGGGCTTATTTTGTGCAAGGCCTCCCTCCCAGGCTGGGTCTAGTTCAGTTCAGGGCTTAATGGGCCTTGGAATTGCATTCTTGGCCATTTTACTAAAAATTCCAGCGTCCAACACTTGTGCGGCTGGTCACTGACCGCCCATGGGTGATTTTCACTATTTTCAGAATTTTTGAATTATCACCGACGAGCACATGTGTGGCCCTCTTATGGCCGCATGTAATGTTGTACAGTGTAAAAATAGCCGCATATCCCTCAGAGTCCAACGCCGAACTCTTCGGCCAGTTGAAAAGATAATTTGAGGTTTTATAATTATCACCCCAGCTTAAATCCGGTCAGCTCCGGACGTGTTTCACTTCTGTTGAAGTTGAAGTGCTTGATTGGACCAATTTGACTGAGAAGCTGTTCGACCGAACTGGGCTCTTCCTTTCTTGGTGAGCTTCTGTTACTGAGCTCGATACTGCCCATGTCATTTGGTGGATCTCCTTGTGAGGTTGGCCTCGGAATTGTCGTTTCAGTGCTGCCTTGTCCTGTGTCTGCTTAAGTGTGGACGATTCAATTTGAGCCGGATCATCTACTTGTCTTGTGGTTGCATGACTTTTGACCTAATTCCTGTGTCGAGAGTTGTTACGTACCGTATTTTTGTCGTGCCGTGTCCAACGGCCGATGTGATGTGAGGCTCATTTGTCATTTACAAGACGTAATGGCAAGTTGAGATTAGTGCTTTTCCTTGGGCTTTGTGCTGAAGCAGGTGCTCTTCTCGGTTGCACTTAGACTCTTTCTGCTTGGTTACTCGCTGGATCAGTGCTCGAGGTGTATTACATTACGATTTTCCAAGATTACGATGACACCTAGTGTGTACTGAGATGCGAACACCGAGGATCTTTCTGATATCTTGGTGCGTTGTAGAGTGCGCAGCGGAAGCATGTGGACTAATGACCCACAAGCTGAGAATTCTTTTCGTGTAATTCTGGTTGGTCGAGAGGATTGCTGCTTCTCGAGGTGACCTCGTCTTAGCTACATGTGCCTAGACGTTGCCGTGACTGTGCCGTTGTTAGTCATTTCTTTGGTTTTAATGTTGGCATTTGTGAGTTTTGAGAAAATCGTCAGCTTCCCTACTGATAAAGTACCCTCTACTCTGCATTCATTCTCATGGGTATTGTACTCTTGAGGCGTGTTCGTAGTCCTTGAGATGCATTCCCTGAGATTGTAGTGCCTCTTGTCGTTTTGTGATCGATTTTGATTATTATGGGTCTTTCCTTGGTAAACGGCCTGATGCACGACTCACTCCCTGTAGCCGTGTGTTCGGCTGCTGCATGCCTTGATGCGACCCTACTTGCAGTGTGTTCCGTAGTTCTGTATGCTGTACGGAGCTAGAATCCTACAGGTGCTGTTGTCGTTAGTAGTGTTTCCGTAAGTGCTGCTTTCAGACGATTCTGCATTTATATGTTGGATCATTGTCTTGTCAGCAGCTGGTTGTGCTCCTTTTCCCAGTGGAGTAGCTCGCGACTCGATCAGATGTAATATCTGAGTGAGAACTGACTTAATGTTGTATATGGTCCAACGTCGTTGTTTTTACTGTCATTCTCCCATATAATTGTCATTGGCATCCTGTGTGCCTGGTGCTCCCAGTCTTCTTTGGCACTAGAGCCGATGATGTCATCAGGCTGTCAGCTGAGAGGACTATGTTTCCTTGTGTAAGCTGATGTGCAAGGAAGCCTTACTCCGAGGAGTAAGGGGTGGACGTAGATTGCGGGTAGCAATCGAACCACCTAAAAACCCTCTATCTTGTGTGGTTTGCCTTGTCCGATCTGCTATTTGATTGCTTGCACGCATATCGCTTGATCGATCTCTTGTCTGATAGCCCTTCAGTTCGCGAGTGTTGGGTCCTATTGCCTGTGAGGTCTCGATTAGTTTTAGTTAGATCGAATTGGGGGTGATCTATTCAACCCCTCCCCTTCTAGCTCACCTTCTGCTTAGTCTGTCAGAGTGTGCATCAATTATAGGTAACTCAATGGCATGACCAAAAAGGACCTTTTTCAACTACCCTTTATTGATCAAATTCTGGAGAAATTGGGAGGCTAAAAATACTTTTGTTTCCGAGGTGGATACTTTGGGTACAATCAAGTCGTCATTTATCCAGAAGACCAAGAGAAGACCACCTTCACATGTCCATATGGCACATTTACCTTTCAGAGGATGCCTTTCGGTCTTTGTAACACACCGGTAACTTTTCAAAGGTATATGATGGCTATTTTCTTCGATATGATAGAATAATTCTTAGAAGTCTTCATGGATGATTTTTCTATGTTTGGAGAGTCAATTGAAAATTGCTTGAAAATTTTGAAGAAAGTGCTTGCGAGGTGCATTGAAATCAACCGTGTTCTTAGTTGGGAGAAGAACCACTTCATGGTTTAAGAGGGCATAGTTTTAGTCCACATTGTGTTCAAACGGGGTATAGAGGTGGATAAGGCCATGTTGGTACGATGTAGTGGTGCAAACCAAGATTCAGAAGGGGGGTGAATGAATCTCCCTTTAAAAACTTGTGCCAATTAAAACTTAGCCTAAACACTCTAAACTAATGTGGAATTTAAACCATCCATGAACGTATGTAGAAACGCCCCTAACATACATCTAACGGTTGACATATTGAAGATCAAATCACAATGCACAAGAGATTTTTAGGTGGTTCGGTCCTCCAGACCTACATCCACCCCACACTCAACCTGAGTGTGGATTCTGCTACCAAACAGCTTGAAACCGCTGGGCCTCACAGCTTGCCTACAAACCGTTGGGCTTTACAGCTTAGCCAACTATTGACTCACAACTTGACCGCTGGACCTTACAGCTTCACCACCGCTGACTAATAGCTTGCGTTGGGCCTTACAGCTTGCCATCTGCTGACACACACCTTGAAAGAAAACATGAAGAATGAACACAAACAATTAAAATCTTCAGCATCGAAAACCTGACTATTAAGATCAACCCGAATTTCTCACACAGGAGCAATGTGCCTTGGATCTGATCGAGGGGACACAGTAGAGATCGGATCATCACTGCATGCGTCAATCACTTCTCCAGATCTCTCTTCTTGACCATGTTGTCAAGTTTCCAAAACTTGCGAAACACCGTTCCTCTAAAAATGGATGTTTTCCTGCCATTTTTTTAAAAGAATCTCCACTCATGCAATTGATACAAATATGAAATATTAGTTTTGAGATTGGGGAAAAGCATTGATGTTGCCTTCTTTATAACGAACCGAAGGATTTTTCAGGGAAGCAAGAGTGGAGGAGGAGAGGATAGTCTCTTTTGTTTGTTGTAAGCGACATCTTTGTAAAGTGGAGGCCTGTAACCCCTCAATATTCCCTTTTTTGGCGGGTAGATAGGGGCTTGCCCTCTTGGTAGGGATTTTTTTGTATGCGGATTCTTTATGGGAGCTGATTGGTTAATGGTTACACTTGTACATCCCTATTTTTTCACTTAATTCATTCGAGGTACCATCCACTTTTTTAAAAAAAAGCAGTGATAAGAAGATATAATCTCGCACTGTAAAGCGTCCATGACCCAAATTACACTGCATTTCAGCTGGGGGTATGCCTTATGACTGCACAGTTTTGCATCAATATGGAAGTCTTGACTCATACTTGACCAGCATTAAGTGTCTCTTGTTTTCAACTTATTGAGATGTTAGCTGAACCACATATTAGAATGCCTACATTTTTACTTTTCTTGTCTACCCGAACAGAATCAGCTAGCAAGTTTGGATAGAGCTACTTTCGTTGAATCAAGCCATCTTCGGAACAACCAAAATCTGCTATTCATTGTTCATGGATACCCTAATCCAAAATTTAAGATATTTGACCCAGATAGTTTTGATGCGGGACTGACGGGATAACTGAGGTGATGAACTGGCAGATCAATGAACAGATTGAGTTTGGACAAAAAACAGTGATTTAGAACCTTGGTTTGCATTAAACATTCGAGCTAATTTATTGAACATCATTGTCAACATCTTCTAACGATTTACTTGTTTTCGATGTTGATGGTACATTTTCTATGCTTTTGTTGCATGCCATGCCCATCTTGTTAATTGCCCCAAATTGGATTTTTGAGTGCAAATTTGAAGAAAATGATATCTAGTGACAGTTAGAAACTTCCTTATCTGCGTGCATCTGTACTGTAGTAAAATTAGGGAATCAAAACCAATATAATGTAGCTTCGTTCGTTACAATTGATCTGCTAAACCTACTTGTCTTGATTCTGATTAATGTACGTATGCATAATTTTTTTTACTTCTCTCCAACTGTACAATGTCTGTTTAATGATGCAAAATAAAGTTAGCATTATTTTTCTTTTCCACATTTGAGAAAAGTATTCGCTAAGTTCATATAACATGTAATGTTGTGTTCACACTCTTACAGTAGTTATCCAGCTTGACCAAACTTTATAATAATTATGCAAAATTTTGATTAATCTGACCTCTTTGGAAGGAGACATCAGAAGCTTTACCTACCGCATTACTCTAATGCGTCAACGCAGTGAAGAGGGTGAGTCAACGCATCAATTCACTACTGCTTCAAGATGATCTGTGAGTGGACGCAGTAGCTCCGTGCGTTAACGATCGGTTCCCTCTCCATGCGTTTCTCTCTCTTCCCGTTCCCTCCCCCTTGGAGCCTCTCCCGTGCGAGCCCCTCCCTCCTGTGGGCTGCCCCCGGTTGCTGTGCTTGAGCTCCATTAATGGCCGACGGCGAGGGGGGAGGCCTTGTGCCTCACCCCTCCCCCTCTCTTGTTGGTTCCGCTCACGTCCATGCCGCCTTGGAGTGTAGTTCGTCAAACACTATTGGCGTATGCTCTCCTGTGGTTATCGTGCAGGAGTCTTTACTTCCTTGCCGTGGTCCCCATTCTGCTGTAGACGGCTCCACATTCTCCGTGCCTGGCCCGCCTCCCCTCGTGATGGTTCTGCTGCTCCTGGGGCCCCTGCACCGGTGGTCCCTCGTCGTTCGGGTGCTCAGGGCGCTGCGGCTCGCGTGGAGGCTTCCAGTCCGACCGTGGGAGGCACTGCTTGTTCTGCTGCCGGCGACGGAGTCTCCTCCCTAGCTTGTGATCCTCCTACGCCGCCCTTGGCCCCAGCTTTTGCTACCCACGGTGCACCTTCTGCTTCTCTTGATCCGACGTCGGTCGGCGTGGCGCCGATGTTCCCTACGTCCTCGCCTCTGTCATTGAACGTCGGACCTGGACCTGCACCTGCATCGTCCTCTCCGGTCGACCTCACCGCGGCTCACCCACTCCACGGACGACACGTCTTTGGATCGCCCAACACGCAAGCGGACGTGGCATGTCTAGCTGGGTCTTCATTTGTTGACCCTTCCTCACAGCCGTCCGATGCTCAGCACTTGGGCCCCACCCCCTCCCGCCTCGATGGGACCTTGGGCGAAACCGATGCTCTGTTTTCGCTCCAAGGCCCCCCTGTTTCAAAAAAGCCACCCGTCGTGCTGCCTGCTTCTAGCCGGCCTCCGTCGTCCAAGGCCTTGGCTGCAACGGTCCTTGGCAACCCTGCCTCCCCCCGTAGTACGCCTCCCCGCACCGCTGATGAAGCCAACCTTGATGCTCGCCTTCGCCCTCCCACGGTGTGTCTCCCTGCGGCACCTCCTGCGAAGTCACCTTGGGCTATTGCGCGGCCTCCCGCTAGCTCTCTCATCTCTCAGGCCGATCCCCCAAGCCCTTCCTTCGCCCAAGTCCTCTTGCAATCTTTCTCACCACCTTCGCTTGGCCTGGAGGTTCACCCTCCCGCCTTCACGGATGGTGGAGAACCTGCGGCCTTCTTTTCACACGATGAAGTTCACCTCTCTTGCAAGCCTCTCCAACACGCGGTCATTGCTAAGACGCCACGAGGTCGGCCTCCGTTCCAGGACATCCGGACTCACCTAGCCCAACGTTTTACCCTCCGGCAAGACTTTCTGCTGTGTGCCCTGGACAACCGCCATCTTCTCATTCAGTTTCAGAACCGGGAAGACTTCTTGCAGGTCCTCCTCAAGGAATCCATGCTCATCCATGGGAGGCCTTTCCGTTTCCATGCTTGGTCCATCGATTTCTCGCCAGACGCTGACTCCCCCGTCGTCCCCGTCTGGCTTGAGCTTCCCGCCCTCCCCGTCAACTTCTACAACGACGCCATGCTGCGCTCCATTGCCGGGAGTCTTGGGCCGGTTCTGCAAGTGGATCGCAACACATCCTGTCTGCTCCGCGGACATGCCGCCAGAGTGTGCGTGTTGATCGACATTTCCAGACCTCTCCCGCCTCGCGTTTGGGTGGGCATCGGTGGCGGTGGATGGTGGCAGCCCATCGCTTACACCGACCCCCCACTGTTCTACAGCCGCTGCTCACTCCTTGGGCATCTTGCGGAGGGCTGCAAGAAGAAGCTCGCACCGCTGCAGGGTGGGCCTGGGATCGCTAGTGCTGGTAGGAGGGCCCCGCCCCCTCCCCCCCTGCTGTGCAAGCTACTGCTCCTCCTCGCGCTCCTGTTTGGCGTCCCGTGGGTGCTCCATCTGCTCAGGAATCAGCTCTCAAGCAGGGACCGGAAGTTCTCCGCATTGAACAACCTCCTCTCCCGGTCACTGCTCTGCTTGGCCCCTCTGCTCCCTCTCCCCGGCGGGACAAGAGAGCCTTGCAATGCCTCTACAGGCTCGGTCACTGTCGTGGCTTGCCCCCAGTTCGCAACAGCCCCCGGGTTTGCTGCGGAGCATCCTCTTGCGTCCTCGGTTGCATGCGGGGACTCCGCTCACTGTGTTCAGGCCTCGGCCTCGCCTGCTATGCCCACTGTGGCCCTTCCTCTACCTAGCGCGGGGCTCCCTTGCTACACCCCCCCCGGTTGCTATAGGGCCCTGCTCTTCAGGCCCACTGTCTGCATCAACTGCCGCGGCCCCCACTACCATTGAGTTTCCTTCCCAGGCTGTTCTTGGTGGCCCCTGCGGTCCCTCTCCAGCCCCAGCTCCTCTCGTGGCTAACCAGACGCCGTCTCCACCCCCCTGTGTAGCTGCGGCGACCACTCTCGCGTCCTCTGCGGCATGCAGTGCGCCTGCCATTCCTGTGCTGGCTTCGGTCCCCTCTCCTTCCCCTGCAGCCACTTGCTTCATGAGGTCTGGGACCCCATCCGAGTCCTCTGTCACTCAGGTTGCTGTTGCTCCTTCCCTTGCCTTTGGGTCCCTGCCAATTCCCTCTGCGGCTTTGCCTCCGGAGCACCCCTCTGCTGCAGAGGAGGTTGGTGCCTCCGACGTTGTGGTTGAGGGGGCGCCAGTTGCTGCGGTGGTGCCTAGCCCCCCCGACCTTGTGGCTGCTCAACTGAAGACCCCTCACCTCGGTGCCTCGTCCGGTTGTCTCAACCCGGAGGCGGTCTCCTGGTCCCCAATTTCGGGAGTCGCGTGTCAGGCGGCCTGCCTCGATCGTGTCGAGGCCTCCCCTCCAGCTCCGGCCTCGTCTCCCCGTCTCTCGTTCGCTCAAGCCTTGAAGAAGAAGACCAACCGGGAGCCGCCGGGGCCGGCGCCTCCTCGGGACACCACCCCTCTCCCGTTGGTTCCTCTACCGGCGATGCATCCTCCATCCTCCGATGGTGGACCCGCCTATTGTCCAATTATCCAAGTTCTCACCGTCCCCGGGCTCGAGCCTTGTACGCGGCCTTTCGACCTTCACACCGTGCATGCTCACTTCGTTGGCGCCCCTAGGAGTGATCGGTCGCAGCCGACGACCCGGACTGATGCACCGAGGCGCTCGCACAGGCGGTCTAACTCCTCCTCTTCTACTCAGGATTGATCATGTTGCTTGCCTCCATGGCCCCCTTGTATGAGGCTATGTCTGCTCCCGTTTGTCTATTTGGGGCTTATTTCCCCCTGCCTCACTTGCCCTCCGTGTTTGGGGCTTCTCCTCTTCCCCCCCTTCCACTTCTCTGTACTCTTCCTTTTATCTATTATGCAATGAAGACTAGCCGGATTTAAAAAAAAAAGATCTTGGTCAGGAGGCTTCGATTCAGCAAGGGGGTCGCCCTATTTTCGTGGAAGAGGGTGGTTTTCGCGCAAGGAAAGACCCCCACGAACTTTCTTTTCCTGCAAGACAAAAACGTGAAAACCCTGAATATTCCCTTGCTCTCCCTTGATTTTTGGGTCGCCCTAATGATTGTATTTATAGCCCCAAGGTTGGGGGACACGTGTGACAACATGGGCTCTTATACCGATCTGATGTTAGGACTGACAGGCTAAAATTCTAATTAATCATTAATATTTTGCACGAAATTTTTTCTTCTTTATATTGATATCATTTTGCCCAAATTCATTGACTATACTGCATGGATTTTTAGCTATAAACAAGGTGTGTCGGGGATCGTCGCAAGCCAGCGCGAAGATCCCACTTGCGATCACACCAGAGACCGCCGCTGGGCCTGGTGGCCACCCGATAGACCGCCAGGTTCCTAGTCTGAATTTCATGCTAGCGGTCACAGGTTGACCGCTAACCAAGGGTAGTGGCCCCTCCCCTGATCGTCAGCCCCACCTGGATTCAGTGGTGTCATTATGTTTTCGTCAGAAATCTCTCATGATTAGACAACTTGAGTACGGTAAAAACACACCTAATGACTAGGGTTATATGGAATATTTAAATCTAACATATATATTGATCATAGCTGCTGAAATATTGCTTGTTCCCTTCACATCATGACTTATCAATAGACTTTCTCGATGCCAAATGAGTAGTTAATTACAATTCAATTGTCCTTGATTTTATTCAATTGCTACTCTATTGCTGTTGAATTGCTAAATATTAAGGTTGCTTGACAGTCATACCACTCCGGTGGTATTGACTGACCACACCGTTCATGTTTTCCATGTTTCCTAGCCTCAATCTTGTAATAGTTGAGACTCTTCGCCGGATACTCCTTCCGTCGGACTAGGACCACTATTATAAAATCTCTGTTAGTCCCTGCGAGCCTAGGATTCCCACTAGGACGCCTGACAGGTTGTACCACCAAGACCTGAACCCACCGACTTGATTGACTCACTTTTTGGGCAGCCCAAAATTGGGACTATTCTACTCCGTTCGACCTGCTAGCGGCCCTCCTAGGACCGCTACTATTCCTTAGCGGCCCTGGCTTGACCACTAGGTTCCTCCTGACCTGGCTGCGTGACACATTGATTAATCGACTTATTCTTGTTTCGAGTCGACCCAACCCTGATCAAGTCGACCTAAGTCCCATTTGTCGACCTAAGTTGTGTAAGCTGGACCCTAGTTCGGTCTCACCCTACCTCAGGCTGATTGAGGACCTGACCAAGTCAAGTGAATTACCTCACATTACCTAACCTGATAAACAGTCCAGGTTGGACAGTTAACTCCTTTTTAGCGGTCCAAGTATGACCGTAACTCTTGAGTCAGAACGTGATTTTCGTGGTTTTTTTTGTGTGTTGTAGTAGTCGTGCCAAGGTTGGCCTTGGACTACGAAATCTTGCCTTGATCCATTATCATTTTTCATGAACTTTGACTTCCAAGTCATATTCCTATGACTTCTCATCTCAAACTTACTCGAAATTTCACTTGGTCTTAGAGATAAGTTATATAAACTCCCATTTATAGACCAGATCTTAGAAAGGTTGGCAGGACATAATTTTTTTTTGCTTTCTAGATGGATACTCCGGGTACAATCAAGTTGCCATTTACCTGGACAATCAGGAGAAGACCACTTTTACGTGTCCATACGACATGTTTGCTTTTAGAAGAATGCCATTCAGACTATGTAACGCCCCTGCTACGTTTCAACAATGTCTGATGGCAATATTTTATGAAATGTTGGGAGAATTTTTAGAAATTTTTATAGATGATTTTTCTGTGTTTGGTAGCTCACTTGAAGAATGTTTGGGAAATCTGAAGAAAGTTCTAGAAAGGTGCAATGAGGCTAATCTAGTGCTCAGCTAGGAAAAGAGCCACTTCATGGGTCAGAGATGGCATAGTACTGGGCCACATTGTGTTTGAAAGGGGGATGTGTGAATGATTTATTTATTTATTTATTATTTATTGCATATGTGTGCTAGTCACCAGAGTGACAAATTATCATTGTGCGCTCGATCTGACTTGGTCAGACAAATGTGAGGTTCGTGTCGGGACTCGAAACCCGCCGTACCATAAAGGTTACAACGTTAATTGCATTCCTCCGAAAGAGAGACAACCCTTGATTAACCGTCAAAAGTAGACAGACCATGGGGCCCATAGAATGCATAAAAAGGATGTGATTGCATGCGAACACATGACATGGTAGTATTTATTTATTATTATTTATTAAATCGACTCCCAGTACAAGGTGAAGAACTTAGGTCTGAAGACCACCATCACACATAGTAAAAGCTTCCGGCCAAACATAACCTGACATTCAGCTAATCGCCATTTGATATACCGGAGAAGCGGCTCATGTAAGCATACAGGGTAGCAATATTTAATTTTATTATTTATTATTTATCTGATCGTTTATTCATAATTTTAAAGGAGGCGGTGCTTGTGCTGTCATAGAAATTGAAGCTTGTGGTCTCAAAAATCATGCTATGGGTCGGCAAGGTCTAGCACGAACAACAAAGGCTTATTAGTTGGCCAAATGGAAGGCAATGACGTGGCCGAAAGAGCATCCACGGCTGGCAGAATAGGCATACTAGTAACCTTGACGATGCGCCCCTTATGTGGGAATTTCAAACATTGGTGATTAGTGGATGGAACGGCATCAAGTGCTTGAATATATGGCCTTCTCAGAATTCCATTGAAAGTAGGATCCATGTCCAGAATATGAAAATTAACAATGACAGATATCGGACCCAATTCCACCTTCAAAGTTATCATCCCCATATGCGACTTTTTGGTGTTGTCATAAGCAGTCACTATAATGGATGAAGGATGAATTTCACTCTCGGATATGCCACACATCTTCAGAGTGCTAGGTGGCAATACAATAATAGATGCGTCGGTATCCGATGAAATGTCTAGGTTGATGAGATACTGACCGGTCTTGCCGATGATGACAAGGGTCAGAGCTGTTTGTTCATCGACATTGGCTAAATGTCGATGTAAAGATAGGTTCATTCATTAACGAGGATGAAAGGTCCAGGATAATGGTTCATTGTCTGACCTTGCCGATGATGACAAGATTCAGCATTGGTTTGTTCATCGACATTGGCTAAATGCCGAAGCAAAGATGGGTTTATTCATTAACGAGGATGAAAGGTCTAGGTTGATGGTATACTAACCAGTCTTGCCGATGATGACATGGGTTAGAGCTGGTTTGTTCATCAACATTGGCTAAATGCCGAAGTAAAAATTGGTTCATTTGTTAACGAGGATGAAAGGTCCAGGTTAACAGTTCATTATCTGACCTTGCCAATGATGATAAGAATCAGCGTTGGTTTGTTCATTGACATTGGCTAAATGCCAAAGCAAAGATGGGTTTATTCATTAACGCGGACGAAAGGTCCAAGTTAATGGGACACTGACCTATCTTGTCGATGATGACAAGGGTTAGAGCTAGTTTGTACATCGACATTGACTAAATGTCGAAGCAAAATTAGGTTCATTCATCGGCGGGGACGGAAGGTCCGAGTCGACGGTTTAAATGAAGCGACTTTTCGGAGGGACTCGTGGTGAATATCCTATCTGGAGTTCCATGTGGGTAAAGGTAAAGAGGAACTTTTAGTTACCACCTTATTGACCCAACTGCCCTTTCGGGTTTTCACCGGGGCCAACCCCCTCTTACTTTTACCTACGCGCCCTTTCGGGTTTTCACATGGTGGGGTTCCTAATTTTGCTCATAGTGCCTTTTCAGGTTTTTGCCACAACTGGGTTGCAGCCATTTTTGCCCTTGTCCAGGATGTCTGAACAAGTCTGGCGGGGCTCCTCTATTTTAAGCCCCCCCTTTTTTTGAAGGGAAGTATCAGGCTGACGTATGGTGCTCGATCCCGACTGCTTGGTTTGTTTATGTGGTAGCAACATGTAGTTGTTGGCTAGGGCACGAAACCTTGCACTGAAATGGTTTATTCATTGACAAGAGGATAATGTCAACGCAAGGAAGAAGGTTTATGCACCGATTCGGATGTAGGGTCCACAATGATGATAATGTGTAGATATCGGCTAGGGTATAAAGTCTTGCACCGGAAAAGGTTTATTCGTCGGTAAGAAGATAATGCCAATGCAAGGAAAAGAGTTTATGCGTCAAATCAGATGTAGGGTCTGCAATGGCGATAGTGTGTAGATATCGGCTAGTGCATAAATCCTTGCACCAAAAAAAGTTTATTCATAGGCAAGAAGATAATGCCAACGCAAGGAAAAAAATTTATGTGCCGATTCAGATGCAGGTGTTGACACCTATTGCAATAGAGCTAATGTTTCCTCAATATTTGTAATGCCATCGTTAAGTGTTCCTCATGATCTTCGTTGGTCTTGGAATAAATTAATTTGTCATCAATGAAGACCACTACAAATTGATCCAGATGAGGCCTGAATATGCTATTCATCAACTGTATAAAAGTTGTAGAGACATTCGTTAGTCCAAAAGACATAACAATAAATTCATGGTGCCCACACCTACTCCAAAATGCAGTCTTATGAATGTCCTCATCCTTGATCCTCAATTGGTAATATCCTGATCTGAGATCAATCTTTGAGATATACTTAGATCTAGATATTTGATCAAATAACTCATCGATCCTCGATAGTGGATACTTGTTCTTGATAGTAAGATGGTTCAACTATCGATAGTCGATGTAGAGTCTCATTGATCCATCCTTCTTCTTTACAAATAACACGGGCACTCCCCACGGGGAAGTGCTCGGTCTGATAAATCCTTTCTTCAAAAGCTCCATCAGTTGCTCTTGTAACTCCTTGAGTTCAGCGGGGGACATCCTATAAGGTGCCTTAGAAACTGGACCAGCACTAGGGACAAGGTCGATGGTGAAGGCCACTTCTCGTTGTGGGGGTAATCTGGGCAATTCTTTTGGGAATACATCGGGACACTCCCGAACTACTCGGATGTTTTTTATCTTGGACTCCTTATCCTCTGTGTCTATCACAAATGCAATGAAAGCCATGCACCCTTTCCTCATTAACTTATAGGCTTGAAGAGCTGAAATCATAGGTGAAATTTTTCGACTCTTAGGGCTAGTATAGACAAGTTCTAGGAACTCCTTAAAAGTTACCATGCCGTTACGGCAATCTATAACTGTCTTGTGAGTGGATAGCCAGTCGGCTCCTAGTATAACATCATAATCTTTCATGTCTAAGCATATTAAGTTGACTGGTAGGTTCCTCCCTTTCACCATAACTTCACAATTCATATAATGGTGTGTGATCTCGGATTTGTTTCTGAGAGGGGTTGAAATAATTAAATCTATCCATTTAGGTTCCATAGGTAATGAATCAACAAACTTCTTGGACACAAAAGAATGTGATGCGCCAGTATCAAACAGGACGTGAGCAGACTTGGAACAAATCTTTTATGTACCTTCCATCAGTCTGTCTTGTTCTGCCTCCTGAAGAGCTTGGAGACGTGCCTACTTCTTCACCGGATGCTTCTCATCTCCGGCTTGATCATTAAGTAATGGGCAATTGAAAATCTGATGATCACGGCTCCCGCATTGGAGACAAGCTCCTAGTCTCCTCTAGCATTCCTCAGCCCTATGGCCGGCCTTGTCACAATGTTTACACACCTCCTTAGAGGGTGTGGTAGTGATGGAGAAGGGCTTGTTATTCTTCTTGAGCTAAAAAGGCTATGCAATAGAAAGTCATGAACAAGAAAGTACTAGCAAGCATATAAATTTTCATAAGATTGCCTCATGATTTTCACCCATTTATAAAAAAAGTACTCTCGACACAATGCAACGTCATTATTCATCGTACCTCATGATTTTCAGTACGTTTTCGGCTCTCTGTCGAGGGGGCTAGCGTGGAGCCCTTGGACACTGTCTGTGCCTGCTCTTGCATCTTCATGTTATAGATCAAGTTACTTTAATAAGAATATAATAAAGTTGGTCAATAATGTACAATTCAATATTATTCCATGATAATGTAACCAATATAAAGAACGCATCAAAGTAAGATCGTAAGAGTTAAAAGGATGATTTAAGAAAAGGTCATGCCGCGGAAGAAATTCGACAGCATAACGGCATGTTCTTAGATTTCCATAATTCATTAGGTAACTTTTGAATAAGATTTTGGGTTCTAAATAATCAATAGACCATCTAGGAACTTAGAAAAACTAACCCGTGGGTCAAACCTCGAGTTAGACACATGAAGAGAGAAAGCAGTCATGTCTGGACCATTTCTGGGCAGTCACGGTCATGCTAGGACTGCTATCAAGCAGAGGCGGTCTGGCCAAGACCGTTTCTAGATAGAGTCAACACCAGAACAAAGAAAGAGTCTACGTAATAGCACTCTGGACAGACGTGGTCACGGGTTGGCTGCTACTTGACAGTAGCGGTCGTCTGATGGCCGCCTCTTGCATGGACTCAAAAAACAGCAGTATAATACGTGCTTTCTACTTCATTGGACTTTAGGGATACAACCAGCTTGGCGACCTAGTGAGAATCCCAAGCTCACGGAGATTTACAGAGGCCTTGAAACAAGATCACCTAGTCCGGTGGAAGGAATATCCAACGGAGAGGATCACAAGTCTAAGAATGTGTGTCTATATGTGCAAGGTGTAACTAATGGCCACACACCAGGGTACACACCATGTACTTATGAAAAGACTCCAAAGATAAGAGTGAGACCGTGATAACACATCGATCAAATCATCAATAGGACAAGTCCATGTACCGTGTGAAAATATCTTTAATATAATCTATATGAATTTTGGCATGAAAATATCATAAGTTTAAAATAAGTATGTGAAACATGAGAGACATGAAACCTAACATGTTTGCTGCACAATATAACCAAGTTCATGATTGTAAAGTTATAACTAAGAATAGAACCTCATTAACTAGGCTTAACATATATACAATAGGGTCAATCTGCAATCTGTTTAGAGTTAACAGAGTGCAGAAAATTGGAACATAGTTGTGGTCTCCATAGGACCATTTCTATCCATAAGCGGTCTGTCAAGGATTGCTTCTATATCTTAGCGGTCGCAGGTAGACCGTTTCTAGTTACTTGGAGCCCCAAAATTAAAAGAAGATTACAAAGAACGAAAGATTCTCTCAGGTCCCCACGTTGCTGATAACCATGTTATGATGATGGAACTGTTTCATCTTCTACAGCTAGCCAAGTGGGAGCATTCAAGAAGAATTGAAGAATCACCTTCTGCTTCTATAGCTGGCTGGTCCCTCAAGATATATAAGCAACAAGGAAAAGGCAAAGGAAGGGACTATATATCAGAAGGTCATAATTAAGAAGCCTGCTGCTGCTGCATTAATTATTTCCTTCTCAGTGACTCAATAAGATCGGATCCAAGTCCAACTTACTTGTATATATATGTTTCAGTTCGATAATATGACAGTTACACTCAGAGAAAAGGAACGAAGACTAGGTTTAAATTAAGGACGACCAAATCCAAACTCAAACAAGTGCACCAAATTAAGGCAAGCATGAAGAGTAGAAGCTTCACAAGCTAAAGCATGTCGACGACGAGTGTTCAAGTCTACAAACCTTATTTATGCGACTGTGCATACACATATATGTGTGGTCAAACAAGCTGTCTTACTCACTAATCACTGCAGTCTTCATGGCTTCACACATGTGTAACTGCATGATGATATGGAGATGGCCGGAGAGCAACGGTACTTGTTGCCATCAGTGCTGGTTGGCTCCGATGCGGCTGATGAGAGCAAGGGCGTTGCTTGTCACCTGACTGAGGTCCACGATCTTACCCCGGATTGCCGCCCTGACGCCGCGGTCGACGCGGGAGGCCCGGGAGAGGCCGTCGAGGCAGGTGGTCTGGTCGGTGAGCGCGGCGCTGACCCACGTCTGCACGTTACTCAGGCACCACAGGAAGCCGGGGCTCCCCGGCCGCCCCATCCGCCCCAGCTCCCTCAGCGACCGCTGCAGCTGGTCCACCGCGTCGCCCACCGTCTGGGCGCAGTCCCGGACCGCCCCGCCACCCGGGGTCCGAATGGCCCGCACGAAGGCGGAGGCCGACCGGGCGCGGGCGAGGGTGACGGTGAGGGCGGCGTGGGCGACCAGGCGGGGGCTGCGCTGGACGGTGGGGGCGTAGCTGGAGAGGCTCTGCTCGCAGAGGGCCGGGTAGTGGGTGGAGTGGCAGGAGGAGCGGATGAAGTCGAAGTCGGAGCTGGAGGCGGAGGTGGAGAGCGGCGCTGCGAGGGCGAGGGCGAGGGCAACGAGGAGGAGGTAGACGCGGTCCATCCCTGGCTGCTGGAGAACACCTTGCTGACAGTGGCGGCCACTGGCTGGCTGGGCTTGGAGAGCACAGAGAAACTAACTGAGTAACGTTGTGTGGTGGCCGGTGTTTATATTGGCTCAAGATCCCGCCTTGAGACGCGTTCATTTGTCATTAATCAATGCTCTCACTAGCAAATGATGCGTGTTTGATCAAATTTTAGAGTATTTCCAGAGTTTGGATTAAGTTGCATTAAATTTCCTTATGTTCATTTGTACATCTGTTCTGTAGTTTTAGTGGCTGTGTGAGGTTCATACTCGAGCACAAATGAACTCGTTATTTCTCACAGTCTCGTGATAAGACTCTCTCGAGTATACGAGTGACATATGAATACACTTCACTACAAAATCAATATAGAATTTTTGGAACAAGTCTGGCAGCATCTCCCCATGCCCAGGAGAATGCTCAATTCAACAAGTGGGTTAAAACACAGGGTGGCTGGTGTCAAGCCATAAACAGCTGAGAAGCCCAATGGGACCATCTCAAAACTCGAAATGAACACTTAATGAATCCTAAGGGCTAGCCTACTAAGGACTCGTGGTGATCTGGAGAATCAGAAATCGCAAAGGGACGATTTGTAGCTAATTAAATGGCATTTTATGTGCCACCTTGTGCAAGGGGCTTCCAAGGGAACATATCGTGATTCGATAGACCCCCTAGGACCTCGGGGTGAGTAGAGTGTGACAAAACAGAGACTGATAAACAGGGGTTGTTCCCCTCCCCAGTAGCTAACTTACAGGCTTAATTAAAGGAGGCATGAACACTGATGAGAAAACCCCTCTTTCATCCTGCACCAAAGCGTAGTACCCGAAAACATCGAAGCGGATAGAGTGTCATACCTCTCTTTGAACCAGGATAGGCAGTCCTAGCTTATGAGAATGAGCTCATGCCTAGTTTAAGAAATAGTGGAAAGGAATTCAGTGGGTTAAATGGCCCTCTAAGGCATTACATCGAACACCCCAAGGGGGGATATATCATTGGCCTATGCAGTAAACCATACGATGACTAGAGCACATATGGGAATTGACCGATGCCCCTACAACTCATTAGAAAGGGAATGAAAGGGCATCCGACGTCTCCCATTATCAAACCATTCATCGAATTTTCATTTACCACAGTAGATGCAGGCACCCTGCTCGATCAAGCATGCAGACACATGAACTGACAAATAACGAGGAAACCCTGGTGAGGGGTGTTTGATGTCGCCCTCATTGGGCGTGGCCGTGGGCCATTGTCATGAAACAATCACAATTCCTTTTCCCTTGAGTGATCCTAGGATCTAGAGTAATTGTAGCCCAGAGGGCCTCCTCACGCTCAGGAGAAAGAGAGAAATTAGAAGAAACGTAAAGAAGATGAAATACAGTGCATGTCTTACACGAAAGATAGAGATCGGGGAAGGATGGATGCCTTTACTCCAGGAGAAAAGGGATCGAAGGACACAATGGTCAACTCTTGTTATAGAGAAACAAAAATTGAGATGAAATATACAATGATGAGCACAGTGGGGGAGCAACGCAAGAAACCCTTGCCTTCTACCCTACCTTCTCCTTTCTCATAGTCCTTCTTTCTCTCTGGGCGTTTCTCTGCCTCTCGGACGCTTAGCTCTCTATTTTTTTTATCTGCTCTTTTTTTTCTTCTCCCTCCTTGATCAAGGGCGAACGTCGATGCTTTATAGATGAACTGGAGCAATGGAGTCGATGCCACCTGTTGATCAGAAAAATGGCTTTTCCTTTTCAAAATGTCAGCAATGGAATGAGGTCACCCTTTTACTCCTCCGGGCTACAGAAACACGAAATAATCAATGAAACCAAAAGGGTGGGGTGAAGACAGAACCTGAGTGATTGCCACCCAAGACCTCGGACGCGATGGACACACCGTGTCTTGAGAAGTGAGGAGAAACACTCGCCTTTTCCTAGCATTGGGAGGCTGAGCAGCCGATGAAGGACCGCCTGTCAGTTGTGCGGCTCTCTATAGGCCGCCTACTAGTACTGGAATGAACCGCGGGACAAAGCACAGTAGTGGTGGTACGGTTCTTGGTCAACCGCAGGACGAAGATGAACGGCCAGGAGGTAGCCGCCCAACGTCTTAGACAGGCGACGATCGACCTCTCCACTCCACCTTCCTCCAAGTCGTAGGACTTCAACCTCCACGCTTTCCGACCGGACAGAAAGAATGGGCCTCGTGCTGGACAACTGCTGACCGGCAAAACAATGTGCAACCAAAAAAAGAAAACCAAGATTAGCTTTACACGATGTAGTATATGCTAGAAATGGCAAAACATAAACTAACTAACATGGATGGTGATGCGGGACGAGCTATCAGACGCCCTAGGACCTGTGCGACAGCAAGCACGACTTGAACCACAGACCCGAGCAATAGCGGACTGACCATGCGCGTCACTCGGATTCGGGGGTAACCCGACGATGGAGGGTTGGACGGTGACCCACGGGCAGCCAACACGGTTGGAGCCGCTAAGAGTATACGAGGGAGGACAGACCTAAGGTCTGAAGGTCGCCCGACTCAGCTGAGGCAGAACCAGTGCCCGAGGGTGGGTATGACGGCACTCTCTCACACGGCAACGGTCGGCACTCAATGTTCGGGAAATTTGGAAAGAGCTCTCCTCACCTTCGGCATGAACGTTGAACAGATACTAAGAAAGCAATGCCAAGAAGCAAGGGTCAGATCTATACCTTGCCGAGTCTGAAGAGACCGGCACCGATCGGAGACGAGGGCGCGCCAGGGAGTGTGCGCACCCAGCGGTCACGTTGCGTCGAGGAGGCTTGGCGAAGTCCCTGCTATTACAATTACTATGCTCCATGCAGGGAGGGAGATCACGGGGGTGGGGGCAATCAACTACACACACTACCCTCGCGCAGGAGGGGGGAACGAGGGGAGGGGAAACCAAACAGCGATCGTACGACGTGCTCCGACGTCCAATCGTGGTGCTGCCAATGCAGGGATGAAGCTTGAGGGATGCTGAAGGATGCCAGAAAGTCTGACGTCGAGCCGATGTTGCTGGAAGGTGGAGGAGGTCGTTGCCGTTAGCCTGCGCGGTTCTGCCTTGTAGGACTGGATGGCGCAGTCATGGTGGGTCGACAGGTACGCTCGCTGATGAACTCCAAACGTGGCGGGACCAGCTCGTGGGTGTAGCAGACAAGGGGTACTACAAACCCTCAAAAGCTGGCGGCCATCAGATCTTGTCACAGGTCGTGGTCGCTTAGACGGTCGGCATCAGGTTCCTGGGCAAACAGTCGGATAGGCCAACAACGGCCCTAGTGGAATTTTTGGTGCCGATGTCAGAACGGGGCGAGACCATGAGGGATGGTTTTGTGTCACCGAGTGCTGCAACTTTGGTGAAGACACCTCAGGCGAAAAACAAGCAGAGGGAGGCGTGCCGATGCTGTTGAGGCTACTGCGGGTTCTGGGCGGACTGGGTTGCACCAGTCAAGCGCGGCCGTGGGAGAATGGACACCTCGGGCTGTGCTGATGACGAGAATGGACAGGACCACCTTGGGGTCGAAGGTGACTCGAGGGGGAAGAACTCTCGTGAAGGGGGCTCTGGCCGAACCGCACAGGAGAAGTCAGTGTCGGTGTTGCCAAGGGGTGCTCAGAAACAGGCGCAGTCTGGGCGCAGTTGCACGGAAATGCCTGTTGCGGTTGATGCCATTCACAAAACGGGATGAAACCACCTCTGCTGCGAAGAGGACTCTGTTGGGTCCCGTAGTGTAGGAACACGGTTCTAGAGGGGGGGTGAATAGAACCTTCTACTAAAAATATGTCTAATTAAAAACTCAAACAACCTCACAGCGAAAATTACGAGATTGATAAGGATGAGAAATTTAAGCTAAACAAGTTAACTAAATTCTCTGGTGCTCCTACATCAAGGGCAAATATTACCCGGATGGTTTCTTTGATTCAGCTACTAGAGAATTGGGGTCCAAAATGTGGCACGCCATTCTGAAAACTAGGCAATCATTTCAGGTATATTGCAAATGCAACATTGGCAATGGTTCTACAAAATTCTTTCTTCAAAATTGGTCGGTCATGGGGACCCTTTTACGTCATGTCCTTGACAAGGAGGCTCTGTCTGACTTCATTTACAAAGACATTTCAGGCGGATGCTCTGAGTTCTAATGATGACTTCACCGAAAGACTTGGGCACTTGATTCCTTATGACATACTTTATGCTTATATTGGCAACCTATCCCCATTGGGTAGGAATGCATGCAGTAAATATATTTGGATGCCTCACCCGTAGGGTCAATTTAGTATCTCCTCGACATACAAGGTTTTGGATTACACAGAAATGGATCTGCCTGGGAACCGGTCATGTAATGGCGTCAATCTTGGCCTGTTCTGGCACAAATATATCCCTACTAAATACTCCTTCCTAGCCCTGTGCCTCATATATAATAGGCTCCCGGTCGATGTTGTCATTCAGAAGCTTGGCATTCAATTGGCATCAGCTTGTTCTTGTTGCTACAATCTAATAGCCAAGAGCATCAAGCATGTCTTCTTAGATGGCCCTACGGCATCTGCTATTTGGGCTCACTTTGAGGTTCTCTTCAACATCTTCCCAGCCCAATCTTCAATCCAGGTTTATATTTCTAGGTGGCTGCAGGACATTGGTGGCAAGAGACGCATTCATCTACTCAGGCAACTTCTGCCTTTTTACACTTGCTGGGAACTATGGTCACTGCGCAATCACGCCCATTTCGATAACACACACCCATGGATTCCTACTGCTATTGATCGGATTACTTTCCAGCTTCACCTCCTTCTATGTACAGGCGACTCTACCCCAGATAGTCGCGTGGACATGGAGACCCTTGCACACTTCAGACTCCAACCAACTTACTCTCATATCAAGTATCAGGTTATTTCTTGGCTCCCTCCACCGTTCCAATGTCTCAAGCTCAACACGGATGGAGCCTCGTGAGGGAACCCAGGTACCGCAGGTGGGGGCATTGTCTTGAGAGACCATCGTGGCAATCTGGTTGCGACAGCCTCATTCTTCTATGGCTCTGTGAATAGCCTAGCGGCTGAATTCCTTGCTGTGCTTGATGGACTCAGGCTATGCCATGCTCTCAATCATCCCGTTCACTACATTGAGGTGGACTCGCAAGTTCTTCTTGACATCATAAGCAATAGAACCAAGGTTCCATGGAAATTTATGGAACTCTGTGAAGAACTCTAGGATCTGTTGGACTGGTTTGCCCCCACGATTCAGCACATTTACAGAGAGGGGAATCAAGTATATGTAGATGATATGTTGATTATTGGGTAAGACATTCACATGATTGACAGGTTGAAGAATGATATGGGTAAGTTCTTTGATATGAAGGACTTGGGACCAGCACAACAACTACTGGGCATGAGGATCGCTCGTGACAGGAAGGCCAAGAAATTGTGGTTGTCACAAGAAAAATATGTTGAAAAAATACTTAATAAATTCAACACGAAAAATGCCAAGCCCGTTAGTGCTCCACTTGTAGGTCACTTCAAGCTAAGCAGTGAGCAGTGTCCATCTTCTATAGAGGAGCAAAAGAGTATGGAGAAGATACCATATGCCTCAGCAGTAGGAAGTCTTATGTATGCCATGGTATGTACATGTCTAGACTTGGCTTATGCAGTTGGCTTAGTGAGTAGATACTTGTCTAATCCAGGTAAAGAACAATGGGAAGCAGTGAAGTGGATTATAAGGTATCTCAGGGGCACATCAAACCATTATTTATGTTTTGGTAGTTCTAAGCTAAAAATTGAAGGATTTATGGACACAGACATGGTAGGAGATTTGGACTCTAGAAAGTCCATATCTAGTTATGTGTTTACTTTTGCAGGGGGAGCTATGTCATGACAATCCAGGTTGCAGAAGTGTGTTGCTCTGTCAACTACAGAAGTAGAATATATTGCAGCTACAGAGGCATGCAAAGGGATATTATGGATGAAGAATTTTCTCCAGGACATAGGCCTTACACAGGAGGTTTATGTGTTGCATTGTGATAGCTAAAGTGCTATACACTTAGCAAAGAATGTAACTTATCATTCCAGAATAAAGCATGTTGATGTTCAGTATCACTAGATCCGAGATATTCTTGAGAAGAAGCTGTTGCAGTTGGAGAAGATCCACACAGAAAAGAATCCATTAGATATGATGACGAAGAATCTACCAAAAGAAAAGCACAACTTGTGCAAGAGTTCGGTAGGGATAACTGTGATTTAAGCAACATATTATAGCAAGGTAAAATCCCTCTCATAAGGCTGGAGGGGGAGATTGTTGGAACAGGTCAAGCCCCATGAGAGGCTTGCAAGAGGAGAGAGAAAGTTAGTTTTCACAACCAACTCTCCTCCGTACACCTCGTAGGTGGGTGTTTGCGGCTATTATTGAACACTTTACACTACAAAAGGAGAACTCATGCATGTAAGGAAACAACAACGAAGTTGACAAGAAAGAAGTCCTTTGCACACACCGGTGAGGGAGAGAACAGAGAGGAGAAGAGGAGGAAGAAGAAGGGAGAAGGGTTGCGGCATCTCCGGGTTTCCTCGGGTATCGCTTTCCTCGAAGTTCTCGTCTCGAATATCAACCCCAGAGTTTGTCATTGGGGTCTTAGGTGTGTGGTCTCCATACTTGTGTGGAGGTTGTAAATTCTGGCCCCAGAAGATGCCCTAATATATCTCATCTACTCTTTGCTGATGATACATTGATTTTCAGCAAAGCCAGTATCTCTTCAATCAGGAACCTTCTTAAAGTCCTTAGAATATATGAGAGAGCTTCGGGCCAGCAGATTAATGTGTCAAAAAGTGGGTTCTTCATACAATCTAGGGGCAATAACAATGCTGCTAGGAGGGTTCAGGAAACTACTGGATTTGCCCGACATACTTTCCCACACAGGTATTTGGGTTTTCCACTAATACAAGGCGGATGTAAGAAAATTTACCATGTTGGCATCATTAATTCCATTCAGAAACGCATCACTGGTTGGAGATCAAATTTGCTTTCTCAGGGTGCCAGGTTGGTTTTAATCAAACACGTTTTGTCCTCAATACCTATTTATTTTTTAACTTCATCTCCTCTTCACATTGGCACACATAAAGAGCTAGAGTAGGCTTTTGTCAACTTTTTTTGGGGTTCATCCTTCCATGGAAGGAAAAAACATTGGAGGGCTTGGCAGGCCATCTGCAAGCCGGTTACTCAGGGGGGACTTGGAAATATGTCTCTCAGACATTTGGAATTAGCATTGAGGGTTAAGTTGTTGTGACAGGCTTTGCATACAAATTCTTTATGGGCAGATTATTTCAGAGCAAAGTATATCTGAAACAGTCCCCTAGAAAATGTTCAGTTCAAATACATGAAAGCTCTAGCAAGAAGGAGCTGGAATATGGCAAAAAACCTCATTATTCAGCATAAAAGGGTGATTGTGGGTGATGGTAATCACACAAATTTCTGGTTTGATAAATGGGTTGGCAATCTCAACTTGGCTGATTTGGTCCCTGCTAACCAAATTCCCAATCAAACTGTGTCTGTCTGAGAATGCTTATTACACCCTACCTCTGCAGATCTTGCCCTGCAAGACACTCACTTTCCTACTGAAATTAAAACTACTTTAAGGAATGTTACTTTGAACTGGAGGCATGGAGTCTTTCATCATCTGGAAATTGCAGTGTCTCATCAACTTTTAAATTCATCAACAGCAGCAACAGCTCTCACAGCTACTTCCCATGGGCTCGGTTATGGTCAAGGTGGCTACCTACTAAAATCTCTGTTCACCTGTGGAAAGTTTTGAATAACTCTCTTCCCCTTGATTCAAATGTCCAACGGGTGGGAGTCTCTCTTTGTTCCAAATGCCATTGTTGCAAGGTGTCATAGGTTGAAAATCTTAATCACCTTTTTGTTCAAAGTGAATTGGCTACTCATGTCTGGTCTTCTTTTAGTTCCTTTGGTCTACCAATTGAAGGCAACTCTGTCAGAACTATTATTCTGAATACTATCAGTAATATATAGCATAAGTCATTATTCACAATTTTCACTCTAGTTGGGTGGCGCCCCCAGTTCTTGGTGGCGGTAATTCGATACTTGTATTGGGTTATCGGTACCCTGAGCTCTGGGACGTCACACATGATCTATGTAATGATCTGACATATAAAGATTCATCAAAATACACAATATTATAATGGTCAAGATAAGGTTTCTAATGTCAACTCCAGTCAACCAAGTCTTCTCCACTGTTGCCAATCAATCAAAACACATTCAGCACATAGGAGACCCAACACTGCTATCTAAAGAAACGGCCCTCAGAGGACTGCAAACGCACCTGAGACTAGAAAATAGCAGGAAATCAAATGAAAAATCTGGGGAGACTAAAATGGACCAAACAAACATAGTGAAGCAGGTTAAACAGTGCTAAAGACACGAATGGCACAAGGTGTCCCACCGTGATCGTCAAAAAAAGTATGTGTGTTGATGTTTTTCTTTAATGTGTAAAAGGTGAACGTAATGATTGGTTTTCAATATGACATAAAATGAAGCAAAGATGCAATGACACCAAGGCATGTTTCAATACCAAAACAAGCACGTGATTGCCACCAAGGCTAGCAGTACAAAAAGGGTACACCACATACCTTGGAAAAGAAATGGATGAAGACACTCGCCAATGGGGATAACACAGATGTCGAGAGAGAGATGGTCATTGTCGGGTCGCAAAACTCTGAGAAACGGTCTGAGAAAGACCATTAACAGACACTGACGGTCGATCGATAGTCCGCCACCATCACCCAGATAGCACATGGGTCTGATCCTCTGAGAATGCCGACACAGGAACGAGATGATCCTCGATGAGCCATAATCCAAATGAAAATAGCCAGATTGAAGGCCGCTACAGAGGAAAATGGTTGAGAGGAAGACTACAAATCCACGTCCAGGCCCGAATGTGAGACTTGAACCTGCACCCCTTTCGGCCGGCCAGGAAGGATGGGCCTCGTGTGAAGAGCACTTCCAACCTGCAAAATAATGTAGACGACCACAGAAAAACAACCCAAATTAGATCTAGGACGTGCAATATCTATAAACTCAAACTATGAACAAGATGCATAAATGAAAGGGTGGATACCTGGGGGTGTTGGTTTTTTAAACCCCTATGATGCTATGATGATAAGAAATGGCAATAGACAACGGGGAAGATGATGCAAAAACACCAATGAACTGGCTACTCCCTGAACCGAAGGCTTGAAGGACGTGGAAGATCAGTTCTCCCTGGCTGAGACTCACTCTGGAAACGAGTAGCACCTCGACGCGAGCTCCGAAATCTCCCCCCCTCCTCCCCCCTTGAGGCAAGGGTTCTATTTATAGACCCTTGAAACCCTAGCTCGAATTAAGGGGATAAGAGTGAAAATTAGGCTTTGTTCCTTTAACAAAAATCGTAGATACAAGTAAGGCTCAAATAAAATAAAAATACATAATGAAAATGAAAATGACTCTAATACGACTCTGATCGTTTGATCTCTTACGTCCCACGCCGCATCAATCTCTCCCAATTTTAAAAAACTCATCCTCGAGTTTTGAAGTGTCGAAGTATCCACAAAACAATCAGGGAAGCAACAAATCCATGCTTGCAAATAGCTCCAAAGAGATAACCAAACTGAGAAGTCAAATCAGACACATAAAATGTGTCTCAAAATCACACAATATCATATCATTGATGCCTTGATCTCTGATAAACTCCATATCTATAATAGGAAGAGGACGACATAGAACATCCTGGAACTCAAACATGTGCTCAGATAGTAAGTCAAAACCTGCATCAATCATCAGTGTCTGATCCCATGAAACCATATCAGCAGCTATCAATGCCGGGCCTATTTCAAACACAACATCACATATCAAATGAACTTCAGACTCGACGAACAAGTCATGATCCAAAGCAATATCAACTTTAGGCTCTACACAAACATGTTCATCTTGGGCAATGGTCGCCAACTATAGTGACTCTCTATCTATCACACTCTACGCTGGAAGCACTGTCTTGGCACTAGCAAGAATATACTTGGGAAAGTGAAATTTACCCCTTAAATGTGGTGGGTGGATAGTACAATTAGACTGATCAGGGTCTATAATAATACATCGTTCTTCCATTCACTCGTGCCCCAGAGTAATGTAGGATCTTGAAGAAACAATACTGCACCATGCTCCATCAAAATATCTGAAAGGTTTTAATGTGTTGTTACATGTTACTGGTCGGTGGAACTCCACAAAGGCTCTGTCGACACCGTCAACAACAATCTAGCCAGTTTTCAATAATAAATCAACAATAGACTAGGAAACATAGTTATTCTGACACTGCTCATCTAAGATTACTCTTGTTCACTTCTCATTCGACAAAGAGACAATAAAATTGAATTACATTTGGTGGAAATTACCCAGGACCCCAATTTGATAGAACAAATTGGTTCCCAAATATTTGATACCAAAATTGATGTGGGATAGCGGGTTGACGAGCAACAGATGGTGATCGTGGAAGGCACAGTCGCTTTAACACTGGTCTGTAGGCAGGCAAGTCGCAACCTACACGTGCTGGCGAGAATGGCTGGCCAGGGCTGATCCAGAGGTGAAACGAATCACGACTTGATGGGACTTGAAGGGGACTTAGAGAGGAATGTTCCAAATATTAGTATTGGGATGCTACAGGCCAATTTCGGGTCGGGTAGGCATGATAGTTGTACAATCTTATTCATTATTAATGAAGTGATATTTGAGCGTAAATGTGTGATTGTATATTACTTTACGATGTCCCTAGGATATGTGGTTGTAAAGTCTACTGGTTTCTTCTTTCTGGTGGTCTTCCTTCCTCCTATCACATGGTTAGCTGAGGTTCACTCTATTGGTAGATTTAGCTCTGATGCTATTAATTAATTGTAATTCGGCATGCTTTCCTGTTTAGATAGGTGTTCCTGCTTTGCTAAACTGTGGTTTAATTGTGCCATTGCCTGTTTACTGCTTTAAATGCATGCTCTAATGATCTTTATTACTGAGTGCTTGTGTGATTAGTGCGTGGTAGGGATCTGCGTGACCCCTACTGAGACTGGCTGTGACTCACCCTTCATTCCTGCAGGTCAGCCCTCCCAACCTTCCGCTGGTCCTTCGCGAGTTTTTGGAGACCGAGCCTAGAGCGCCAGCCGTGTCTGTCGTCCTAGTGTGCTTTTGTCCGGGGTATGCCCCGTGTAGTTGTACGGTGGGACTATTGTTGTAGTTGTGGTCGGACTTGTATATTTGTAAATTCTGGACTATCATTTATAATTATCACTCTGATATGTCGCTTTTAATTACTTCCGCACTTTAATTTAATATCCTGCTCTAATAAATTTTAGTATGCATGGTGTAATTCCAATTGTTTATACGCCTCCTCAACAACCCCCACTAACTCTTCAGGGGCCTCATCAACCTCTTGGGTGGCGTCCCCAGTTCTTGGCAACGGTAATTCGATACTTGTATCGGGTTATCGGTACCTTGAGCTCTGGGTTGTTACATTTTATCTTTTACCTTTTTCCTTGCAGGCCTTCGCTTGCTTGGTGTCGCGTCAACGGATCGGCAACTTCTGACTTCGCCGGTTCAGAGTTCGCCCTTCTGTTGCTGTTACGAGTAGCTTAGGAGCCAAGGTTAGTTCGACTGCTGTGCTCGCTCGGTACGGCTTTTCCCTTAGCTTCTCTCTTCCCTTGCCTGTTCCCTACTCCTGCTTCCTCTTCTGTTCTGTTATAGCTTTGTAGTGTAGTTCCCTGCTTTAATACACCTTCTGTTTTGTGTTCCGTGTTACTACGTTATTTTCAGTGCGGATCTACGTGACCCCTACTGAGCCAGTGACATGAGGCTCACCCCTGCTTTTCAGGTGGGTGGCGTCATTCTGCTTCCGCGATTCCTGGTGTACAAGGTCGTAGAGGCCAGCTGGTACTTGCATCGGGCTTCCCCCGACCTCAGTGTACGCCTTTCCTTTCTATCGACTGTACTTGCCTTTAATTTCTGGGACTGGACTCTAGTATATAATTGTTAACTTAAACTGTTAACTAAAAAGTAATTTTATTTCTACTACTTTAGCAAATCGATCTAATGAAATCTAATTGCTTACTGTTATATCTCTGTGGCTTCAATATACTACACGACAATCCTTTTTCCTTCGGAGCTTTACCGCTTTTGGGAGGCCTCGCGGGTTCCAACAGACAAGGCGTTACTTGAAAGACACGCCCTGGCATAAGGCGCTTTTAATAAAATATTCTTATTTTGTTTCCTTTTTTGAAAATTGGATAACGCCAGGAAGTAACGCCCTGCAGTAGGCCGTGACTTGTGTTGCCTCCACACACACGCAGGACGACGCCGGCACACATACACGAGAGAAAACTCTCAACCACACACGAGGAACAATCCCCAAACCACACGTGGATATCCTCCGCACAAAACGACGTACACGCATCAACATAGGCACTCAGAGAACCCACTCTCTGAGCACCCACACATAAAATTCATTCAGAAATTGATGAAATGTTCCCAAATGAATACAATAAGCCAAAGATATACTCTTAAACATTGAAACAAAGAAAATCTCTCAAGTATAAGTCTCCCCCTTCACTAGATGTTCAAGTTCTTCTTGGCTCGTAGACGATGGAACACGATTTCAGCATAATCTCGATCCTCTCTTCATTCCACTCCACTTTCTCTTCTACCACGAGCTCCAGAAATGTCTCGAATTAGATCAAAACCCCTTCTCTAGTTCTCCTTCTCTCCTTCTTGGCTTTCTTCTCCTGCAAGATTGAAAGAATTAGTTCATTTGGTTCTTCTTCTCACCAAAATTAGCAACCCTATAGACTAGGTTATATTGAGACACCAAAAGACCATCAAACTGCTTCTAGAACCTTCCCAAATCTTTCTCCAATGTTAGACCATAAAGGGAGGGTACAAAGGTCAATTTTAGAGGTCATAGGAAGGCCCCACGAGCACCCCATGCACGGTTCACCCAGAACATGTGTGTCGCGCGAAGCAATCGGTCGACCGATTTATCATTTTGGTCAATCGGCCATTGTGAACAAAGGGGTGGTCTGGAAAATTTAGGTCGACTGATCTGATCCATTGGTCGACCAAAATTTCCTATGTTATAGATTTTTTTGCACTGTCGTAAATAGGTTGACTGATTCCCTTCATAGGTAGACCAAAATTTCTCTGGGTTCACATTTTCTGCAGGATACTTCTTCTGGCCAGTTTTGGTCCACCAAGATTCCTTTCTGGTCGATCGATGTACCTGCAAAACAAATAAACAGAGTGAAATCAATGAGTGTTCACACTTAATGATGCCACCTTACCTTAAATCAAAGTCTTGGTGCCTTTGAAAGATCTTTAACCTATTGAATAGTAAAGATGTGATCAAATTGAAGATTTTTCACAACAATCTTCACAAACATGTCATGAAGTTAATGAAACCAAATTCAACATCATATTCAATACTTATGCTCATAAACTCACATTCAAGGCCATCAATTCTCATTCATTCAAGTCATATACCAATTGCATAGCAAGAGAGTAACATGATTCAAGTACATGATTCAAGTACATGAAAAAACCCCTCCGTGTGGGGTTTAGGCAGACCAGACTAGCCCCCTTGGGCTAGTCTGCCTAAACCCTCCCTCCCCCACTCCGTAAACCAAAAAAAAATATTTTTCTAAAGGTTTATGCGAACCAAGTTTAACCCCTCAATCTGGTCCACCTAAACCCTTCCATGACCCCTCAACTTCCCCTATAAAAGTCCCTTAGAAGCTCAAGGGGAAGGGCATCAGGCATACAATCCAAAATCGTCCAAGGCATCAGCACAAGGCAACAGGCGCAGCAAGCAAGGAGATTCGTGTGTGTGGGTGACTTGTGCATAAGCTCACACATGCGGAGGGTATGTCACTTGTACTCCCCTCACATGGTGTTTAGGCATGACACTCAAGTCTATTCCCGCTACACGCGCGGCATTATGAGAACGACAAATACTCCCTTATTTCAGGGTTGCCCACATGTGGTCGTCGTACGCATGCACCATGACATCACACCTCCCACTGTCACGAGGTTGTACCCGACTACTCGACCTGAGCCATTTTCGATCCTTGCCCAATCGCCAGCCTATGCCTTCTCCGGTCACCCAGTATAGTCCTCCCTCATCAAATTGGGCATTGCCCCTGCCTCGAGGAGTGCCTCTATAAAACATGCGGATATCCACATTATCACGCATTGACCCGGGGACCGACCTCCTTGTCGAAATTGTCCCGCGGCTTGCGCCTGTTGTACTTTGGCCACTATGGCCCATCTGTAAAGTCCACGTGGCTCTCATAAATTATATCATCACCTGAATGAATGTTCTCGCATCCACGTTCAGGCCCTAGCCTTTCCCCGCACCACTCGATGCAGATGTCCAATACCTCTGACCCCAACAAACACCACCCGGTTAAACGCGAACCCACAGCTATGAAGTGCCCCTTGCTCTCCACCCATTGCTCCAGACATATACAGACTTCTCTTCAGCTTAGAATGAAGGTATTCAGATTAAATCTGAGGTAAATAAACATCGACTGCTTGCGATCGATGGGGAAAGACATCCAGTACACAATTCCCTACAATCGCCTACGCACTCACACCTGTGGAACCTCCCTTCTATCCACGTGCCGCCCGTCTCCCGAGCCCACGTGTCGCGTCCTGGTGACGCTTCCCCAGTCAACCCTTGGTTCCATAGGTGATTGTCGAGAAATCGACTAGCATGCCAGCACCCTAGCATTGTTTCCCCCAAAACCAGGAAACTTCTCTTGCCACTCGGTCCTCCCTCGGTTTTCCGTAAAAGACGAGTGCACGGTGCCGCCCTGAGAAGGATACGGCCGTAGGAGGGGGTGCCCAAAGTACGCCAAAGTCTAGCATCTCCCCTATCACCTTATCCCATCCCTCAGTCTGATCACTGAACACACACCCGTGCGCCCGAGGAGCGGTCAATTCCTGAGGGCATTTTCACCCCTGGTGGGTTGGCGGGCCTCGCGGTCACGATGCGTGCGAACAAAAAGGATGGCACGCCCAGTGGGACGTCTCCCGCCTTCCTTCTTTTTGCTAAAGAGAAAGCTAGTGCCAGCCCAGAAGTCCTGGTGCCCTTTTCCTATCCTTGAAGGAGAGGTGGAGGAGAGCACTTGTTTGCACTTTCCAGTAGCTTCCAGTTTGCATTTCAATCACTTGACCACACTCGATGACTGCCAATGGCCGTCACCTCTGCAACATCTGGTACTCCTGCAACTATGGCGATCGTCACCTACGGTCCCATAGTTATTGCCACCCATGCACTGGTGGGTTACTTGGCGGTGTCGATTGCCTTCAGTAGCTTTGCCCCGGTTGTCGGATCCCTCTACTTCTTGGGTGTGGTCTCGTGGCTGCTCCATAGCTGCCCTCAATTCCCGTGCTCACCGACGCAACGGATGAGCATCAGGCTCGGGTCTTCCATTATCGACCCCCGCAGGGGCCCCAGACCAGCTCCTGCCCGGGCAAGCATCAGCCCCCGGGCCCAGTCTTGACTGACTCCCATTGTGGGCCTCACGCCCCGAGTCCCGATCTCCACTGCAACTGTTCGCCTAGGCCTTCAACCCCAACCTCCAGTTAAGCCAGCATCTAGTACGGGTCTCTACCCTAGGATGCCTGGCTTCCCCGCATCCCACTCGGGCGCTCAGTCCTGAGCTCCAGTCGAGCCAGCTCCCCGCATGGGTCTCCTGACCCGGGGTCAAGGCTCCCCAGCACTCCATTCGGGCCTCTCGACCCGAACCTCTGAAGGGCCGTCATCTGACCCGAGTTTTCAACACCTGGTTCGAGTCTCCCTAGCATCTACACCGGGCGCACAACCCCAGGATCTCTCAAGGTTGGTCCCCTGCCTCTACTCTCTGTGTCAGGCACCTGACCTCTCAGCCCCATTGCGGTACTCTATCCCCTACCCCTCAGTGGCACCAACTCCCTGCATAGGTCTTCCCCTATGGGACGTGGCAACCATGATGTTGAATGTGGGTCCTCTGTCCTACTCTTCTGTCTCCCTAGCACTGGGTATAGGCTCACAGCCTTGGGTCGTAGGTACTCTGGCACCCCCAGCTATATCGGTTCCCAGTGCAAGGGTGTCATCTCGAATGTCGGCAACACTTTTATCAGCCCGGGCGAAAGCTTACACCCGAGTCACCTGGCTGTCGACTTTCGCCACAGACTTCATGTCTCGGGGGCTGACCCCAATATTTTGAGCTGACAGTCTTATGCCACCAGCAGCCATATGCTGGGTCTTCTTGGTCTACCACCTCAGAGCAGGGTCTTCCTCGGCTCCCTAGAAGAAGCGTCGCCATGGCCGCAAAGGCAGGTGATTCACCGCTGTGACCAGCAACTCCGGCAAGACCATCCTTGTCAGTGATCTGTGGATTCGCCTCAATGGGGGTGAACCAATCATACCCCAGGAATGCATCATCCCTAACGTTCCCACCACTAACCGCTTCAGCCTCTTGCGATAAACGTGTGAGGACAAAGCAGAACTCAGAGAGGCAGGTGCCCCGACAGTGGCCCAAAGGCACCCGCACCAACCCGATGCACCAGCTCCCCCATCTAGTCAGAGAAATAGCGATGAGGGAGATCAACAATCCAACTTGAGAAGGATCTGGGTTACCCTGGTGGAAGCTCAAGCCGTTCGGAGGGCGCACCTCAGGAATCCCCTTCGAGCGCTTAGACGTGGCGCCAAGCAAGACGCAGTCAACTATACAACTATGTCGCCTGGCGATGCTCAGTCATCCAATGCCTCTCATCTAGATAAGCGGAGGCAGAGACGGGCTCATTCTGGGCCTCACCAGTACTCAGCCCTGAGTTCTCCTTAGATTGATACCGCAATGGAGACTCCCCTGCAATGTACCTCAATCTTTGACAGGCTGGGGGCACCCGTTTTCACCAAGAGGTGCTCCCAGAAGAAGCGAATGGTCTGGTTCCTTAATGATGCAGTCAGGGTGTTCGTACACCACCGGGCACCAGCCTGAGACTCTATCTGACGATCTGGACTAGCCCATATCTCAGCTTAGGAGGCCTCGTCTGTAATACCATGGATCTCTGGCGGATCTTTATTGGGTCTTGCTGAATCTTTATTGGGTTTTCGGATCCTTTTTGAAGAGTTTCAGACTGCCTTTGTAAGCTCCCGAGTTGAGAATACTTCATCCCGCTTATCCTTCAGTTCCTCGACTCGTGGACGCTGCAGTTACATTGTACTCTTCGCCAGGATCGTTTTGGCTATTTTTGTAAATTTTTAGGCCTTGAGTTGAATTTGAAGAACCTGGCATATGGGATGAGCCTCCCCAGGAGCAGCCGCCGACTGTGAAGAAAAAGAAGAAGAAATCCAAGAACAGAGGAAAAGGCCTGGCTGTATCTTACAACACCCTTTCAGCCCTATTTGAAATAGTCTGAATCTCTGAAGAAGAGGATGAAGAGATATGCCTCGCGCCAGTAGAGGCAAATCAAGCTGAAGCTTCCAACTCTCAACATGCTACTAGGTCGGGATGAAAATGGGGGCATCCTCCTAAAGCCAGCCGCAACATCATGTTACGCGGTGAACCACCATACCAGGTTCCCCAGCCTGAAGTCAAAGGGGCAGAGATTCCTCCTCCACCAGGGCTCTACCCCGAGCATGAGTGGCCATGTCCGCAGTAACAATGGAGGGGCAAGGGTGCTCCTACCCTACCCTCAATGGCCTCTCCTCCAACAAATAAAGACTACGCGAGCATTCTAAGCTTCGCCGAATTTATGTAAGAGAAAGAATTGGTCGGACCGGCACAACAAGTTCAGAAGCCACCTGAAGAAAAAGATGAACTACCTTCTGAGCCAGCTCCTCAAGAGCACCCTAAGGGCAGGCATACAAGGTCCGAAGAACTGAGGCTATCCAACATCAGAAGCACCAGTAGAATAGTGAAGCAGCTGAAGAGAATCCCAGCACACTTCTCTATCTGGGATATACTTTCCCTTGACGAAGAAACAAGACAAGCTGTCATTACGGCCCTGCAAACCCCGGCATACTTTGAAAGTTGCTTTGCTGAAGCACGGTCAGGGGTGGCTATGGCATTCACAGCAGAAGATATGCTTCTGCCTTCTATCAATCACAATAGACCCCTCTATATGAGGGGGCAACTAAACAAGCAACCAATAAGTAGAATACTGATTGACCTGGGGGTAGCAGTCAACATACTCCCCTATCAGGTATATCAGAAATACTACTTTGATGTGCACCTGGTCGAGGTCAGGGATATGAGAATTATTGGCTTCAACCAGAAATTTGAAGTCCCCCTAGGCGTGCCAGAGTTTGAACTCTCACTCGGCGACTTCACTACTAAAGTGCAGTTCCATGTGATAAACTCTGATACATCATATAAGGCATTATTGGGCCAGCCGTGGCTGCATTAGAATCAGGTGGTGGCCTCTACCCTCCACCAGTGCATAAAATACGCTCGGAATGGGAAAGAAGAAAGAGTATTCACCAACTTACACCCTTTCGAGATGTTTGAATGCCACTTACTAGATGCATTTCTGTATCTAAAAACTCCAGCTCAGGACAAGGGGAAGAAGAAACTAGAATCAGGCAACTGGTTCCCTTTTGCCGCCGCCTGACTATGTGGCTCCCCCAGAGGTGTCACTCATATCTGAAGAAGAAAGAGGGGAACATGCGGCTAATTACATTTAATAAAGAGTAATCAAGCAAAATCCCCAAATGTAAGTCTAATTAGTGATTAGAAATTGAGACTTTTGTCTAATTATCTCAATTCAACGTAATTTGAAATTCAATTATGTTTTATTGTATTTTTTTCATTGTACTTACAACCATTTATCTTTGACTGTCTTAATGCAGAATCATAGGTAGGCGTGAACAAGGTTAGGAGTAGTAAGGGCAAGACGATCAGGGGTGGGCCCACCTTACTTTAGTTGATGCTGGAAAAAGAAAAGTCAAATATAATTATTGTGGTAAGGAGATACATGACGGAATTATTAGAGGAAAACAACATTTGACAAAGATAAGAGGAGAGGTCAAGTAATACGACATATGTCCCCGACGGGTGACAGAGGAAATGTGCCAATGTCTTCTGGGCAAAAAAGACAGGATGCAATGAAGGGCTAAAGATCAGGCTGAAATTTGTGAAGAGACTTCAGGAAGAGTAAGCAGAAGGGGAAGGAGGGATGGTGATGAGAAGGAAGAGGAAGACACTGAGGATTCAGATGCAGAGCTGACCGAAATAGTAGAACGTAAGTGTATGACTCGAAGGAAGGGAAAAACACCGACAGGATCAGAGACCTACTCCAGTATAGCTGGTGTGGCACGACGGCCTGACATTGGTGCAATCTCGCAGAGAGTAGGCCCCATAGATAACTATGTGCACAAAGACAAAGTACTACACAGCCAAAAATCAAGCAGGCATTGAGAAGGGTCAAAAAAATAGCTGAAGCTGGATGGCATGCATTTAAAAATATTTACAAATGATCTTTCCATGCAAGTGTGTCTGCACATGCAACTGAATCAGAATATTGGCAACCTATGCTTGATGCCATAGCAGATGTTGGCTCTGGCTTCAAGGCCTCGCCACGCCGAGACATATACGGACGTGGCCTTGAGAGAGAGGTTGAGGAGCTTCATCAGTAGGTTGAAAGCTTCAAGCATATCAAGATGGAGAGAGGATGCACTATTATGTGTGATGATTAGACTGGTACTACGAAGAAGTCCATAGTCAACTTTCTGATTTATTGCATCGAAGGTACAATCTTTGTGAAATCAGTTGATGCATCAAATTATGAAAAGAATGCAAATTATTTGTTTCATTTGATGGATGAGATGGTAAAACAAATTGGAGAGGAACATGTTGTGCAAGTAGTCACCGATAATGAAGCCAGTTACAAGGCTGCAGGGAGGAAGTTGATGCAGAAGCACAAGTATTTATATTGGCTCCCATGTGCAACACATTGTCTGGACTTGAAACCTGAAGACATTGGGAAGGACAAAAATGTGAAGAAGATAATTAAGAGGGCACGGAATATCACTCAGTACATTTATGGCCAAAGGATAGTGGGGGTAGAAGATGAAGGGGGGTTGTTGTAGGTGTGGTGGAGGGCCAAAAGGTGGGTAGGAGTGTCGTCATCATAGGACCACCCAGCGTTGGGAACTGAGCGGTGGATAATGTTCACTTGGGCTGGTGCTGGCGGCTGTGGTTGTGGAGCGGGCGAGTGGTCTGGCATCAGATTCTGATGAATCCCTAATTCTTGTGTAGGCTGTTGCTACTGCTGGGGTTGTACTTGCTGTGGCTGCTGCTGCTACGTCGGCTGTTGTGGCCTTGGTGCCTGTCTCCTTCTTTCTTTAATATCTTCAATCAACTTGTGCATTTGTGCCCAATCAATTCTCTGTCCTTCATGCAAATCATAGACAGGATCACGGAACTAATAGCACCTCTTAATAGTGTGTCCGGGCTACTGATGGTATATGCAATATCTGGACTGGTCGGCCATCGGGTTCCAATTCGGGCATTCCAAAGGAAGCTAGAGATCACCAGTGTACATAAGAGCCGAGAAAATATCTAGGAGAGTTTCAGGAAGTGAAGGGTAATGGGCTCCCTTGGGACCCAGTCGAGCAGGTGTATAACCATTTGGTGGGGGGACATTGTGGTACTACGGTGGCTGTTGCGGCTGTTGTGGTGGTGGTGGCTGTTGTGGCGACTGGGGAGAAGGAAATGATGGTCGGGTAGCTGGCGGAGCGGTGAACTGGGGGTTGTGGGGAGGTTGCTGGAAGCGTGGTGGAGCGGACTGGTTAACAGCCTGCACTTGCTCATTGGTTTGGACTCCTTTAGTGACCGGGCTTTGGGATTTCCTGATAGGTTTTGGCTTTTGGGCCTCGAACAAGGAGTGGATAGGGGAGTCCTTGAATTGGGTCTGGATAAATCAGGCCCTGCTGTATAACTGGTGCATATTAGAAATATCGTTCATAGCTAAAATGTTCCAGAATGTGGGTGTGGCATTGGAAATTAACAACTTTACTTTCTCATCTTCTGGAATCTGCCCGGGCACACGGGAGGCCATCTGCCTCCATCTGTCGGCATAAGTTGCAAAGTCTTCATCGGCCTTCATCTTCTCGGCCACTAAATCAGTAAAAGAATACTTCGGGCCCACCCGGTCTTGAAATATCTGAATAAACTTTTCTTTAACAACTTTGAAACTCTCCGCCTCCTCCAGTGGCAGAGTATAAAACCATTCCAACGCAACCCCGTCCAACGAGCGGCGGAAGAGATACACCATGAGGTGATCATCATATTGGAATTGTGCCAACTCGTATAAGAACTCCCTTATATGAATAAAGGGGTTGCCATTCCCATCGTACTTCCGGTACGTGGGGAGCTCAGATAGAGGAGGGAAATGGATATCACGAAAATTAGGAACAGGGATATCAGCAAGGGATTGTTTTCTCCACTGATTAGCACTGGGGCTGTTATGCATGGTCAGATTACGACTCGCCTGTGGTGCATCCTAGAACACTCCAATGTTGCTTCGCCTTTTGGCTTTGTCACTCTTTATACCTGCCTTCTCATACTATAGGAGTTATTGCGGGCGAGGTGTTTCAAGCGGTTCAAGGCTGTGTCTGTCTCCTGCGGACACATTATATCTTCCATTTCACATAAAGTCTGTTGGGCTTTAAACAAGACCAACTTCAGGAGGGAGATGCCTCGGAACCAGGCCGCCACTCTTGCTCACTATGGCTATCAGTCGAGGCTCACACATAAGGCTATCAAACTGGTTCAGTGGATACCCCCAATCACCGGCTTCTACCTTAATGTTGATGGCGCCTGCAAAGGAAATCCTGGGCCGTGTGGTGGTGGTGGGTGTATTAGAGATCCAGCTGGTAATGTTGTTATGGCCTTTGCCCACTTCTATGGCACGGGGAATAGCATCACCGCAGAGGTAAGGGCGTTGTGCGATGGTCTGCGACTGGCTGATGCTTATGGCATTTCCCTCTCCAGTGTCCAGTCTGACTCGGTTGTGCTTGTCCAGTCTTTCAATAGCAATACCTGCCCATCCTAGCATACCCTCCGATGATGGCGTGAAGCTCAGCGTTTCTGCCATGCAAGAAAGCCCAACGTGGCTCATGTCTACAGGGAAGCGAATAGGGTGGCAGATTCATTAGCTTCTTATGCCTGTACTGTTGCCTCCAATAACCTTTTCTTTTCGGCTTCCACCCTCCCCCGAGCCTGCAAACGAAATGTTGTCCTGGACAAATGCTCCTTCGGTAGTGTTAGATTGGCCTAGTCCTCTTGGTCTATCCGAGGTTGCCCCGTTTGCTATTGTAACTTTATGTTTCTTAGCAATAAAATGATCTCCCTTAATCAAAAAAAAAGGACTCATTTGCTACATGTCTGCCCGGGGTAAAAATGCTCACAGTAATGACTACACTGGAGCTCTCTCTATCAGACCCTGGGACACCAAGCCATCGAATACACAAGTGTGTATATCAATGAACTCAGAATGTATGTAGTGTGTATTGAAAAAGTGTGAAACAAGAGTGTAGAAATCCCTGTGAATGGAGGTAGAAGAAATAGATGCAATCACACAAAGACACACCACTACACAAAGGATTTTTAAGGTGGCTCGGTTGCAAACCCACGACCTACGTCCACCCCTCACCAAACTAGTGAGGCTTTACTACACGCTGCAAACATAGCATGGGGACTAGCCACACAGGGATGAACCCCAACCACACATATGAGGATGGAATCCTCACGAGGACCGAGTCCTCACGCTGCAACCGCAGCATACAGGGATGATGCCCCAACCACACGAGGAGCAAGCTCCTCAGTTAAAGGTATAGCACTAGTATTATCACACAAAATAGGAATGCATCCTAATTTTATGTGATAGTCAATGAGTTGGTGTTTAATCTAGAGAACTTGGGCTGCACAGTTACCTGCTGTAACATATTCTACTTCAGCAGTGTAAAGAGTAACAGTGTGTTACTTTTTAGATGCCCAAGACACTAGACACCCACCTAGATATTGACAATATCCACTAGTACTTTTTCTATCTATCCTACACCCTGCATAGTCTGCATCAATGTAAGCTATAAGCTCAAGCTCACACCTAGCAGGATACCATAATCCTAACTCAAGGGTGCATGATAGATACCTAAAGACTCTTTTTACAGCACTCGTGTGATTCCCTAGGACTAGCCTGAAATCTAGCACACAAACACACTGAGAACTAAATATCTGGGCGAGATGCAGTAAGATACAAAAGGAATCCGATCATACCTCTGTATAGCTTGGTGTCAACCAATTTACCTTTTGGGTCAGCATCAAGACTAATTGAAGTGCCCATAGGTGCAGTGATAGCTTTGAGGTTCTCCAATTTGTATTTCTTCAGCAGGTCCCTGATATACTTGGACTATGTGATGAAGCTTCCCTCTGAAGTTTGATTAACCTGCAATCCAAGGAAAAATTTCAGTTCTCCCATTAAGCTCATCTCAAATTCATTAGTCATTAAACTAGAAAATTCCTCACACATGGCAGGTTTAGTTGACCCAAACACTATATCATCTAATATAGATTTGAACAACAAGGATATCTTTGTTGTCTACGTTGGTGAATAGGGTCTGGTCAACCTCACCTCTTGAAAACCCCTTACCTGTGAGGAAGGAGCTCAGCCTGTCATACCAGGCCCTGGGAGCCTGCTTCAGTCCATATAAAGCCTTATCTAATTTGTACACATAATCAGAAAAGTCAATGCATTCAAATCCAGGAGGTTGTTTAACAAAAATATCCTCTTTTATTAAGCCATTTAGGAAAGCAAATTTTACATCCATCTACTGGAGTTTTATTCCTAGGCTATAAGCAAAGACTAGAAAAATTCTACTGGCTTCTAGTCTGGCAACAGGGACAAATGACTCTTCAAAGTCTACCTCAAATTTTTGATTGTAATCCTGCGCCACTAACCTAGCTTTTTTTCCGACTACCTTTCCCTGCTCATCAGTTTTATTCCTAAAAACCCATTTAGTACCTATTACTGAGCCATGTGAGGGTTTAGGAACTAGGTGCCATACCTTGTTCCTTTCAAATTGGTTCAATTCTTCATGCATGGCATTTATCCAATGCTCATCATTTAAGACATTATCTATATTTATGGGTTCTATCTATGAGATTAGAGCAAATGAGTTCAATTCATTTTCTATCCTGAAGTGTGATCTAGTTACTAGCCCCGGGGGTGGTCGTAACCCTGAGGGATGACCCTCGGGGGTCTTCTCCTATCTGCTAGGGGTGTCCTTTGAGGGACACTAAGCTTCGAGGGATCGGGACGGGCCCCTGGGGGCGGTTGTTCTTCGGGTTATTGTAGTCCCTCGCAAGGTGTTCGGGTAAATGCCCGACACACCCCGGATGGGTAGATGGCCGAGGGACCCCAAGATGGGCCTTGGGTTGAAGAGGGGAGCTCGTGGGAGCTAAGGGGAGGCACTTTGTAGACCTGGGTCATGTCTCGGGCTGTGTGCCACATTGCACGGTGGGTTTGCAGGGTAGCCTCAGGTTGGTCCGAGTGCTAAAATTAAGTGGCTTGTTGCCACGTGCCTGAGTGTCTGGGTTGGCCCTGACTTGCTGGGGGGGTCATTGTGGGACCCAACTGAGGTGTTGGAACCACGGGGTAGTCCATGGTTTGGTGTAGACAGGCTGGAATACACGCGCCCACAAGGTGTTCGACAGAATGCCGAACACACCCGTGTGAGCCATATACGTGCATGGTAGGCCTCCAAAGCCTATGGTTGACTGTGTTAGGTCTCCCTTTGACCTTGGAGGGTTGTCAGAAGTGTTTTAGGGTGGGCCCTTGGCCCTTTTCACTGGGTGCCACGGGGCGTGGCTTAGTGTTGGGGCACCCCCGAGTTGGCCCAGGAGGTGACGTGAGATGCGGGGAAAGCCCACATGTGAGTGGCTGGGGTTGCCCCTGGGCAGTTGCTTGTGTCGCCGTGTGTCACGGTAAGATGGTCAGGGCCCTTATAGGGACCCACTGTAAGGATCATAAGGGGACAGGATAGAAATCAGAGATATGATATTGCAGCGAAATTTAAAATTTCTTTTATCTTCAATCCCCACGGCCCTTGATCCGTTTCCACAAAATAGTGGGATAGAAGATCAGATCTTCACCTTGCGTGGAGTCGGATCCGTGACCAAAGGTTGATTCCTACTGAGCGATGCCGCTAGTCGCGCAGGTGCCCGGCCTCCAATGATATCCACGTGGTCCCCAGGTTGAGGGATCGTCCTCGTCTCGTCTCTCAATGGCTGCTCTCTCGCTCAACTCCTCGTCACAGGCACTCGGGGCGGCATGTGACCTTATGCTCCCACGGGAGAGAGAAAGGCCGACCAAAGAGAAGAGATGGAGGAGGGGCGGTTGCCACAGACGTGGGAAACCCTTGGAGCTTGGCCAATGGTTTCTCTTTGGCATGTATTTATATTAATCCATTCCACTTTTCATAAGAGTCCCTGGATTAATATAAACACCCACTTAATATCCCGAGAACTAAGAACCTATATGCGTGTGACCCTCTAGGCCCAAGTGCCAGTCCAGTTTTCAGCCCAATCGCCCAATAACCCTTTACACCCCCCTCTCTCCTCTCTCACCCTCACGATCTCTCACTCTCTCCCTCGCGTTCTCTCTCTTCTCTCGCCCTCTTGACTTCGACTGCAAATGGAGGAGGTCCGAGGATGAGGTGGCGACGTCGTGGAGCTGTCGAGAAGCGTGTTGGCATGACGGTAGAGGCGTGGCGTTGGCGCGATCTCATTTGTGGATTCAAAGCCGACGTGGGTGGCTCGTACGATGGTTTTCGGGGCGGTTTAGTCACTTCGGCGCACGATTTCTTCGATGGAGGTAGGGAGACGGATCACCTGCTTCTCCTGCATATTTTTCCTGTAGTTTCACGTTGTTCGGTGCTAGAACGGGTGAGTTTGGGCCCATTTAGGTAAAACCAAAGTTTTGTGGAGTTTGTAGGGTTCACCGGAAAATGGTGATGATTTTTGGTAAAATTACTGTCAATAGAACCCTCGGGATGTCTGGATCCCGTTCCCGCAAGTTTCATCGCGATTGGTCGCCATTCGGGGCCGGTAGGAGTCCGGGAACCCCGGTGACCCAATTTGGGTCGATTCGTCAGAATCGCTCATTTCGTGCGATTGGACGGTTGCATGTGACCCTTCCGGCTTATGGAAGGCATTTTTCATCGTCTAGGGTTGTTTCCCCTGCGTTTAGATGCGAATGGGGCATGGAACGGCCGAGATCGGCCTTTTCCCATGTTTTCCCGCCGTGTCACTTTGGCGGCCGTTCCAGTGACCGCTACAGGTCTCTGGCGGCCCCACGATAGACCGTCACATTCCTTGGTCTGTCGGCTAGTTTCGAGGTCGGTTCAGGTTGGCGGCCCAACCTTTGACCAACTCTTGTCTCTGGCGGCCCTTTATTGGAGCGCCAGAGTCATGGTTTCTCGATGTTCGTGTCAGTCGGTTCGAGGCTGACGATTTTACGATAGACCGTCATGTCTCTCTGGCGGCCCTTCTTTGGAGCGCCAGGAGTCATTGACTCGAGTCAACGGTCTATGTCAGTTCGTGTTAGTGGCCCAGTGTACGACCATCCTTTTGCTGTAGCATGCCTACCTTAGGCCACCACAGTGTGTTTTGACTGGGTTCAAGTTCTATGTCGGTTGGCCCTAGCGGACCAACCTTTGACCACCATTTCGTTGTAGCGCGCCTTCTTTGGACTGCTACAGTCCGGTTGTCTTAGGTGAATGTCTTAGGGCGGTTAGTGTAGCGGTTCATGCTTTGACCGCTACATCCATGTAGCGGGTCTATATTAAACTGCTGGGTGGTTTGACTGGGTAGGTCGGTGCAAGAGTTGACTGTCGTTGGTGACCTCACCTATGGCCGCTACAGACCTCTAGTGGCCCAACCTTAGACCACTACTGTCCTCTAGTGGACCAGTCTACGACCGCCATTGTCCTTCCCCCCCCCCCCCGCCCCCCGCCGCCCCCCCCCGGGGGGGGAGTCGGTCGCGTACGGCAGGGGAATGCAGGGACGTTCCCTATCTCTTGGAGGGGCGGGCGCCGGGGCGGCTGCCGGCTGCCCGGCGCCGCCCGCGAGGGCGGGCGGTTCTCTTTCGAGCGGCAGAGCTGGGCTCGCCTCTCCCTCTCCTTGTGTAGTAGTTGTTGCAGTGGTGGTTGCTGCAGCTGCTGCTGCGGAGGCGGCGACAGGGCAGGGTGGCATTTGATCCGTCTCGGAGGGTCCACGCTGTGGAGACGTGGGTGTGGTCGGGAGGGGGAGGTGGTCGCCTCGGGTGCGGTGGAGGGGTTGGTGAGTAGGTGGCGCGAGAGCTCCCTCCTCAGCGTCTCGACATCGACCTGGAGCTCCCGGACCTGCGTCTGGAGCTCGGACACTCTTTGCTCCGACGCATGCGCCTTTTGCCTCCACTCCAGCAGCTGTTGCAGAGCAACGTGTTGGGGGTGTGAAGTCCACAACAGACGAACTCGCGAATACCGAATGAAACAAGAAGAAAGAGACCACGGAACAGTGCGGGTATACCTGGGCGGTGGCGGCGCGGAGCTTGGCGTCGGAGGCGACGGCGCAGCGCTCCCAGAAGTCGCGGGCGCACTGGAGGTCCTCCATCTCCCGCCGCACCCGCTCCAACATTCCCTGCATCTCGTTCCACTGCAGTGACTCCGCCCTCACCTGCTCCATGATTCTGCCCACCACCTCTCTGCAACGCCCGGAGCAGAACCCTTTTCCGTCCTCGACGACATCCGCTGCGCCCTGCAGCGACCACGGTACCCAAAAAGGGCAAAAGAAGGCGAAGTTAATAATAGGGAATCCACCAGTCAGATGACAGAGGATTGCGAAGGCCACCCATGCGCGCAGCAGCCCCTACCTACTCCGCAAGAACTTCTGAAAGACTGAAACCCATTGCACTCGGCCGGAGACCACAAAAAACCCCGATTCCTAGATATTTGAAAGATAACAAATCAAAGCAATTGATGAAGAATTCAGACGACATGCCTGCCGTTCTTTTGCTGCTCGGGGATCGCCGGCTTTCGAATCTGCAGCAGCAGCAGCAGCAGCAGCCGCAGTTGCTGCACCAAACGAAGAAGAGGAGGCAGGGAGGCTGGACTCGTAGCTTTCCATCCTCTGCAGCATCACCTTCGACATGCCCTCTATCTTCCTCCGCAGGATCTCCACCTTCACCAGTCACAAGGATATATATATATAGTTAAAACGAATTAATGATCGAGAGAAGGAAGGTATCTAAAACCAGAAGAATAGAGATTGATTCGGACAAAGGCGTCCGGATAATGGAGGAAACGGGAGGTGATCGCGTTGGTACATGTCCTATGGTTCTCCACGAGGGTCAAAAGCGGAGATTTCAGAGCACAAGCTTTCGTTTCAGCTCAAAAGCGGAAGAGATGATCAGAAGAATTCTTCCCGATCGAGCAAAGAGGAGACACAAACAAAGGGGAGCGAAGTAGAGGGAACGAGCAGCTACATCGTGAAGTCGGCATCGCCAATCCGGCGAGAGACAGCTCCGCGCTTCCGCCTCCACATCCTCCGCGTCGGCCCGGCGCTTCTCCTTCCCTGCCGATACGCTTGCGGCCTCCGACGCAATCTCCCGTATTTCCCTCACGAACATCTCCTCCTCTTCCTCATCCTCCGCTTCCTCTTCCTCGCACCGTCTTGACGTCACCTTCACGGTCAACTCGTCCAGCCTCCTCCGGAGGAGGTGCGCCTTCCTGTCGAAGTTGCGGCCGGAGCTCTTCCCACGCGGCTTCAGATCGACCGAGGTGCACCTCCTGCTGCTCCTCCGCCGCCTGCTACAGCGCTGCAGTAGCACCAGCTTCGACTGGAGCTCCTCGATCTCCTCCTGCAGCACCGCCCCCATACCCTGATCTCCATCTATCTTTTTCCTCCCCTGCACCGATGAACACCCATTGCCATGACAGCGACTAGTCAGAAACAAATAAAGGTGGAGGATACACAGTTTCACGAAGAAAACGGACAGAGTGGAATGTTGGGGCAGTACCGAGACGAGGGTCCGGACGGCGGATCTCAGGGCCGCCTCCATCTGCACCCGGTTGCTCTCGAGCTTCTGCAGCGCCACCTCCCTCTCCATCCTCAGGAAGTTGCACTCCGCGCGGAGGACCTCCGCCTCCAGCCGCCACTTCTCCTCCTCGGAGTCTCCCCGGCTCCCCCACCCCCCACGCGACGACGGGGACGGCGACCGCGACTCCACCCGCGCCCTCCGGCCCCCGCAGAACGACCGGTCCTGATCGAAGAGCTCCTCCAGGATCCCGCAGGGATTCCCGACGTGCTCCACCGCCGGCGGAGGCGGTGGCGGAGTGGGCCTGCGGACCGACACGGTGCTGGCGGCCACCCGCGACCGCAGGCTGCTCCGGCGGGGGAGGTGGAGGATCCTGGGGGTGGGCGGCGGTGGGGGGTGCCACTTCGCTCTCCTCGCTGACATCTTTTGTCTACTGCTGGTCCTCTCGGTATTTGCCAACCCTCCCCTTATTTAGGTTATTTCAAACGCAGCGAGAGAGAGAGAGAGAGAGAGAGAGAGAGAAGGACGGGGAGATGCAGGTTTTTGCTTCTGAAAACAGACGTTTTTGGGGGGAAGTAAAAGGTTTTTCCTGGCCGCAGGAGGAGGCGAGAGAGAGAGAGAGCGCAGTGGAGCGATTGGGTTGGGCGAGGCGAGGGGCTCTCGTTTCCTGCGACCAGCGTGGGAATGGGCGCGTTTTTTAAAAAGGGGAGGCATCGCCCCCTGTCATTCACTGGCACTGCCCCCCCCCCGGCTTCACACGTGTAATTATTAGGATAACTTCCAAAAAAATCCTCGAAAAATGACTGCCATCTGATCACACTGATTACGTGATTCCCCGAAATCGTACCCCCCCATCATCTTGAGACGCACACCGTATCCCAGTGGATCTCCATGATGCGCCGTCTGATTGGCGTCCCTCCACGTTCACGTTTGCATTACGTCCTCAGTCATCACCACTGTCTATCCTCCCCCACAAAGCATGCACAGCACCAAACGATGGGGCGTCGTGGCCGCAATGGGGGTCGCCACGACACCACGCGGTCCACGTGCGCAGAAGAAACGGCAGCGCCTGGGAGGGGCAAAGTGGTCATTTGGTGTTAGGAAGATGTCGTCGTCGTATCCATCGCCATGCAAGCGAGAAGTGACGAAGCCAACCAGCGGGCGGACACATGGTGCGCGGGGGCTCTCGAGAGAGGTGTGTCCCATTTATTAGTTCTCCCCCGCCCACGGGACGCCGGGGAGCGCTTCCCCCACTCCCTCTGGTTCGCCAGTACGGCCCCCCCCGGTCCCTTGCAGCTGGTGGTGCTCCTGTTGCTCTGCTGCGTCTGCTGCTCCTGCGTGTATCGGTAGAAATAGAAATAGAGTGGGGGCTGTGCGAGAGGGGAGAAAAGAAGAGCCAGAGGCCCCAGAGTGCGTACGTAGTACTCCGTGGCTTAGGAGTCAGTCGTTCACTGGAGAGGGCAGCCACCACTGGCCCTCACTGGCGCTCTTCCTTCTTCTTCTTCTTCCTCCTCACCACTCCCCTGTGTGACTGTGTCTTCTTGTTCGGCGATGTAAACCGTGCCGTGTTGTTTTGTTCCGGTGTTTTAGTGTTGCCGCACAGAAAACATACATGCCGCTAGCTATTTAAATCTGAACTACTAGTAAATGGGCTTTAATGGTACAACCAGCACGGCGTCCTAGTGGGAATCCCAGGCTCGCGGTGACTTACGGAGGCATTGAAACAAGATTTTCTAGTCCATTAGAAGGAATATCCAATGGAGAGGTCCTCATGTCCAAGAAAAGTGTTCCCATAGTGCAAAAGTGTGAACTAATGGTCACATACCGGGATATGTGCCATGTACTTAAGAAAATGACTCCATAGATAAGAAAGAATGTATATCGGTAAAAAATCATATAAAATTTTATCATCACAATAGTTTCAAATCATGCATATTTAATACAAATTATAAAGTTTTAGCATGAAATTAACATATGTGTCAAAAATAACTCTAAATATCATGAAAATATGTAATTCCAATCATGATTCAATACTGAAACATAAAATCATGAGAAAATAGGGTAAATCTAATTAACTAAGCATATTGATAAGTCAAATAGATTATTTTTAATCCTGTCTCATTTTGACAGAATACAGTGTACATAACGGACTGGTACAGGGCCGTCATAGAGCATGACGGACTGGACTGGGTCTGTTATGGTTCACAGAATAGTGAAAATATATACAGAGATCATAACGGCTCAATCCCTGCGCGTTATGTAGTATAATGGACTGATTATGATCCGTTATGTCTTCTGCTATCAAAAATTCAAAAAAACATGAAAACTAATGATTTAAAACATGCTCTAACCTGACTATACTAATCATGACCAATGAAATTAAGTCATCTAGATGCATAGGATATAATGTTTCAACAAGAGAATGTCTTTTTATTTTGATTTAGGCTAAGACATGCATGTATGTCTAGCATGAATTAAAACATGAAATCAACACTTAAGGATGCATGGAATCAATTCCAATCAAGACTTTTTTTCCTAACAAGTTGTTTTTGCCATTCATGAGATAACCTACATTTTAACCAAGCTTTAAACTTTTCCTTTACTCTTCTAAAGCTTGTCTTAGCTCCTCTCTTCCTTGTGATTTTACAGCAACATCAAGCTGCCCTATATCCTCAACCACTTGACCTATGGACGTGAAATTTGAGGGTTAGGAAGAAGAAACTAAGGGGAACAAAAAGTTCAAAAAGTGTCACCTTAATTACCTCGTTTTGGTTCTCTAAATCCTTGATCTTTATCAACCTTCTGCTCTGAATTCTGGGCTGCTATGACTAAACCAACGCTTTTGGAAGCTTCTATCTCCCTGGATACTCGTCCTCCTAGCATGAAATTTGGAGGGTAGTAAGTCCTAATGTTAGAAATAAATAACTCTAAAGAGCTTACCCAAAATTCAGTCTCCTTACCTTGATTCTTCACAGGCCAAAAGTAAGGGTTGCTCAGTTCAGAACTAGGTCCTATTTATAGAACTTGGCGAACCCAAATGTGTGGCATAGAAGGCTTCCCCAAATGGCATGAACGATTTGAGGTAGAGGTCGAAGAGCCATGGGTTGATGTCAACATGTTTGCTCAAGAGTCTCAACCCTAGACGCTAATCCCACCTTCAAACCAATCACTGGCATCTCATCAAGGTCCTCTCACCTTGATTACACCCCTACGATCCCCATTTCAAGAGTCAGCCATCCCTAAGGACGCCTGAATGGAACAAGAGCATCCACCGGTTCAGTTAAAACCTCTCCAACCTAAGTTGGCCTCTCCTCCCACTCCTAGTGCTTTCGCTGAAGAATCAGCTTCCCTATCATTCATATTCACGTCCCCTCCTTTAAAATTGATTCATCCAAAACCTCTAGAGCTGGAGGTTTCGAAGGAAGCCACCATCAATGCCACTCTCTGCAATCGCATTATTCCCTCGTCTCAAAGACAATCTCAGCCTGAAGAAGGGGTCAATTCTCAAACTCCACCTGCGGAGTATGATATCCTACAACACTTGGATAGGACGCCAGCTAAAATTTCCATTCTGGAACTCATCAAAAGGTCACGTTCCCATCAATCTACTCTGCTGCAGTTCCTGCAAAAGATCACGGTCAATGAGGACCTCCTGGCCAGTGGTGTGACTGACGGCATCCTAGCCCTCACTCAGGGTCCCTCCATATCCTTTTCTGATAAAGATCTCGCTCCACCTGAGAGCAGGTCACTCCCATTATGCGTCACTGTTACTCTCAACGGGGTCAAGGTTATTATTATCTTTATTGTTTAGATTTTCTTACATATTATTTTTTATTTTGATATATTTCTCTTATTATCTTATTGTTTATTTATTTTGTCGTGACTCGAGCGAAGAAAAATCAAATTTTGACAGCATCTTCTCCTGTTCCGGAGTATGTCGGGGGGATGGAGTGGGTGCTCATCTGCAAAAGTCTAAGACAGTCCCTTAGCCACCCAGTTGTGCATGAGATGGCAACACCCAGTCTCATATCGAATGTAGTACCTCCGAGGACTAGCCTACTAAGAGATTCAGGTCATTCGAGGGATTTTTCGATCAGGTCTGCGCAAACCTTTCGACTCACCGTTGACACCGTAGCATACACATGTAGGTTCAAAGGTGAACCGGCGTAGTCTCGAACCATCGAGTTTGGGACTAAAAGCGTCATAGAAAACTTATTTGGACATCGATCCGGGACTGATTTATGTTGATGACGCAGCAACGCCGTGGGTAATCCTTTGGACATATGTTCACCTATGATCCAACGTAATTTAATATTAGGAAAAGGGACAAAACCTAGCAATGGTAGGTCTGACCCAAAGAGTTATCGACCCCGAAGCGAGGTCAGGTCATGGACATGGCGGGGCAAACCCACAGACCCGGCGCTTTGAACTCATATTCAAATCATATGATCAATTCTTTTGCAATCCGAGACTAAGACTAACTAAAATCACATACGCCAATCATACAACCAACAAAATATTCATAGTAGCAAATCTTCAAGCAAAACACACTATCAAACCAAGTTCAGTTAAATGAAGCTCACTTCAATTGATGAGTAAACTGAACTTGACTCAATCAATCAACAACAAATCATTACACAATGTCTTCATCAAAATAGCTCGAGGCACAACAACAATAGTGGGTCAGTATACCTTCTACTGGCCACCACGCGACGATGGTCGGCCCACACCCTATCCTTGACCAATACACCATCACGATTGGTCATCTCCCAGCATCTAGGTCAATACACCACTACGGTCGACCTACCTATCTCCTCCCAGTCTCACACCACCCCTATTGGCCGCTACCCCCTTGACCCATGTGCCGTCACGGCTGGTAAAGCATCCACTTTGGTCATCCCCCTTAGCAGTTGACCTACACCTATCATTAACCAAAACACCTCCACAGTCAATCAAACACGTGATCTCTAGCCAAAACGCCACAATGGTTGTCTTATACATCACCCAATTCCTAACCAATACACCTTCTTGGTCAGTTCAATCTCTAACCTTTGGCCAATATGCCTCTTTGGTTGGCCTACATTCACTCTTGGCCTATCACCACCACAACCCTGAACCTTAGCCTTTGCATCACCAAAGTCGATCTGCTCAAGCTTCAGTTCAAGCTCTAGCTGCAAGCTACATAGATCAGCCAGCCCAAAGGTCTACGTGAAGCTCCAGATTGCTCGGCAATTAGCCAAGCCTTATCAAGCAACTCCAGCATCAGCACAACATATCAATGGCAATGATCCCCCCAATAGTGTCCTTCGACAACAACAAGCTGAGGACACCCAACGTCAGTCATCGAATAGCCAAGAAGCTCCCAGGTAACCAAAAAAATAAACAACAAAAAAATGGGGTTAAAAATAGAGATACCTCGGTGGACTCTGTCATCCTCTTTTTCAAGGAGGTGATTGGGGGCAAAAAGGCCAGCAACCCAGTTGAGGTGAAAACTCGCAAGTGCACCTCAGGCAAAATTGGGTGACCCCTCGATGTGAAAATTGGTAACGGCGCATAGGAAAAAGTAAAAGGGGGCCAACTCTGGTGAAAACCTGAAAGGGCGACAGAGCTGGTAAAGAGAACAAAAAATTCTCTCTTCGTCCATCTGGGGAAATCAGTCACCCCCTTTCCAATAACCATATATCTTTCAAATGGCCCATACCAGTCCTTGACTAATGCCCTGCTCCAATTTGTAAATCTTGCACCTCCCTGTCGGCCATGTACCATCATGCTCAGCCTATGCCAATCACCTAGGCTACATACCTCCAAGATGACTCCAAATCTGTATTTTTAATGCAATAGTCACATGCATTAAGTCAAGACATTTTGCATTCATGATCATTTAGAAGAACATGCATACCTGTAAAAATGGTGAGAAGCCGCTGACAGTCGTCTCACGCCCTATCCCGGTGGACAGGTCAGCTATCAAGTGCGCCAGCATCGCAGCTCCCCATGCATATCTGCCGACGCTCTCCAGGTCCTCCAGCACGCTCAGGAAGCAACAGTTCATGATGTCGCCCTTGGTCCCCATCATCAGCCACCCCAATAGAAAGAATAAGAATCGTCGCAGATCCATGTCTACCCGCTCCCTCTGGGCTCGGTCATGACAGTAAGTGGCTCGGGCTCTCTCGATCAATCTCCCAAACCACTGTGACAGGGTCTCCCTAGACCTCTGTCTGCAATCCTCTAGGCCCATAGCTGCAGTCAGATCCGTCCTATAGATGGTCCTACACTCCCCCTAAGCTATGGTCTCTAAGCCTAGTAGGCGCCCAACCTGCTCTCCGTAGTCTGGTAGAGTGATCCCACTCACTGCCTCTCCATCTACTCTAAGCCCGGTGATCCTGGTAACATCCTCTAGGCTAGGTAGCATGTGCCCCCCATGGCATTAAAAACGCTCTGCTCAACCTATCCCATCTCTCTCTAAGGACTTGGATAAGGGTAAGGTTGGGACGAATAGGCTCAATGCTCAGGAATGCCCCGAAGCCCATGGCATCTACCCTAGCTCTCTGGAAGTCGGGTAGACCATAGTAGGCGGCTAGGACCTGGATCCAGGAGATCCGAGTCCTCATAAGTCCCTGTTAAAACATCAGACATAGAGGAGAAAATAAATTTCTATCAAATGGAGATTTTTATTTTATTGACGACCTATACTGGGTCGTTATCTATCAAATTCACGCCCTAAGGCAGGGCGTTGTTTAAGAAAAATTCAGGGAATTTCTGGCAATTAATGACACTCATTGTGTCGTTATTCTGTTAATTAAACGCTATTTCTTTAATCAATGCCTCTCCAGGGGGCGTTGTTCCTCTGAGTGATCTTAATTCTAAACTCAATTAACGACCAACAGTGGGTCATCATTACTTTAATTAACGCCCCTTCACAGGGCGTTGTTCGGCAGTGAGACATCAATTTAAGAAAAGCATTCAATTGACGACATACCCCATGCCGTCCCATTGTTAATTCACGCCCCTATGGGGGGGCGTTGTGTCAAAATTTTAGGATTTTTCAGAAAAAAAATATTGAATTGATGACATACACCATGCCGTCTGTTTAATAATTCACGCCCCTGTGAGGAGCGTTGTTTTTAATTTTGAATAATTTTCAGGTAAAATGCTTAATTGACGACAGTCCACATGTCGTCACATGTTGAATTCACACCCTTTTGTGTTTTCCACTGCATTTTGCAGGTCAGCATCGTAATAGCACGAGGCCCATCCCCTCTGCCCAACCGGAAGGGGTGGAGGTTCAGATCCTACAACTTAGAACCTGGCAGTATTGAGCGGTCATCTTCTTGTCCGTTTGGGAGCATAGAGCGGACGTCCCTGCGCCACTCTACTTCCTGCTGCGGCTTATTCTGGACCATTCTTCTATCAAGCCAGGCTTCATCCCGCATCCTTCCCAGCACTGTTTGGCAGTCTATCGAGCGACCGCGCATCCTATGGGCGATTCCTCCTAAGTCACGTATTTCGGCAGTGCTGGTTCACAAGCGAGTGTCTCCCTTCTTTTCCAAGGTACGGTGTATTTTTTACACTTGGCACCTTGGTGGCGATCACACACACATTCACATCCTTTTTTCCCTTTGCTAGTTCGCATCTCATTTATTTCTGGTATTGATATAGTAGAGGGATTAAAGGAAGGATACAAAAGAAGGTAGGAAAATATGTTTACAGAAGGTAAGCATTCCACGAAAGGCGATGGTGTCTGTGAGCGAGGACCAGGAGCTATGGAAAGCTTATGTAATTGAGTTGGGGAAATTGAGGCCCGTGGTGCCCAAATCCTAATGTATCTTGTTTTGAAATAATAACGAAGCCTCAATGCCATTGCACGCTCTTTGAATCTCCCCCCTCCCATTTTTCTTTCTATATAGGCGGCTGAAATGGCGGACGCCAGGCCATAGCTGACCATCACCGGACAAGAGCTGGAGGATCGGAGCAACTATAGCATGAGGAGTTGCCCTGAGACATCTTGGAGCTGAGGGTTTCACTCCAGGTGGCGAGGAGAGAGGTAAAGTGGGAGAGAGAGGCAAGGATGGAGCGGCATCGAGATTGGGATGGGAGGAGGGCACTGGAGGCCCGGGCGATGGAGCTCTGGGAGAAACAACGATCAGACACGTCACTCCCTCAGAGTCACTGCAGATTAGAGGAGAGTTGGAGCTCACGGCAAAGGAGCTCCTGGAGCTGGTGCAGTCTCCACCGGTAGAGCAGAGGGTAGCTCAGCCAGCGGCCTCAGGTTTGAGAGCTTCGCGGCCATCGGGGTCGCAAGAGAGGCTGGAGGACGGCGAGGAGTGCTACCAGAAAGAGTGGGAACGGGTGGCGCGGTGAGGCGATTGCTGCGTCGCAGAGCTCTAGGAGACCTCCCAGGGACCTCCGCCTTAGGAGGGAGGAGAGACGGCCAAGAGAGTGGTGGTGAGATTTAGTGAGTTGCTTGTACACCCGCCCTCTTTTCATGGTGGACATGCCAGTTTATATAGACGTATGAGTGGAACGATTTGCTTTCATGTGACTTGTTTGCCCTTCATGCGTTTCTTCTCTTCTACGCCTCTTCTCTTACTAGTAAAAATATCTTTGGACATTTACCTCAAGAGAAGTAAATGGAAACATATATATTCAATGATTGACACTTACTTGATATCTCAACAATCTGGCAAAATACTGCTCTCGTTCTTTTTCAACCTCCACGTCCTAGATATTTGGATATCTTGAGACTAATTCTGAATCAAATTGTACGGTATATGAATATAACACTACCTTAAATGGCAAGAAGAATGGCAAATAACTTATGTACATGACGAAATATGATCTGTGGATTTACTTAACAAATAGTTCAATCTAGTACAATTCAGAAGAATATATATCTCTGCGGTGTACAACTCTCTATCTTCGAGCGTGCGAGTCAAATAGTGCCTAAATGCACGTACTGGATACTTAAATATAGTGAGCCGATTGGGTGCATCAACAGCTCTTTCATCATCATTACATGGAGATCGAGTGTGACGAGTTTCAATACCAGGTTCAAAGTATATCAAACATAAGTTAGAAATTTCTTCAATAATATATGCCTCGATAATTGAACCTTTTACTTTCGCCTTATTGCAAACTTTCTTTTTCAGTTCATGCTTGCCCCTACAACAACAATTCATATGAAAATGATATACATGTCATACACATATAGTAATTGAAAAAAATTAATATTATAATATACCTTTCAAATGGATACATCCATAGAAATTGTACTGGCCCTCCGACTTTAGCCTCGTACAGAAAATGCATAATCAAGTGCTCTATCGAATTGAAGAATGTAGGAGGAAATGTCTTCTCTTACTTGTAAATTATCGTGACCACATTCTATTCATTAGTTTCTACATCCCGAAGTCTATGTACTGATGCACATAAAATCTTTACACATAAAATCTTTGAAAACTAACTCAACTCAGTTAGTGCTCCCCATATAGCCTTTGGCAACAAGTCAAGGATTGCAATAGGCACCAACCTCTCTATGAACACATGGCACTCATGACATTTCAGTCAATATATTTTCCCCTCATTCACATTCATACAATGGGCTATGTTGGATACATATCCCTCTCGGAATCTCAACTATTTCAACCATTGACACACTTCCTTGATCTGTGCTTCCCTAAGCACGTAAATTACATTAAGTTGTACAACTTTTCTATGTACGTGCTGCAGTTCTAGCTCTGGACATTTACAAAGTATTTTTAAGTTCATCTATGCTTTGGCATTGTCCTTTGGTTTGCCCTTTAAGTCTATGATCATGTTGAATACATTATTAAAGACATTCTCCTCGACATGCATAACGTCTAGATTGTCATACAAGAGGGGTTGACTAGTAAGTGTGGATGCAATTTCGGGAACATTGCTACTTTTCTTTTATTGGCTTCTCTATTCCTTCATTTATTTATTTGTTCATTCCTTTTCGTACTGATCCCTTGATTTAACGGTGAGTTTGTTTGGTCCAGCCGTGCACGAGAATACATGATATATGGAAGTCTCCACGTTGACCTTTCAATGGAGTGCTGCCAAATGTCAAAACTTAGATGTTGACTGTGATCACGACGGATGGAGAGAAAGGTAGGTCCAACTAGTGAGTCAGTAGGCCAGCCCATGCGTGCATGGGATGGGACCCTAGCCTTGGGTTTGAACGTTTGGTTGGCGGCCATTCCCCATGAAGCCTTCCTTCCCATTTGGAGGATGGACAGGGCGCCCGGTCTTCCCCTATAGCAAGGCAGTACTGCTAGCCCCAACTGAAGAGAAGAAGAGAGGAGAAAGTGGTAGGCGCGTTCTCTTCTCTTCAAGTCGGACGCATATTAGCTACCAGCCGTCAGCAGTTCAGACGTTCCCAAAACAATGACGAATGTCATCTCTTTCTTGGACGCGTTTCACAAGATCGAGAAACCCACATGGGGCGGTGCCGATCTGTAGCTATACCCGGCGTGATGGCCAGTGTCCTGTACTCCAGCCCCGTCGACCCGGTGGACTGCTAGCTTAAGCTAGTTTCATCTCCATGTTCCTCCGGTGCCAGTTCGAGTGCAGGCCCTGATCAGTACTGAACATGCATGCAAGCATGATTAATGTACGTAGGAACTCCTGCAATCACTCACTCTATCTGTCTATCTGGGTTTGGGGGGGTGGGGGTGGGTTAATCGGTGGGTTTGTATATATATATATATACTCGTGCACGTAGGTTGCTTCTTATATCGATCTCTCCTTCGCTCTTCTGTTGATCAAGGTGCGCGCGGCGAGCTAGCCGTTCAACCCCCTGCTGGTGGAGTTCTGCCTTTCATATACATTGAGAATGGAGCAGCATGCAGTGCCTCTTTCTTACACTTCGGTGAGTTACTAATAATTAGTTCACTTGGCTGCGAATTTCTATATGTTGTACTGTAATCGCACATGCATGCATGAGAAGGAGAATTTTCATGCACTTAATTACTTCCCTTCAAAGTTGCCGTGGCCCAGTTTCAATTAAGGTTACAACATGTGAAACTCGATCATGAGTGTGCGTCCCGCGGTCATTGTACTGTAAGTCGGACTCATCCTTGACGTCTAAACAGAAAAAAAAAATATAGACGGGACAGTACATGGGTAGTCGCCGTTTGAGAGATACATGTCTAAATTGTGCGGTAGCTCTAGCTGCAGACCAACTTATCAAAATTTGATGTGCGTTGTTTCGATTCACCCTTCCTAACTATATAGGTACGTAGGAGCTCTGTAAAGGAAGCCATTAGTTGGAGGAACAGAGAAATAGAGAGGAAGATGAACGAAGCGAAACTGGAGGAAGGGGTACTCTCCACAAGGTCCACCTGCTCAGGGCGTAGTGGTGGCCGCGGACAAAGATACGTCGCAGCTGGTGTTCAATGCCGCCACCGGCGAGCGTATGGGCTTGTCCGAGACGGGTTATCCGGGGTTGGGCATGCCGTTCGGCTGGGAATGGAACCAGCGCTTAAAGCGCATTCATCGCGGCGATGTGTTCGGCCTGAGCGGGCGCTGGGTGGTCACGGTCGGCGGGTTGGCTGTGGTTTATCTGGCGATATCCGGTCTGGTGCTCTATGGCGAAGCCTGGTTGAAAAGATATCGATCCGGGCGAAGCTCGTTACTCTGGAAATGAGTGTGATTCGCCCTGACGATTCAAGTGCTGCTCAAGGGGTGTCGGTACTGACCTGATGAATGGGCAGGTCCCAGTGGTTGGTGGTCAGCTCCCAACGGCGATTTTCATCTTTGTGGAAGGCATCCTGATCGGGAAACAGTTGTCTTCCGACTTCATCTTCAGACTGTCCCGGCGGGGCATCGTGTGAGGCTTTGACAATGATGATGCGGAAGTCCCAGCGCGAATCCTCGCTGGTGTGCAGGCTGGGCGCCCAGACCTGATAGTCCCTCACGTAACCCAGTTGCTTCTGCCGCTCCAGGATTGCGAGCTGGTACTTGCGGAAGATGCGCCACCATTCGTCGTGGAAGCCGTAACGGACCCGATAGACCCATTCCTCGGTTTCCGCCTTCGGGGCGAGGGCTGCAGACGAACCGCCCGGCTGTGCATACACCTGGTGCACGGTAGATCCGGCCAGGAGGATAAAGCCCAAGGCGAAAAGACTAAGGGACCCGCGGCGGTCGATCGGACGCATGTTTCTCTCCCAGGGGCAGCGACGACTCGAGCCTCAATCTGTCGCGAGTGCGGCCTGGTGTCCAATGACACTCTGCACATGTGGATATTCCAGTCTGGAAGCGTCCGACCTTGGGATCGCGGCAGCACGTGCCGCCGGGTCCGGGCACCTAAGGCAAGTAGCCCGCCCTTACCGGTCTCACTCAAAGGCGATGGACCGGCCAGTTTTCTCCCAGGTCGCGAGGTCGGCCAGCATCTGTTCCGCATGCCCGCGCACCATGTCGACCGCATCGTTGCCGACCTGAAGGCGCAGCGGTGTCTTGTCGGCTGAGAGCGCTGCGTCGATGGCCGCTCCGACCTTCGTGGGGTCGCCAGACTGTGTGCCGTCCATCGAGTGAGCAAAGGAGCGTGTCTGGCCAACCGATTCGGCATAGGCGTCGAGGGTGGGCATATGGCGCATCGAGTCACCGGCGAAGGCTGCCCTTCGGCCTCCTGTGCCCTCCACAACTTCTCCCGTTGTCTACCCTTCCACCATGCCTGTCACTCAGCAAAACCCTGTTCTTTTGCCTTCTACCCCACGAAACTACACTTCTTCACCGGTTCTGGGAACTGAGTGCTGGCTACTGGGTGTTGGAGACTGAGTACTGGGAAATAGGGAAAGAGTACTAGGTGCTGGGGCTAATCCTCTGAAGAGTAAAAGCCTATGTTGCAGGGGAGGGCCGGCATAGACCTATGAGGATGTGACGACCTATGCAGTTAGGGCTACTGGGATGATTCTGGAGTGTGTTGGTTATAGGTTGAGTGGCAGTGCACCGGCTATTGACATGTTGTTAGCTGAAATGTAATTCACATCAACCTGGGGAACTGGAGCTGGGGCTGGCCGGGTGGCCACGGAAAGCGTTGCGGCCAGAAGTTGGGACTGGGACTGGGACTGGGATAGGGTACTGGAGGTTGGAGCTGGGTCTGGGACTGGAACTGAGACTGGAGACTGGTCGGATACCAGCCAAGGTGTTGTAGCCGGAGACTGAGACTGATGCTGAGACTGGCACTGGAACTGGAATTGGAGCTGGGACTGAGGCTGGGACTGGGCTGGCCTTTGAAGGTGTTGTAGCCAAAATATTGGGACTGGAACCAGTCGGCTACCTGTTGTCGTGGGTAAGCTGGGAAACTGGGACTGGTCGAGTGACCGTTGAGGTGTGTAGTCGAGATGGAGTTGACAGTTGGAACTGGAGCTGGAGGCTGGAGCTAGCCGACTGGTGATGGATCTCTGGTTTTGATGATAACATACTATTAATCTTGATGAAATATGCTGGACTAAGCCTTATACATGGTTAACAGGTATGTTGATATTTTAATGACAAATGGGTCACCGAAAATAGGTCGATGCACAAGCACACTACATCGACACAACAGAATTCTGCATAAACGGGGTCATGACCACAACAACACATTTCCAGTGTTATGCATCGACGCAGTAGAAAGCTGCATCTACGCATATAATCCTAGCCAGTCTTCAAGATTACCACGTCGAAGCATCAGAACAAATTCAAGGTCTGCTTCAAGCAGCAGAACTCTACATCGATGCATCAAAAGTGCTGCCTAGATGCACCAAGTCAAAAGCCGCCTTCCAAGTCTCCTGCTCCAAAAGCTTTATCTTCACACTGCATCGACGCATCAGAGGATTGCCTCGATGCACTCAGCTCTAAATCTGGGTTTGAAATTTAACAATGCTGAAGCAGTGCAGTGATGCACCGACGCATCATATATACACCTCAATGCTTTCAGCTTAGAACTAGCTTCTGAGATCCAGCAACGTCGATGCACCAAGGAGGTGCCTCGACCTATCCCCTAGCACGTGAGGACTTTAATGAAATCAGTGATAAGCAGAAAAATAGATATAGAAGGGGGGATGAATATGTCTATTTTAAAAATTATGGCAAATAATTAATGAGCGCTAACCAGTAGCAAATTGCAATAGCAATGCTATTACACAGGGTTCCGAAGGCTCGACAGACAAAAATTCGAGTAAAACACAAAACACCCTCTGGGACTCACAAAGGTGCTCCGAAACCAACAGATTCAAATCCAGAAAACCCAGGATGTTACAGTCCTCCCCTCCTTACAAAAATTTCATCCTCAAAATTTGAGGTAACCACAAAACACAGGGGAAGGACAACACACTCAGCTGGAAACGCTCCCCGAGCTCCAGCCAGAACTTTGATACACACAAAACACCGATCTTGAAAGACACCACCAGACCTTGATCACGAACAAATGCCTTGCTCCACATACAACCCACATCGATCATCAGAGCGAGCATAACACATAAGAGAGTATAAGTCTGGCATCACCTCATCCACAACAAAAACCAATCATGGCATTGCTGCCACCATCTCGCTCACCGAGGCGACACAATCTTCGTCACGAGAAACAATCACCGATCAATTCCACCCTCGGCGGACCAATTGAACATCAGCTTCTCTGCCCGCTGACTGAACTCATGACCTACACAGGAGACAATTATCACTAAGCTTCACCAGCTCACACAGTCATCCCAACTGACTATGACAAATCTGTCGGCTCCACGCCATGAACCATCTCATACCTGGCAAGCCGAATGCCAATAACAACACTAGACCAGCTCTGCCAGAACACAAACTTTCAACAAATCCGAGATCCAATCCGGGAAAAGACATATCTCATAATCGGCCACCCAAGGTCTCACTGGCACACGGCTCTCGCCATTCTCAATCCACTACAACTGGCATCTTTTGTCTGTAAAAATCCACTCGCCGGTAGCCAACTATTCGTCAACGGGAACCTTGACTTGCTCAGCTTCTTCCTTCCTTCCTAGTCCCTCACCAGATCTGATAAGCACATTCCAACTCTCAATAGGCCATCCGTTGACTTACGCACAGATCGTCACTACATCTTGTGTCGATCCTCACTCGGACACCGCATCCGATCCTGATCCTCTCGCCAACTCTACCCTCTCGGGGGAGCACGATGAAACCAAATGACAGAACTCCAAAATTCTCGGTCCACAACAACCCCAAACTCAGACTTATAGGGAAATTCTCCCATGCTAGTCACAAGACCAAGGCTCATCATCCGACGACAATGTCCCTCCAGGGACCTCCATGCACAGGCATCGTCCATGACACAGTCTCATCCCAGCTTATCATAATTGTTCAAAATGGATGCCTGTCAATCCTCAGCTCCGCTCTCACTACAGAGCCACAAGACACCACCTTAGTAATTCACGGCACACACCTCTAGAACAGAAAAGTGCCATCTGCTACCATAGCAACCTGGTCGACGACGCCGCGACCAATGCATATAGGTCCCCAAACAACATAGATCCTTCCCATAGCCGACCACTTGGTTAGCCTTACCAGGCGCTCACAGCTACCAACTGGGACTCACAATTATCTCTCGGAAATCACATCTCTAAGACCATGATTCCATCCAAGGACACAACTTCCAACACGAGTCAAGCACATAGCTTACCAACTCCAACCAACACGTCCTCATCCACTGCCGGGCTACTCCTTAGAAACTCCCAACTGGGCTTAGGACCAAACACCTGACACGACTTCCAACGCATGAACAGGGTCTCATACGGCAACTTGCCATCATACTTTCCCAACTCTCCATCCTGCCAGTGCCACGAATCTCAATGCCTTAAGCAATGGCACAGTAATCACATGGCTCACATAGCTAGGGATAATCTCACACCGAGGAACCAATCCTCTGATGCCCTCCTCATCCTCTGAAATCCGCCTATAGTAACCAACGCTATGATCCTGGACCTGTGGGTTATGGGCCCACAAGGCTACTGTTGCGCACTCTAATCCATGTGCACAATCACCACGATGACTTAGGATCTGCTATCCTGACAATCATTAACTCGGCTGGCTAACTCTGGAGAATGGGGTGAGGAAAGCTCCATTGTCTCGAACCCAGAGCATAGATTCTCTCTCTTAATCTGACAAACCTTTGGAACTCCGCAGGCTCCAATTCACAACGCATCAGGAATCACAACACCAGCCAGGAATCCTTTCACACACAGCCCAACTGGCACTCATCCTTCTAGAAAATTGCTAACACACCCTTACGCATTAGGGAATGGGCATCACTTCTCACAGACAACCATATTGCCAAAACACAGAGCACATCTCACACTGACTTCATGGCACACAAGAGGAGGCCATCCAATCCGAACAGGCAATGCGAGACGATGAAGCTTGACAAGGCGCGATTCTCTCCGACCAAGGGGAAACCAGCATACCTTCTCGTGGACGTCCAAAAAATGATCATACGGCATGTATGTCTCGGCACCCGAGAGCAAGTCGAGGACGGAGAGGCCGAATAAACCCCTGGTGGTCTGCTACCTAATAAGGAAGCTCCTCGAGCTGAAGAAATGGCCCTGGCCCTTCAATTTGTAGTGCCGAGGGCCGAATCAGCATAAAACCCGAGTAACCCGATCGGGGCACACATTACGCTCGAAAGGCACGTAGAAGGCCGAAGAGCTACCCAATGAAAGCAAAAATATTTTGGGTGGCTACTCACTCAATGAAGACACTCTCCACAGGTAGAGAGCAGGGTTAAGGGCACAACTCACAGTGCTGAAGGTTGAATTAGGGAGAAACCAGAGCAATCTGACACAGGTTTGACACGTGTCGAAAATCACTCAGAATTGCAAACCAAGGCCCAAAGGCTTCGAAATGGACACCCTGGAGGCGGTGCATCAAAGCTAAGGCAGTATTGGAGGCCAAGTGTTTGTCTGAGCTGCTTCGGAGCTGAGGCAAAACCCCCTTGGCTTCTAAGCCGGCGCGGCCTCTCCTTGGCTTAAACCGGCGCGGCCTGCCCCTTACCTGTTAAACCGACGCGCCCCCCATGCTTCTAAACTGGTGCGGCCCCCTTCTACTAAACCGGCGCACCCCCTTGCTGCCAAACTAGCGCGACCCCTTGCTGCTAAACTGGTGCGCAAATAATCTCATGCTCTCTAAACTGGCGTGGCCTAAATCGGTGCGCCCTTGACCTCACCGTTTTAACCAAAGTCGCAGTCCCATCCATACTCCGACTCTCTGTTTTCCTATGAATCTCATGCGAAGCTAGAGTAACAGAGAATAGAGCATTCAATGCCCGTCCCACAGCCATTTAAGGATCACATGGTTGTGTACACCTCAGGTCAACAATGCGACGGTGGCAGCGGCAATGTCAAGCAAGGATGATAGCAACAACAGCATAACCCCCTGGGTAATCTGCAGACATTCGATTCTCAGATGGGTGATGGTGTACTACGTGAATCAGTGGATGCCAGCGCATAACAAGTCAACTCCTGACATCTCTGCGAACAAGGAGATGGTGACAGGAATTTTTCTCCAAAGGAAAGGCCGCCCATTCTATATATAATGCAGGCTGAAGACGATGAAAAATGGGTGGCGAAGAGAGATGGCTCAGACAGGCTGTAGCAACCCTGCTAAATTGAGGCAATAGAAATCCTAAATAGATTAAAACAAAAAATTAGCCAAGGCCCAGACTATATACACCATACCCCGTACACAAATGGGCCTTGCACTTAAACCCAAATAGGCTGAGGAAAGGGCGGCCCTATATAGAGCGCCAATTCATCAAATAGAGCCCACCAGAATGGGCGCTATTCTGGAGTGAAGAGCGTCCCTTGATAGGGCGCTATTTTAAGAAAGGGTCCCGGTCGGATACGATCGACATAGGGACTCCATGCATTCTGACCATCTCTTTGATATATAAAGCAGCAAGGATATCAACTGACCATCGGCTCTTGATGGGCAAGAAATGAGTCGATTTAGTTAGACGATCGATGATTACCCTAATTCTATCGTGTCCGTCTTTAGACTTGGGCAAGCCCATGATAAAATTCATGCCGATGTCTTCCCACTTTCACTTGAGAATATCTAGCAGATGCAGTTTTTTGACAGGTTTCTGATGCTCCGCCTTCACTCTTTGGCTTGTCAGGCAGCGAGATACGAAGTCCACCACCTCCCTTTTCATACTAGGCCACCAGAAAGTTCTTTTCAAGTCTTGGTACATCTTGGTGGCTCTAGGGTGGATTGTGTACCTCAATCGGTGAGCTTCTTCAAGAACCTTCTTCTTCAACTCAGGGCAGTCGGGTATACATGTCCGTTCATGGAATAGCAGTCTTTCATCTGGAGCCAGCTTGAAATCAAGTCTCTCGTCCAGCTTGTCCTTTACTTCTACTAGTGTGGGGTCTTCTTCTTGTAGCTTCTTAATTTCAGATAGCAAATTCGGATGTAGACTCATATGGGATAGAGTGATACACCCGTTCTGCTTGTCAGTGCTAATATTGAGTTTAGAGAATTCCTCCAATAGCTTCCATTCTTGAATCATGCAGTTGGCCAATATTGCTCTCGGCTTTCGACTAAGGGCATCAGCTATGGAGTAACCCTTATCAGGACGGTATTGTATAGTGAAGTCAAAATCCTTGAGATATTCAAGCCAATGCCTTTGTTGCATGTTTAGCTCCTTTTGGGAGAATAAATACTTGAGGCTTTTGTGATCGGAGTATACAGTGAATTATTCTCCGTAGAGATAGTGTCTCTAGATCTTCAAGGCACATACCACCGCGGCCAGCTCTAAGTCATGCACCGGGTAGTTCTCTTCGTGCTTCTCTAATTACCGGGAAGAGTATGCAATAACTCTTCCATTTTACATCAATACACATCTGAGGCCAATACCAAATGCATCGATATATACCTCATATTTTTCTCCTTCAATTGGTAATGATAAGACTGGAGCGTGGTCAAGAGACCCTTCAAAGCTTGAAAACTCTTCTCACAGTCTTCATTTCACTCATAGGGCACTTCCTTGCGAGTCAATCTGGTGAGAGGAACAGCAATCTTGGAAAAGTTCTTGATGAAACGCTGGTAGTAACCAGCTAGACCCAAGAAGCTTCGAATCTCCGTTGCATTCGTTGGTCATTCCCAATTCTTCACACCTTCGACCTTCGCAGGATCAACAAAAATCCCGTCCTTCGAGGCCACATGGCCCAAGAAGGATACTTTCTCGAGCCAGAACTTACATTTGCTAAATTTGAGTGAGTTCCCCATCCTCTCTCTGAAAGGGTGGACGCTCTCCTGCTAATACGGGCTATCCGCATGAGGATTGCTAAAACTGCTACCAACTCTTTATGATGCAATGATAATGCAATAAGTGAAGAACAAACACATATGAGACCAGCATAAAAATTTCTTTTTCATCGTATAAAGAGGAAAAGAGTACAAAAGGAGTCCCTGAAAGGGAATGGTATTACAAAAAGAGGAGAGAAAAAGAAGAGACATTCACTGGCGCCGGAATATGTCCTCGAATGCCAGAAGGCCCACATGCGGAGTAGCCCCCAATTCTTGTAAATGAGCCTCATCCTCCTGCAACCGAGCAGACTCGTCTTGAAGAGATGCCACCTGACCTTCCAGCATGACTACTTCCTCTGTGAACTGTGGATGAGAGGACGCTATCTGTGGCAATTCAGCCCGGAGACCAGCCAGTTTAGCTTCCAGAATGCTTATTCGGTTGTGTATGGATTGCTCCCGCTGAGTCAAAGCCTGCAGTTGGCCTTGACGCTCCTGTAGCATAGAGCTCATCTTCTCCAGCTCAGATCGGCACTCCACCTTCTACAACTTCAGAGCTGCCAGCCTGTCAGTCATAACATGCGCTAGGAAATCCCGGCGGTGTACACATTTTAGTAGCAACAGAACACATTGGGTCCATGTTTTAAGAGGATAGCCCATCGCCTGCAAACCGGCGGTGAAACGATTGGCTATCTCCTTCAACTGCAGGTAAGTCAGCCCGGGCTGGGACTCCACCAGTTGGTGCAGCATGTCCAGATTTTGCCAAACGAAGCTCTCAGATGAGGCAAAGCCAAAGGAAGTGGATGAGGTCACCTCGAAAGTCATCTCACTGTCAATATTTGCCCACAGTGCGACATCCGACTGTGAAGAAGAGGATGGGAGATCTGTTGGGAGGGCTGACTGGGTCTTCTCTGTAATTTCTTGGGAGCTGCGGGTTCTTCTTCCACCATCTCCTTAGGGACTGTTGCACGGATACTCATAGGAGAAGAGCTCGTGAGTGCTGAAGCTGTTTCTTCATGAGTCCCCAGCGTGAAGGCTATATCTTCAACATTCTCCTCCTGGGGCACCCCTTCCTCAGGTTCTGAAGCCATGGAGATTGTCTCGGGGCCAGTTATGGATAATAGGCCAGTCTCTGCAGCAGTTACCTCCTGCTCGGCCATTCCTTCTGTAGTAGCTACTTCTTTCAGTAATGCGGCTGTAGGAGCTATGAATTGAAGGGGTAGAGGTTCAGTCTCCATAGCCATTATCGTAGGGACCGCTGATTCAGGTGCAATGGTCATCACTGCGGTGAGTACAAAAGCAGAGCCTCTAGCTGGGTCCGCCTCAACCCCGACAAGAGTTGAACTCTCTCCCGAGGAGGTTTCCTAGCTTCCCTTGGGAAAGGGATGAGGGTTGGTGGTCGTGAGCCGCCCTAATAATTGTTGTACTATGATTTTTGACCTAGGGATAGGCCAGATTGACGGCATGGAGTTGTCCTGTATGATGACCTTGACCTGAGTCCTGTAACTCAAGGGCCATTGGGTTTAATAGGTCTAGTGGACTGCCTACAGTCCGGTGGCATCGTGCCACCCATTTTTCGAGCTAATTATGGCGGGCTTGTGAGTAGCCTATCTGTATTTCAGTGGTTTTCGTCGAGAGTCATCTGCTTAGTGGCCCCCACTAGTTGTAGCTGACTGGGCACGCGCGTGCTGACCCACTTGGGAGTAGGTGGAGAGCTACACCCAGGAGAGACGATTTTTAAGCTGGTTTATCATAGGGCCTCCCACTGTAGCAGCTCGAATCTGGGCCGGAAGAAAAATCAGCTAGAGGGTCTGACGTAGTACAGTCAGTTAGTGTGTGCACAAATGGTCGGGGACTACGGAAGCATGCTGACGAGCATGGCCCCGACTAGACCCTTGTTGTGTGGTTACTTGTACGGTGTCTCAGTTTTTGCCTGAGGCAAGTAAGGAGACACCTGAGGGGTGGACTAAGACATTAGTGGATGCATCCGGCCTTGCTTCTAGTGGGCAATACTCTCGTCACGTGACGAGACTCTCGTGACTCGAGGTTTTCTTTCCCATCTGCGAGATGTGATTTTACGAGTAATTCCAACATGTTTTCCCAACATAGAGGTCTAGGGTTTTCAGTAGAGATTATCGTGGGTTTTCCCTAGACGGTGTAGGGTTCACGACGGTGAGGTCGTAACCGTGCTCCCAGAATGCATGGTCTTGGACTGGGCCTTCATGTGTGAGGACAGGCCTCTACGATAGAGATGTCGTGATATTTCTTCTGGCAGTGTAGCTAGTGTTTTCTTGTTAGTCCGGTGGTCCCCCGACTGTGAGATCGGGGTGTGTTTCTTATACAGTAGGTGTAGCTATAGAGGTGAGGTTTTACCAGTCACAGTGTTTGCTATTCCTATTGTTGTTGCTGCTTTCTTTAGCACTGCTTGTTACCACCGTTGTTTACAGTTAGGGTTTCGCGGGACCCCTACTGAGCTAGTGATAGGAGGCTCACCCCCTACTTTTCAGGTGTAGCGATTCCTTCTTGAGGTTTGGAGGTGTAGCACGGAGGTTCGTAGTTGCCAGCTCACCGAGCCGAGTGTTCACTCGACATTATGTACGTTTCCTTTCATATAGACTGTACCTTATTTAGACTGGACTGTGTACTTTAATTTATTTAATTAATAATATAATTTTATTTTTATCTTTTAAATTGTTAATTATATATTGTTGCCTACATTATTTCATATTTCTATGCACCTCCACACTAGTATATGAGAATGTCATCAATGAAAATGACCACGAATCGGTCGAGATGAGGTCTGAACACATTATTCATAAGCTGCATAAATGCTGCCAGGGCATTAGTTAACCCGAACGACATCACCACGAACTCGTAGTGCCCAAATCTACTCCAGAAAGTAGTCTTGTATATGTCTTTATCTTTAATCCTGAGATGATATATCGACCTAAGGTCTATCTTGGAGAAATATTCCACTCCAGAAATTTGATCAAAGAGCTCGTCGATACGCGGCAACGGATATTTATTTTTGATAGTGAGTTGATTTAGTCACCAGTAATCGATACATAACCTGAGAGATCTGTCCTTCTTCCTGACAAATAAAACTGGTGCACCCCAAGGGGATGTGCTAGGTCGAATGAAGCCATTGTCTAGTAGTTCCTAAAGTTGCTTCTTCAATTCTTTGAGTTCCATGAGGGACATCCTGTAGGAAGCTATTGAAATAGGTGCTTCTCCAGGAATGAGTTCAATGGAGAAATTGACTTCCCTTTCGGGCGGTAAACTAGGTAGGTCGGATGGGAAGACATCGGGGAACTCATTTACAATGGGGATATCCTCTAAGATGACTTCCTTGGACTCGATAAGGGTCACGGAAGTAAGGAAAGCTTCACAACCTTGCAAGATGAGCTTGCAAGCGTGAAGAGAAGAAATGAGAGCAGGATGTTTCCTATATTTGATTCTCAGAAAAGGAAATCTTGGGAGCTCTGGTTTATGGAAGGAAATCCTCCTATTGCGACAATTAATGCCAGCGTAATGGTCAACAAGCCAATCTACCACTAGAATAGCATCGTAACCTTCCATGTCAAGGCATACGAGGTTTGCGAGAAAATTATGACCTTCTACTGTTACTTCGCTATTTGGGTAGTGGGTGGTAAGCTTAGTTCCAAGACCTAAGGGTGTTGTGATAGCTAGGTCCGAAGGTAGGGGAACAGGTGCAATAGGCAAAGTTTTTTCAAAGACAGTAGATATAAAGGAATGAGAAACACCAGTATCAAATAACACAAATATAGGATGTGAATAAATTTGAATGGTATCTTCCATCGACCCATCATCTTTGGGTGCTTCATCATCATTCAGAATGGCATTAAGACGAGCCTGCCATTTGCGTCCACTGTTAGAAGGTTGCTTTTTCATGAGGGAGCAATCGGGCATCTGATGCTCCCGACTTCCACAACGTAAGCACGCCCCTAGGCATTTCCAGCATTCCTCGACCGAGTGACTGAACTTTTCACAGAATGAGCAAGCTATTGCGACTTGCTTTTCCTCCTCTTTCACCTTCTTATTTTTGTCGTTCCTGCTACCACTCCCGTTATGGGACCTCTTCTTGTTATCACGGGTTGTGTAAGACCTCGTAATGCCACAACCCTCTTTTTCTCTCAACAGTAGCAACTTGCAGCAGCCTCCTTTGAAAAAAGAAGGCTTGTATATATAGGATAGAAAATAGGTATTTTCTAATTAATTTTATCCTTAATGTAATTCAACCATTGGTCCATCTATCAGAGATGAATTTTCTCCTCCAGGAGCCTTCTAGAAATCTTCCAGGTTATCTTGGATCACGTGCTAATGATTTGAATTCGAATCCATGTGGGCACTCCGAGCTTTGATTATGAAGTCCAAGCTAATTCAGTCCGAGCTTAGTTGCCAGTCCGAGCTTAGTTGCATTAGCATGGCATCCGATCTTCCGAGCTTAGCTTGGCGTTTGAGCTTTGGTTCATTGAGTCTGAGACTTCATGCAATCCGAGCTTAGTTCATGGAGTCCGAACATCATGCAATCCGAGCTTAGCTTCATTGAGACCGTGCTTAGCTTCATGGAGTCCAAGCTTGTTGCTGGGTCGACTCTTCATGACGTCTGAGCTTAATTTCCATAGGCGTCGACTTCTGAGCATGATTGCCATAGACTCCACTGCTTTCTGATGTCCGAGCTTTAAGCTTCATGAAGTTTAAGCTTGGCTGAGTCAGGGTCGACTCTTGACGGTCGACTCTCGGGCCTGGCTGCGTCAGGCTCGACTCTCGACAGTCGACTCTCAATGGTCGACTCTCGGCTCCGACTGCTTTAACACTCTCTTCAAGTCTCTTTACAAATGGCGTTTAAGTGCTTGAAGATCTTAATTTGCATTGTGAAGTTATTGCTGGCTTCCTTGGCATATAATTTTCAACGTCTGCTGTCATTTCTTCAGTTGGGCTTTCTGAAGTCTGAACTTAGTTGCGTCAACACACGTGCATTACTACGTCGACTCCACTCATGCTACAGTCGCTCGAACAGAGCTTTGACAATTTGGGGTCGACTCAAGGTGTTGACACTGTCTTCTTGCTTCTTGACTATTTACACTTGAAATACTTTCATGAATATCTGCATTTATGCTGAACTTCAGAAACACTGTCATCCGAATTTCCACAATATCTTCTGAACTGCTTGAACCAATCTGTCAACCTATTCCTTGTGTAAATTCAGAGATGTAATAATGACATCATCAAAAACTTGAAATGACTCATAAATAAGTCATAGTTTGACATCATCAAAATCATAGGGACACAACATTCTCTCCCTTTTTGATGATGGCAACACTATAAGTCATTTATGACATTATGACCAAATGTCACAATACAAAAAAAATATCTCCCCATAATTTTAATGACCCAACTCTCTCCCGACTCAACTCTCTCCCCCTTTGAGTTACTCTACCCCTTTGAATTAATGACTCAACTCTCTCCCCCTTTGACATCAGCAAAAAGGAGAAGAGTTGGATGGAGCTGAGGGAATTGAAGCGACAATTGATGGAATTACTGAGAAGGGGTTCATTCGTCCAAGTACATCCTCGTGGGGAGCCCCAGTGTTGTTCATTCGGAAGAAGGATGGTTCGATGAGATTATGCATCGATTATCGGCAATTGAACCAGTTTACTATCAAGAACAAGTGCCTATTGCCGAGGATTGATGAACTGTTTGACCAGATAGCAGGAGCTCAGTATTTTTCTAAGATCGACCTTCGATCAGGATAACATCAGTTGTGGATCAAGGATGAGGATATCTATAAAACAACCTTCCGTAGCAGGTATGGACATTTTGAATTTGTAGTCATGCCTTTTGGACTAACGAATGCACCTGCAGCTTTCATGCAGTTGATGAACATCGTGTTCCGACCCTATCTTGATCAATGGGTCGTGGTGTTTATTGATGATATTTTAATATATTCTAAGAGTGAAGAAGAGCATGCTGAGCACTTGAGGATGGCGTTGCAATTATTGAGAGATCATCAATTATACGCCAAGTTTAGTAAGTGTGATTTCTGGCTGCAAGAAATGTCTTTTCTGGGACACATTATCACCAAGGAAGGTATTTCTGTTGACCCTTCGGAAGTAGAGGCAGTAAAGAATTGGGATAGGCCTATTGATGTGACTGAAGTAAGGAGTTTTCTAGGCCTGGCAGGCTATTACCAAAGGTTTATTAAGGATTTCTCCAAGATTGCGGTGCCCCTAACAAGACTAACCCGCAAGGAGAACCAATTTGATTGGTCGAAAGATTGTGAGCGAAGCTTTCAGACCCTAAAGGAGTGTTTAACTACTGCCCTTGTTTTGGCCTTACCTTTGAGAGAAGGTGGTTTTGTTGTATACGCTGATGCTTTAGGTATTGGCCTAGGCTGTATGCTCATACAGCACAGGAAGGTGATAGTTTATTCCTCTAGGCAGTTAAGGAAACACGAAGAGAACTATCCAGTCCGTGATCTGGAACTTGCAGCGGTAGTTTTCACCTTGAAGATTTGGAGGCACTATTTGTATGGAGAGACATTCACAGTGTTCTCGGATCACAAGAGTTTGAAGTACTTGTTCTCTCAGAGGGAACTTAATATGAGGCAGAGGAGATGGTTTGAGTACTTAAAGGACTTCGATTTTAATTTTCTATAGAGTATCATCCTGGAAAAGGCAATGTGGTGGTAGATGCCTTGAGCTGCAAGCCGATAGTAAAATTATCCAATCTCATGTTGCAAGAATGGAGACTACTGGAGCAGTTGGCTAGTTTAGATCTTAATGTTGGCAAAGATTGGGTTATGATTGCACAGTTTCAACTTTGTCCAGAGTTATTAATGTAAATAAAGTCCTTGCAAGAAAATGATCCGATATTGGTAGAGATTAAGGAAACTCGGAAGACACAACTTGGAGCTGCGAAGACTTGTGCTTGTGCTTTTGAAGGCTCGTCCTTTGGAGGGCTTGTGCTTTAAGTGCTCAGGGTGAGGGTATGTTATAAAACTGTCTCTGCTTGAGTCCGTACACATGTCCTTGTGTTGTGATTAATGTAATCTCTTTGTAATTGGATATTGCACTCTGCTTGGTGGAAATCTAGTCACTTGGAGAAGTAAGAAACAAATTGTGTGTGTCAGGTCTAGTGCTAAAGCAAAATACAAGGCAATGACACATGAACTTACTGAGTTGTTGTGGTTAAAACTTCTTTTGAGTGATTTGGAGTTTATGTAGAACTTCCAATGAAACTTTACTGTGACAATAAAACAGCAATCAATAGTGCTAACAATCCAGTGCAACATGACCAGACAAAGCATATTGAAATTGACCGGCATTGTATCAAAGAGAAGTTGGACTCTGGAGAGTTGTGTCTGCCGTTTATAAAGTCTGAAGGCCAAGCAACAGATTTTTTTCGCCATAGCTTTGACTGAGGCTCAGTTTACTTCTGTCTTGTGTAAGCTGGGGATGTGCTGTATCTATGCTCAGCTTGAGGGGGAGTGTAGAGAAGCAGTTAGAAGGGTAGATTGGGTATTTATCAATTTTTTAGACTTTCAGGGACTATTCTGTAATTTTCCATTTCTTTTGTGGACATCCTCTCAATGAAGGGTATTTCTATAATTGTGTAACTTCATATATATATATATAATGCTGAGAGGAGGATCGGCCTGCAATTCCGCATGGACCGCTCCCTGCTCCTCTCTCTCTCTCTCTGAACCGTTCCCTCTTCTCTCCCTTTCTCTCTTTGTTTCTAAAGAAGAATGGATTAATGCTTAACGGTTTTGAAAACTTAAGGAAAATAGACTTTAACTGGGAGGTTTTAATGGATGTTACAACTCCCATACATTGGGAGATGAAAAGCTAGATGAGTGCTTGCCAGGATATGTATGAATTCAGTTTGACTGAGCATTATTTAGCTTCCTGATTATCTTTCCCTGTTTCCCTTCTTTCTCCTTTTCTCTTGTCAGCCTCCAAAGAATATTACAACCCTCCCATCTGCTGCTTTGAAAGGTCCCCCTAATTCTCTCTATGATTTCTTTCATCACCTATGAATTCTGTTTCTACCCAAGGTCTCCAATCGCTTACAGTCTCTGTCGCCCTATCATTCTTTTGTCTACCCCTCCTTCCCTTTGCCAGCCTGCAAGAAAAAGGAAGGCATCCAAGTTGCTACATGCTTTTGTTTCTTAGGGATGACCTTTGCTTTTCCACTTTGGATGATGTGCAAAGCTTGAACAAAAGAGGTTTTCTGTTTTAAATAATAAATTGCTGCTGACTTAGCTTTCTTGACTATGTAGCCAGAAATGTGAAAATCATGAAGAAGAATCGACTCCAAATGTAACTCGAGTCGACTCCAACAAGAAGAATCTGTCTGCAAGCTATCACCAACAATTGTTCAGCTAAGGGTGTAAAATTGACCCGTATTGGTGACAAATAGTCTTGTATCGGTAACAAATAGACCTATATCGGTGAAAAATGAACCCGTATCGGTGGAAAATAGGCTGCAGCGTTGAAAGCATGAAAAGTGTAGAAGGAAAGTTAACTCAAGAAGGAACGCAAGTCGACTCCAGAGTATGCCAGAAGCCTTGGATAGATGAAGAAGACTAAGGGTGAAAAATAGATACTTAGTGGTGACAAATGGGTTAACAAGGGTGAAAAATAGCTTCTCAACGGTGACAAATAGATTGATAGTGGTGACAAATAGATTGATATGAAGGAAAATGATGATACGGTCGAACAAGCTCGGACTCCATGGTCCATGCTCGGACTCCATGCTCTAAGCTCGTATTCCATGCTCTATGCTTGGACTTCATGAAGATTAAGCTCAGACAAAGTTACATTCAAGCTTGGTCTCCATAAAGAAGAGTCAAGCTTGGACCTGATGAACTAAGCTCGGACCTGATGAAGTCAAGCTCGGACCTGATAAAGTCAAGTTCGGATCTAAAGCAATCAAGCTCGAACTTAGCTCGGATTCATACCAGTGAGCTTGGGCTTCATGCCAACAAGCAAGAAGTGATGAAACTGAACTTGAAAGTTCAGATTGCTGGGGGAAATCAAGCTCGATCTACGCATTGTCACTATGAAGAAAAGTCAACATCAATCAAAGAGACCCAACAAAGTGTAACTTTCTGTTGACCCAAGTCAATGATTGACCCAGTCAAACATAACTTAAGTCAAGCCTTTGCTAGCTTCAGAGGTCTAGTCAAAGCTCCAGTCAAGCTCCTGCCAGCTACAGTGGACACAGGAAATAGACAAAAGAAGAAGAACATCAAAAGAGTACTAAGGCAGACAAATATGATGATAAGGGTGACAAATAGTCACACAAGGGTGACAAATGACTTAGTAAGGGTGTAAAATATCCTACTAAGGGTAACAAATTGGTCGTGAAGAATACACCCGCAAGGGTGACAAATGGATAAGGCGATGGCTGAAGGCAATGAGGAAAGCAGATAAGGCGATGGCTCTTTGAAGACAAGGGTGACAAATAGCTCATTAAGTCTAACAAATAGCTAGACAAACAGCTGATAAAGTCGAATAAGCTCAGACTCTATGCTCTAAGCTCTGACTCCATGCTCCAAGCTTGGACTCCATGCTCTAAGCTTGGATTCCCAAGCTCTATGCTCGGACGTCATGAAGATTAAGCTCGGAGTAAGCTCGGACAAAGCTACATTCAAGCTCAGTCTCAGGACTACTCCAGTAGAAAACTAGAGCCCAAGTTCCAGTGCAACCATGGCCATTCCTGAGAAGCTATGGGCATGAAATTTGGATGAGGGCTTCTACTTCAAGTCCTGTACCATCTCCAATAAGCAGAACTAATTTTGGAGCTCGGCATCAAAAGTTTCAAAATTTCCCTCCAAGGTGCGCCAGGTCAGCTTCCCTCAGTTTAAGCTGACCCACCTCCACTGTTCCTGCCCTCTTGATCAGCTCCGATGTCTTCCGATGACGCTGTTGATCCCAGATCAAAGAAGACTTGACCACGGTCGCAACGGCTCTGGTCTCACCTTTAACAAAGCACGAGACTGTTCGTGGCGCCCCCACCTTCCAGCAACATCACTCTGGGAGCAACCAGAACCAGAGCAGTTTAGCTCTGCTCCAGACCCTGCCTCGGCCAACGACCTCATCAGGAAATTCAAAGAAAAATTAGTCATCCTACTGGGTCAAGTTAGAAAATTTTGACACTAGTTTCAGCCTATTCTGAGGACGGTAGAGACCGTGGCGGCACCATCTTTGACTGTCTATTCGGTAGTTCCAGAGGCTGGCAGCACCGGCGGAGCTGGGCACGATGGCTTCTAGCTCCATTTCCCCTCCACGCCTGGTCGGCTTACAGCCCCTCCCTATGTGGAGGTAGTGTTTGAATGGAAATCACTTAACCCCCACCCCGAGATCCCCCCTCCTGTGCGAGGTGTAGTGTTGTAATCAATTTGTTTCAGGTCAATCATCATCGATGCAGTGTGCCGACGTGTGCCCATGCTTCCCAGCTCACCCTCGTCTCCAATCGGGATAGATGTTTTCACACCGGTCAGATGAACATCTGGTACCCTTGGCTGGTTGCATGCTTTGCTAGTTTAGTATTGCCTTTGAATGCCCGTCGGATGGTGAGACGAGAGCCTGGACTTGCACCCCACTTCTAGTGTGCCACCGCGGACCGTGAGCTAGTGCCACCCAAACCCACGCCCCGGCATGCTAGCTCCCCACGAAGTTGGGAATCCCAGATCCTTATGGGTCAGCCTAAGCCCACTAGGTCCTCTTGAATGTTCGGGTCCCACCTCGGACCCTCGCCATCATTCCCCAGTCACCATCGGGAGATCGTACGTGCCGTGCGAGTTAGTCGCTAGCGTAAGTCTGTGTTAGTCCTTGTATGCTTGCGGGTCGAAGTCCTAGGCTCATTGCATCAGCCATCAACATCTCTGGGCTGTGCCACATCATAAAGCTTATCATCATCAAAAAGAGGGAGATTGTTGTGTGCCTTGCACATGTTTATGTTTATATTTTTTTCATGATAACTAAACCTTATGTATGTTTGCATATGATTTTGATGATAGTGTGCATTCATGATCATTGTCATGTTTCATACATCCATCGCCTCGCGATGGGCACTCGATCAGGATGCACCTCTATCCCTCTCCCCAGTCCAGGTAGGTACAAGTAGGCCCATGCCTGCATCCCAGGCATCAAGTGTCTGCATATAGCATATGCATGTCATTTTGGGGTCAAATTTTACCTGAAGTAGTGGGGAAAACCCACCGAGCATCGTCCACTGGTCGGTGAAGCTAAGGGTGTCGAAGAGGAAGGTTAACAAGGTCGCACCCCATGTGTACTCACCAACTCTGTCAACCTCCTCCGGTAGTGGCAGGAGCCTGCAGCTCACCCCGTTGGCTCTGGTCGCGAATAACCGCTTCCCGAAGAAAAGCATCAGGAACTGTCGAAGGACCACATCTGCCTCGGGTCCCGGTCCCATAACTACCAGCTGTCATGCCCTATCTGTCAACCGCCCTAGGTGCTGGTCTGGTAGCTCTCCTACAGTGATCTAGGCTCTCTGTAAGCCTAGGCTATCCTGCAGGCCCACTCTAAGTAAGATCATAGATTATCACTCCGGTCTTTGCAGCCTGAGTCCCAGTAGCCTCTGGGCCAGCTCCCAGTAGTCAGGGTAAGTCCTCCCACTCACTGGCGCACCGTGCACCCACAACCCGGTGATCTGCGCCACATCCTCCAATGTCAGAACCATGTGTCCCCATGGGAACATGAATGCCCGGCTCACCTGATCCCACTGGTCGTGTAGAGCGTAGAGGAGGGCCGTGTCTAGCCTGGTCACCTCCATGCCAAGGAACTCTGCGAACCCCATGGCAACTAGTCTCTCTCGCTGGAAGTCCGGCAATGCCAAGTACACTGCCCGGACCTGGAGCCACGAGATCCTCGTCCGGCATTTTCCCTGCATACATTAAACAGTTCATGTCAGTCATTCATTTCATATAGTCATGCACTACATAAAAAAATAAAAAAAATAAAAAAAAGATGCAGTCTACTGAGGTGGCGGCCATGATACGACCATTTCTGTCTGTCTAACGATCATCTATGGGCCATTTTGCAAGCCCCAACAGTCACCTTCAGACCATTTTCACCCCCAATAGTTCTCCCTGCTGGTTTGGATTTAAATGGTCAACCTCTGACCATTTTCATCCGCTTAGTAGTCTTTTAAAGACTGTTCTATTTCTTGGCGGCCTGGCTTGAACCGTCTTTAATACTCCTAAGTCGGTTCCCACTTAGCAGTCACAAGCGGACCGCCTAACTCTATTAATGGCCCCTGGTAGGGTTGCCTTTTCCTCGCAGAGGTGGATGGCGTCCTCCCCCTTCCCCATTGCTAGAAACGGCCCTAGGGGCCGTTACAATTGGTTCTAGGGGTTGGTGTGACCCCTTTCACTCCATCTAAACCCCATGCATTGATTAAAATCTTGAAAAGAGGGGTGGTCAAGCAGCTCCTAAAAAATTCCTATATAAAGAGATCACACCAAGATGGTCGGACCTCACTAGTCCCCCAACAAAACAAAAAGAGGGAAGTTGAGGGAATTCACATTACAAAGTAACTCCGTCCATTCCCTCATTCTAGCACAAATAAAAGAAACAAGAGACTCCTCAGCACTAGCCTCCCTTCTAAAAATCGTATTTTTTCGTTCCCCCCACAAGGACCAAAGAGTGGCTTGAAGAACCAACCACCACACAATCGCATCTTCTCTGAGTGGCCAAGGTCTACCCTAAGTACCGATGAAATGATACACCTCCATATGGCGAGCAATATGATAGACTGTCCTCGGCCAACGCATCCTACACGTCCCACGAGTATAAACAACCTATGAACAAGTGGTATAGGTTCTCATCATCTTGCCCACATAAGCAACAAGTCGACTAAATGCTAGGGACAAAGCGAGCCAGTAGGTCATAGGTGGGGTGCCTCCTGTGGGAAATCCTCCAAATGAGGATCTTTACCTTTAGTGGGCTCCTTGACTTCCAAATCTATGAGGCAAGACTATAGTGCAACCATCTGTCCGAGATAAAGGTGTAGACAGACCGAATTGGGAAAGACCCCTCCCTACTCCACCTCCAAGTCTGTGCATCCCAAGAGAATCCAAAGCAAAGTTGCGGTGAAAGAGGTCCTAGAACTTCTCCATCTCTGACGGCCTGAGATCTCTCCTGAAAGTCGGTGCCCAGATGCCCCTTGAAAGGTATGGGTCAAAATCCCGGCCCATTGTTCCCAAAGGGTCAGTAGCAACAGCAAAAAGGCTGGGGAAAGATGCCTCCAAAGAGAGCTCATCACACGATCTATCTTTCTAGAAAAGGCATATATTGTCTTTCCCTAATCGGACCCAAACGCTAGAGGAAATGATGTCCCTGTAATTCAAAATGTCATGCCAGATGGGGGAGGTTTGGGACATGGGTGGAGTGTCCAAGTCCAAAGCCCTCCGCCTACTAAAGTACCTCTGCTTGACAAGGTTCACCATAGCCCATCATCCCTTGTCTCCAATCTCCATAGCCACTTGACAAGAGAGCCAAATTAACATCACCCACATCCTTGATCCCTACCCCCCTTGTTCTTTGCTTGCATCCACCCTACTCCATTTGATGTCATGCTATGCCCTGCATCTCCTCCCACTCTCATACTAGAAGAATCTCCTCTGAATAGACTCAAACCTTTGTAGCACAGTCCTCGAGATCTGGAACACTGAAATGAAGTAGATAGGTAAGTTGTTCAAACTAATATGCATAAGACTAATCTGCCCCCGTAAGACAGCAATCTAGCCTTCCAACTAGCCAATATAGTCTCATATCTCAGTATAATAGGAAGCCAGTCAGCACACCTGCGGGGTAGAACAACATTTTTAAAAAAAAAATATTTTTTTTGTTTTGGGCCAAGGGTTTACGTGGACTTGCCCTAGGGGGGTTTACGCGGGACTGACTAGGGGGTTTTTTCCAAGTCTATAAAATCCCCATTTTTTACTTCTTTGGGCCCACTTTTGACTCTGTGTGGCCGCAAGAGGACAAGGATACGGGCTAGTTGGCTAGTTGGCTTTGTGCTGCATGCGTGGTACAAGGTTGACCCGCTCCTTGTGCGAACTTGAGACTCCGTCTTCGCAAGCACCCCCAAGCTAGTACGTGGATCGATTCTGAGCATGACTAGGACTGGGATGAGCTTGCGCAAAGATTGGCCGGGCTGGGTGGAGGCCCCCCCCAAGGGGAGTTCGCCCCCACCTGGGCCCAGCCGCACCTGGGGCAAACTCCCCCCCCCCTAGGGTAAGCCGTTGCAGTGGGGGGTGGTTCCAGGGACCTTCAGTCATCCTTTGGTGTTGTCCTTTGAAGGACTTGAGCCTCCGGGGTGCTGGGATTGGCCCGTGGGGGTCAATCATTTGGTGTTGTTACTGCCACTCTCAAAGTGTTCGGGGAAATTCCCGATACACTTCAGGTTATCGAACGGCTCGGGTAGCTCGATGGTGGGTCCTAGATTTGGCCCCGGGACGCGGATGACAGCCCGTAGGAATTGAGGGAAGGTGTCTCGGGCGTGTAGGCCCCACCTTGGTGAGACATGCCGCATTGCATGGCGGGTTGATGGGGCAGCCCCAGGTTGGCCCGGGTGTTGAACGTAAATGGCTCATCGCTGCGTGTCTAAGGGTCAGGAGTGACCCCAACTTACTGGAGGGTTGCCGTAGGATACAGCTAGTACGTTCAAGCTGCGGGTCGACCCCCAACTTGTTGTAGAATGGCTGGGATATACGTGTCCACGAGGTGCTCGGGAAAATTCTCGATTCGTGAGCATGGGCCGCATAGGTGTGCTAAGGGCTTTCGAAGCTCGTTGTTGACTGGTAAAAGTCTTCCTTTGACTTTAGAGTGCGGATGGGTGGTGTTTTGGGGATGAACCACGGCCTCATTGCTGGGTCCACGTGTGGTGTCTTGTGGTCACGGTGCCCCCAGGTTGGCCCAGGTGGCTAAGTTGAAGTCGGACAGAACCGCAAGCTTGGTGATCGGGGGTGGCCCCAATCAATTGTTGATGTTGTCGTGAATCATGGCTAGCTGGCTAGGATGCTCGGTTGGACTCGGCATGTCATAGAAGGGGTCGGGTAGATGAGGCTTAGAAGGTGTTCGGGGAAATTCCCGAGCCCTTGTTTCTTGTTATTTTCTTTAGGAAAATGTCTGGGTACAATATTATGTTTTCCAAGTTTCTGAATCTACGTAACTTAAGAGTTTGATTCTTTTCACTCCCTCCGCTACATGAAGCCTCTTTCTCTCCCTCTCTCTCTCTTTTTCTTATTCTCTTTCTCTCTTTTTGGCCTCTCCTTCTTCCCCAGAGCTCCCTGGGCTTGCCGAGCTTGGGTGGGTGGAGCTCCCCTTCTTCCTCTTCTCTCTTCTCTCTCTTTTTCTTACTCTCTTTCTCTCTTTCTGGCCTCTCCTTCTTCCCCGGAGCTCCCTGGGCTTGCCGAGCTTGGGCGGGCGGAGCTCCCCTTCTTCCTCTTCTCTCTATCTTTGTGTAGGCCTCTGTGTCTGTCCATCCACTTTGTGGCGAGAAGGGGGCTTTTATAACCTTGGTGGCAGGAACGTTGATGGCGGGTTAGCATTAAATGGGAGCCAACCCCCGGTCTTTTCTCTGTGCGAGGATAGCTTGCGTGCCTGCCTGAGGAGGCGACACCTCAGCTAGCCCTGGCCTATTCCCGCTGCGCCCCAAGGTCCGTAGGGAATGGCCTGACATCCCTTTTGTCGGTTGCTCTGGGTGGATGGGCTAACCGCTGTGCCGGTGGAGGCTTTAGACAGTGTGTCGCTGAGGGCCAAACATGGGCGTGCCATTGCAGGCACGAGGTGGTGTGCCGTTGGAAGGCTTGAAGAGGTGTGCCGCTGGGGGGGTTGTGCCGCTGAGAAGCACAAGGGGGTGTGCCACTGGGTGGGTTGTGCCGCTGAGAAGCATAATGGGGTGTGCCACTGAGGGCAGACCTGCGGTGTGCCGCTGAGGGCAGCCCTGGGGTGTGCCACTGTGAGGTTCAGCAAGGTGTGCCGGGCGACGGACCTCGCAGGGTGTGCCGTTGGGAGGCTATACCGTTGAGAGGCATCAGGGGTGTACTGGTAAGGGTAGACCTGGGGTGTGTCGTTGCGGAGGCACTAGAGTGTACCGCTGGGGGCAAGTTTGAGCCCTTTACAAGCATAGGCTATAGTCCGTTTGATTTTATTCAGGGACTCATGGGTTGTGAGCTTCCTGGGGTTGGTTCTTCTTCGCTGTCGTGCTTCCGAAGATGGCCTCACAGCAGTGTGCATGTTCGGGGAGTCTGGGTGACCCATCTATCCGGGGGGGTTTCCTCACTCGATGCCGTTATTGAGGCGAGACTTAGCAGGACATATGGACGTGTGATTTTATACGTCCACAAATGTCTCCCACTGATGGGTAGCGCGGGCGAAGGATGAGCCGAGCGATACTCGTGGGTGCACTTGTTCGTCGGGGTTACATTCGGGACCTTGGCGTCCAACGAAGACGACCATCCTGACCCGGCCTTGTTATCCGTATATATAATAAGTGCATTTTTTATGTAGGTGTATATATATGTCTTATTATTACTATTATTATATACATTTTTCTCCTTTTCTTTTCTCCCTTCTCTTCATAAACCTTCAACTTCTGTCCACGTTTCTAAGCAAGATAGCCAATGAAAATCTGAGTTCTATGGACCGAATTCAAAATAATATAAAGGAGAAGACATAGGAACAAACGGGGGTCAATTTGGTTGAAGATTTCAGAAGATACGGCTCCTGCAAGGGGGGTACGGCACACAGAAATGGTGCAGAGTCCAGCACGAATTGGACTCTTGGGTGTGCCTAGCGGTCTATCGTATGACCGCTAGGCTGCTGGGGAAAATTTTGGGCAGACTTCATGCGACTTTGGAAATCGGATCATATCTCCCAAACAGTGCAGAACTAGTGAAAGTGGTAGAAGAAGACATTGTAGATAACTGAAAGATGAACAACTTTCATAAAAGAGTAAGATGAAAAAATGATCAGAAGAGGGAGAAAATGGGGCTAGAAGATAGGAAAAATGTTGGGTCTGTAGATGAACTACGCACCCTGCCAGAAAAATATGAATAACATGAAATCAGTGTAGAACTGGCCAATAGTGTAGAAGAAGAAATTGTAGATCTCAAAAAATTCAACAACTTTGGTGAAGTGCACTTTTTCAATAGAGGAAAGGAAGGGGATAAAAAAGGGTTGCGTTCAGGACTACATAGTGAAAGGGAGCCGAACGCTTGAGGAAAGCTGGCCTAAATGGGTTGAAAGTCGACTTGGAAGCCAGAAGATGATAAAATAAGCTCCAGGGCTCAATAGAATCATGCTCTCCAAGGCTCAAAGAGAATAGAACAATGAAAATGGGCTCAAAATCCTCCCAAGGAAGACTCCAAAATAATGGGTAATTTGGGACATCAAAAATGATGAATAAGAGAAATAACGTAATGTGCGGGCTAAAGTGGGTGTCAACAGATGCCCCTTCTTGATGTCCGCTTTGCAAGAGAATGAGTGAAAGCGACGCAGGGGTGAAATGGAAAGGAGATGGAGCGAAAGCGATAGTGACGTGAAATAGAGATGAAGTAGAGATGAAGCGGAGAGAACTGAAAAGCTGGCATCAAGGCAAAAGACACCCGTCACAACCCACAAGTCACAGGAATTCTCCCGACAACGCCGAACTAACCACATGGAACGTATGACAAGGATGAGACATGTGTTGAGGAACTAACTAATGGAAGGGAGGGAAAGTATGACCAACCTCATCGGGGACACAATCCATGGACAATGAGGGGATCAGAAGGAACACAGCTGAAGAGTTGAAAAAGGCAAAGATAAAATAGAGATAAAATCCAGACAAGAATCACGCTGGCCATTCAGACTAAACTGGCAGATCAGAGAAATCGTTCAAATTCGGAGTGGAATGAGGATCTCTTATCCAAGCGGAATTGAAGTGCAATCAACCATTGTTGAGGAGAAACCTTGGACGGATCGCAAATGCAACAATGGGGTTTTATCAAACCAGGGTGCCTTTCTTATTTATCGAACCCCCTTTTAATTCCTTACTCCAAGGCACACCTACAAGATAAAAATTCTCATTTTCTATTCAAAGGTACCCAAGATCTCTTGGGTCCTGAAGAGTTATCTGCACCTTTGGAAGGTGCTTTCCACATTCTTGCAGTCATAAGGTCATCAATTTTCATAATGAAGTAGTTATTCATGACATATCCTAATCTCCCACAATAGTGACATTGACTAAAGGCATTCATGCTCTTATGCATACAATATGCATGAAATCTCTGTGGGTGAACAGGAATTTTGCCATTTCCACTTTGAAAACTTTGTTTTCTTTTCTTGTGCCAATAGTCCTTGACGATATGACCGGTCCTTCTGCAGTGATGACAATAAGGTCTCTTGTTTAAAAATAAATTTGGCCTCTTGGGGACAGTGGCTTTTCTGTAAGCCTTCAATTCATCATTTTCAATGAAAATAGTCACGCATAGTATGACCAGACTTTTCACAATAAAAACACTCAATTGTCCTTTTCTGAACAACAGGCTTTTTGACATAGCTCTTTATGTTTGAAAACCTCTTAGCATTTTTGAATTCATTTGTGTGTGGGCAAACACGTCCATGTATGTGTGTATAGGTGCATCTAGCACCATGTTGAGGGTGAACTTGATAGGGTGATGCTCGTGTGTGTGGCTTGCAAATATTTTCTAGTATGTAAAACATCTCATCACATGAGGGAGTGGATGTAGGTCTCTAAGAGGAGTTTGAACCACTATTAAAAATTATTGTGTCATTATGTGATTGCTCTATTTCCTCTCACCCCCACATCTGTGTGATTGGGCTTTGATCGATTTAGCTAAATTCACTTTGAACATCATTTAAATTGCTACAATAGTTTAAATTTGATCGAAAGTTCTTACATGTAACTCAATTCATCCCCCTTTTGGGCTATCCATTTACATCGTGCCAACAAGTGGTAATAGAGCTAAGGTTCTATATTAATCATAGGCTTAACCACCTTGAGAGATCCTTTGTATGGCAACCCGTAGTGGATTCATGCCTTGGTAAGAGCACTCTATGCATCGTGCTTTATTCTCTGATGGGTTAACTTACTCCTACTGGATTCATCGCATGAATCACCTTTCTTATGTATCAAGACTATGAAGTGTGGAAGATAATGAAGGGTCCCTATGTTCTCCAATCTGATGATGATACATGAAACAAATAATAAATCTAGTAATTCACTATTAATTATATTGATATGAATGTAATATAGTGTGCGTTACACCAAAATAAGTATAATCGTGTTTCAATATGTCTCATTGACAAGGAGATGTGGGATAAGCTATCATTGATCTATGAAGAAACATCTATCCCATTTTAATGGGCTTGGCCCATCCATTAATTATTATATAAAAACAAAAAAACTTTAACTCCCTCCCACTTCTCTCGGATCTGGTCCCCCTTCTAAATTTAACACACACACTCGCGTAGGACGGAGCTCTCTCTGGATCTTCCTTTCTTTCCCACTCTCTACACACACAGAGGAAGCCCTTCACACACCAAAACACACACTCACGTAGCTGACCTTCTCAGACACCTCTCCCATTTTCTCTCCCACAGATCCCTCTCCCACTCCCTACACAACACAACACCCACACCGACGACAAACCTCTTCTCTCTCCCTTTCTCCCCCAAAACACGTGCCCATCTCACGCTCTTCTCTCCCATAGACACCACCCGGATCCTGGCGGCTCCCCCTCTCTTCTCTTCTCACACAGAGGACTCCCTGGACACCCACACTACTTCCTCCCTTGACAACCTCCCAGGCTGCTCTCTCCCTCTCACAGACGGCGGACCTCGGCGAACCTCCCACACAAGCTCCCCCACTCCATTGTTGCACTCCCCATCCCTCGGCTCTCTCTCTCTCTTCTACCTGTAGAACCCGACGGCCTCCCAGTTCTCCCCCACCCCCTCCTTGCACCTTCCTAACCACGAGTATCTCCCTTCGTCACGTCGCGACCCCCTCGTCGCTCTCTCTTCCTTGCACGCCTCCCTCTCACCATCCTACACCGGTCGCGCGCCTCCTCTCTGCTAACCACCACCCCTCTTTCTCTCTTTACACCTCTCACCGCAGCTCACCCACTCCGACACACACCGCCGGCTCTCCATCCTCTCACGCACGGATGACCACGACAGATCGCCAACTCTCATCTCTCCTTCTTTCCCACACCTCCATCACACACATCTAACGTGCGAAGCCCCTCACCGTCGCTTTACCCCCACACGGACCATCACCGGCCACCCACGAACCTCTTGCCACTATGTCTCTCTCCCCCGCCACTACCATCCCCTCTCATCCATCCACACACGCAGCACTGTGAAGCCACCGTAGCCAACGTTCTCTCCCTCTCGCTCCCCTTCTCTCTCTAACACCCCCTCGGACCACCCTGCTAACCTTAACCGTTCGCCACTCCCCTCTCATGCACGGACGATCTCCTCTCCTCTACACCAACCCTCGCCACCGCCGATAGCCTCCCACTCTCTACTGCCCTTACACACGCTTCCACGACACTACTTCCCCCCACGTCGCAGCTGCGGCCCACCATGCACAATGCCCGAGCGCAGCCTCTCTCCCCTTCCCACAGGCGCCACTGACCATCGTTCCCCCTCATGCACATAGCACCCTACCGCTCTCCCTCTCTCTCTAGCTAACCCACCACCGACTGCCCTCTCTTTCTCTCTCTTTACGATCGTCGAACATCTCTCTTCCTCTCCTCTCTCTCGTCCGAAGCCACCTAGCGGCCACACTTCTCCCACTCCTCCCCCGTTCTTAGCTCTCACTGCACCGACGCACCTCTCCTCGACAGCGCCCTCTGCATGCATGCATGCCCATCGCGACTTTCCCCCCTCTCTGTCTTTCTCCCTCACGCTCACCCACCTGCACCACACCGAACCCCGCCGGTGAGCCCCTTCTCACCATCACATCCCTCCCATCGGTCACGTCTGCTACCCCTCCCTACGTTGCACTCCTCTCCCCTCCCCCTCCATTTCACACACACTAACCCTCATGCACACACACACGAAGTGCCGTCGCACCCCCCTCTCCTGTCGTGACCCCACCATGGTCCCCTCGCCGCCATCATCGTACGTCTTCTCCTTGCCGCGTTCACCTCCCCAGGCTCATTCTCTGCCTCAGCTCCTCTCCACCTCCACGTCGCGAAGCCCCCCATCTTCCCCCTCTCACACTGCCGACCCTCTCTCCCTTTCTCTCTTCTCTCTCTAACACCATCGCAACCCTCCTGGCTCTCTTCACTCCCCAGCACCTCTGCACCACCGTTGCAGTCGGCCTCCCCTTTATTGTTTGCGGTCTCACCCTCCTCACCACCCCATCGGACCCCTCTCCCTCCTTCCCTTTCTCTCTCTAACCCACCCGCCATGCACGCCTTCTCCTCCCTCTGCTAACCACATCGGAAGCCACTCCTCTCCCTCTCCACATATGGCAGCCGCCCGTCACCCTGCTCTTTCTCTCTCTAACTGCACCCACGCTGGCGACCACCTCCGCAGGCACCGCGGCACCATCCATATCCTCCGCACTGACTTCCCCCTCGCCGCGGTCACATCCCGTCGCCGGTCGACACCTCCGCCTCCACCATGCACGTGAGCCCGCCTCCCTTTCCCACACCCTCTCTCTAACCTCTCTCTCACATGCCCGCATCGCCCTCCCGCCGTCTGTCTCTCCTGCCTGCACACGCACAACCACAGCCACCTCGTCCACACATCCCCCTCATCGTCCGCTCCCTCTCTCTCTCTAGCCCACCTCACACTGTTCGCGAGCTCCCCTCCCGGCTCTGAGCTCTCTCTCCCGCCATCTCTCTTCTCTCATTCTCTCTCCCTTTCTCTCCCATGGAAGACTGCCACAGGCCGTCACCTTGCTCCCTCTTTCCCTACTTGCTAACCACTCCCCACCACAGCCCACGCACGTGGCGCACACCACACTCACACACGCACACGGCTGGCCGCCCGCGGCTCGCTCACTCCACCACTGCCTCCATTCCCATCCTCTCTCTTTCTCACACGCGCGGCACCCTCCTTGCCTCACACACCTCCCGGCCGCTCTTCTCTCTAACCTGCACCGCAACCACCGGCCGCACCGGTCTCTCCCTCGGTCCCCCCGCTCTCTAGCCACACTGGCCGCCTCTCCCACACGCGCCTGCACCCTCCGTGACCGGCCTCCGGTAGAGCCACCCTCTCCCTCTCTCTTCTCCCGGCCAACCCACCGCAAACGCCCTCTCTCTCTTTTCTCACGGACGCACACGGAGCCCGTCCACTTCTCTCTCTCCCTCTTCCTCTCGCCGCATGCACCTCCTCTGCTGCCTCCCCCTCCACGCTGCTACCTTCGACACTCCCTCTCTCTCTCACCACAGTGCCGGCACCGAGTCCCTCTCTCCCGCATAGCCCACAGGTGCCGTGGCTGCCTCCTCTCATCTCCCTCTCACCTTCTCTATCTAACCCTCATGTATACACTCGCCCAGTCCTCGCCGTGCTTCCGCCTCCCCTCCACCAGCACCACACGCGACCACCGGAGCTACTCTCACCACCCTACTAACATAGCCGTGAGCCCCCTCTCTCCCTTTCTCACAACCCTACTCACACGAACGCCACATCCCGTCTCCCTCTAACCGCAGCCACCTTGTCTGCACTGCCCCCTCTCACCTCCACCCCTCTCCATCTCCTCTTTACGCCCCTCACCACCGCCGCAGGCCTAACGCCGTCGTCGACCCACCACCTCCCCCGGCATCACCCTCCCTCACACCCACACACTCGCATCCACCAGCTCCCTCTCCCTCTCCCTCTCTCTGTCTCTCTAGCTCACACGCACGCAGCGCCGCTCCCTCTCTCTCTATCCCTCCCCTCACGATCTCTCTCTTTCTCCCTCTTTGTCTCACCTCACGATCTCTCTCTACCTAACACAAGCACACATACATAACTCTTAACCATGGTTTGCGGTCCAGCCCCAACCCGCACCGACCCGCACGACCCGACCCGACCCAGGCGGGCGTCGGGTCGCACGGGCTGGGGGTCGTGGCCGGGACGAGTTTAGAAAAAAGTAATCTGAGCGTCGAGCCCAAACTGGGTATCCAATTTAGATTCCTTCTCCCAAGTCACTCTCACCACCCAGGTCGTGCTGGAACAATCGGCACACCGATCAAGTCGGTATTTCATATTTTAGACCCCTTAACTCGAGTTCAATCTCAATACAATCTCAGTACTAAATAGTAATATTATAACTCTAAATTCTATGACATTAAAATCTAGAACAAACACTCACATGAGGGGGTTGTGTTGTGGTCGAGGGTACTCCATGAGGTAAAATCCCCACCTAAGAGAGGAGGGCAGTGACGACCTATGTAAAGCACGCCTGGACACTAGCCCTACATCTCTGCCTGGACACTCAACATCTGTGACTGGACGCTAGACATAATCCACAACTCCAAAAGTGACATCTCTTCTCGGATGACTCCTCTGATGTCGCTTGAAGTACTAGGGCCAGGGGGCATAGTGAAGGCACTAGTACTTGTTGACACCCGTTTTATGATCAATGAGTTGTGTCATCTCTTTATCTTATTTTATGATGTCTCTGGTTATTCGCTAACTATTGGGCCATTTTTTGTTATTTTCGGGCTTATTTTATGGATTTTTCTCATTGGTTAGGCCTAAGTTCCTTCTATTTCTCGTCATTTTGACTTATTGGGTCTAGATAAAGGCTAATGAGGATTATTTTGTGGATTAACACAGAGATTTATCTCGCCTTTATCTCTTTGCCACGTCTATCTACCTAGCGGTCTATCGCACGATCGCTACCAGACCTTAGCGGCCCATTGCACGACCGCTAGGTGGGCAGAGAGTCCTGTTTGGGTTACCTTTCTCCCGTTGACCTTATCTCTTTGTGAGCGACCAGGCTTAGCGGTCCATCGAATGACCATTTGATGTGCCTTGCGGTCTATCGCAAGACCGTTAGGTGGGACAGAGAGTCCTATTCCGACTGGGTCTTTCTCTCTCCGTCTGTGGTCGAATAGAGTCCTTGATTTGGTGTTTTCTCTCTGAGTATTGATCCTTAGAAGCTTCTGATTATTTCTGTGGACTCTTGGGAGTATTATCTTCAAGATTCATCAAGGGTTAGCCCTATTTTCTTATTTTTATCCCTCTAACTCGACCTAAGGTTTTGGGGGTCTATAAATAGAACCCTTGATTTTATGACTTGAGGGGGAGATTTCTGGAGCTTGTAACAAGGTGCTGCTGTATTCTAGAGTGAGTACCAACCAAGGAGAACGTGTTTCTACGTCCTTGAGTCTTCTGGTCTAGGGAGTAGCTGATTCTTTTGGTGTTTTTATGTCTTTTCTTCTTAGTCTTTGTCTCTCTTTGCATCATCATAGCATCTTTCTCTCTTCTTCTCACACGTTCTTCTGCACTCACAACATGTTTAAAATAGTGTTCATAAATGTTTGGCATTTCTTTTGAATAGGAAAATTTTCAGATTCAATTTAAGATCATTACAAATCAAGAGCAATTTGATTTCATCAGAATTAGTGTTTCCTAATAAGCCAAACATATTGAATTTTTAAATTTTGATACTAGGCAGAGAACTTAGATCCGAAGATCACCTCACATATAGTGATAGCTTCCTGACACATTTAATCTGTCATTTCACATATCACCATTTGATATACCAGCATTGATTCAATGAGACCTTGTATGGCCCATGAAGAAATTCAATTAAAACATAACAGTATAGTAGAAGGAAAACATCAAAATCACCAATTTTGACAATAAAGAAAAGTAAGGTCAGGGTTTTACCAAATGAGTGTGCCTTGTCCTAAAAGTTGAAGTCAATGGCTTTGCGTGGAGAGAGAAGCTCTGGCGATTCCAAAGCCTCGTCGCTGCATGGTGCGTAGGGAGAAGCTTCTTCCCCCTTGGCCATCACTCCTGCTCTACCTTCCCCGAACCCTCCTTCTATTCTCCCTTGGCCACCTTCTAGCGTGGATAGTAGGGGACCACAAGATGCTCGTGGACACTCAAGGTCTCATTCCAGGCCCCTTGTTCAGGTTTCTTCTCACCCACAATCATGGACCAGTCTGTTCAAAGCTCCCGAGCCTGCTCAAGACCTTAAGTTGTAATACCTGGAGCCTTCCTCGATTGATGCCATTAATATGGCGGTTTGTGAAGAAGATGATTCTGCAGAATTGTAGGAGGTATGGTCTAGAGCTTTGGTTGGCTATGTTGTGGGTCTTACAACTTCCTTCTTGCCTTTGCAATCTTTTATTAAGAATCGATGGAATCCTAGTGGGTTCTAGTTATATATGCTAGACAATGGGTTCTTTCTCTGCAAAGTCAACTTGGAAGAGGATTTGCAATGCATATAGGAAGGTTTCCGGACCATTAAAGGTCATCCTATGATTCTCAGGAGGTGGTCTCCAGAAGTCACCTTTGGAGTAGATAGCCTTCGAAGCATCCCTTTGTGGGTTACTTTGTATGGTGTTCCTTTGCACTTATGGACTACAAAGTTCTTTAGCTGGATATGCAGTCTCATTGGAACCCCTCTCCATCTAGACAAGCTCACTGCATCAAGGTAACATCTTTCTTATGCTAGAGCTTGTGTAATGGTTTCAACTGAGAATGAACTTCCGGATGAAGTTTATTTTAAGGAGTTAGAGGGTAAGAAACGTAGGATTGTTGTATCTTATCCCTGGAAGCCTAGAACATGTTCTACATGCAAATCTTTTGGTCATTTTGATGGACAGTGTATTTCTAGAGCTCCCTCATATAGATAGGAATTCAGGCAGAAGGAGAAGACAACTATGCAGAAGTCTCTTCATAGAGTGTGACATCATGAACAGAAGTTTGGAGATGACCAAATGAGCATACAACTGATGCAATAGACTTTGATTATCAGGGTGGATATGAAATTCAGAGAGAAAGTTGTTTCAGAAAGTAATTTTTCAACATCATCAACCAGCAATACTAAAAGCACAACCAGACAATTTGTGTGAAAGCATGCATGCAAGTGCCAGAACCATGAACAATGGTTAGCAGAGTTCAAACAGTGCAGTGTGCATGCATATCATAGCAAGGAAGTATGATGACCACAAAGATGTGAAGTTTGAAGATCACAAGATGATCGCAAGGATGATCTCAGATGCAACTTGATAGTTCATGAAAGCACTTGGCAAACAGTTTGAAGAAATTGTGCCAAGACAAGTAGCAAAATGTGCAACACCAATTGATACAAGTTTTTGCCAAGCAGGTAGAAGGACGTCCAGAAGGCTGCCAAAATAGTGAATCCATAAGCATTCAAGTAGTAATAATGTTGGAAGATTTTTGTTTTAATGAAGACATCACTCAGAAATATGAATCCAAAGACATTAGCAGTCTGACACTAATTGGACCAAATTGAGAGCAACTGTTTCAGGAAAGAGGTGTTCCTGAATAAAAAGGTCAGTGAGATTCACAATCTGTAAGATAACTCATAAACCAGAGGTTACAGATTTTGTTTTAGATTCTTCTGCTGTAAGGCCACTAAAGATCTAATCCATAACCAGATTGGTTCAAGTCTAATAAATTCTAAGTTTATCCATTACAATAGTTGAAACAAATTACACTCAGAGTTAATAGAGATAAACTAATATGACATATTTGAACCCTATTATACCTCCCTTTATCTTACTCATAAAATTCCATTTGACCCCTTTGGGAGCAACTTAGGCTAGTATTGAAGCTAAACACTTGATATTTCAGAGTTGACCCCATGGATTCAGCAATCATTTTTTTTATTGCTACCACTTTCAGATATTTTTTTTGCTCATCAATTTTAAGAGCAATCAAGTGTGGCACACACCTTTTGACATAAGGATGCATGTTGATCAGACGCCAACACCCCTAGTTACTCAGTGTGACTAACCATTTTGCTACATTTTGTGTAGATGTAGCACACCACTTCATGACTTTGTCCGCTCCACTTCAGTGGTGAAGGGACTTAGTTTCTCAGTGAGCTATATGCCATAGCTCTGCCTTTATTTTCAAGATTTTATGTAGAGACAACAGTGACACTTCATGACACTGTCCACTAAACTTTAGAGGTAAAGGAACAAGTGTTTCTCAGTGGACCATTGTAATTGGTCGGAATTGTATTGCCTTAGGGATTTTCAGATTTATGTAATGTTTAAGAAGCAATACTCAACTTAAGTTTGTCACCCAGGGATGCCTGAGGAAGTTCTCGCCCTCGCCGAGGCCGACCTTGGGCCATTCGCCGCGCCGCGCCGGCCGGTAGCTGCCGAAGACGACATCCCAGATCGGCAGGATGAAGGCGTAGTTGCGGTTGTAGTGCTCCGGCTCGGACGAGTGATGGAGCCGGTGGTAGCTCGGCGAGGTCACCAGCCAGGACAGCCGCCCGAAGTCGAGCTTCAGGTTCGAATGCATCAGATACACGTGATGGCTGAGCAGCGAGTAGAACATCACGTAGCTCGGCGGGATCTGGAACAGCAGGCCGATAGGCAGGCTGACCGTGAACGCGTGGATGGCCGCCGTCAGCCAATGATGGGAGACAGCCGTCGTGGAGTCGAACTCGGGATCGGCGTGGTGCAGCGAATGCAGCGACCACAGCCAGGGGAAGATATGCTCGGCCCGATGGAACCAGTACTCCATGAACTCCATCAGCAGGAAGTAGAGCAGCAGACCGCCGGCGACGCCCAGGCCGTGGTCGGGGAAGGCGAGGACGGTCACGCCGACGCGGTTGGCCGCCATGGTGGTGAGCAGCCGGACGGCCGGCGCCGCGGCGATCTGGGTCACGAAGATCAGCAGATAGGCGCAGACGTTGAGGCCGTTGGACCTGCGCGGCGGATCGATCGGCCACAGGCGCTCGAGCGACAGCCGGCAGGCCGCCATGGTCGAGATCGGGATGAAGATCCCGAGCAGGAGGGCGACGATCATCGGCGCGCGTCGGCCATGAACCGGGATGACGCGCCGTTCGCGGCGACGGCAAACGCCTCAAGCCTCACGCTCACACGCCACTCCCTCGCCGGCGGAAAACGGGGAGGACTCTAGGCCGGCCGGATTAAGTCGAGGTGAAAGGGCTCGCGCGCTGGTTGTCTCCGCAAAGGCCCTCACGGCCTGGCGGCGGCGGGGTGGACGCCGTCAGGCGCGGAGGCTGAGCGCGGGGGCGGCTCGTGAAGCGGCTGCACCTTCACCTCGGCGACGCCGTCCTTCTTCAGGCCGAGCCTGACGGCGGCCTTGGACGAGACGTCGAGGATGCGCTTCTTCACATGGGGACCGCGGTCCGTGACGGTGACGTTCACGGAGCGGCCGTTGTCGAGGTTGGTGACCTTGGCCTTGGTCCCGAGCGGCAGCCGGGGGCTGGCCGCCGTGAGCTTGCCGGGAATGTAGGGCTTTCCGCTGGCGGTGGTGCGGCCGGCGTCGCGGCGAGCGTAGTAGGAGGCCACGCCCGTCTGCGGCTTTCCGGAGCGATCGACGGGCTTGAGCCGGTGGGCCGCCAGGGCCGGTCGCGCCGCGGCCGCGATCGCCGCCATCGCCAAGGCCAGGCCCATCGCCTGTGCGGGGCGAAGAGCGGACAGTGCCAGGGCGGTTCTCGGCCACATCCATACGAGAGAAGGTTATGTATTTTGCTAATCCATCATGAATTAGTGACGTATTAATATCAGATTTATTTTCACTGATAAAATAATTTTTATTTTTGAACGTGAGTAGTATCAATGATTATAATAAAGAAAAAAATATACATATAAAGTGAGAGTGCTCCCGCACAATTCCTAACTATTAAGTCAGTAAAAAAATGTTAGCAATAGATTTACGGCAGAATAAGCCGTCTGTCGTTCGTTGAAAATTAGCGACAAATTAGTGATGAATCTTGCTCTATCTATAATTAGTGAGTAAATATTGGCGACGGATGTATCCATTGCAAATTCGTCGATAATTTATCTCTGACTATTTTTCATACGGATTAGCGACAAATTTAGGATAGATATCAAGTGTACGTTGATGACGATGCTTTTCAGTGTAGTGTGTCATCTTGGATCTTAGCTTATAAATGTCTTCAATAATTGACATGCATGGAGTAGCCGTGGACGTGAAGAGCTAGTAGTAAAAGCTCTCTCTGCACACCCAAAGAGACCACTGCTCAAACCACCACCTTTTTTTTATTGTTTCTAATTAAAGATAGCCTATTACATGATTGTCATATCTTTTGATATGCTAAATTTTCAAGTTCCTCGTGGAAGATTGATAGGACTTCAAATGCAAAAGCATTGCCAGAGTCTCCTTAATCAAATTTGTTGGTGCCCTAATTCCTTGATCAGGGCAGTACCTTCGTATGCTTCCCTAATTAACTCAAAACATAAACAGTGTCCCCGTTAGTTGTGTCTGACTCATGTGTGATTACTTTAAGCCGTCTTGACCAAGATCACTGGTTCTTGAATGTTGAATTCCTTGATCATGACTTAATCCAATCTGATTCTTGAAGAAGTATGTTAGCATCATAAACTTTGATGATTGTGTCGATTCCGGGTCAGATCATTTTGACCTAGTCTTTGCACCAAATCCGTTTGAAATCAAGAAAACATGTTGCTTAACATGCATTTTTTTTATCTTAAACTATGCCATCTTCATTGATCCACATTTATTAAGGTTAAATATTACTCACAATATTCTGACCCAAAATTACATCAGATCGGGTCAAGATAAGGTCACAGTCATTAGACTTGCGACCCGATCATTAACTCATCTAAGTTATTCTAATGGTCACAATATTCCCACCAACCATATCTTCCCAAACAATTCCCAAGTTAACTTCGAAATATAACACCGTTAAAAATGCAAAAATGCTGGCGTCATCCATGCCAAGTTGACGTTAGCCCCACCACTATGCTCTCAATGATAATTCAAGGTTATTTCGACACATCAACAAAAGAAGTCATCTAAACCATCCCATGTATCATTACATATCTTCCCACACCTGGACCTCCAACACCTTGCCCCCCCGTGTGCTCGAGCGGGCCCGCGCGCGCGCGAGAAGTGCCAACTTTTTTTTTTAAATTTTATTTATTTTTTTGCATTTTAACCCTATTTTTTTACGTTTTTGACCTTTTTTTCTAATTTAACTCCTTTCTTCTTTGTTTTTAAACACTTAGTCTTTCTTTTTTTTTATTTTTTTTATTTTAAACACGTAACTCCCTTTGCATTAATGTTGCAGAAGAAGGTCTCCAGTCAACCATTCAAATGTCTTCCAGTGCTGTAGGTGGCTCCAGTGCAATTCTCTCCCAGACATTTTCCTCAAGTTCAATTCCAACGCAGAGTAGGGCTCCTAAAGCTACAGTTAGGGGCCGTGGCCGAATGGTGAATTCTAGGTTCATAAATGTGTAGGATTGGGTGATCATAACTTTGTCTTTAAAATAGTGACCAAAGGTGGCGGCCACTTTAAAAACTTGTGTCCTTTTGTGACTTTAAAACTTTTATCTTTTGTGATCTTGATTTTGAACTTGATATTTTTTTTGTGTTTTATGTATGTGTGACTTTGTTGTGAAATGTGACTTGCTACTATGAAATGCCTAAAGCATTGTGCTCACATACGTATTGTGTTTAATCACTTATATTCCGTGAAATGCCGTAAGTGTTGCTTGATGCATAAGGGTCATGGATACTTGTAGTTATTAAAGCTTCTCTTTTTTAAAGAAAGTAGGACCTTAAACATAATTCATAATGGGTTAAGACAAGCCTAATATTGGCCATTAACCTATTTCAAATGGATTGATGTCGTTGAGGTTAACTGTAGGGTAAGAACAACCTCATGAATGCCGAATGCTTCATGATATAGGCAAGAGCTTTTGTTTCCTTGACAAGTCACTTGACGTATAAGCATCCATGGAGTAAAATTTGACTCATTCTCTTCCTCAATTGTGAATTTTAGGTAACAAATTAAAATACATTTAGCAATCCTTTTAATGACATAATCATAGGTAGTAAAAGGCATCCAATCACGATCAGTAAACATTATTTATGTAATGATAGTACACTAAATGTTCAATCCAATCAACTATTTTGACATCAAGACATTTACATGCAATCACGTGCTGGCCAATAAGTAGAACACACTAATGTAAACAACAAACAGTGACACATAATCTTCTCCTAATCTGCTTACCCATTGTAAACGGACACCTCTAATTCACTTGTTATATCTCCATTCACCAAATGTAGTAAAAGACAAAGTACAATATACCCAGCCTTAGTATGTACGATACTATCTTTTTGAATCTCATTTTCAACCGTAAGTCATTCCCTCTTCCACTAGTAGAGGTTGTCATGTCTATCTTGACTTGTATTATGTCAATTTTCCTCTCTAGCATAGTCAACTTGTTCTCGAAATGCAAGTGGGCACTCTCTTCTTTTGGGATTCGGATTGGGATGTCTTCAGATGAAATCAAGAGAACTTCTTGATCTAAATTTTGGTTGTGGTTTCATCAAAGCTTCTCTTTCCTAGACCGAGTTATGATTTTTGCAATATTAACATTTATTATCCCTCATTCCAATCCCGACCTTTCGATAGCCCGAGGTAATCCAAGCATAACTCTAGCATCCAGGCTATATTCGTCCTTGACCTCAACATAGGAGTTGTAGCCAACATCCTATGCAAAATTTTGGCCTTAGTATCAGGTCATTTCATTAACCACAAACGAAGTTATGAATTTCTCATTAATTACATTTGAGTTCTCCGAACAGTCACACCTCTTCATGACCGCTGACAACAAAAATGCTTAGAACCTTGGGTTCTAATGAGAATTGGGCTTCCACCTCAGCATAAGAGTTTGGGCTAGGGGCCCAGGCTTTCTAATGAACCTAGTTTCATCCCATTCTGATCTTCCTATGATAAGTTACAAATTTTCTAAGGGTTCTTAGATAATCTGTCCAGATTTTTGTCCTGTTGAGTTCATGGGTCCGAATTGTGTCCGATTGGGCTAGTGCCCAATTAGCGGTCATAACATCCTCTCCCCCTTAAAATAATTTCATCCTCAAAATTTAATTGAAAACTTCTCTTCAAGGGAAAATTTACTCACTGAATAGTTGAGGGTATTCCTAACGCATCTTGTCCTCTGACTCCCAAGTTGCTTTCTCGGAATGAGAATTCCTCCATAAGACTTTCACCAGTCAGATGGTCTTATTCCTCAATGCCCGATCCTTCTGGTCTATGATCTCGATGGGCTACTCCACATAAGACAGATCTGCTCGAACTTCCAGAGGTTCATGTTCTATCACATGCGAGGCATCTCGGACATATTCCCTGAGCATGGAGACGTGGAACACCGGATGCACATGTGCTAGAGTGGGCGGGAGTGCAAGTCGATAAGCCACCTCATCGACCCTTTGTAGAATCTCAAAAGGCCTGATATATCTAGGACTGAGCTTGTCCTACCTTCCAAATCGCATGACTCCCTTAGTAGGAGACACCTTTAGGAACACATGGTCTCCTTTTACAAATGTCAACTCTCTCTGCCACTAGTCTGCATAACTTTTTTGATGGCTCTGGGTGGTGAGGAGTCATTGCCGGATCATAGATATCTTTTTAGAGCAATCTTGTACCAGTTGTGGCCCCGAACAACTACTTCTCACCAGCTTCATACCAGCACACCGGTGACCTACATTATTGCCCATAGAGTGCCTCATAAGGTGCCATTCCGATGGCGGAATGGTAACTATTGTTGTATGCAAACTCTATTAGGGGTAAGTGATCATCCCAGTTCCCTCTCCATTTGATGTTGCACGCCCTCAGCATATCTTCTAGAGTTTGAATGGGACTCTCGGATTGCCCATCGGTCTAAGGGTGAAAGGCTGAGCTGAGCCACAACTCTGTCCCCATAGCCTACTGCAAACTCTTCCAGAACCTCGCAGTGAATCGAGGGTCCCGATCAGAAATGATGGACAAGGGTGCACCATGCAACCGAATAATCTCAACGATGAATAGTTTCACTAAGGATTCAACTGGGGTTTGCTTGTTGATGGATAGGAAGTGTGCAGTCTTTGTGAACCTGTCCACAATTACCCAAATTATGTCATGCCTTCTCCTGGTCATGGGTGGACCCGACACAAAGTCCATGGTGATTTGTTCCCATTTCCATTGTGCCATCTCAATGGTCTAGAGAGGACCGCCCGATCTTTGGTGCTCTATTTTCACTTGCTGACATGTGAGACATTTGGACATGAATTTCACAATGTCTCGCTTCATTCCTGGCCACCAGTACATCCTCTTCATATCTTGGAACATCTTGGTGCTTTTGGGATAGATGGAGAATTTTGACCTATGCACTTCCTGCATCAAGCCCTTCTTCAACTCCACATCGTCTTGTACACAAATCCTTCCTCGAAATGCAATCAATCCATCAATTCCCATTTGGAAGTCCTCGCTCTTTAGTTGTCTCTGCAATGCCATGTCCTGCCTTTGTGCCTCAGCAATTCTTTCTAAGTATACAGGTCTTGCTGACAACCCCGCTAGGAGACCGAACTACTTCCTTTTCTCAGGTCATGAGTCAATCACACCCTCCATCAAACCCCACTCTCGATGTAAGCTTAACGCCATTAATTACGACTGAGAGCATTCGCCACCACATTCGCCTTGCCCGGGTGGTACAGTAAGGTGAAGTCATACTCCTTCAGTAGTTCAACCCATCTCCTTTGCCTCAGGTTGAGTTCCTTTTGAGTGAATATGTATTTGAGGCTCTGATGGTTGGTGAAGACCTCAAATTGAACCCCATATAAGTAGTGTCTCCAGATGCGCAAGGCATGGACAACTGCTGCCATTTCTAGGTCATGAGTGGAGTAGTTTTTCTCATGGTCCTTTAACTGCCTTGAAGCATAGGCGATCACATGGCCATTTTGCATTAGTACACAACCGAGGCCAATCTTAGAGGCATCAGTATATACCATGAAGCCATCATTCCCTTAGGGGAGCGTCAACACTGGGGCTGACGTCAACTTCTCCTTGAGCCTCCAAAAACTATCTTCACACTCCTCTAACCATATAAATTTTACTCCCTTCTTAGTCAACTTGGTCATGAGGGCTGCAATGGTGGAGAAGCCTTCAATGAACTGGTGATAATACCCGGCCAGTCCAAGGAAGCTCCTAATCTCCATGACTATCTTCGGTGCTTCCCATTTTGTCACTGCTTCCACCTTGCTAGGGTCCACCGATATGCCATTCCTGGATATAACATGCCCGAGAAACATAACCCGATCTAGCTAGAATTCACATTTGCTGAATTTGGCAAAGAATTTGTTCTCCCTGAGGGTCTGTAGAACCACTCTCAAGTGCTGTCAATGCTCTTCCTGGCTGGCAGAATATATCAGGATGTCATCTATAAAGACCATGACAAACTGATCTAGATAAGGGTGGAAGATCTGGTTCATCTGCTCCATGAACACTGCCGGAGCATTGGCAACCCGAATGGTACCACATGGAATTCGTAGTGACCATACCGAGTCCTAAAGGCTAACTTTGACACATCTTCGGGCTTGATTCTGATCTTGTGATAACCTATCCTAAGATCAATCTTGGAGAAGACTTTGGCAGAAGATAATTGGTTGAACAACTCTTCAATCCACGATAGAGGGTACTTGTTATTTTTGGTGACCTAGTTGAGCTTGCGATAATCAATGCACAGTCGCATGGTCCCATCCTTCTTTCGCACGAACAAGACTGGTGCTCCCCACGGGGACACGCTGGGCTGGATGAAGCCTTTGTCTAACAACTCTTGCAATTGCTTCCTGAGTTCTGCAAGTTCTGCCGAAGCCATTCGGTATGTTGGAACAGAGATGGGTGCTATGCCTGGTACTAGCTCAATAGAGAACTCTATCTCTCGAGCCGATGGTAGTCCCTGTAGATCCTCGAGAAACACATCTGAAAATTCTCGAACTACGTCCAAGTCCTCCAAAATCTTGATGGAGCCTTCTTTAAGTACCACACTAGCTAAGAAATAGTCACATCCTTTGCTGATCAGCTTGGAGGCCTGGATGGTTGATACCATCATTCTGCCGGACTTGTGCTTAGGACATTGAAAGAAGAATGTTTCCTTTCCCGGCTTCTAAAAAATCACCGCCCAACCACGTAAAAATATATATATGAGCCTTTAAAACCCTAATGAGTTGGATTCCCTTAGAAATAGGCCTTGGATATGCTGTCCGTAGGGAACTAGTGGGCTAGAAGATATTGGTGAATAATGGGCTTTGAGGAACATATGTACGGATACATAACTATAGCTATAGTGGGTCTTTTAAAGTGCCAACCCTCGCTATGTAACATGCATCGGCTTTATGCATAAAGGCCATATCTGAACCGTGGGCATTGTTTCCATAGGACTTGGGGTTATATGAATACATAAATACATATATGGGTATTTTAATTGCCTAGACCTTATTACGAAACAAAGGATACGTGTGCCTTACATTTTATAATAGGCCCCCCATTACTCAAACGTAAAAACAAAAACAATGCCCAGTTGCGCTAAAGGAAAAGCTTGAGAAGCTTCTTACGTGGGGGATTAAGATGACCTGTGCATGTATAAGGTGCATTAGGGTTCTCTGGTCAAACGAGGAGAGCGGCCGTCAATAGGGAAGGTTGTGGTTTATCTGGAGGAAGCTTAAACCAATTAGGATACATGTACATGGTAGGATTTGTAAAAAGCCTATAAATACCCCGTTGCAGAAGCAGTCTTACCGTTGCTGCTGTGCATTCGAAGGAGGCACGTTGTTGTTACCACACGTCTGCTTCTTCTGCTGTTTGCATCCATGCGGGAAGGGCATTTTAACTTTCTGTTACACCTTCATCGTGCGTGTTGCCGCTATTACGGTCGTCGGCGAGAAGAAGAAAGCTTCTTCCTGTTGCATCCTCATCTTCCTTGCATCCGATCGTCTTCCTCCTCGAGTCTTCTCCATTCAACTCAAACATGTAGGTTTTCTCCGGAGATAAAATCTCTTAACCGCATGTAAAAATAATTATTAGTTTCATGTCTCCTCCGCATGTTTTTCCCATTATGCTTCATTCGTTTTGCATATTTTATCTTAATTAAATAATGAGGACAACATGTTTAAAAAAATTTATCCATGAAATCGTATGTCTAAAAATCACAAGATGTATATGACTGGACTCCTCATATTTTTCTGTGAATTTACATACTATTTGTGATAGTATTAATCGACAATTTAACTTTCTTATAATTTAATAGTTTTTTTATTCATACAACGAACCCGGAAGACAATATAGCAATTAATATAGTTGTTTACATTGATAGCCCGTTCTAGGCCGCCGAGACATCCTTTGGCCGTGAAATTTTATGGGCGTATTATTGGGATGGAGACCGAGGTAGTGAGGGTGGTGCCTCCATTTTTCGTGCCTCCTATCTCAAGATCTCCCATCTCTCAACGAAAAATTATTTTGAACACCCGGTTAGGTAGAGTTTTTCGAGCCCGTCATTTCGGTATATTGTAGAGTAGTCATCCAAACAACAGCATCAAGAAATGCTGCAGCACTCGATCGGCCTCCACTCCCAGCTCTACAGCTACCCTCGGTCTAGCCAAGTCCACTAAGCACTGCAGGTGCTACTCAGGCTGCTCCCCGATCGCTATCCCTGCTCATCGCAGCCCCAGGCTGTCCTGTAGACTCGCCCGAGGAAGGATGGTCGACTGCCTCTCGGGGCACTGCAACCCTAGGCCCAGTAGCTCCCGAGCCATCTCCCGGTAGTCAGGATAGGATGTCTCACTGACCGGTAACCCATGCAAGACCAGTGAGCCTGACCACATCCTCCAGCGTGGGGACCATATGCCCCCATGGGAAAAGGAAGGCCCGACTCACTGGATCCCAGCAGTCGTGCAGGGTGTAGAGCAGAGCTATGTCGAACTGACACACCTCAATGCTCAGGAATGGGGAGAACCCCATGGCGGCCAACCGCTCCCGCTGAAAGTCCGGTAGTGCCAAATACACTGCACGGACCTGCAACCATGAGACGCGGGTCTTGTGCTTTCCCTGCAATATTCATCCATGTTAAGGCATTTAACAAATTAATTTAAGCATTTTATCTCACAAAATAAATGAAGATAACAAAGATTCCATTTTCTGCTAGATGGGCGGCCCTCATGGGACCACACATCACTACGTGCGGCCAGGATGGGACAGCTCATGTTCTTCACGTTCTGAAGTTAGAGCGGCCTAACATAGGCCGCATGTTCTTTGTGCAGCACCCTAGTGACCGTCTTTCCTACGTCGGTTCTGAGGTTGGTGCAGCCCCCCCTGGGCCGCAGGTGTTTTATGTGGCCTTATGTAGGCCGCATGTTCTGTGTAGTGTGGGCGATCGAGGATCGCCCAGCCGTCGTCTTCCCCGGCGATGGTGACGGCCCTCCCACCGACGGGAGCCCTCCGTGGGCCCCCAAATCGGTCCCTTAATAATCAAAAAAACATATTTTCCCCCCCTAAGGATAACATGCGTGGATTGAAAAGCAGAAATAGGGTTGGTTTTTGGGGCACCTACCTCGGGGTCCGGTACGGCCTTCCCCATCCCCGCCGGCTCGCCGATGAGTTCCTCCGGTGCCATCTCTTTGGACTCTTCGTCCATGGCTTCCCCCTCTACCATGGCGGGTGGCGCGGCCGCCACCTCCTCCTCCATGACGGTGGGCGACGCAGCCGGTGTTCCCTCCTCCGTGGGCGATGGCGGCGGGTCGTGTTCTCTGGTCAACGGCGATGGCCGGTGGGCTTGGGCTTCGGTTCTCATCGAGAAAGGGAGAAGAGAGGCAGTGAGATTGAGGGAGGGTGATGGGAATCGACTCCGGACATTTATATTTTTATTTTACCTTTGTGTCCTTTGGGTTTACATTTATATCCTTCATGCAGCGGCGTATAAGAACATATACGAGTAAAGCAAAACCTGAGATGGGAGCGAAAATGATACCTCCACGCTCCTGGCATGGGGAAGATGACCCCGGCCATGTATGGTAACTCCTGGTTAAAATAATACTCAATAATTACATAAATAAATTTTTCCTTCCCACTCCACGTAGGGAGGTAAAGGACTACAAGTGGGGCCCAGGAGGACCGATCTTGGGTTGACGGGCAACAACTTGGATAGCTCCAGTGGTAGTTCTCACCGGCAACCATGGGGTTTGCGTCCTGGCTGGTGGGCCGAGTGGGCCGGCAGTGGTACCGCGGCGATGGGGACTCCTAGAGGGACGATCCCTGGTAAGGTGATGTGCTGGTTCACCTTGTGGAAGGTGAGGCGGCCAGTCCGGGGGCTGTTGTTGATTGCTGTCCACGAGCTATGCTGCTATCACAGCACTACGCGACCAAGCGAGAACAGCTGCTGCAATCAGCCCTGACGTCTGATTAACGTGAGACTGGCGCCGTTGGAAAGCCCTTTCAGATATCTACGACCCTAGTCTAGAGAAGGAATTTTGTATATCTCTTTACTAGCCTTGGTCAAATTTATAATACGCTAGTTCACTGAACCAAATCTGGCATGATAGATTTGGATCTACCTGAGAACAAGGGTTGACCAGAGGCAAGGCGGTGGATCTGGGTGCTGGGATTTTTATGAGAGGTAGAGGGGGAAGTAGGGAAGATGCCAATATTCTTTATGGATTTTCTAGAGGTGGTTTGACAGGGGCAATGGATTTTTGACTAGACAGGGGTCGGATATGGACTGCACAGGACAAAACATATTTTGGAGTTTGTAGAGATTTTTAGGGAGGGCAAATGATTCTATAAATTCATGAAAGAAATATGAGAGATGGGTTTTGGTGGACAGAATACTCAGTCCAAATTTCAGATCGATCTTAATTTGGGAAGAGGGGAAAAAGGGTGAAGAACTAGGGTTCTAGAATTACGATCTGCACAGAAGGCAGATTACTAGGGGTAGAAAGATGGAATTGGGAAAAATAGCTAACGTAGGATTATTGGCCTGAATATTTTTGTGGAGTATGGGGGGGATGTGGGGGATTCGCCCTCCAATTTTGGGCAGGACCAGAGCTCCTGATGGAGAGCTAAAAATTGGCCTTTACTATTCTGCCTAGGGGTGGACAGAACTCTGAAGAAGCGGCGGCGGTGGTGCGATGGCGGCGGCGGTGCTGAGCTTCTCACTCAGGAAGGGGGTAGAAGAGAGGCTTCACACCTCAATGGAAGGAGCCTTCATAACTCTGCAAGGGGGAGAGAGGACAGAGGAGGAGGGCACCCTTGGGCTTCTTGCATAATTTCTCATAAAATTCTGTCATTAATTCTTGATTTCATTATGAATTCCCTAATAGCAGACTTATTCAGTATGAAGAAATAATTTCATATGCTCAGTTGTATGAGGTGATGAAAGCTCATTTTTCCATAGGGAAGATGATAATATATGTTAGCACATTGGACAGTTGGCCATTAGACTTGCATCCAACCAATAATCCACAGAAAGGTGTGCCCAACTAGTCTGCTCAGGTTGACCCCAGTGCTCAGGCCCATTCCCAGACAGTTGTTGATATTGATGGGATGGATGTTCAGGATGAGGTTGCTCAACATGATGAGGTTGTTCAGGATGAGATTGTTCAACATGATGAGGTTGTTCATAATGCTGAGGTTGTTCATTAGAATAAGGTTATTCATGATGCTGCGGTTGTTCAGAAAGAGGTTGTTCATCAGGATGAGGAGGTTCATGATACTGTGGTTATTCAGGATGAGATTGTGCATGATGCTGACACTGTTCATGAAACTGAGGTGTCAGTCTTCATGCCTCTGTCCAAGATAGACAAAGTGCAAGCCTTGGCTATTGTTGATGAGGATTATCATATTTTAAAGAACATGATGCAATCTGAATCAAATGACAATGACTAAGAATTTGTTGCATATGAAGATGAGTACAATGATATGAGGAAAGTGTGGCTAATTCTGATGAGATACACACTGAAGACAGTTATCATTCAACGCCATCTACCTTAGACGAGTCAGATATTGATGGAGGGGTTTCAAATGATGATGGAGATTTGCTAGAAGCTGATGAAGAGACCCCAGATATATCTGTTGATGCTCTATTTGCAAATAGTAGAGACTACAGGATTGCTCTATGTCAGCATACTATAAAAAATTAATTTGAATTCAAGCAGGTGAAAAATGAAAGCATGAGGATTACTATTGTGTGTGCAAATGTTAATTGTAAATGGAGAGTGCATACCTCAAGGCTACAAGATGGAGTTACTTTTGCGGTCAAAAGAATGCAGAAAAAACACACATGTTTAGTCACATCAAGGTGTGATAATAGGATGGCATCAAAAAATTAGATTTCAGTAAGGGTAAAGAAAGTAATGAAGGACAATCCTGACATACCCCTAAGAAAGTTACAAGCTGATTTATTAAAGTCTTACAATATTTTAATCCCTTATCATCGCATTTGGCATGCACGAGAGTGTGCAAAGGAGAAGGTGTTTGGGAAAGTTGAGGAAACATACAAGTATTTGCCACAGCTACTGAATGAGTTAAAGCAGAGCGACCCATCCTCAGTTCTAGAGTACAAGATTGGCCTGGATGGTTATTTTCAGAGGATGTTCATTGCCTTAGGGTCAAGTATCAGTGGTTTCAAAGATGGCTGCCGTCCAGTGCTGGGCATAGATGGATGTCACTTGAAAGGGTATTACACTAGCCAAGGCGTGGATATCGAACCCGGCGATCTTGCCAAGGCGCTATGGGGCGCTTCGGTATTGATACGGATGGGGCAGGGTAGTGCGGAGGAAGCGCATGTGCGAATCCGCAGAATTCGAACCAACCTGCGTACGACGGAGAATGCGAATCTATGAAATCGCTGCGACGGCCGTGCCGAACGAAGGGCTGAAAGAACCCGCGCCCATCACGCGATTGCGTCCGCCGTGTTTGGCCGCGTACAGCGCCTGATCCGCAGCGACCACCATCTCGTGCCAGTTGGACAGGCCGCGTGCGGATACGCTGTATCCAATGCTGATGGCGCACACCAGTTCTTCGCCGGACTGCAAGGCGATCGGGTGTTCCTGCACGGCGCGGCGCAAGCGCTCTGCGATGTCTTTGACGGTGGGTTCGTCAGCGGGGCTGATCAGCACCATGAATTCTTCGCCCCCAACGCGGGCGAGCAGGTCCTGGTTGCGTACGTGGGTAGCGAGTGCGCCGGCGATGGCGACCAGGGCCTGGTCGCCAACATCGTGGCCCCATGTATCGTTGATCGCCTTGAAGTGGTCCACGTCGATAATCAGCACCGCCATGGTGGCGTTTTGTCCATCCGTCCTGGCGGTCCAGCGTTCGCCGCGTTCCCAGATAACGCGGCGGTTGGCGATTTTCGTGAGCGGGTCCTGGTGCGCGTAGCGGATCAGTTCGGCATCCAGTTCGCGAGTAAACATCCACAGCAGGCTTGGCGTAATCACCCACGTCAGGATCAGGCGCGATAACAGCCCATAAGTCGTGGTGGGGTCTTCATCGGCATTCGCGTGCGGATAAAAGATCCACCAGGCGATCCGGTTGAGCAGCATCAGCGCCCATAGAAAATGGAACGCGGCGGTGAGCCGCGCACCTGCGCGCTGCGCATCGCTCGCGTGAAACCACAGGGAGATACCTGTCGCCATGGTCAGGATGCCGCGGAGCGTGCAGCCCATCATCAGCATCACGCGGAAGTCATCGCCACCGCTCAGCACATAGCCGGTCTCCACCAAAGCTAGCAGGCCAGCCGGAAGCAGGGCCCACAGCTCGCGTTTCGGGCGGCGCAGGTAGGCGTTGACGGCCATGAAGGCTAGCGCTGTTCCTGCGTCGATCCACAAGTTGCCGATCAGCGACTGGTCACCAAAGTCGATGTCGATGGCGGGCAGGGCCAAGATGCCAAAGCCCACGGCGAAAGCGGCATAGCTGATGCCCCACAACAGCACGCCATTCACGGGTTGCATGCCGCGTCGTGTCGCGCGAAGCGCCAGGAAGATGACCGACGAAAGCGCTGCCAGCAAGGCGTTGATGATCAGCAGGGTGCTAACGTCGGTCAATCTTGTAATCGCTTCCACGACGCCCCCAGGGTAATCAGAGCCAGGTTTCGATCCTGGGACCTGTGGGTTATGGGCCCACCACGCTTCCGCTGCGCCACTCTGATTGTTGACATTAAAATTAAAATATTAAATATTTATACTAATATTTTTCTACAGGAGTTCATACATAACATTAAGATGTTATTCACCAATACGTGGGTGAGAACTGGGGCCTTTCAGGAAGAGGGATCACCATGTTTTCTATATGGAGAACCGGCAGGAGAAATGGTGCTCGCTTTCGGATGATGCAGCCAATTGCTTATCCTGCACAGCACAGTGGCCATTCCGGTCACTAACTCAAACGCCAATATCGGCACTGTCAGGGAGATGTAGAAAGACAATACAAGTCACAACTCGAGGGTACCTGTACATGTGCTACCAGCATCTACACAGATGGCAACACTGAAGGGTTGGAGACAAATCTGATCAGCTCATATGGGATCCTGCTTTGTGCGTTCCAAGTGTGCAGTTGGAGGTGTCGATAAATGTCTTTCAGATCTTCCAGTTTATTCTGTTTCATACTTCCGTATTCCTGTAAGAGATGTCGAAACAACCCTCTATGTTATTAGCCATGGAACTGCCATCTGAGAGAATGTGAACAGAGCATCTGCTAGCCCAGTTCATGTACCTTGGATTTTTACCAGCCGGGCCATCAAACTTAATTTCCAAGTTTATTTTATCCATTAATTAGAACACTCCTAGTTCCTTGAGACAGGCCAGCAATGCCTACTTAATTGGTTGCTGCCATCCCTAGGGAATTAGAAAGTTGATATGCCGTGTTTCTCTCCTGCACGGCCTGCCACAAGCTGGCATTTTCAAAACACTATTGGGCATGTTTGCAGTTTGCAACCATCAATGAGACTATACAGTCTGAGGTCTGAATAAGATGCTATCCTTAAGTAGTTTGGTCAGCATGAACATAAAATATTTCTCCAAGTTTTGGGTATACCTATTCTGAGCCTAACTTTCACAAAGTTGGGTGTACCAATACATGACAGTAAACACCCTTTGGTTTTGCCTCTTTAGTGGAGAAAGAGGAAACATCAGTTACTTCTGTACATGGTGGTTATGTCTAAATGTTTGGAACTTGGAAAATTTGTTCTCATCTTCTGTGTGCTACAAGCAATGCTTGCAAGTTGGATTAGATGCCTTAGCGTATAAGCTCTGTATTAAATCCTGCTGAGACTTGGGACTGAATCCCTATCAAATCTTGTCCTAGGTGATCCACCCCCTCATCATAGGACAAAATTGTCATGTTCCTTGTGAGGAGGGTAAATCCGGTTTGGCTCAGGAACAGCCCAATGTCGGCAGGCCCACTGAGGATTGAGCGCAATAAACCCTCCCAAGGGACGGGCGCACGTGCTCGGCCCAATAAGAGGAGGCATGCTGGGCCAATCAAAGGGTGCCAGGGAAGAATTTCTTTTGGGAGAAATACAAGCCTGGAAACAAACCCTCTCTATGCTCTCAAGCCTACTTGACCAATCAGATTACAGATTTCAAGAAGAACTGAAGAAAAGAAATCTTCTGCTCTCTCTTAGTCACTATACCAATCAGATAAGTGGCATGCTTCAAAGAAGTGTTTGTTGTATTCCAACCAATCAGGTCACCAGAACATGGAGGGAAAATTCTCTGCTCAGCTCTTTATATATACTTGAAGCTTCTACATCAAGAAGCTACTGCAGCTACTGTTTTCCTGCTACCCTTGAAGTAGAAGGGAGCTCGTGCCTTAGTAGAAAATCTGAGAGGATAAAAAGAGAAGAGAAGAAGAAAAAGAGTGAAGAGAGAAGAGACAACAGCCTAGCCCTGGTTCGATCCAAACTAGTCCTGAAAAAGGGAGAAGAAGAAGAAAAGTAGTGCAACCTCTCCTTGCAGCCAGTTTGAGGTAGAAGAGAAGAGTACATATCTGATTTTAGATCTACAGTCTCAGCTTTGTGTACCAAGTTCAGAAGCTACATTTGTGTTTCTCATTTTATTTTATGTTTTTCCTTTGAAACTTTGAAATCCTGCTTCAGTGTGTTGTACTGCTATTGTAGCAGTGTAAGTATAGTGCTATGTTTCGAGATCGAAGTGGTCTTTGGTTGTGCTCAGCCATGGGTGTTCTTGGGGGTTTGTCCCCGAGTTTTTACTACACTTGTAGCTTGTCTTCTTTGTTTGTGTATGTGTGTGTGGGGGTGGGGGTTCATCCCTATGTGTGTTTAAGACTTCATCCTCGTTAGGAGCTTCCTCATGTGTGTGTGCGTGGGGCGTTGTCCCTATGTAGGGTTACGTTTGCAGCGTGTGGTAAAGCCTCACCGGGTTTGGTGAGGGGTGGATGTAGATTAGGGGTTTGCAACCGAACCACCTTAAAAATATCTTGTGCAGTGGGCTATGATTTGTGTGATTGCTCCATGTTTTCTATCCCCCTTCACACGTTCGTGTGCTAGTTTCAACATATGCAATTCTAGTTGTTCATCAATGCACAGACAAGCATTTTGCTCATACACCCACCAAGACTTTAATAAGATCCATGCCTTTTAATGCAGCCGATCTCTCTGACTAGTGTTTTAATAGTGAGCCTAGGTCAACCACATAATAAGGGTGCATCGACCTAAACTGTCTCCTAAACGGTAATCCCTTGACTCCCTATACAAGGTGTCTTGCTGTACTATTCTGAACTATCCTCTGTGATCCGCTGTGCGTTATGATTATGTGTTGCATTTGCATGTCAGCTATAGTTTCTATTTCCATCAGATAAGTTTTTAATGGGGTAATTTTTTTTTTGGAAGTATCTATGAAATTACACATCGTGTTAAATATATTTTTTACATGAAAATAATCTTTTTCATTTTTTAATTAATAAGAATAAAAAATATAAATTAACGTGACATTATCCCCTGTATTTGGTGTACAAAGATTACTCGTAGGTTTAATGCGCGCATGGCTGGATATCTGAGGACTAGCTAGTGGACATGTCTTAGGAGAGCCAGAAGAGGAAGATGTTGATGTATGGAAATGGTCCAGTGGTTGGAGCGAGAGAGAGAGAGAGGAAGGGAGGGGGCGGGGCCATGGACAGCTGGCTCATGCCCATGAGCGTGATGGGGGTACGACTGGCCAGTAGATGGGGGCAGATGAGAATAGCGGCAGCATTGGACAAGCGAAAGGCCTTGCTGGTGGTGGGAGCCTACGCATGGGGATCCGCACCGTTGGCAATTTATTTACGGATGGAGACATATTGGGAACAATAATGGAAACCGGATCTCAGATTTAATTAAATGGCACCACCATGTCCTTGACAACGCCATAACATGAGAGGCCTTCCGTCCCACTACCGTTTTATTATTATTTATTTCTATATGGTTAGTTAGTTGGGCTTTTTTTTTTTTGGGTGGTTAGATGGACAGCAAATGGATCGAAGGCCAAAGAGTTAGGTTGGAGAAATAAAGTCTTCCATATACGTTAAGTCATCTCATAAAGTGTGTGGGAGACTATTGCCAATGAGAGACCATATCGTAGCGTGTGGTTGGATTCTATCTTATTTTATCGCAGTTATTTAAGCGGATCGAATTCTAACTATTGCTAACGAGGGACCATCGTACCCTGTGATTGTATGGAAGCATTCCAAAATATTGTCATGCGGCTTGGCGATCATCCGACCTTAATCCCCTCAAATGATGGCATGATCCAGCGAGTCTCCGATTTATTGGACTAGACTCGCTGTGCTCTTGTCAACACGTCCACAAGTAGCCTTTCTTCCCCAGTTAAATAACTAATGAGTCCTTTGATGCCTTGCATTTGCTAGTTGAGGAGAGGAAAGATCGTCAGGCTCAGCAAGGCTCGATAATGTCAGGATCAGTACATTCCCATATCGCCAGACCTATATTGGCCATCGCCAGTCAACCAGCAATTCAGAATCGTAATGCAATAGAGATCCACTCAGGATGGGCAGGCCCACAAGCATGATTCTCACACACGTTCGTCTCAGATGTCGTAAGATTAGTCAGCAGACGAGCGTTGAGGTCGCAACTACATGACTTACCCCGACGACTGCAGGATCATGCCCACGCCGCTGAGATACCCACCACAGTGCCCTTCCTCAAAGAATGGGCAAGTGGAAAACAGATGATCTCTATGATCAAGCATAACATCACTCCACTAACCATGCCCTCTCCATGACAGGAAAGAGACGACGCCACGACAACCAATATAAATAAGGTCCTAGATAAACCTAGGGAAAGACACTGAGCTACTCGCTCAAAGGTACCTGCATAGTCATGTTCCTACTACGAGGATGAGACACAAAATGATCGCCACCATCTCAGGCTTCGGGCCTCTTCATCGAGCACTCATTTTCTGATCCGATCAAGCACTCTCTCCCCCTCTGGAACTCTCACCACTCCCTCTCTCTACTCCTTCACATTTGTTTATGCACAATTATGATTTAAGCATTAGAGGTTTATCCCCTAGGATTACACCTAGGGCTCCTTCTGAGGTACGGTTCAGTGTTTGTAGGTTTCCTCAGGATAGTCAGATGCTCTTTCCCTCCCAAGAAATCTCAAAGGTGTAGTACAAGGCCCAGAAAACACTTTTTGGCCTCTACACTTTTTGAAGTCATATGTGGGAAGAAGATAGAAAGTAATGACACCCCATGGAAACTACCACAACATTAGCAACAGCCACGGGAGTCGAGACTCCCAATGAACTTCTTAGGAGGCCTCATCCTCCTAGCATCCATCCTACGGCGCTACTCCACCTAACCCCGCCATGGATGAACCGGCGGTGATGTGTCGCCAGATTCAGATGTTAACGGACATGTACCAAGGCCTCCTCAATCGCCAGGCAGAGAAAGAATGTGCTTCGACGACTTCCTCCCAGGGCAAGGAGCACCAACTATGGCGGAGTCACACCGTGTGCATGAGCCCTCACTCCTCTCCCCCGCCTACACTACTCGCCCATGTAGTTAACCTTCACGGTGCCTTGCCAGTCTGCTGCACTCCAACCTTCAGATGACATAGCAGCTGCAATGCTACTTGGAGGTCGACCGAGAACTAGAGGGTAAAGTTTGCTACTCAGATGATATCCTCCAGGCAGTGCAGACAAAGGGGCTACTTGATGATGACTCCGACTTCTATACACGATTCTCGTATGAGATCATGGAGGCATTGATTCCCCCGAAGGTTCAGCTACTACCGTTCACTTTGTACGATGGCACCACAGACTCTAGGACTACATGCTCAGCTTTGACTATAACCTGACTTTCCACCAGGCCTCAGACGTTGTCAAGTGCTTCACATTCATCACAACATTATGGGAGAACGCTCGATCATGGCCCGAGTCATTGCCCACCGGGTCCATCGCTTCCTTCAGCAACTCAAGTGGATATTCAAGGAGAACTTCCTCAATTGCAAAAAGGAGGCTCAGACTACCATGAGCCTCCTCACCATAAACCAGGGTCGCGAAGAACCCTTGTGAGACTTCGTTGCCCACTTTTTCAATGAGGCTCTTCACATTCCTTGCCTAGACGTTAGCATCGCCATGACAGTGCAGACGAAAGGCACCAGGGACGCCATCCTCTGAAGGACCCTCAAAGTAGAGTCCCCTATGATGTTGATGGAGCTCCTCACCCTAGCTCAAAAGTACACCAGCTGCGAGAAGAACAATGCAATGCTAGGATGAGCAGCCAGAGACGTTCACTCCAACAGAAAGCACTAGATCAAATTCCCTCACCAAGAGAGAAACAAGCATGAATGTCATGATAGGGAGCACCGCAATCAGGACGGGCCAAAGGAGAGAGCCCTCTACAGGCACTACACTCCACTGAATGCCCCTCTCGAGCAGATCCTCATAGAGATTCATAAAAAACCCTACCTCCAGTGGCTCTCAAAGATGAAGTCCAATCCTCAGACAAGGAATCAGAGAAGGTACTATCGCTTCCATAGCGACCATGGCCATGACACCGTGGACTGCATCCAACTTAAGGACACCCTCGAGGACCTAATCTGCTAAGGGCTCCTAGACAAGTTCATCGCAAAAGTCACTGAGCAACAATAGAAAAGGGCTGGCACTCCACCCCCATTGATAACCGATACAATGGGAGAGAGATCACGATGATCTCCAGAGGGCTGACATCGAGTGGGGATAGCTCCAATAGGTGCCATGCATATGCTTGCCGAGTCAACCTGGTGGACTGTGACGACCTCACAGGGTGCATTCATCATCCCACCAGAAGCTGAAGTTCCCCACTCCTTACAGGGTAGGACAAGTCCGAGGAGACTATAGGGAATCCCATTGGTGAAGACCTCTTCCTCTTCTACGTAGGCGAGAACCCCAACCGCTCCCTGAGGTTTAGCTTGCTACTATCTGAGGAGGAGAAGAAGGCCTATCAACACTTCCTGTTGGCAAATCGGGTTGTGTTCGTCTAGTCTGAGGATGAGCTCCTTCTCATCCCTCCTGAGGTGATTACTCACCAACTCAATTTAGATCTCAAATGTTGCCCGGTTCAATAGTGTAGGCGACGTTTGAATTAGCGCCTCCTAGTCGTGACACAAATTTCTTGTCTCCCAGTTTTCTGTGTGTTTTTACCCATACCGCGGGTTGCCTGGCACCATTGTCTCAAGGCTAAGGCATGGTCCCTGTTTTTTGGTTCTACATGATACCCTCTATCTCTTGGTGAGATTAGGATCCTCTGTTAGATATTCCTTCCACCAGATTGAAACTTTTTTCATCAAAGCCTCTGTAAGACTTCGCTAGCCTTAGAATCCCTCCAGGAAGTTGAGCGGGTTGTACCCTAAAAACTCTTAAAACCATATTAATTATGTAACTCTAAAGAAACATGACGCCCTAGCCATCATATAGCACTGTGATCAGGTGTTCTGTGAGAGTCCAGTCACTATCTGGAATTAGCATCCAGTATAGTTGATGTCAATTGGAATTAGCGTCCGTACAGTTGACGCGAAATTCCTTCATGCCTTACTGTTGACTAAATTAGCGGCCACCGCAGTGGACGCAAATTTGGAAATTCATGGCATCCTGAGTGAACGCCAATTTTTTTCAGATTAATGAACATCCCGATTTTCATGTGAGATTTATCGCAATGTCATCTCTACACAAGGTTCTATACTTGAATTCCTCAATCCGTGAATCTACTTTAATATCCATACAATGGCTTATTCCTTTGGAACTCTATTGGCTATGAACTTTAGTGAATGTCTAGATATTTACATCACTCAACTCCTGGCATTAATGGAGCCCAGCCTGGTCCTTAGAGGAGCACCCGAAAGTACTTGTGTCCATGGGAGCTATATTGACCATGGTGTGGCACTGCATCAAAGTGCATGACTTGCTAGATTGATCGACGACATTTCACTCTCTCTCGTACTTGACATGAACTTGACGTGACGTGCTTGGCCCGAAATGGGTATTTACTTGTTAAATTAAAAAACTAAATTCTATTGACATGACATGATACTTACATAGGTGATATCCTTATTAATATTACATGAATCATCTTGAATGCTTGCTAATTCTATTATATTGTTCCTAAGGATCTTTTGTTCCATATCATCTTGTCTTCATTCATGCATAGCCATAGTACATTTCACGTAACATGTAATTGCTTAAAGCAAGCATGTTATTGAGATGTAATTCCTACTAAGCATTCACTCATCCAGTGTTTCCCCTAGCTTTTCAAGTAATACTGATGATGAGACTCAATCGAATGTGGATGGTTAAGTGTGATAAGCGTAGAGCCAATCCCGGATGTCGCACTTTATCTTCGAGTCATGTCTTTCTCTTTTCTTGGTCATCATTGTAATTTTTCTTTTTATTGAGTCTAGTGATCATGGAAGTATGAAATTATACTTTAGATTATTATCTTGAATAAAAGGACTTGGTTTATTTCTCTTAAGCGATTAATTGGGTCATGGATCAGATTTTCAGTGGAGTGCAAATTCTCTACTATATATATGTCAGCTGTTTGAAACCAAAATGGGGTGTGCCGCTTCTAAATTGCAAATTCGAAGTGAGAAAGCTCCTCTAGAAGAATAAGAGAGAGATATGTTAGCTCGTGAGTGAGTGGTAGAAAGAGAGAGAGCTACTAAGTTAGAAGAAAAACAGAAGAGAGTGAGCCCAATTCAGAGAAAGAGGAAAATAGAAGAAAGGAGATCTGTCGTGAAGCGAAGTTCAGTTTCAGTGATCACATTCAAAGTGCTTCTAGTGGAAGCTACAGATATTCGTGTTTTTGTTTTGATTCATTGTGCTATTCTGTTCAGCATTTTATCTTTTGGCTTTGTTATTTTCCTTTTTCATTTTAACTAGTGTCTTTGCCTTGTGGTGCTCTGTGCACACAAGGTGTTTGCACACAGCTTACCCTATGTGTGGTTTGCTCTAGGAAACCATAGTGTGGAGGTGTTCCTCCGGGTTCCCTCTGAGTCTATCAGAGGAAGGGAGATCTGTTCTCTGGGGTTCTCTCTGTGCTTCAGAGGAAGAGAGGATTTGTCCTCTAGTTGTGGGCAACTGGGTGTTGCTCACGTTCCCTTCTAAATCTGTCAGAAGAAGGGAGGAGAGTGTTCCTCCGGGTCAAGCTATTTGACAGTGTATATTGCAGACTAAGTCTGCGTTCTTACAGTTGCAAGGGGAATCCTCACTCGAGTTGAGTGAGGGGTGGATGTAGGTCTGTAGATAGTAGACCGAACCACCTAAAATTCTGTGTGTTATGGTTTGTATTCATGAGATTGGTCCTTCTCATCTTCCTTCATTCACAGGTTATCTAATGAGGTGAATCCTGAGTTTGATACACCGATCTATTATGGTTATTTGGTCTACGTGATTGACTATGTCTCTTTTGTTGTACAAAGATTTACTGGAGTGCAGTTTATGGTTCCATGCAGCACTGTGAATGTACTCTCAGTGCTTGGAATTCAGCTTGACAGAATCCCCAACTGTCCATCCCAACTCTGTTTAATTTGTTTGCTTCCTTGAGCACAGTGGATTACTTCTTGGTTCATCTATATCTAGTGGTTTTTATTTCTATTGGTATATCAATTTTTAATTATGTGTAAGCGATTATAGGGGATCTATTCACCCCCTCTAGATCCTAGCAGCTCACCTAACAGTTGGTATCAGAGCAGGTCTCTGGTATTATCAGATCGCAAGATCTGCAGAGAAAAGATCTTTGTGCACTGTCACTGGTTTCTTCTGTCTGATTTCTTAATGGGTGTAGATCGTGAAAAATCCACTTAAAAATAAAAGAAATAAATAATGCAAATGGTGATGATAAGGGTGGAAATTAAAACAATGGGTTTGGATCTTACTCCGGCCAGAGAATTCAAGAATAGACCCTTCCGCTTTGGCTCAGAGCCTTTCCCAGCCAGAGAATCAAAGAATCAATCTTTCACTTTGGTTCGGACCCTTCCCGGCCAGAGAACAAAAGAATAGACCCTTTCACTTTGGTTCGGATCCATGCCCGACCAGAGAACAAGAGAATAGACCCTTTCACTTTGGTTCGGATCCTTCCCCGGCTAGAGAATTCAAGAAGAGACCTTTTACTTTGGTTCAGATCCTTCTTCCGGCCTGAGAATTAAAGAAGAAACATTTCCACTTTGGTTCGGATCCTTCCTCGGCCAAAGAACAGAAGAAGAGACCTCTCACTTTGGTTCGGATCCTCCCCCGGCCAGAGAACAAAAGAATAGACCCTTTCACTTTGGTCTGGATCCTTCCCTGACCAGAGAACAGAAGAAGAGACCTCTCACTTTAGCTCGAACATCTCGCCCCTACTAGGGAACAAAAAACATCTTCATGAAGTCAGCGTCACGACCTCCCGTCCAAGCCGACGAACATCCTACCATTCCCCGCTACCCTTTGGCCCTTTACGGCTCGTTTTCGACATCCCTTTGGCTTCGTGGCCTGCTATCATAATATCTTTTCGACCTTCTACAGCCCGCTACCCAACACCTTTTGGTCTAGCCATCTCGGTCATGACCCACTATTAGGATTAATCCATCCATCCTCTCTCGACGATGAACATCCTCCCTTGTGATTTGGGACCCCTGTCCAGGTCATTTGAATCAACAAACTCCTCTCTTCGTCCATTCGGGCGACGAATACCCTTTTGATTCGGACCTCACGTCCAGGTCATTGACTAAACAAACCCTTCTCTCCGTCCCTTCGGGTGACGAATACCCCTTTGATTTGGACTTCCCGTCCAGGTCATTGAATAAACAAATCCTTCTCTCCGCCCTCGTGGTTCGCCTCCCAACAACATCGGCTGCCACAGCCCGCTCTCCAACGTCTGTCAGCTTTGCAGCCCGCTTCCCTAACTTCGGCTTTTGAAGCCCGCTTTCAGCCTTGGCTGTTATGTCCTGCTCTATTGGCCTCCGAGCCGACAGCTACTCAATCATCGACATCCCAGCCGACGGCTTCCCTGTGAGGGCAAGCGCACCCACGTGCACCGCTTGCCTCATCCTTCGCCCATGCCACCCGTGGGTGGGGGGCATTTGTGCACACTAAAAAATTCTCATCCCATGTTTACGTGCAGGGGAATAAAGAAGAGGAGAAAAGAGCAGAGAAGATGAGAAGAAGAAAAGAAAAAAAGGAAGCCCCTAAAGTGCCCCAGTGGCACACCCCTTAAAGGCCTTCAACGGCACAAAAGCGCCCTTCAGCGGCACACCCACAAAAGTGCCCTTCAGCGCAGCGCGAGTGGTTCACCATCCGGCTAATGTGATTCACATGATGGCCACATTCTCCCTTTCTGATGATGAGTCAGAGGAGCCCGACACTAGTCAAAGAGAGCGTTTGGTCTGGTATCTAGGGTGGAGGCCCTGGCACGATTGCAGACCCCTCTCCTTCCCCAGAGAAAGAACCCGGTGACTTTTCGACGTCCTCATGGAGAGGGGGCAAATCCTACCCCGCGACCCACCGGCAGGCTACACCCATTGGGACTTTAGCCACCTCTAGTACTATCCCTTCCATGCATGAATCTGCCATGCGATCGAGTCCTATGAGGAAGTCTAGTACCTCATCCAGGAATAGATCCAGTGGGAGCAGATCGATGTTGAGGGGAATTCTATGACACTCGTTCGGCTGCGGCAAGCTGTCGAAGAAACTCTGAGCATCGCCAGAAATGCGCCAGAGTAGCCTGATCCTCCCCAAGAAAATGGGCATGGGCTGTCTTACCAGCACACTCCAGAATGGCTCGAGTTCCAGACCGATAATCGGGAAGCTCTCAAGGGACTACAGAGGCGCAGGGAGCAAGATGCCAGCCAAGAGACAGGGCCAAGCACCTTCTCAGCCAACATCATTCATCCTCCTGCTCCTATGGTCTCTCCTGATTCCCCGACACCACAAGCTGGTCAACTGGCCCTTGCCGCTCCGCCCGCGCAATGGCGACCCTGGCAGGAGCTAGAGTCTCTCCCTTTTTCCAGAGAAGACACTGCTAGGCTCCTCCGAGTCCTTCTTGGCCGAGAGGATGTCCTGGTGGGTAAGACTATGATGGGCTCCTCAAGCTCTTCTCACCCTCTCCCTATTCCACCTTTGTCTTCGATGCCCGAGGATAGGAAGGGGAAACAGAAGTTGGGCGATGTCTCGGCTCGACCGGACCAGGTCCTCCCGATAGTTTGCAAGTCAAGTCTACCATCACAAAACCCATCTGACGCGCGAGATCAAGATAGCCACCAGGGACAGCAAGGCCCCAAGAAGTCGTCGGGTGTCGCCCAACCCTGCATTCAGTCAGACCACAAGGGTCAGGCCAGGAAGCACGATGTTAGTCATGCTCCTCGAGCCACGTCTCAGCAAAAGCCATTGCCACTGCGGCTAAGGCATCAAACCGCCCATACGTCCTCGGACGCCAGTACCAGTACATCAGCTCAACAGGAGAAGCCATTGCCACCACGGTTAAGGCATCAAACTGCGCACACGTCCTCGGGCGCCAGTACAAGTCAGCCGGTTCATAGTAAACTCCTACAGCCACCGCGGTTAAGGCATCAAACTGTGCCTACGTCTTCGGACGCCAGCCTCAGCATCCCAGCCTACCAGGAACTACCGCTCGAGGTCATTGAATAGGCGATCAACGTCACCTTCGCTTAGTGTCAGCTCAGAGAGCTGGATTCTTGACCAGGTCTGGATGGCTTAATAATATTATCCTTGATTATTTTCTATTTTAGTTTGTTTTAAGTTTTTCTTTGAGCCCAGCATGCATCATGTAGGACTTTGAGCTTTAATGTTAGAAAAATCCTCATATTAAGTCAAGTAATGAGGGTCACTGGTTCTAGATTTTAAGTTGACATGAAGTATTCCACTCTAAATCAAGTACTGAGTTCTCTTTGAGGCCACTTGGGCTGATTCACTGAAAGCACCTTTCACCTGGATTCCCTATCTCCACTTTTCTCTTATTTTTCTACAAGTTCACCTTGATTGTAGCACATCCACATTGGCTGGTAATCGCTCTCTAATGCTGTTTCTCCTTTTGTGCCCACGTGCACACATTTTGTTAGCTTAGTCTTCATCTAGACGATCGTTGCTTTCTTAGACTCATCTGAGGTTGTTTCATTTAGAGCTATGGAAAGATTTCCAGAGATGTGTCACATCACATCTTGGCATCTACTTTTCAGTCCGCTCTTACGTCATTCCTCTTCGTTCTCACTACATTTCATTCCGTCTCACTCCCTTGCAAAGCAGACGCCAAGGCGGGGCAGCTGTAAACACGCCAAAATTGATGCTATGTTGAGTAAATTTCATGTCACAACATAATGTCTCAAAGTGGACTTCATTACTGGCTTAATAAGTAGATTTTTTTATTTTTTCTAATTTATTTGAATATTGTGACCATAATGTGGGCGCTATTTAAATAGAGCCTTTGCAGAAGGTCGCTATTTCCCTGAGGTATCGGTTCATGTTGATAAATGAGCGACCGCGTGCGTGGGCGCCATTTCTGGATCTTTCCAATTTCTATTTGAAATTAAAATTATGAAATAAAAGTCTCTTCAAGTGATCGTTGTTTATTCTTTTATTAAATATGAAAAGTCTAATATTTCTGGGAAATAGCGGCCATCTCTTGGGCGCTGTTTAGAAGAGAAACTGTCTTGTAGTCACTATTTCGATTCCATCTCCTCTTCATCTGCATCCTTCCCAGTTTGTGTCATTTCCTCGTTTTAACTCCATGACCGATTTTGGAAGGAGATCCATGTCCAGGAAACATCTTCCTTGTTTTAATCCTATTGAAATAAGGACCTTTAGCCCTATAAATACCCCCTAATTCATCCACGCAAGTTCCTTCGGTCAAGCAGAGAATCTCCTTCTGGTAGTAGCTCTCCTTCTTCTGAATGCAGTAGGTTCTGTTCCAGAGTACAGAAGGCAATTGTTGTTCCTTGTTGCTGTTGCCAGTGGCTATACTGCCACTATCGTTGTTCTGAGGATCCTCTGCTATAGTAGCCGTGATGAGGACATGACCGCCCCTTCACTTTGGCTTGGGTTGACCAATAAGTTATTGGGGATTTAATTATTTTTATAAACTTTGATTGGGATTTAAATAAAGAGAGACTCCTCTACCACATTTACACTTCAAGAACAACAAGACTATCATATTGGAGAGTCCACAAAACTATTATGGTCAGCCCATATGAGGAGCACTTGCATGTGGCGACAATCTAGGATAGGGTCTCCTGTGCACCTTGATCTCCACTAATATCTAGACCAAGGTTCGTCTAGTCGATGATTCGTGTCGGATCGGAATCATCCTGTTATGATACAATACGTTCGAGTTACATGTGACTCGGGCCGACTTGATCTGCCCCACCCCTTCCTGATAGCCATTTCTTCACCCACTTCGGTGCCCTTCCACCCCGTCAGTCTTTTCTGTCCCCACTCTGCCCCCCACCCCCCAACCCTGGCAACTCACCCCGAGACCCTCGCCCCACCCCCAGCATCCCCCCACTACAGTTGGTAACGCCCCTCTAGGCTGAATCATCGTCGCCACCATCGAATCTCATCTTCTATCGTCGGATCTCTGTCGCCACCGTCGGATCCTTGCCACTACTATTGGATCCTTGTCGGAGCACACTTAGAATGTAGTAGAAAATGATAGGCATGCAGTAAGAAGTAACTCGATCCAAGTCGGCCAGATCACGTCTCGATTTTTCATGGATCCGATACGATACGTTTGAGCCTACAAACCATGATCTAGATCAACACTTGATTGACCACAATACCATTTTCATGTCTAGTATCTTCAACATTGCCCTTACAGTACGAGATCTTCTCATTTCCATACGCTAACGTAGGTATTAGTGAAGACTAGGGTGTACGAGAGATCCCAGTCGGTGGGGTCCTAGCAGGCCACAAGCTGCACCACATAATATGACCGTGTGTGCGTCAACCAACGACTTCCCCGAAAGCCAGATATGTTTGATTTCCACACGTCAGGTTTATATTCCACGCACATATAACGAATGGAAACTCTCCACGATGCTATACACTACGTATATAATCACTGAGAATTTCATTGATGCATTTAAATATTGCGTGGGATGCATATGGGCCGGAGACTTTTGACGCTGTCCATAAGACATTAGAAGAGGGATCTAGTCAGAGAGCACCACCCATAAAAGTTATCCACGCCCACAGAAGTCAATTGATCATTTTTTTCAGGATGTCGCCAACAGAATTCGACTTGAGAGGACCTTCGCATAGAGCATTTCACCGTGGATTGTCCCTAATCTCCCTTTCTTCATGTCTCGCTGGGATTCCTTCTTAAGAGATCAGTATTTGTTCTTGATGTCCGACCAGGGAGCCTCTCGCGGCGATTCCTTGAGCCACTCTTTGATAGACGGATAGATAAATGGAGGGATATCTCTCGTGAGTACAGGAAAACTTGTACATAAAAGGCTTTTTGTTTCGATTTTTCTGTTAGACCTTAGATTTTAACTTTGGCGCTGATCCGTCGACGGCGTCGGTTTGGATCGACTTTCCTGCTTTGCCGGTGAACCTATATCATGAAGATTGTCTGCGATCAATCGCTGGAAACTTTGGGTCTGCATTGCGTATTCATGAGATAACCTTAACAATGACTGATACATCGGAGGCTCTTGTCTGTATTGAGATGGATCTGTCAGCTCCGGGTAGGGAGCGATTATGGATAGACCTAGATGGTGTAGGATATTGGCAGTCGGTCAGCTACCATCGAGCTCCTATCCTTTGTTCCTTTTGCCACAAGCTTGGTCATTCCGGAGATGATTGTAAGAAGAAGTTGGGAAGGACTGGCCGTTCTCAAGTAGTTCGAGGTCTAGATTCAATGAATCCCCGCCAAGTTTTTAGGCCTCGGCCTATTGGCCCACCGGCTGCTTGACAAAATGTGGTCCTGGAAAACAAATTTGAGGTGTTGTTACAGGCAGTGGAAATGCAGGAGTTGGAAAATGCCAATTTAGCAGTTCACCAGCAGGAAGGGATTACTCAGTGTCCAATGCATCTGGAGGGGGAGAATTCTATCCCAGTCATCCAGTAGGCATCTATAATGGAGCTCCCTTCTTCCAGTAAAATCATCATTGGAAAAACTGATGAGCTTCATAGTGAGGACAAGTAGGATACTGATAATTGTCATCCGTTAGCAGAAGAGGGAGTTGCTTGGCCTCCCAGTTCTAAAGGTTCATAGAGTAATCTGGAAACAGACAATCTTCAGTTAAATGTTGCTCCTGAGGTTATGGCCATGTCATCTGCTAAGGCCCTTTCTGTGTCTGCGGTCACTTCTAATGCAGAGACTAGCAAACAGATTATGGAGGAAGATAATACTGATAATTTGCTCATGCAGACTTTTATGCCTATTAAGGGTGGTGAAAAATTGTGTAGGCATCTAGAGGAGCCCCCTTCAAACCAAAATCCTAACATGCCAAGGATGACAGAGAAGTCTGCCAATTCCCAAATTATGAGTATCAAAGATATTTAAATCATTGGTTCAAATGTAGTTTCTGATCTAGCAGTGTCTGAAATTCACGAATGATCAGTCAATGCAGTAAAGGTTCTATAAATCACCCTCATGCTAAAGAAGCTACTGAAATCTCTGCTATTCCTGGAGATCTAATTAGTGATGCTCGTCTCACCAGAGCTAAAGCAAAGGTATTGACTGCCAACTACTCCTCTAATGTCCATGATTAACTCGGCACTTATATGGAATGTTAGGGGTATGGGGAATAAGGCGACTGTCAGAAGTCTTGCTCAGATAATAAAAGCTCGCAAGATTTGTATAGCTGCTATTTCCCACTCGATCGAAAATCCCTTCGACCTAGCAAGCAACACAACTCACAGACCGGCAACTACACCCGAGCAGACTCACCCGCAAAGCGTACACTCGGGCCCGTAGGCAACTCAACAATGGAGAGGAGGGACCAGGATGGAACCTCACTGTTCCAAGGCTCGACTAGCTTGAGGTTGAACCCCTAATGGTCTGGGATGCCCAATTTGATGGACGGCCAGCACGCCAAGGGTGTGGGATGAAGGGTCTCTCTCACAACTCACCCTGCGGTGGCACTCAATTTGATGACAATTCGGGCCCGGGCGCTCACCTGGCCACTGATGGACAACTTAGAAGCAATACTAATCCAAGCAAGGTTAAACCAGCAAGGAGAGGGGCCAGAAGCTCGCTTGACCAGCGTGAAGACGCCGATCCCTGCCGAAGATGAGGGCGGGTGAGGAAGCATGGGCTTACCCACACGCTGGGCCGATGAAGCTTCAACCTGAAATTTTAATTAACATGCACTACGCCCCTTGCAACGGGGTTGGACTAGGGGTGGAGATTTATTTTACAACCAAAATGTACCTCCATGCAGGGAGGGGTGGTCAGCCGGCCAGGCAAGATGGGGAAAAATTACGCTAGAAGCCAAAGTGGACGAAGACCATCAGTTTTGCCAGCCCTCTAGAACAACGAGATAGGCAGTCGACATTGGCTCCGCTATGGACTCTCCCGAACTCCTTTGTTGATGAAACCAGCGCCAAAACCACCTGGGTTGGCCCAGGAGGATGTCAGAATTATTGGAGAATTTCTTGATGACGACGATGGCTGGGGCAGGGTCGTGAATAGGATTGCTAGCTTCTGAGTCTGACAGCTTTTGAATCATTACTTCTGGAGGGTCAGGTCTCCACAAATGCTCCTGGTGTCTGAATGATATGGGACCAAAACTGCCATGTCTGTGGATGAGTATTCTTCGAGCCGGGACTAACGGCGTCAGCGAAAGATGTCAGGGCTGATCATTAAGGGTAGAACAGTGGGGGTGCGTCGGTGAAGGCTCTAGAAAACTGACCTGGTGCACCTTAGAGAGAAAATTTATAACTTTTGATGCTGAGGTCCAAAGTTTACTCTGCTTGTTGGAGATGGCAGAGGACTTGAAGTAGAAACCCTCAGCCAAGTTTCACGCCCATAGCTTCTCAGGAACGGCCGTGGTGGGGCTAGAACTTGGGCTCTGGTTCCCTACCAGAGTAGTCCTGTGTAGCTTGGGGAGAACGTCTCTCCCGGGCAACTCGGAGCTCGGATGGACGTGAGACCACCTCTGTTGCGAAGCCGACTTGACGATCTTTCCAAAAATATAGAACTTGCCACCAGGGGCTTCGTGAGGATGATGGCATAGCCTCTACAATCTACAGCTTCTCTGCGGATACGCTGCCTTCTGGCCATTTTTACCACGTTGCCGGATATGTCGGGCAACCCCATAATCGGAACAGTCGAGTTTTGAATTTTTTCACAGAGTTTACAATCATCATCCCTTTTTACCGGCTACTCACTAGCAACGTAAAATATCTTAGGCTATCCCCCAGGATTGAGAGCCTCCAGAGTCTGCAGCAGTTTGACTTTCGGATAGTCTATATCTGTAATTAGTCTAGTGATCCCTAGATGGACTTTCACATAACCGAACAGATCCTCGAGCTCTGGCGCTTCTAGCTTGGGGTAGATATCAAATGGGATTACCCTGAGCACTCCCTTGACTTCAGTAATATGTGACACCTCCTACTGAGCCACGTAATTGGGCAGAGGCGAAGGGAACCGGTCACTGGTTTCTACTGCCTTCTTTTCTTCTTTTTGAGCTGGTTGGAAAGTCTGCTTTGACTTCTCTAGATAGAGCGAGGCATCGAGCAGATGGCACTCAAACACATCAAAGGGGTGCAAATGAGTAAATATTCTTTCTTACTTTCCATCCCGGGGGTATTTGATGCATTGGTGCAATGTAGACGGCACGACCCAGTTCTGATGCAGCCATGGCCGACCAAGCAGTGCCTTGTATGAGGTGTCAGTGTTGATAACATGGAACTGCACCTTGGTGGTGAAATCTCCTAATGAAAGCTCGAACTCTGCAACACCCATGAGGACATCGAATTTCTGGTTGAAACCAACAATCTTCATATCCCTAACTTTGATCAGGTGTACATTGAAGTAGTGCTTTTGATAGACTCGGTAAGGGAGTATATTTACTGCTACCCCTAGGTCAATTAGAATTCTATTTATGGGCTGGCCATTTAATTACCCCTTCATGTCTAAGGGTCTATTGTGGTTGGCCGTTGGCAGGAGCATATCCTCATCGACAAAGGTGATAGCCGCCTCCAAACACATCTTGGCAAAGTAGCTCTCGAAGCGCGCTGGGGTTTGTAAGGCTATAGTGACGGCCTGCCGAGTTTCTTCATCTAGGGAGAGTATCTCCCAGACATTGAATCTTGCTGGAATTCACTTTAGTTGTTTCAATATTTGAGCACTGACTCTTACATTGGCCAGTCTTGCTTCTTCAGCTTTATGGTGCTTGTTGCAGCCTGGTGTCAGAGCAGTCGGCTCGACAGGCGGTGTATCTTCTTCTTCGAGAGTTTCCAAACCCTGACACATCTGATTAGCTGGTTCTTTTATTTGGATAGGTTTGGTGATAGGGGTGATACCCTTGCCATTTTCATCTGCCGTAGACGACACACCCGAGTCCTAGGCGGAAGTTTTCTTAGCCATTGATTCGGACAACTATTATGGTTGCTTGCCCTTCTTTGCCATCAAGAATTTCACGAACGACTTGTTTCTCCTTTAGAACCTTAGTGATTTTAATAAAATAGTTTCTCCAACAATAGGTTCTTAATAGGAAGAGATATGGGGAACTTGGGGAACTCTAGGTGTAAACTTTCCCTTACTTATATAACCTAGACACGGGGTGGTAAAGGTACAATCGGCCTGGTGTCCGTGTGGGAATCCACGGCTCGCAGGGACTTATGGAGGTCCTTAATGTGGTCACCTAGTCAACCTTAAGGAATATGGAGGTGAGAGGATCACACACCAAGGTGGGAAATACAACTATGATATGAATATGATTGATCCTATGTGCACCGGAGTGCATGCAATTCTAGCCTAGAAACTAACAAACAATATGCACATAATGATATACGTATATGCCACAACAGAGGAGGAGATCAGATAGCACCCAGGAATAAAAACACAGTAAAAATTATCAAAATAACAGTAACCTTGGGATACGTACCTGTAACTGGAGAAACGGTCTAATGGGAGACTGCTAGAGAGATAAGACGGTCTATCGCTAGACCGCTTTTAGGCCAGAAATGGCCGGGAGGTAGACCGCAAGGGAACCAGAGAGCAGAAAACAATAGGGAATAAAATGAGAAATCTGAGGAAAATACAAGGGCAACTGGGATGAATAAAGAGTAGCAGATTAAACAGAAACTCAGCACGATTGGCACTAGATGTCCCACCGTGATCACCAAAAAATAGAGGTTATAGATATTTTTATGTTGGGTGATGTGTGTGTGATGGATGTGAAGTGAATATGGATGATATGTGAATGAATATGGAATGAGTAGATGGTGCACTAACTCAAGCAATCAACAGCATGGAGCACATGGGCATGTCATCATGGCAGAAGTAGAGCAAGGAATAAAGAAAACACACGTCGGGACGTGGAGTAAAGGAACAAAATAAAAACACACACCGTGGGTGTAGAGCAATCTAAAGTAAAACAATAAGGAGAAGAGATAAAAGAAGAGGACTGATGCCCAAATGAAGGAAGTGTGATCGCCACCAAGGTAAATAACACAACAAAACTACAGTAAATACCTTGGAAAGAGTCAGATGAAACCACCCGCCTATGGGAGAGAGAAAATCAGGTGCTGCAAATGAAAAATGGTCTTCCAGACGACTGTGAAATGAAGCCAAATGATCCTACGATAGACCGCCTGAGATGCAAAAATGGTCCTCCGAATGGCCGCAAGAGCACCCGAAACAGTAACGTGGAACTTGTATCTCCACCCCTCCTGGTCCGTCAGAAGAGCTGGGCCTCGTGCAATGAACCTTGTAGACCTGCAAAAGAATGTAGACACACAAAAAAAAGCCAAATAAGCCATTGGACTAGTGTAGTATCTATGATGAAATTAAGCTAAGTGCATAAAAGGAAGGGTGGATACCTGGGGGTTGGTGATTTTTTAACCTCTGTGGGATGTGGAAAAGATAGGAGGATGTTTGAAAATGATGAAAGTGCAGCAGAACGTGGAGAAGGAAGTGGGAATATGCTATGGATGCAAGTAGGAAGAGGGGAAGAACTAAAAGAAGAAATACTCAAACTAAAATAATTGAAACCAAATACTCCCTGGACCAGAAGCCTTATGGACGTAGAAAGGACTTCTCCCTGGTTGGTACTCACTCCAGGATGTAGCAGCACCTCGACGTAAGCTCCAGAAATCTCCTCCTCAAGTCATGAAGCCAAGGGTTCTATTTATAGACTCTCAAACCCTCTGGTCTAGTTGGAGAGGAACTTGCACGAAAATAGGCCAGAACTTATCAAACTCTCAAAGATAATACTCCCAAGAGTCCATAGAAACAAACAGAAGGTTCTGAGGATCTCTATCTGCAGAAAAATCAACAAAACAAGGACTCTAACTCATCCACGACTAAACAAAGAAAGAACAGTAAGAGCAGGACTCTCTGTCTGCACTAACGGTCTTGCGATAGACCGCAAGGCTCAAGAAACGGTCGACCGATAGACCGCATGGCTTAGTCGTCCAGCAAAAGATAAGGTCAACGGTAGAAGCAGTCGCAATAAGGACTCTCTGCATGCCAAATGGTCTAGCAACAAACTACCAGAGCACCACTAACGGTCATGCGATAGACCGTATGGGCTGATCATCTAGTAAAAGATAAGAAAGACATTAAAACAGGACTCTGCTAGTGCTAAACGGTCAAGAATTAGATCGCCAACCATGGCTAACGGCCTCCCTATAGACCGCTAGGGGCGAGGTCATGACAAAAAGGATATGAAAGCCCACTAAGCTTCGAACGATGAAACAGACAAGGAATGAGACCCAACCAGGGAGAGTGACCCATAAAATAAGTCTCAAAATTGACCAATATGGCCCAATAAGCGGTGAATAACTCGGGACATCATAAAATAAACAAGAAGATGACCCAACTCTTTGGTCATAAAATAGGTGTCAATAACGTCCTCTAGCGATCACCCTCCATATAGCATCCTACGCATGCTTTCTTTTTTTTATTTTTATTTAAGTAAATTTTTAAATAGAACTACAAATTAGCGATCACGGTGGGACTTCTATTGTCTTTCTTTTAATTACCCTTCTCCATTGGGCACCCATGTGTGCCATATCCCTTGGCACCCACGGTGCATTTTTTATTTCCATTAATGCTCCACCTAGCACTCTTCTCTCCCATTGTGCACTGGTTGCACATCCTGTGATTGCGTAATTTGATAGGATTTATTAGAATTCCACTGTTGTCACCCTGTAAATAATAATAATAATAATAAATATAACATCCAATGCATTGGGCACTCATTGAATGAGCGCCCAGTGCATTAGACGCCCTTTCCTGGGAGGCATTGATGGTTGTTTATGGGCGGTTGTTTTCTTTAAAAAAAAATTGCACCCACAGTTGTAGACGATGATTCTTCTTTTGCGTCCGTTCCCTATTAGCATGTAACCTGTTGCACTTGCATACGCTTACCCACCCTACTGCATCCCATATTCTGTTGTTTTTGGCTACGGGTTCACTTTCTCTGTTGCATTCCCTGATTGCATGTCACTTTGTATATCCTGTTGGGCATTTGCTGCATATCACATTCTGTATTGGTTGCAGAACATATTCACGAATAGTGTGTTTCCTATTGCATACTGTACTCGCATCGTTGCATGCCACGTTCCTCCTTTCCTGTCATGTTTTGTCTCTACTACATATCATGCCCTATCGCCTGTTGTTCCCCATCACTGCATATTAGCTTTGCATTTCACCATTCATGTTAAAGCATCATTATAGTGTTCTGATATACCGTGCCCTTTATTGCATATTAGCTTTGCATTTTACTATTCCTGTCAAAGCATCATCATACTGTTGTTCACAGTAATTTTCCTTTCTCATTGTTCTGTTTTCATTCACTACCTACATCATTCTATTTTTCTATATTCTTTTGCATTAGCTTGCATTACAGGATCATCTCTGGTTTGGGAGATCTTCTCTCCCCACACTTCTAGGAGACCATACCCCTCTCTTGGTTAAGGAAGGACCCTCCATTGAGTACTCTGTATCTTTAGAACGAAAATTTCTAAACCAAGGCCTCCATAAGTCCCCGCACCCGTGGATCCCCTCATGGACGTCGGGCAGGTTGTACCCTTGAAGTCCCCAGGTTTAGTTGGCCTAAAATGTGGTGAGGATTACCTAGTTGGCATTGAAGAAAATCTCATTGAAACTAGGTTTATTGACCTTGAGTGAATCATATCAACTGGAATATGCTCCAAGAAGCTAAGACGTTGCAAAGGCACAGGAATCGAGGCAACTGGCTACATGAAAATCAAGGCAGGAGATGAAAAGCTAAAAATGTTTGGTTGCACAGAAACCAAGAAAGGGTTTGGGAAAAGAAAGAAAAATCCAACTGCCTAAGACATGTCGACCACTTAATGTAGATGCATCGACCTCATGAGCCTTCAGCAGGAAGCCTTCATCAGATGCATCGACCTCACAATAGGCCTTCTCCATGACTGCATCGACCTCACAAGCCTTCAAGTCAAAAGTGTCAACTCTAGTTGTCGACTCTTCCTTTTCCAGGTTCTATCTGGGAGCAGCTCAGACAGATGCATCGACCTCACCATGTTGCTGCCCAGACCTCAGGTCTTCTCAAAAGACAGAGAAGGACAAACGAGCTTCAGCTGCATCGACTTGTCCACATAGTGCATCGATGCAAGGGACTTCCAGGGAGCGTTGTAAACGCATCTCCAAGTGGCTGCATCGACGCCACCTCTCAGTGCATCGATGCAGGGAGCCATCTAGAAGCTGTTCTAAAGTCTACTCTCAACAGCTGCACTGACACAGTGGGTTTGTTGCACCGACGCACCAAAAGCCTTCCAAGCACCATCTGCTAAACCTTCACAGCTACCTCGACCTCATAGCTAAAAGTGTTCAAGCTGCATCGACCTGATAAGCCAGCCTTCAGCAACCTTTCTTCTGATGCATCGACCTCGCCATCAAGCTCCAATGACTAGTGCACTGACCTCATGCAGCAAGTCTTCACAAGCTTCATCGACCTCACAGCGCAGGTCTGTAAAGCTGCATCGACCTGTCTTGAAAATGCATCAATACAGAGAAGCTTAGCCCGTCTACAACAGAAACTCATAAAGGCAGCATCGACACTATCTCTAAGTGCATCGATGCAGGGAGCTTTCCAAAAGCCGTTATAGAAGGTTTTCTACAAAGCTGCATCGACCTCACTGAAGAAAAACCAAATTTTCTCTGACAGATTTGTACTTCTCGAAGACAGTACAGAGGGTAGAAAAGTCTACCGTAAACCTCTAAAATGCATAGATTTCGAGGTCTAGAAGAGATTCCTAGGACTCTCAAAATGTCATTATCATTATAAGTGTCCAGAGGAACACTTGACTCCAAATATCTGCCAGTACAACTCCTTGGAAATGTCTCCCTCACTGCTAGTTTTGTCCCCTGCACCAGACAGCAAGGATTCTGACTGAAGGGAAAAATATCCCTAGACAAAGGACGTCCTCTCTGCTAACAGAAATTAAAGATCTATAGGTTTCTTTGGTCAAACATCATTTGATTATTCCTGCAATTCGAAATTGCAGAACTTCCTTTTGGAGGGAAATTTCCCAGCTGCTTGAGCCGAGAGGTCCTTATATTTTTCTCTATTTATACATATAATTTTCTTTAAAAAATACTTTTAAAATAAAAAGTGGCACTGTTCACATATGGCACTATTTATGTGGACCCGTTAAATTTGGTTAAGTCCATGCGATTTTTGTACTCGGTGTAGTGAAGGAAAGTCTTGGTCCATGCACCTTTTGGCTTTGTGTCATGCATGGTCTGTGCAAGCTTTTTTTTTTTAGCAAATAAGGTCCATGCACTTTTGGGCATACCCTGTGCATGTTTTCTGTGTTGTGTTGGACAGTATATTTCTGTACCCAGTGCACATTTCATACCCCGTGCATGTTTCTGTTTTCTATACCCAGTGCATATTTCATATGCCCGTGCATGTTTCTGTACCCCATGCATGTTTCTATTTTCTGTACCCCATGCATGTTTCTGTTTTCTGTACCCAGTGCACATTTCATACCCCGTCCCCATGCATGTTTCTATTTTCTGTACCCAGTGCACATTTCATATCCCGTGCATGTTTTCTGTACCCCATGCATGTTTCTGGTTTCTGTACCTCATGCATGTTTATGTTTTCTGTATACCCAATGCACATTTCATACCCCGTGCATGTTTTCTGTACCCCATGCATGTTTCTGATTTCTGTACCCCATGCATGTTTCTATTTTCTGTACCCAGTGCACATTTCATATACCCCATGCATGTTTCTGTTTTCTGTACCCCATGCATGTTTCTATTTTCTGTACCCCCATGCATGTTTCAGTTTTCTGTACCCAGGTTCTATTTTGCATTCCCCGTGCACATTTTGTGTACCTCGTGCAAGTTTCTGCATACCTCGTGCAGGTTTCTGCATAACCCTATTTTGCATACCCCGTGCACATTTTGTGTACCTCGTGTAGGTTTCTGCATAACTTGTGCAAGTTTCTGCATACCCCGTGCAGGTTACCTCGTGCAGGTTTCTGCAGACCTCGTGCAGGTTTCTGCATACCCCATGCACATTTTGTGTACCTCGTACAGGTTTCTGCATACCTCGTGCAGGTTTCTGCATACCCCGTGCAGGTTTCTATTTTGCATACCCCGTGCACATTTTGTGTACCTCGTGCAGGTTTGCAGGTTTTTGTTTTGCATACCTCGTGCAGGTTTCTATTTTGCATACCACATGCACATTTTGTGTACCTCGTGCACCTGCAGGTTTGCAGGTTTCTGTTTTGCATACCACGTGCACATTTTGTGTACCTTTTCTATTTTACATACCCCGTGCACATTTTGTGTACCTCGTGCAGGTTTCTGTTTTGTGCAAAAGAAATAGGGGATGTAGTATTTGAACCCTAGTCACTTAGATTGGTGGCACACTACTTAACCAACTACTCTAAGACATGATCTTGTTAAGAGAATAATCTGAAATTTGTGAGAGAAAAATTGTTAGAGAGTGATTCGCTATTCCTCCCTTGGGTGTGATGCTCAAGAACTAGTTCCTGGGACGGGATCTAGCTGGGGTGCGTCTCCCCACGTCGAGGCGCGACGCCGAGGCTCCGTTATCGCCGTGTTGGTGTGCCGATTCCGCTTCTGTTCCTCCAGATTTCACCTCTGGAGTACGAATCGTCCACAGAAGCTTCCGACTTAGATCTAGTTCTGGTGATTTTACCAGAGATAGATCTGCAAGTCAGGAACAATCTAGCTCCGATTTCATCTCAATCGGAGCTCCAGATCTTCGGCAACAAATCCGACCGTGAAGTCGCGCAACGTTGTTTGATCTCGCATGCCATATCTCTACTTCCCTGATATGAGAATTCTACAGATTTACTCTCAGCGCCTTTGGGCCTGAGATTTTGAGTGATCATGCCTTTTTCTGTCTTCTTCGCATCGTCGCCAATTTTGTGTCGTTCTGAGATCTATGCTGAGCGTGGCGACGATTTTGGTGGGACAGCGCAGGGCGATTAGTGCAGATCCAACCCAGAGCCTACTGCAACTTGTGGGAGATCCCACGCCTTCCTCCTCTCAAATCTGACTGAACCCTTCGTTCTGTGGGAGCAGAACTAGAGCCTTTGTGCAGACGCTGACACGCCTAGATCAGAGCAGATCTGATCGTGCCGTTCGGACCGGGCGTTCTTCGGCCAGTCCTCGACGCGCTCCCACAAACGACATCATGTTCGGACGTCGGATCAAGCCGTACAGCCTCCTGCAAACTCGCTGTGTAGGGTGACCAGCGCGGGCAGAATCGCTCGGCGATCGATCGTCGTCTCCGGTCGGCGACGACTCGTCTCCTCGACTTCCATCGAGTGCTGCCCGTCAACCCGAGCAGCCCCGAGAATTGTGCTTGTAGTCTGTTATCTCCTTGCGAGGAGTGGATAATGTTATGAAATTGTACTATTATTCATTTGTCGTGTATTGGGGTTGTCAGATTCGGCCGAAGTTTTTTTCCCACGCGCTAGTCATGGAGGTACGCGCGACGTTCCTATCCCAGCACTTGCTTATTTAGTATATTTTCTTATATCCTGTCTTTGTGAGATTAGGGCCGTAACCAAAGTACGAATCATCGTAGTTGTGAATGTGATAGACGCCTCCACCTGGAGAACACCACGGAGGTCAACTGCCCGGCTTACCCTTAGCGTGTAAGTGCTGACCGCACTTCGAGTTGGTCGTAAGTCTTAACCCCCTTCGTGTCCTGTCCCGCATTAGTGAATGTATCTTAAATCGGACCGTACTAGTCAAAGTTCGTAGATAAATTGATTAGTTGCATTTAGAACCACGTGATACGCCTCATTTTCTTTGATTTTTGTACTATTCTTCTAGGACACACGAAATGTATTAGAAATTACATAAACAATCTTTCGAAATCTCCAGGTATATAATGGATCAAGACCACCCCATTACATACTGTAACGGACTGGGGTAGGACCGCTATACTCCACAGAACTCATAGAAATCCACAGTCAACTGAGACTATAACGCACCCGGGCAGACGTGCTATAGGACTATAACGCATGGGGTTAGGGGCGTTAAAGTCAACAGGCATACAACACGACTAACAATGGCTATAACGCACCAAGGGTGGGGCGTTATAGTAACATAACGCGGCTCCCACGGCCCGTTATGCTCACCAGAACGATTAGAATTCACAGTTTAAACGGGGGATATAACACACCTAAGCAGGGGCGTTATGGGGATATAACGCACCAGGACAGGGGCGTTAAAGGCACCCGAACTCGAAAATCCACAGAAAACCCACAATTTCATGCATGAAATAACGCACCGATACCAGGACGTTAACGAACTATAACGGACCTAGAGGAGACCGTCACAAGTGGAAATAACGCACCTATAGAGACACGCCAAAGGACCATAACGCACTGGGGCAGGCGCGTTATATCAGTTGGGCTTCAAGGTTCTGGAGTTCGGAACTGAACCCCCTCCTGATCGACCGAAATCGATGGGGGACGCGGGGAACTACCCTACCATGCCATAACAACATTTTATACCTACGCAGGCCATCAAAATTAAAAGACGATGCCCATGGAGATGATTTCAAGCATTATACACTAAAAATAGACGAAATAGGAATATGCACGAAAAATGAGAAAAGGGGCGTTGGACTACGGCGCATGTGATACCGGCGGTGTCCTAACGAGGCAAGGAGTCCATCCCCCTACCTGGATTACGACGAAACTGACGACTCGATGCCGATCCGGCGAGAGGGCGACGCGGCGCCTCCCGACCCGACTCGGCTCCATGCTCTGCGGATCGAGAGAAGGTGGGCGTCAACGCGATCCTCGCGACCAATCCAACGGTACCTCCCTTGGTTCGATCAGCGACCGTCTAGACCAAAAATTGAGAGAGGAACGCATTCTGAGAAATTAGCCCAAAATCACCTAAAATGAGATTTGCACGAAAAATGATGAAAATGGCGACTGATGGCGATGCATGTGGCGTCAATGGGTTCCTGGCAAGACGAAGAATCCGTTCCCCTACCTCTTGCACGGCGAAGATCGCGAATCGGTGCATATTGGGCGACTGGGGTCACGCCGTCCTTCCGCTCGCACGCACCTCAACACTCCGCAATCCGAGGGATGAAGGGTACCGACGTGATCCTCGCGTCGAGCCCGTCCCGTCGGTACCTCCCACGCGTCGACCCGAGGCCGAATGGGCCGCGAACCAAGTGAAAGGGGGAGAGAGGAGAGATAAATATCCACTGCTAAGAATTGATGAATTATTTGATCAAATCTCTGGAGCTTATTATGTCTCCAAGATTGATCTCATGTTAGGTCATCATTAACTAAAAATTAAGGAAGATATATGTATAAGATAACATTTAGGAGTAGATATAGTCATTATGAATTTGTTGTCATACCTTTTGGGCTAACTAATGCACCTGCCGCCTTTATGCAACTCATAAATAGTGTGCTTAGACTATATTTAGATCAATTTGTAGTAGTATTTATTGATGATATATTGATCTACTACAGGACTAAGGAAGAACATGAAGCACATTTAAGGATTGCCTTACAAATATTAAAGAATAATCAATTATATGCCAAATTAAACAAATGCGAGTTCAGGTTGGAGGAAGTTTCATTTCTCAACCATGTGATCTCTAAGAAAGGTATTTTTGTTGATCCTTCAAAGATAGAAGCTGTTAATAATTGTAAAAAATCGACTAATGTAACTAAGATCCGAAATTTTCTAGGATTGACCAGTTACTACAGAAGATTTATTAATGATTTCTCTAAAATTATTGTGCCATTAACTAGATTAACAGGAAGGAAAATTCTTATGTGTGGGCTGAAGAATATGAAAAGAGTTTTCAAACTCTAAAGGAGTGCTAGACAACTACACTTGTTCTTACTCTACCCATTGAGGGAGGAGGATTTGAGGTATACACTGAGTTTCAGGAATTGGCCTAGGTTATGTATTAATGCAATAAGACAAGGTGATAGGTTATGCATCTAGACAATTGAAGACTTATGAAGTTAATTATCTAGTGCATGATCTAGAATTAGCAGTGGTTGTCTTTGCCCTCAAAATATGGAGATATTATCTATACGGTGAGCAATTTATTATCTATTCTGACCATAAGAGTCTAAAATCTTTATTTTCTCAAAATGAGCTCAACATGATACAAAGGAGATAGTTAGAATATTAGAAAGATTTTGACTTTTCTATTCAGTATCATCCTGAAAAAAGTAATGTCATGGCTGATGCTTTTAGCAGGATGCCGATGTCTCTATTAGAAAGTTTGATTATTAGTGAGTGGCATTTGTTGGAACAATTTGTAAGGTTAAACTTAAATGTGGAGGAAAAAGAAGAATGGGTCTTGATTGCCAATATTAGAGTACAACTTGATATGCTTTCCGAAATTAAAGAACAACAAGATAATAATCCCATACTAGTTAAAATTAAGAGAACTTGAAATAAAGGCATGATTTCCAAATAGTAAATGATGAGAGATTAGTATTTCAAGAAAGAACTTGTGTGCCTAATTTTGTTGAAATCAAGAAGAAGATAATGGATGAAGTGCACCAATCTAAATATACCATCTATCTAGGAGGCGTTAAGATGTATCAAGATTTTTGCATAAAGTATCTCCTAAAATGCCAACATCATCAATACCTTGCATACTCCATAGAGCAAAATAGTACCATGCTTAACCCCCACATTGACATCCATCAACTCCAGTTAAGGCTCAACAACCAGTATAAACTACTAACCCAGATTGCAAGGGTGGTAAATATAAACCCCTCAAGTATGTGTGATCTAATAAGATGACCATTTGAAAAAGAATGGACAAAATGTCATGTTTTTATTTTTTTGAAAGAGGGTAGTACCACTAATGTATAAAATGAAAAGAGAATGTACAAGTAAAGGCAGATACAGACCCAAAAAATGTCAACTCCCAAGCAATAATTCATTTAGAACATTCCATGAACACTAATTCATATTACATATATTTGTAAATAAAATTTCAATGGGGGCAATTCATGCTATAAAGAAATAGTTATTTTTACAAATCTTTATATTTTCTATTCAACAAAGTTGAAACTTTCAATAAGATAGAAAAGAACACCAAATCCTTATAGATGTTTGTCACAGTTGAAAATTTATATTACACGTAAAGTTGATAGAAGGCAATTCATTATTGAAAGACATAGAAAAGGGAATGTGCAACTAGAGATAAGTTTAGTATGATCAATCCACTCTCCCGTGAATGTACAAAGGGAATGTATTTTATATGAGGTGTATTTACCCTAGACTAGATCAGAATGAAAGCTCGCAAAAGTTTGCTGAAGTTATTGTTTGGCATGTAAACAGGGTGCAGCTTGCAAGGACATTGTGTCTAGATAAGTAGATTGGCATGACAAAGGTTTCATTAGTACAATTGGTGTAAATAGATTAAATGAGAGCTATCTCCTTGTCTGTGAGAACACCAGTTGATTCAACAACAAATTTAGCACTAGTCTCACCCCACTCGGGGTTCCTATGTAAGCCAAAAACATTCATCACAAAATATGGGTGACATTTTAATCAGAATTCAGTGAGAAGTTGATCCCTTGACAAGACAATATGACCTCCATAGAAAAGTATGAAATTGAAAACACTGTTAAAAATCTATAGAATATCTGATTCCGAAAATGGTAACTGCCTTCTCACCAAAGAGAGGGTCTTTGAATCCTTGACTTTCAGCTCATCATGATGCTTCCAAGCCTCATGGACAGCATCATACTTGAACATGTATGTCTACAAAGGACAAAGAATATGAAATATGGGGCCCAAATATATCATGTATCACAATTGAGAATGGCTGTGACAAATAATTGTTGATTTCACAATGTATTGTGGAACAAATGGCTGTGACAAGCCAATGAGTCAACATATGACGTAAAAATGAAAACTACACCCAATAATCAAATGGAATGTTTACCATTTTTATGTTATGGATGGTGAGTGGTTATGGTCAGGATAGCCATGTTGAATAAGAGTGAAAAATAACTGGTTAAGGGAGACAAATGGCCAATAGAAGTGACAAATAACTTCCTAAGGGGGAATAACGGGCAGTAAGGGTAAAAACGTTGAGAACCAAAGAAGAAGAGTCGACGCCATGTGATGGTGGAGTCGACGCAGTCAAGTGGAAATAGCAAAGAAGGAAAAGGAGCTAAGGGTAACAATTTCAATATGGTGCATCGATGCAACATATGTTGTGCGCCAATGCAATCAAGTTGAGAAACCAAAGGCAGAAAAGCAATGTAACAAATGACAACATTGATGCAGCGCTCCTATAGTGTTGATACAGCCAAGGGCAGACTTCACACAAGCCAACAAGGATAACAAATGAGCAAGTAACGGTAACAAATGGCACAGTAGCAGTGCCAAATGAAATGCTAGTGGTGATAAATAGCTTAACATGATGGCCAAGGCACAACTGAAGACTGGCTAAGGCGACGGCTCCTAGTGATAAGGGTGACAAATAGGGGTCTAAGACTGACAAATGTCCGATAGGGGTGTAAAATAGCTATTAAGTCTGACAAATAGCTCGGTAGGTTGAATTCTAGGAAACTTGTGTCTGCCACACACTGAGTTCGAAGGTCAAGCTCTTGGCATGTGATCCTAGGATGATTAGATCACTTCCAGATGATTCCAAGGATAGAATATTCCTTCCTACCATGTGGCCCAATGGAAAAATACCCTATCTTCTTCAGATAAATTTCGGAGCACCTGCTCTATAAAAAGGAGCCTTGTTCCTTTGGAGAAAATTAAGCTGAAGTAGGAGCTACAGAAGAAGAAGAAGAAAAAGAAAAAGAAGAAGAGTTTCAAAGGGCTAAGTTTGAAGAGAAAGGGAGCTCGTGAGAAGAGAAAGAAGAAGAGAGAGATCTGAGAGAGGATTGCAAGAAGAAAAGAAGAGGATCTGAGAAAGGGAGCTCGAGAGAAATTATAGCCAGAATTTATTTGAAGATCTGTTTGTGTTCTAACTCGTGGATCAGATTCAGAGTCATCTTGCTCTACGGAGCTATAGTGTTCTTTATTTTTCTTTTGTTGTTTTTCCTTTGTTACTTTCAACAAGCTGTATTGCTCAACGGTGTAGAGGATTTGTTCCTCTGGTCAGCAAGCTATGTTGCTCAGCGGTGCAGAGGATTTATTCCTTTGGTCAGCAAGCTGTGTTGCTTGCGGATTGTAGGGATCTAATCCCCAAATCTGTAGATCAGCGATTCAAGCTGTGAGTCAATGGGAAGCCTCACTCGGGTGAGTGAGGGGTGGATGTAGACAGACTGGGTGCCCGGGCGAACCACCTAAAAATTCTTTGCGTTCTGCGGTTTGATTGTGCGGTTGTGTTCTCTAGATGTTTGCTTAGGCTCACAGTCCGGAAGGGATCAAATCGACGTATAAATGACAAGAAATGGGCGATTCCACCGAATCGACCCAAACTGAGTCATGTGGGTTCTCGGGCTCATACTGGTCCCAAACGACAACCAATCGCAATAAAACTAGCAGGAATGGAATGCTAACATGTCACGGATTCCAATGAAACTAATCTAGTAAGAAACCGTCGTCGGGAAAGGCAAACTTGTCTCACACCCCCCCGAAGCATGCTTTCACCAAATGCTATGAAACCCACTCATACGCACACCGTTTGGCTCCAAATCGCGAGGGAACATAGAAGAGAAGTAGAGTATCCATCTCCCTACCTTCACCAAAGTTCTCGCATGCCGAAGCGACTAAACCACACCGAAAATGACACACGAACCAAACCACACCAGCTTTGAATCCACCGAGGGATCACGCAACTACCACGCTCCATCCTCCACGCTGTTGGGTCTCCTCTGGGCTTGTTCAGCAGTGTGTAGACTGCTGTGTTGTTTTGACTTATTGGTATATGTTTTGACTGTATGGCAACAGTGAAGTTAACCACGTCAACTATAGAGTTGACTTTGGTGGTTTCATCTTGGCCATGATAATATTATGTATTTTGATAAATTTTTATATGTCAGATCATTGCATAGATCATGTCTACACATCATTACTGAAATGCATCAATTCATCAAACAGTTTGTTCATAAGCCTTCACCCTCATATTAGTCCTCTAAAGTCCGTGCATATTTTCTATCATGCACACAAGAGATCCATGCACATTTTTCTTCATTGCATATAGGTCCGTGCACATTTTACTTAATATCATATAAGTCTGTGCATAGGCCCATAAGGTCCGCGCATAGTTGGTTCATGCATAACCATGTCTGTGCATGTCCATGCAATGTGCATATAGAAGTTAGTGCACATCCTTCGTAAGGCAAAATAGGGTTTGTGCATTGTTAGCTCGTGCATAACCAAGTCGGTGCATACTTGCACATACCTTAAGTAAGGTCCATGCACATCTCGTTTGTGCACACAAAAGGTCCATGCATATCTTGCCGAATGCACTTCAAAGTCGGTGCAAGTTTTATCTTCTGCCTTGCTAAGTCTGTGCACATTAGGCCCATGGCATATAAGGTCCGTGCATATCCCTGAACTAAGTCCGTGCACATTTCTCATGTGAACACTAAAGGTCTGTGCACCTTTCTCTTGTACAAACTGAGGATATAAGCACGTTATGTCTTATGCATGGCAAAGTCTGTGCAATTCACGGTAGCACAGCAATGTAGGTCCGTGCATGTTTTATTACTACACATGCAAGGTCCGTGCAAACTAGGTTTATGGCATACAGGGTCTGTGCATATTTTGTATCATGCACACATGTAGTCTGTGCAGGCTTTATGATGTAATTTTTCTATGTAATTTGGTGGTATAATAATGTAATTTTCTACATTCATCGTTGGCATGATTGAGTGTGAGGAGCCTTGACTTCCGGAAGGGGATCTCGTGGCGGAGGCAGAGGCAGATGTTTCGCTTCTGGAAGGAGTTAGTCAGCAGGCAGTCTTAGCACTGCCTCCCCCACCCAGGGAATTAGAGGATGTGCACTTTTGCGCGGAGGTGGATGCAGTCGAGGACGCCAATCAAGGGGGAATTGAGTGTTGATAGGGAGGGAGAGGGGGCCCTCGGCAAGGAGGAGGTCAGAGAAATCTTAGCTAACGTAGAGAGTTTTATGGAGACTCGAACTAGAGAGGTTGCTAGTTTGATTGGCGTGTCTTGTGTGGGTGTGAATAAAGACTAGAGGTCTGTCTTCTGCAGAATCCAATGACGATGGCAAGTGGATACAGCAAGGAAGGTCAAATTAGAAAAACCAGTAGAAGAGGGGGAACAGAGATGAAAATACCCCTAAAGTTACAAGGAAAATCAAGCAATGTCTAGTAATTGCATAAATACCTTGCAAGTCTCAGAAATTGTAGGTATGCGCATGTTTTTGTAGAAAAGTCCTATAAAGTCTACAATTCGTCGACAAAGTCTTGTATTTGTATAACAATCTTATATTTATGCAAATACCCTTTGTTCTTCTCAAGAATTGCAAAAATATCTTGACTTCCGATTAAATGTGTGAATGCCATTCTTCGACATGGGTTAATTGCACATGCGTCCCCAAAGACTTAAATCGCTATCACACTCAGAGCCAATACCAAATTGCCAATATACCCTCAGCTAGTAAAAAAATACGAATAAACCTTGGGAGGTATTGAATTGCAAATATACCCTTGTCCCTACCAAATTACATTTAAGTCCCTTGATAGTGTCAAACTGTGACATAATCTTCTAGTCACCGCCCAAATCCTTGCTTAAAATTTAGATCTACCGCTATTCTCATAGGCTTATAGGTCTACGTGCCCTAAACCAAATTACATGATTACCTTCGTCATGGTATAAGTACCCTTATCCTTTCAAAGGCATTTACCGTTGCTGCAAATTTGTCCTCAATGCCATAACTGATACCGTGGAGGACAATAGCTCTTCTTTGGCAGTCAAACAAAGATGTTCGGACTTTATGCCGATGTAAATTAACACTGATCGAAGCCAGTGGGAAAAGGTCCAACACCTGATTCTTAATCGTCTGATAAACCCAATTCACGGAATTAATAATGCACACGTTATTTAAATAGCTAATAACTGTGCATTCATGTTCAACAAATGAACATGATTCTTTTTAAAATTTTCCATGTTCTAACAGGGCCTTACGTCCTCCCTCTCACAGGGATTTTTCTTCCTCTGCAGGATCGTGCGCTAAGGCTGCTCCGGGAAGCACCTGCCCCCGCCCCGTGCCACCGGAGTAGGAACCCCCCGCTCGCCCCTCATTGGGCTGAGCGGGGGGCTTCGGCGTTTTACGAGGCACGAGCCCGCCGCCGAAGATCACGCAGCCGACGAAGCCGGGCGCACTCGGTGGGGTACTCCGCGATCGCCGCCGGGTCCTCGATGAGGTTGTGGACGTGGCGCCAGAACACCGTCTCGCTCATCCCGACCAGCTCGAACATGTCGTTCACGCGGGCAGCCGGGAAGCGGTAGGACCTGGCCGTGATGGCGAGGCACATGTGGTCGCGGGTGCTGAGCGGCATATAGCAAGGTTGGCACGAGGGTCCGACTAGTCCCCTGCGATCAGCTCGCCGAGCCTCCCCATCGCATCGAGGTGCATCCTGTCGTCACCGTGGAGGTAGTGCTTTCGGGTGATGGTGACCTGAGAGTGCCCAAGGATCTCGGCGATGATCTTCTCCGACACGCCGGCCTCCATCAGCAGGCTCGCCGTGGTCGCACGGGCGGCATGCAGCGGGCGGTGCGGTACGTCGGCGAGCTCTAGCACCCGCTTCCACTCGCCCCAATCTGCGCGGGGGTTCGTGGGCTTCTCTCCGCCCCACACGTAGCCGGACGTCTGTCGCTCTGCCCAGAGCGCTGCATGCACTGGGGCGACCATCGGGATGGCTCGGTACGACGTCTCCGACTTGAGGCCGACGACTTGCAGCCCCTTGCCGGGCACCTGCTGGATCGCGCGTTGAACGACTAGGACGCCGCGGTCGAAGTCGACGTCCTCCCACCGCAGTCCCAGCGCCTCACCCTGTCGAACACCCTCGAGCAGCGCGACCGCCCACCGTGACGTCGACACGTCAGGACGATCGAGGGCCAGCAGGATCTTCTTCGCCTCGGCCAACGTGAACTTGCCGTGCGACCCTTTGCCTACCGACGGTGGGTCGATCTTGGTGGCCGGGTTCCACGGGATGCGCCGTTGACGCTCAGCGATCACGAGGGCGCGTCTCAGGATCGCGTGCACCTGCCGACGGGTCGCGTCCGCCTTCCCTGCCTCCTCCATCGCGGAGTAGAGCGCGATGATGTGGTCCGGCCGAAGCTTGTCCAGCCGGCGCTTGCCGAGGTGCGGGATGATCCAGTTCTCGGCGTAGCGGCGATAGCCGGCCGCAGTGATGGGACGCTTCTTGCCGTCGACCTCGGTCTTGAGCCAGTGCCGCATCCACTGCTCGACCGTCATGTCGTCGGGGAGGACTCCCTCTTCGATCGATCGCTTGAGAGCGGCGTACTTCGGCTTGAGCTCACGCAGGGTCTTGGCCGTGACCGTCTTGCGCACTCGCTTGCCGGCGACCCATCCCAGGTCGACCGGATGACCGCTACCTGAAGGTGGCAGTCACCCCATGACCGCTACCTGCTAACCGCCAGAGCCTCCCAAGAGGCGATTTCTGATGAGACTGCCACTCCCTTCCAGAGGCAAGGTAGCAGTCTGGTGGAGACCGCTACCTGACCGTCTGAATCGAAACATGCCTAATCTATTTGAAACCCATTCCCACTTGATCAAATCAAGGGGATTACACATTAGGAACCTATTACCTGCTGTCATACATCATTTCCACACTATTTGGGTTCCAAAAACATACAAAACGGAGCATTAAACATGATCTAACAATTATGGTTTTGAGAAACCCAACTCACATGCAATTTTTGAGCAAAATAACCAATCTAGCATGCTTTTAACAGTTCAAAACGATGGGAAAATGCGCGAAGGCGAGGTAGAATTCCCTCCCCTTACCTCAAATCGTGAAATCATGCCATTTAGACGTGTCCCACCACGCCAAAACCCTTCCCACGTCGGAGGATCAACGGCCACCACACGAGCTTCCTTCCTCGGCCTCACGATCACTCCACCGTCACCCCAGGCTCGCCAAGATCTCCTCCTCCAAGCCGACCACGGCCGGGTGGAGAGGGGTCGTCGGAAGAACGAGGGAGAGAGAGAGAGACGTGCGTAAGGAGAGAGAGAAATGTGGGAGAGTTTCTCCCACTGTGGGTAGATTTAGGTTTTGATTTTTTTTGTTAAATAAACTTTTTATTACAAAAAGCCCTTAAAGAAACCAATATCATAATATAACCCTCATGATTTCCATATCATTTTCATATAAATGGTTAATTGGCATACATCTCACCTAAGAGCCCACGAAAACCAACCAAATTCATGGGAAGTTTTCCAATTTCTAAACCGGATAAGAATCTGAACTTCGCAGGTCTTACATGTGGGGTCTAGACCATGGCAGAATATAGATGTCAACCCGACGAGATATCAGAGTCAACAAACCTTGATGAGACGAAAGGTTTTGAGGTAAGGGCAGGATATACAGATGTAGATGTTGACTTGATGGTATATCAAGGTCGACCAACCTGGCAGAGACGTGGGGTCTAGGCCAGGGCAGAATATAGACGTCAACCCGACGAAACACCGAGGTCGACCAACCTTGCTTAGACGAAAGGTCTTGAGACAAGGGCAGGATATATAGATGTAGATGTCGACTCGATGGTATATCAAGGTTGACCAACCTGGCAGAGACGTGCTGTGTAGGCCAGGGTAGAATATAGATGTCAACTTGACAAAATACTGAGGTCGACCAGCCTTGCTCAGACAGAAGGTCTTGAGACAAGGGTAGAATATATAGACGTAGATGTCAACCTGATGGTATATCGAGGTGGACCAACCTGGCAGAGATGTGGGGTCTATGCCAGAGTCGGCACCGCGCGAGTTCGGCGTCCTCATCTTTCCCCTCCCCGCTTGGCCGGCTGAAGGCCCCTCCCTGCGTGGAGGGCCATGTTTCAATCATAAGTGGACTAAAGTGGATTGTTGTCCACTACCTTAGCAGCTTAGCCAGTCATGTCTACTGTTGCACACATCAAAGGAGTAGCAGTTACCTGGTGTCCCCTAATCCCAAGGAATATATCTTGTGTGCCCATCCAACCAATGAAGTGATGTTACTTGTTATCATAACTAAATAAAAAATAACACAATAAAAAATAACACAAGAAACATCAGAATTAGTAAAAACCAGTTTTTAAGTTATAAACTCATGGTTTAGCAACAAAAGTCATGCGAGTTATGCTGTTTGTACCCCATACACTTTCAGAGTAAGAAAAACACTAGTCCAATTCACTTTTTTAATCACCCATAAACCTCAAAATGGAACTGACTAATAAATAAGGTTTCACACTATCGGATTTGTGACTAAGACAATGCAAATTATGCAATTGCCCTTATTAGGTAGGGTCTGTCATGGCCTGAAGTTTTTTTGTTCTTATTTTTCTTTTACTTGAACCCAAGTGGTGGCTGAACATTTGGAGGATAAGCTTCCAATGATTTTCAACCTTTCTCCTTCCAAGTGTTGTACAGTCAGAGAGTCAAAAACTTAGTAGATCATCTTAAGAGGAGGCCTCAAAGGTGAGACCAAAAGATACTTAGCTTTACTACAGCTGTTATCACAGTGTAGATTAATGTCAATATTCATGACAGATTCATTTGGGATTGGCACAATGGAATTAAATCTCTTACACTATGATTGAGGCTAATCTTCCTTCGTACCAAAAGTTTTGGGAGTATAGTAAGGTCAAGTCTCCTCTCACAACTGGTGCTTTTACATGGCTCACATTTGAGAAGAGAATCATCACCATATAGGAGGAAGTGACATAGTGGTTCTGATATTCTTTGTTCCTTTGTGACCTTCATGATGAGGATGTTTATCATTTACTGACCAACTGTGACGTTAGCCTGGAGGTTTGGAGGAGGTTTGGAACTTTGTCTCATTTTCATATGAGCTTTTCATTATGTCCAAGCCATGCGGAGCTACTTGACAAATGTCATAGGAGCAAAATCCTTCCACTCATCCCTCATGCTACTTGTCAGGGTATCTGGAAGGGGCATAATGGCGTCATTTTCATTGAAGTAGAATTTGTCTTGGAGCCCCTTCATTTATTAATACTTGGAGTAGATTCCTCCTTTGTATCTCTGCTGATGATTGGATGAAAGAAATGAAGATGATTAACCCTCTCCTCCTAGTCATGAGTAGTCTTTAATTGTGTTGGTCGGGCCATGGGGGAGGAACCCTTTCCTCCCTTCACCTGATTGTGAAGCGGGAATAGGTCTTTCGGGTCCGTGATTTGAAGAAGCGGCAGAAGGAATTGGGGCTGATGTTGGCAACGGCCGCGATCTCTTCGAGCTGGATGGCGCGGCGGAAATGGCGGAGGCTATAGTCATAGATGCTGTTGACCCTTTCGTGTCCGGCGCCGGTGACGCTGTGGCGGAAGCCCATGGAGGCGAGGGGCTGAAGCTGGTCCGACTCGGCGAGGACGTGCAGGGCTTCCATGAGCAGGATCATCCGCGGCATGCCTTCCGAGTCCAGGAGGCGTTCGACGAGCCGGGCGATGTCGCGTTTGGCTTCGCCTTCTACCTGGAGACCCCTTCGAGCTTTGTCCATGAGGGCTTTGAGGCGGATATTCTCGGGGAGGTCGAGGAAGGAGCCGCCCCAGCAGTTTTGAGCGAAATGGGTGACGATGACATCCACGGGTCCTTCGTCGAAACGCCAATAATGGGGCAGGTTGGCGCCCACCAGTACAACATCGCCGGATCGGAACCGGCTGATGTTGTCGCCTACGAACTGGGTGCCATGCCCGTTTTTAAAATGAAGCAATTCTACCTCCGTGTGAAAATGCCACTTGTTGTTGATGTCGGGTGCCAAATCACGGCGAACGCTAAAAGAATGTCCGGGCGTACTGGAGACTTTAAGCAATTGAGGTCGCATAGGTTGGTTTATTTAGATGACCATTTTTTAGAATCCTTTGTTCTGGGTCAGGTTCGGGTTGGCATCGAGCTCCGTTTGGGGGATGGGCATGAGATAGTAGTCGGGCTGCAGGTTCATGCCGATGCCGGCTTCCACCTGCTGGTAAGCGCCTAGGCGGATGAGGTCCCAGCGGCGATGGCCTTCTACGCACAGTTCACGGGCGCGTTCCTTGACCAGCGTGTCGATGAAGTCGCTTTGTGTGGCGACATTGGCGAAGCTATACTGGTATTGCGCGGGGATGCCCGCGCGGGTAAGGACGGTGTTGACGCCGTTGAACTTGGCCGCGTTGGTGGGGTCGATGTTGTTCATGGCTTCGGATTGCATCTCGAGCACATCGGCATAGCGCAGGACGATCCAGTTCATCTGCGAGTTGTTGGAACCCTGCACCCAGGAAGGGTCGCGGTATTTATGGATATAGGGCGCCACGATCTTTCCGCCGGCGGTATCGCTGAGGTTCCAGTTCTTCCGGATGGTGTCGTAGGCGGGATAGCCGTTCGCCCAGAAGTTGGTGTTGGCCACGAACGAGCCCGAGCCGCCGAGGGCCGATGGCGAGAACATGCGCACGGTGATGTTCTGTGTCGTGCCGCTGTTGTTGGAGCCGAACTGAACGGCAAAGATGACCTCGGACTGTGCGGGATAGTATTTCTTGTTCCAGTTGAATACGTCGGAATAGTTGGGATAAACATGATAAAACAATTTGAAACTAAAATCATAGTAAATCCGTAGCAATGCGAAACATGCAGATAAAAAACCATTAATAAATCCATTAATGCCACCCTCCGTGCAGCACCCTCTCGGGTTTTCCTTTCAGCGTGTCTACAGACTCTACACTACTCTATACCGCCGACACAGCTGCTGCTCGTTCATCTCCCACCATGCATGTTCTTCACGTTGAAATTATAAGCGCGACAAAAAAAAATTGAAACTGTCATAATAAATCCGTAATAAGATAAACATGCAGATGAAAACTTCACGGTACGGCTTAAATGTTATAAATAGTCGGTGACAGGGAAAGCTTTTATTTCCCAACTTTCATTTTTTTTTCCCTTCAAATGTTTGAAGAACAATGACGATAGATCAATGTGCAGGCAGGATGGCAGATAAAGACATACCATTCCCCCCGCCTTCAGAATAAGAGTTATTGAATGTGAACAGATTTGTGGTTTCAGATAAATCAGTGACCCGGCTTCACCCCATTAATGGCGGGTGGAGACCCCCTCATCCTTTTCACGTAGGAGACGTAGTCACTGTAGTGCATAGTGAAGATTGTGCTCTGATAGCGAGTCACCCGAACTCGCTTGCGAAGGGGTTCAGTGATGAACCCATTGTAACCTGCTTTGCGCATCAGTGAGTCCACTGTTTCCACCTTTGTCCAACCTTAAAAGAGACAAAGGAGCCGTGAGCATCATAAAGAGCACAGACGCTATTCTGTTTACACCAACCTATGAGTATATGACAGCCTACGAACGTGAAATTCATGGTGAAGAGGCCTGCAATGCAATATAGATGACACGACTTCGTTTGATTGCTACTGGGATAATACTGAAGGACGATAGGTTGGAATGAACTGTTGGGTCCCCGCCATCCAAATAGAAATCCTCGAGACAGCGATTACAAATGAACTAAGGAAATACAGGCCATGGTCCCTTCAGATTAGGATTGAGAAATAAACGCTGGCGGCAATTCCATGCAAAGGAAACTGGTGATACTTTGATTTGATACATGGACGATTGGCAATGTTTTGACGGAGGAAACGGCCTATGGGTGTACCTTCATGGGCAGCCACTTCAGGTAAGTACGTTGCACTACGCCTTGTATTGTAATCAGGGTCAGTAAATTCAATGATCAAACCATGCTTTCCGATCTGGGGACATAGAAGACAACCCACTTTGGTTAGACGAAGATGTCATCCTAGAGTAACAAAATAAAGGTATAAAGAAAGTGTTCTAGTAACTCCGGCAGCTTCTTGAGTTGAATCAGCATAATTAGATCCAGCCTGAAGATTCAAGGTGGAGATAAAAGTGGTAAATAAGAAGGAAATAAATGTGTACCTCCCAATCAAGGTAGAATAATTAAATGCATGATGAGAAAACCATGAGTCCTTGAGAAACAGAAGGAACGCCCATCAATTTTATCAGGTTCACTATCTTCCAATATCTTACAGTATTCTATCCACTGTGAGCAAAATGGAAAATAGCATTCCATAGTTGGAATGTCCATGTGTCATGGAGAAAAAAAACGTACCATTGGTACTTATTGCTAGTAAACCATTTATTAATTCATGAAATAGAAAGCTGTCATCAAAGTGCATAAAAAATGGTTACAGTTGAAACTGACACTTACGGATATCTAGCATCCCCACTCTTCCCACTATACTGGACTTGCTGACGTGTTTTTCTGAGGTCAGATATCATCTGAACTGGGTTCACTCTGCGGAGATTGGCAACAATTCCTGTCGATGTCGCCATCCTTTTATATGGATGACTCCACGCTCCAGTTGAAAATGCTCTGCATAAAGCATTTGTAATAATTGAGGCATCCAAATAGCGTTCAATAGCTTGCAATTCTCGGTCTCCATACAAATCTCGCTGCATTGCCCTCATCATGCGCCTCTCAGCATGTCTAATCTGAATAGACAATTCTCTTGCAAGTAAATCACCAGCTAGTTCCAACCTTTTATTCCTAAAATCATGAAGATTATCGCATTTCCGTTGTCCAGACCAGGCTAGTAACAAATTGTTTACCATGTATCCTAAGAAAAGAGCCTTGTTCCTGTGCCCATCTATATTAGGAAACAAATAATTAGTAAGACACTGCTCAATTGTTTCACTAGGAGGAAATTTAGTCTTTTTGACCTCCTCATTAATAAATTGAATTGCTTTTTCTCTATTACGAAAACCTTCACACTCCTTATCTGCATATCCAATTGTAGATAATAACATCTTAATTAATCCAGCATCAGATTCATTGGCATTGATCATCTGAATAACCTCTTTATCAGATGATGCACCAAGAGCAAAGAACATAATCCATATTGGCATTGTTGCATACAAGAAGCAAACAGTGATGACTTCCTTCCCGCAGAAATCAGAATCTTTTGGAGGTTCTTTTAGTTTTACATATATCCTATTTTGCTTAAAATGAGACTGGTATTGCACTGTCCAACATGGTTTATCAGTAACCCAGAATCTTGATAAACATCGGCGCTCCTGAGCTATGAACACCTGTACAAAGAAAAGACCGAAAATAAAAGCAATCAGATAAGAATCATCTGCAATGTCGGGATGACTAAACAATCATATTAAGATTAAGGATTTTTTATGATGATGATGACATGTTGTTAGTGTTTATGTGATTTTGAGGTTTTGTTTGTGGGGAAGGATGGTTTTATCAGTAATTTCTTTTGGAGAGCCTGTATTTATATTTTTGCTTGTCCATTTGGTTAAGTTAGTTTTGGCACAATATAACCATTTACATGCATCCATAGCCAAAATCAGGAATACGACCTAATTACCTAGGCTTGAGATATAATTAAAAGGGTCGATTTGCATTCTGTTTAAAGTTAACATGAAGTAGAAATTAGAAACACTTAGCGGTCAGTGCGGACAGCATAGTGGCTTTAGCGGTCTATCGCAGGGCCGCTAAAGGATTCTGGCCGTCTCATGGGGACCGTTTATCTCCGGTAGCAGACAAAGGCGACATGCAAGGCCTATTCTAAGGTAATAAATGCATGAACACTAGCTAGAATAGAAGTAAAACATACTACAACATAAATCAAGTCATGGAGATGCATGGTTTTACATAAATTAAGCAAGATTTTTATCTTTGTAATTTAGGGTAGGGATTGTGCATGTAGAATTAACCTAGGTGCACGGTGATAGTAAAACATGAAATTCTCTTCGTAGAGTGCATGAAACTAGGAGAAATCAGATGACTTTTACTCTAAACACGTTAATTTAGCTTTTTCCTGAGATAACTTACCTCTGTAATAGACTGTAGACTCCAAATTTTGGACTGGAAGGATGACCTAATTCATGCCCGTATGTGCTAAATTCGTAACTTTTCATCCATCGTTCTCCTGATTCTCTTGACCTAAATCCACGAAATTTTGAGTGTAGGTAGAAGATATAAAGATAAATAAATTGTTCTAAAGGATGAACTCCGAAATATCTCGATTTGGGCTTCCAATCACTAGATCTTCCTTGGACCGACACGCAGGTTCCTAAGCGCCTTGCAGAGGAACAACAAATTTAGAAGCTCCTAACTCTCTGGACGCTTGACCTCCTAGTATGAAATTTGAAGGAACGTTAGATAAAACTAAGGGAAACAAAAACTTCTAAAGAATGAACCTGAAATACCAACTCCTTACTGTCGAATAATGCGAGCCACAGTAGGGGTTCGTGCAGATCAAATCAGGGTTACTTTTATAGAGTTTGATAGGGTTTGAAGGATTAGAACAATCTAAGAGTTCTAATTGAGAGTGGGATCGATCCTGATAGAGTCCTAGATATGTTTACAAGTCTACACACTTCGATCCAGATGAATTTAGACCCTAAAGATCCAGTTTTTATCATGTTTCTTCAACTCACGAAATCTGAAGGGATTAGCGGTCAAGGGAGGATCGCTTTCAGGGGTTTAGCGGTCTCGCGATAGACGGCTAGGTGGTGTTTGATCTGAAAAATTTAGATTTTTCTTTTTATCTTATATTATCCCCTTAGTAAGTCTATTTATCCTTTTTGTAATCTGAAAATAGTCCAAATTATGTTTCTAATAATGGGCTTAGGTCAAAAGGCCATAGAATTGGGTCTTTGGGCTTATGTGAATTGGGCTTAGCCCTTTGGTTATTATTCCCCCTCACTAAGGGCTCTTACAAGTTATTGAATTATGGGACTGGGGGCCCTGCTACCATGGCAGGATACAATTGTGATTATGACTGGCGAGTAAGAGATGGCAAAAGGGAATTGAGATTCCGTCTGAGATTGTGGTGACTGTGCCGAGGCTAACTGGTAGCTGGGGACTTTGAGTTATAGAGGCGCAAAATGTAGTAGCGTGCACCAACGGAGATCTGGGGTGAACTAAGACGAGACTCTGCTAGAATGGTGATTGAAACGTTGCATAGGGATTGGGACCTGCCGACCCGGTGTGACAGGGTAGAGGCTGATGGTAAAATGAGCTGGGTAAGGTGATACGGGGGTGACTGGGAGGTGTCGGGCTAACGGTCTAGAGATGTGGGTGGATCAAGGACCAACAACGGGAGAGTCGCGTGGCCTGCTGAGAAGTGAGTGGAAGGCCACCCTAACTGGTGGGAAGAGAGGCTTTTTCTCATTATCGACTCTACCGCCCTTTCGGGTTTTTGCCAGAGCTGACCTCCTTTAACTTTTTTCGACGCACCCTTGCGGATTTTCGTGTCGAGAGATTTTTCAATTTTACCTGAGGTGCCCTTTCGGGTCTTTACCTCAGCCGGGTTATTGACCTTTTTGCCCCCTGTCATCTCCTTACGATGGGGACTACTGGGTCTACCGGGATATCTCTATTTTTAACCTCATTTTGTGATTTTTTTTTCTTACTTACCTGAGAGCCTAACAGCTGGGGTGTGGCAGGTGCAGAGGCATCCCCGCTCCTATTGTCGCAAGGACGAAGGTGGGAGGTTGGCTCTCGAAAGTGCCTGACGGTGGTTCTGGGAGGGTTTAGCTGGCCCTGGTGCCTGACTATGGAGAGGAGCTAGAAGCGGTGACTGGTTCGGCCTTTCGCAAGAGAAAATCGGTTCTGCTGGTCGTAGCTGGGGGTGCGCGCCTTAGTCTGGGTGGCGCGCGAATTAGTGTTCTGGTGCATAATACAGCTTTATGTGCTTGCCGTTGAGAGGCGGGAAGGGTTTGTGACCGTTGTGGTCAACGACCGTGTAGGCCCACCCTCATAGGCGTCACGAATGATACATGGGCCTTGCCAATTCGGCTGAAATTTACTGCTGGAGTGCCCTGCCATGACTTCCTTTTCCTTGATCATGATGAGGTAACCTTGCTTGAAGGCTCGTTGCTTGACGAGATTGTCATAGGCTCGCGCCATGCGGGCCTGGTATACTTGTAAGTACTTATAGGCTTCGAGCCGTTTGCCTTCCAGATCGGCAACCTTTTCCAGCCTTCTCTGGTATTCATTTTCATCAGGGCCGGCCAAGCCGGTGTGTACCGCCACGCAGTATGACGCTAATTGGATGTAATACCTTGGATCATTCGGATCCCTCGCGGCGGAACGCGGCGGAGCCGTTGCCGCCGTCTCCCGCCTTGACATGGATGATCGCCTCGTCGATGAACTGCACCGCCGCGCTTCTTAGCAAATACCCCGCGGCGAAAATAGCGCCTCGGCGATCGTTCCCGACGATGAAGTACCTGGCGCCCGCGGGACTTCTGTGGTCGGGAATTGCCGCAGCCGACCGCGAGTGCCGTGCGGACGACGTCGACCTGCTGCCCACCGCCAAGGTCCTGCGCGCGCTGTTGCGCGGAATACGCATTGTAACGCCGGCCTGGGTTGAGGCGCTGGCGGCACGGCCGTCGCCTACTGCCCCGGTACCGCTGGAGGCCGACTTCCAGCCGCCCGAGGCGCCGGGGGACAAGGTCTTCCACCTCGATCCGCTCTGGGCGCACGAGGCGATCGATGCGGTGGGGATCGACAACTACATGCCGATCGCCGACTGGCGGGACGGCGAGGGGCACGCCGACCGCGATCTTTTTGCCACCCGCGCCAAACGCGCGGGCTTTTCCATCGCCCGTGACGATGGCTGGTCGGATATTTTCTCCAAGATTTTGACGGCCGCTGTCGAACCCAGGCTGTTGTACAAGGTGGCGGCGATGGTGAACAGGTTCCGCTCGAGCCCGTCGGCCGGCATCCATTCGTCGTCGCCGTGATCGTGCGCGGGGGCAGCGGTTTCGTGCGAATGGGCCGGCGTGCCGGCCTCATGCGTGTGGTCCGCCGCCGCGGCTTCCTCTGGAGCCGCGTTCTCGTAGGTCTCGGCCTCGAGGATCAGCGGCACGATGCGCCACTGCTGGAGGGCGGCCATGGCCGCGCCGGAAATGAGTCCCGCAAGCAGGACTGCAAAGAACAGTCGCTGGAAAAGCGCCATCGATGTCTCCCAGGGTCTTAGTGGCAGGGGAAGCCGAGCGAATGGCGCGTATCGTGCGCGCCATTGTGCAGCCGGACATCCTGCGCAAAGCCGATCGTGCCCAGGAGCACGAAGGGTAGCAGGACTAGGGTGCTAATCTTGTGAGTAGCAAGATCAGGTTGAGAGATTTGTCTCCCTCGGTTCAAGCTGTTTGGCAGCGTCTGTTGCAGACTGAATCTGCTGTTCTTACTTTTGCAAGGGAAGCCTCACTCCGGTTTGGAGTGAGGGGTGGATGTAGGTGGACTGAAGGTCTGGCCGAACCACCTAAAAACTCTTTTGTTCTTGTGGTGTGATTGTCCATTTCTTTTCGGTAGATGAATGTTTAGGCTCGAGCCTTCTGCAAGACTTTACTAGTTCAGTTAGTATGATTGGAAAAGAAGAACAAAATATTCCAGTCAAGCTTTAACATTAATCAGCTTCCATATGTTCCAATTTATTGTGGGTTGCTACCCTACTTATAGGCCAAATTTCCATACCTTGAAATCCGTGATTTTAGTGATTTTACGATTCTATTTTTAATCCTCCGGAAGTCCTCAGAGCCGTTGCAAAAATAGCATAAAAAGCCTTCAATAGCGTCGACGCAGCAAGGCTCTTGCGTTGACGCAGTCTCATGGGAACTCCAATTTCTGGCGAGCTTGAGTATTTTGTCTACCTTAACGACCCATTTTTCACCCTTAATAGCTATTCGTCACCCTTATTTGAATTTAATCATCGCCTTTGTGCCTTCATGGGATGACCCGCATAGCTTGTGCTCGAGATGCCTAGTGCGTTGACGCAGGAGATTGATGCGTTGACGCTATTATCTGGTACTGCTGAAGACTGGGCTGACTGTAGACGCGATCAGCTGGAATTGGGTGCTTATGCAATGGGTGCGTTAACACAGCAGACTGTTGCGCTGACGCACTGAGGTTCTTTTCAGCCTAGGTGAAATGTTTGTTACTGTTGTCATTCATTTGTTCCCTTGCTAGCCATTTGTCACTGCTGGAGGTCTATTTGTCTGCCTCGCAACCTATTTTTCACCCTTATTTGTCATGAGCTGTCGCCTTTCTCTCAATTTGTCTTCCTTGCTTGTGGCTGAGAGCTAATTGAAACTCATGTGAATGCGTGAGCTACTAGAACTGATGGCGTTGACGCAAGGATGGCATGCGTTGGCGCAGCCTGTGTTGATTTTGGTCATTTCAGCTTCGCAATCTATTTTTCACCCTTGACAATCTATTTGTTACCGCTATCTGGTATTTGTCATCCTTATAGATCTATTTTTCACCCTTATTCGTCCACAAGTCGTCGCCTTTGATTGTTGTCAGCCTTGTGCATACTATAGCCGTTTCCACTTGACTGCGTTGACGCAGGGTGGGCTTTGCGTCGATGCAGCTATGTTGAATTTGCTAGGTTCAGCTCTACTAGCCATTTTTAAGTCTTGTAAGCCAATTTACGCCCTTGGGTATCTATTTGTAACCCTTAAGCATTATTTTTCAGCCCTGTAAGTCGTCGCCTTGTTTCTTATTTTTCTCAGCCTCGCTTGATTGCGTTGACGCAACTAGGCGATTGGGTCGACACAGTCTGGACTCGTTTGGGCTTGTTTCAGCTTGTTCATACCTACCCAATCAATGATGTTTCATGAGTTTCTAAATTAATTGGCTGATGACTTATGGTGAGATATCATCAAAATATCATTTTTCCAACATAACTCACATACCCGACTATTAAAAAGCTGGCCATCACTATCTTAACCTCTACTCGGAGGTTGCGGCTCTACTTCCAAGCCCACCCTATCATCATCCTCACCGACCAACCCCTAAAATAGGTCCTATCCAAGCTTGACATGTCTGTGCATCTTGTCAATTGGGCTGTAGAACTTGTCTTCTAAATCGCGAACGGCCATCAAAGCCCAAGTGTTGGTCGATTTCATAGTTGAGTGTTATTGTAACACCTCTGAGGTTGATGAAAACCAAGCCCCACCAGTCAACGAAGACCTAGAGTGGATCCTCCAAGTTGATGGGTTTTCATGTAAAATAGGCAGTGCAGTTTGGCTACTGTGGATCACACCGTAGGGCCTCAACCTTGAGTACACCCCCCGGTTCACTTTTGTAGCTTCTAACAACATTACAAAATAGGAGGCCCTCATTTTTGATTTGTGGATGTTCTTACATCTGGGAGCAAAGAACATCTGAGTGTTTAGCAACTTGCATCTCATTGTCAATCAAATCCTTGACAAATATGAAGCATGAGAGCCACTCTTGCAGTAATGCCTCAACAAAGTCCAAGGGTTGATTCTAAGCTTCAGCAACTTTTTGGTGAATCGGGTGCCTCGGGTGAAGAACACTAAAGCTGACACGCTTGCCTCCCTCGCATCCTACTATCAACCAGGGGGCAACACACCGTTCTTATAGAAGAACTCAACTGACCTGGATAGACCCAATCATCAAGTACCTCACTAAAGGCCAGTTGCCAATCAAGCAGGACGAGGCTCGATCGGTCAAGCAATGACCTTCAAGGTTTGTCATGATCAATGTTGAGCTTTGACATCGATTGTGCATGCTCCCTTATCTCAAGTGCCTGTAGCTATTGCATGTAGGGTACACCCTGCGGGAAGGCTATGAAGGAATCTAAGGAAGCCATGCTGATGGCCAAACAATGGCCCACAAGATCTTTCATTAAGGCAACTTGTTACCTACTCTCTACACTTCGTACAAAAGTGCGACAAGTGTCAGAAGTTTGGGCACCTTCATCACTGACCTACCACAGACTTGCATATGATCTCCGAGCCTTGCCCATTTGTGCAATGGGGAATCGACGTCCTAGGTTTGTTCCCTCAAGCAAGTAGGCAAAGGACTTTCCTGATTGTGGCCATGGATTACTTTACCAACTGGGTGGAAGCTAAGCCACTCGCCTAGATCACGTGCCAATGAATGCTCGGGACTTCATTTAGACGTCCATCATCTATAGATTTGGTCTCCCCTGAGTAATTGTCACAGATAAAGGGAAGCAGTTTGACTATGCACTTTTGAAGGATAGCTACTTAAACCTATAGATCAATCATTGACTAAACTTGATGCCACACTATAAAAGCAATGGCTAGGCCGAAGTCACCAAAAGAGACATTCTACAAGACTTGAAGAAAACGCTCTGATGAGGTGAAAGCACGATGGGTAGATAAGCTACCAAGCATCATCTGGTCATACTGAATGACTCCCTGAAGCAACACCAGTGAGTCACCCTTCAACTTGTCCATTGGAACCGAGGCTATCATATAGTGGAAGTCGGGCAACCTTCATTTCGAGTATCGACATTAAAAGAAGCGCACAACGGCCAGCTGTTGAGGGGAAACCTCAACCTATTGGACAAGCTTCATGAAGAAGTGTGCCACTATCTTGTTGTATAACAATGGAAGATGGCCTAATGCTACAACTAATTGCGTGTTCACTGGAGGCAGTTTCGTCCAAATGACTTGGTCCTTCGGAAGGTTGAAGCCTCAGCACCTAATGTCACCTCTGGAAAACTTGGCCCAAAATGGGAAGGCCCCTACCAAGTCATTAAAGCCCTCCACCAAGGAGTGTACCATCTTAGGATGCTTGGAGATATGATTATCCCTTGAACCTAGAATGTAGACAACCTCCATGATTATCATGCAGAGTGCCCTGTACTGAAACATTGAATTTATCATGAAAGCATCAATTTTTCCAAGTGTGTCTTTAAACCTATAGAACCTTACGTGTGACCCATCGATGGCTCAGTCTCAGCTATCATTCTCTTAATAACCTTAGATGTGACCTATTGACGGCCTTAACCTCAGTTATTATTCTCTCAATAACCTTGAGTGCGGCCAATCGAAGGTCTTAGACTCGACTATCATTCTCTACGTAACCTTAAGGGCAGTTGAGCAACAACCTTAGTCCCATTATCTATTCTACATAACCTTAAGTGCATCCCATTGATGGTCTTAACCCTGGTTACCTATTCCTACATAACCTAATTAGGTGTGACTGAGTGACGTTGATAGCCCCTTACCTATTCTTACATAACCTTAAGTGTGGCCAATTGATAGCCTTAATTAGCCCCAATTACCTATTCTTACATAGCCTTAGGTGTAGTTGAGTGACGGCCTTAGCCAAACTAACTTATGCTTACGTAACCTTAGGCATGGCCAATTGACAACCTTACCCCCCATTACCTATCACTACAAGAAAAGGCGAGTAAGCCAAGGAGTCGGAGAATGTTTGTTGCGGTGGGACAAAAACAAAGAATGTCCGAAGTGGCCACACCAAATTTTCCCTTCCCTTTTTTCTCTCTCTCTCTCTCTCTTTTTAATCCTCGCCAGGAAAGGAGATATCTAGCAGTGATCGCTGCGTTAACTGATGCTCGGGGGCATGATACAACCTTAAATGTTTTCCATTTAATGGAGGGAAAGAGTCCTCTCCTTTGTGGTCAACGACCATATATGCGACTCCTTCATAGACCCTCTTGACGACATAGGGCCCGCAACAGTTGAGTTGTAGTTTGCCGTTGGACCTACCTACCACGACTTCTCTTTGCTTGATCATAACAAGGTCACCTCTTTTGAACGCCCTTTGTTTTACAAGCTTATCTTAAGCTCGTGTCATTCGGGCTTGATATGCCTGAAGATGTTTATAGGCTTCCAACTTTTTACCTTCTAGGTTAGGTAGTTATTCAAGTCTTCTTTCTATTTCATCTTGCTCTTGGGTTTGTAATCCGGTATGCACGGCTACCCGGTAGGATGCCATTTCAATTTCAGTTGATGTGAAATTTCGCCGCCAACTAGTAGATGGTTCTATTTTTAAATGGAGTGTCATTATCCGACATAATCAGACTAGGAGTGCCGAATCTGTATATAATATGGTGCATGACAAAACGGGAAACGGCCTCTCCCATGACCTCCCGCAGAAGGATAGCTTCAGCCCATGTGGAGAAGTAGTCTATCGTGACTAGGATGAACTTGTAGCCCTTAGTGGACGATCGAAAGCGTCCCACAATGTCTATCCCCCGTTCTGCAAAGGGCCATGTAGGAGCCGTGGGGTGTAGTCAGATGGGAGGTCATTTTGACATTGGACCAAAAACTTGGCATTGATGACATGTGCGGGAGTATTGGTTACAGTCTGCATACATGGTGGGTCAATAAAAGCCTTTAAGTTTTATGTTATTTTTCATTTTATCCCTTGCTTGATAGGCCAAAAAAAGCCCACCGACGTATGATAGAAAAAAAGTTGAAGATAAGTTCGCCCAACACGGCGAGGGTATGCCACTGTTGATTTATACGGTGTGCCATACCCAGTCTACCATCAATTTAAGAAGCTTTTGTCAGACTGCCCAAAGGCACCAAAGCTGCAGAAGTTCAATGGGCAGAGGTCCCCACATGAACACTTGGCCTATCACATGACGGCCATGGGTGACCTGGCGCTTACGAAGTCATATCTTCTCTACTGTTTCACGATCTCTCACGGACAGTGCCTTCCAATGGTACTCAAGGCTGATGCCCAAATCTGTGGTCAACTAGGCAGATCTTCAAAAGAAGTTTATCAATCGCTTCCAAGCACACAAGAAGAAAGTCTCCCTCGTAGAGCTCTGAAGACTGGAAGAGCTCGTCGAGCTTGAAGGAAAGCGTCTCCAAGCGCAACAAAATATTCAACTATACTAAGCTCGCATGGCCCGTGCATTCGACAAGTTGGTCAAAGGGCGAGAATTCAAGAAGGGTGACCTAGTGATGGTCAAAAGAAGAGAAATAATGACCTCCAACCCCAAGGGAAAGTTGGTTGAAAATTGGGTTGGACCATACATCATCTGCCGAGTCTACGAAAGGGGTGCCTACATCCTCGTAGATCACAAAGGAGTAGCCCAGTTTCACCCCCTAAATGGGAAACATCTCAAGCTGGACCATACAGCCCCGCTAGCATTCGCAGAATGACTGAAATTCACCTTGGCCTAGTGACATTTTGCCCTGGCCGAGCTCTCTAAAATATCCAGTCATCTCAGACTGATTTTTGGCCTATTGGCTTACAATTGCAGAAACATCCCTGGCATATACTAATTTTGGGTCCCTTGAAATCCCCGCATAGTCCCACTAGGTTACCACTTTACACAATATGGCCATTACGGGCCTTACGTCTGAATCGGTAGAAACCCTTCCTTACGTTAGCATTATCTTCTTGCTAATGAATAAATCCCTTCTCTTGACACAATGCTTTGTTCCCTAGCTGACTTTAAATAATATCACCATTATGGGCCTTACGTCAGAATCGGCGAAAACTATTCCTTGCGTTAGCATTATCTTCTTGTTAATGAATAAACCCCTTCCCTCGGTGCAAGATGTCATGCCCCGAGCTTTTAATATAGCAGAAGGAAATTCAGGAACGAAAACAACCGACATGGCAAGTCTCTGGCAAACAAGAAATCAGAGCGCAAGATAGTCACACAAAAGTCCTTGCACAAGTAAATTTTTTCAAACATCACTTTATTCCATAATAATAATGTCAAAATAGACAAGATCCTTGACTCTTAAAACTCTTACATCAAAGACTAAAGAAAAAAAATTACAATAAGGCACGACTAGACATTTGACAACTATGGCTTCTCTCGATTCGCTTGACCTTCAACCACTCTCGGACCCGCTACTTGTATACTCCGAATCTGACTCATTTGTACTTCCTGAAAAATTGAGAAAGTAGATATGAGCACACTTGCCCAGTAGATATCTTCGCATCAACATGAAGGTAATTTTTAAATGATTAATGTCTTAGCTCTAGAAAATAGGGCAAACATAAGGATGCGATAAACAAGCGATATAAACCAAGTAACCAAGAATATAGGGTCACGAGATAATTTGAGTCAGTAGACCAGATTGAGTATGTAGCACGAACAAGTAAGATTAATCATGTAGATATATATTTGGCCAGCATGAACAAGAATGTACGAGTATGTATCTAGAAAGTACTTTACACAACCTCATAAAGGCTATGCACGCCGCGACGGTGTAGCTTTGACCTGAAATAGAATTTGTTACAGCACTACACCTCACACAGGGATCCCCGACTCGATGGGGTTTTTCCAGCACTTGGAGGAACTCCGCCGGACGCTGTTCCGGTGCTGCCTGGCGTTCGCCGTTTCGGGCGCGCTGTCGCTCGTCTATTTCAAGAAAATTTTCGCCTGGCTCCGGTACCCGCTCGAAAAGGCGGTGGAGTTGGACAACGCCGCGCTGGCGAAGGAAGCCGCCGCGAAAACCGCCGGAACCGCCGTTCCGGCCGGCGCCGAAAACATATCCGCCGGGTTCCACGCGCTGATGGAACTGCTCCGCACGGGACATCTCCCGGCGGATGCGCTGCCGGCGGTCCCTTCGACGCTCGAACATGCGGCGAACCACCTCCAACTGCTGAAGCTCATCGACGTGTTCACGGTGCTGATGGACGTGGTGATGTTCGGCGGCATCGCGCTGTCGTTCCCGTTCATCCTCTGGTCCGTCGCGGACTTCATTTCGCCCGCGCTCACCGTGAGGGAAAAACGGATGGTCCGGCCGGTGCTCGCGGCGTCCATCGCGCTGTTTTTCGGCGGCGCCGCGCTGGCGTTCTTCTGGCTGATGCCCATTTCCATCCAGTTCTCGATGAGCCTCGCGCGCGATTTCGGCACGCCGCTGAACTGGACGGCGGAGGACTATTATTCGTTCGCGCTCATGATGCCGCTGCTGGTCGGCCTCGTGTTCGAATTCCCGCTGCTCATCATCGGGCTGCAATACCTCGGCCTCACGAGCACGCGCTGGCTCTTCTCCGTCTGGCGGCAGGCGCTGGTCGGCATCCTGGTCGTCGCGATCGTGTTCACGCCGCTCGGCGATCCGCTTTCGGTCTGCATTCTCACGGGCGTGCTGTTCATGCTCTACGTCGTCTCCATTCTCATCGGCGACCGGCTGGTGCGGATGAAACGGAAGCGCGAAGGTCTCGAGGAAGTGACGACTTACGCGGACGAGGAGGAGTGAGCATAGAGCGGCGGAAAAGCGCCCCGCGCCGCTCCCCATCCTTTCGGCTTTCCTCTTCGCTTCCGGACCGACACGGTCACGTCCCTATGACAACCGAGTCGCCCGCGACGTACCCGGGGTTGCGCGCCACCGACGCGTTGCTCGCCCCGCTCGCCCCGCACATGCGGGCGCTCGACGCATTCCTCGAAACGCAGGCGGACGAGTTCGAGCCCGCCGTCCGGGAACTGATCCGGTACACGTTCGGCCATCGCGGCAAACGGCTGCGCCCGGTCCTCGTTTTCTTCGCCGGCTGGGACGGCGGCGAACCTTCGTCCGATCTGGTCCGGGCGGCGGCCATCGTCGAGATGGTCCACCTCGCGACGCTCGTCCACGACGACATCCTCGACGACGCCGACACGCGCCACAACACGCCCAGCGTCAGCGCGAAATACGGCCCGCACACGGCGGTGCTGCTCGGCGACGCGCTCTTCGCGCAGGCACTCCGGCTCACGGCGGATTTCCCGACCGTCGACGTCTGCCGCGCCGTCGCCACGGCGTCGCGCCAGGTCTGTTCCGGCGAGATCTGCCAGACCTTCGCGCGCGGCGACGACAAACTTTCCCCGGAAGCCTACCGGCGCATCATCAAGCTCAAGACCGCCGACCTTTTCGAAGTCTCGTGCCTGCTCGGCGCGATGTTCTCCGGCCGCGGCGACGCGTACAAAACCGCGTGCGCCGAATACGGCAGCCGGCTCGGCACCGCATATCAGATTTTCGACGATCTCGCGGACTTCGTCGGCGACGCCGGCAAGATCGGCAAGACGCTCGGCACCGATCTCGCGAGCGGCAAATTCACGCTCCCGCTGCTGCTCTGGCTGAACAACCTCCCGGCCTCGCGACGCGTCTCCGAACTCGCCGCGATCCGTTCCGGCGAATCCGGCGTCGAGGCCGTCGCAGCGAAACTCCGCGAGTCCGGCGCGCTCCGGGCGACGCGCGACGCGTTCATCGCGGAAATCGACGCCGCCGAGACCGCCATCGCGCCCCACAAAAGCTCGCCTTCCGCCCCCTACCTCGCGGCGATGTCGGCCTTCGTCCGGGCCCAGGTCGCGCGCCTGCCGATCGATTGAAATGCCCTTCGCCACCACGCCCCGGGAACGTCTCACGCTGGCCGTCGTGATGCTGGTCGCCGCCGTCGCGATGATGGCGACCGTGTAACGGGGCCGTTTCACCCGGATCCTGTTTCGCCGGAATGGACTTGGCGCACCTCCGGAGCGCCGCACACTGCGCGGACACCCATGAGCGCCGCCATCTCCCCCGCGCCGAACGAAACGCCGAAATCCGCGACCGTCACGGTGCGCGAGTTTTTTGAAAACCATCGCGAGGCGCTCGAAATGGAGATCCTCGCGGGCGCGGACGGCCTCGACAACGTCATCGGCGAAAAGACGCTGAACCGTCCGGCGCTCGCGCTCACCGGCTGCTTCAAGCATTTCGCCAACGAGCGCCTTCAGCTTTTCGGCGCCGGCGAGATGGCGTACCTCGCCGATCTGCGCGACGAGACGCAGGGCGTCATCCTTGAGGAAATCCTCTCGAAACGCGTCCCCGGCGTCATCATTTCCCGCGGACTTTCGCCGTCCGCCGCGTTCCTGCGCGTCGCCGAGGAGTTCCGCACGCCGGTGCTCCGGAGCAACCTCAAGTCGAAGGACTTCACCGCCGAGGCCACGCTCCATCTCGAGGAACAGTTCGCGCCGCGCGTCGCGCTGCACGCGACGTTCGTGGACATCAAGGGCGTCGGCGTGCTCATGAAGGGCGGCTCCGGCGTCGGCAAAAGCGAATGTGCGCTCGCGCTGATCGAGCGCGGCCACTCGCTCGTCGCGGACGACTACGTGCAGGTGCGTCTCGTCGGCGACCGGGAACTCGTCGGCACGTCGAAGGATCTCAACCGGGGCTTCATGGAATGCCGCGGCATCGGCATCATCAACGTCGCGCAGCTCTTCGGCATCCGTTCCGTCCGGCGCGAAAAACGCATCGACCTCGTCATCACGTTCAAGCTCTGGCAACCGGGCATGGAGGAGGAGCGCACCGGACTCGACGGCGACACCTACCGCATCCTCGACCGCGACATCCCGCACGTCACCATCCCCGTCCGGCCCGGACGCGATCTCGCGCGTCTGGTGGAAGTCGCCGCGTTGGTGCAGGCGCTCATGGTCATGGGCTACGATCCGGCGAAGGAATTCAACGACCGGCTGATGGCGCATCTGGGCGGCGGATTGTAACCGGCGTATCGCCACCGGATAGGAACCGCGCCTTCGGAATTCCCCTCGAAGTTTTTCCTTATGTTTCCCCCTCCCCGTCGTCTCTCCGCCATCGCATTCGCCCTCGTCGCCTCACACGCGCTCAACGCCGCGACGCTCGACGAAACCGTCAACGACGCCGGCCTTTGGAAACTCGATCGCGGCGCGCTCGCGACGAGACTCGCGCCGCTCCGTTTCGTGTGGACCTCCGGCGCGCACGACACGCTTCGCGCATCCAAAGGCGGCACTGTCGCCGGACTCGCCGCCGGCGAAACGCTCGTGCGCGTCGATCCGAAGACGGGCTGTCCGACGCATTTCGAAATTTCGCTCTACAACCGGGGCGACCAGGGCGACATGTCGGAAAAGGATTTCAAGGCGCTGCTCGCCAAAGCCGGCGACGCGCTCAACGCCGCCTCCGAAGCGAAGCCGGAATTCATCCTGCACGACCTGGGGGAGTGTGTAGTACCCCTGGTAATTTTTTGGAATTATTATAAATTTAAAGTGGATTTATTTAGGCATTTAATAAGCTTAAAGGACTTAAATGGGCTAAATAAGATAAAGTCTTTTGGTTAAAGGCCCAATTAATAATTAAATGGTTAAGCCCACTTTGAAAAGGCCTTAAAGCCTGAATTTGAGCCTTTTGGCCCAATCTCAATCACTAGATATGTATTAGGGGGAAGGTTCCCTAATTAAGATAAGGGGATAAAGGAGAATTAGAAGTGAAATTTGAACATGACTCAATTTTTGGAGAAATGGACTAAGTCGCGGTCTATCGTGTGACCGCGTTCTGAAGATGGTGGTCTAGACTAAACTGCTACCTTCTTCCGAAATCAGAAAGTAGATAAACATAGAAAAGTCATATTTTTATCCACCAATTGGCCATGATTCAATGCTATCTAGAGAGGAAAACTACCTAGGACTCTTAAGGGATCGACTTGACACCTAATAGGGTCATAAATTCAAGGGTAACCCTAAGCCCTAGGTCATTCCCTATAAATAGGTCCTAGATCCATCCGGCATAAACCCTAATTTTGGATCGCGTGGATCATAGGTATAGTATCATCTTTTTGAGTTATGACTTTAGAACTTTGTATTCCCCTTAGTGTCTTCTAACGTCCCTCTGATTTTTGTGTTAGGAGGACAAGCAGTTAAGGAGTTAGGAAGTGCGGAAGTTGCTGTTTCTACGTAGGATACACAAGAACAAGAGCTCCGTTCTGGTGAGGAATTTGAAGTCTAGGACCAACCTAAGAGGTAGGTTGTCTTATGATCGGCTTAAACATCATGTTAGGATTAAAAGCCCTTTGTTCTCTTTCATTTTCATGCACCATGCTCACAGTATTTCACGTTTTACCTTGATCGCACAATAGGGTTCTATTTTCATGTCGTCTATGCAATGCTAATAAAAATATAGGAACTTTGGCCAAATTCATGTCTTCTCATGCATTAGTCACATGCTATCATGCTTCCTCTTTTAGTTTTATATAGTTTGCGTCGTTACCTGCCACAGGAAAAGGGCTTGGCAAGGCTAGTGCGTCTCTGTCTGTCGATAGAAAGATAGCAGTCCATCAGAAACCTTGACTTCCAGATAGCGGCTATGATAGAACCATGATCTGTGTTTTGTTCACCTGAAACAGTAACCAGATCAAGTGTCATGATTGTCCCGCTATGCATAATAGTATCTATTCTATGTTTTGTGATGGTTATGCTTTATGTTATAGCATGTTTCAAAGGGGATTATGTTTTATGACTCTTATGTTTTAAAGGTTAGTTTCATCATATGTTAATTTCTCACTAAACCCTATAGTTTTATACTAAAGGGATTTCTACTCCTTTGATGGACGAAATTATAAAATCCTGTTAAAGAGAGGAGAAAAGGGGGAAAAAGGAAAAAGAGACATGGAAAAAGATGATAAGTGCAGCTTTGATGTCAGTCTTGAGCCTTCAATCCTTGTATTAATTACTGATTGCAATTTATATGCAGGAGCAACATCAGAGGAAAATGGGTCTGCATTTTCTCACAAGAAGAAAATATCTCATTTTGGTATGATATGTGAAACATGCCAAAAGAAGCCAGTTTCTTATTGGGTTTTATTGATTTTAAGCAGTAGTGCTATGCTAATAGCCTTTCCTGCATCAAGCTTGCTATCCCGTCTCTATTATGCTGATGGGGGTAAGAGCTACTGGATTATATCTTGGACAGCAGTAGCTGGATGGCCTCTAACTGTCCTCTTCTTGATGCCTATGTATTTCTTGGGTAAAGGAACACCTTCCCCTCTCACCATCAACCTCGGTCTCTGGTACATTGTGTTGGGCTTCCTCAGTGCTTTAGACAATCTCCTGTTTGCATGGGCTTATGCATATCTTCCAGTATCTACTGCTTCTCTTCTTGCATCTTCTTCGCTTATATTTTCGGCGCTGTTTGGCTATCTTATTGTCAAAAACAAAATTAACCTTTCTTCCTTGGATGCTATTGTCATCATTACGGCTGCTGTGGTTATAATAGCCTTGGATTCAAGATCAGACAAACTAGATGGTGTTTCAAATACCCAATATGCCCTTGCTTTTATTTGGGACATCTTAGGCTCTGCTCTCCATGGCCTGATCTTTGCACTTTCTGAACTAGTTTTTATTAAGATACTTGGAGGAAGATCATTTCATGTTGTGTTGGAACTTCAAGTCATGGTCTCTTTATGTGCTTTTATATTTACGACAATAGGGGTCATTGCAAGTGGGGGTTTCCAACACATGAGACTAGAAGCTGCCTCGTTCAAACATGGAGAATTTTCATACTCAATGGTCCTTCTTTGGTCTGCTATCAGCTTTCAGCTAGGGGTTTTAGGAGGCACTGCTGTACTTTTTTTAGCTTCAACTGTCATGGCTGGTGTGCTTAATGCAGTAAGGGTACCTCTCACAAGCATTGCTGCAGTTATCCTGTTCCATGACCCCATGAGCGGCTTCAAGATACTATCATTAGTCATCACTGGCTGGGGCTTTGTGTCTTACACCTTTGGCCACCCTTCAATTAGCAAAGAATCATAGGAGTTGATCTGAATTGATCTTCATGTTTTCTCTCCTAGGTGTAGTCATACATGCATGCAGATTTCAGTTAGTGAAAGTGCTAAGGTTATCCCTTTCTGTCATCAACTCATGAATTTGCCAAGTACGTTCATGCTGTGGAATCAAATAGCAGGAACATCAAAACCTTGCTACTTTTGGGGACTGTCTTCGTCATACGATAGACCGCTAGGCACATCCAAGTGTCCAATTTGTGCTGGACTCTACACCGTTTCTGTGCGTTGTAGCCCCTTTGCAGGAGCTGTATCTTCTAGAATCTTCAACCAAATTGACCCCCGTTTGTTCCTATGTCTTCTCCTTTATATTATCTTGAATTCGTTCCATAGAACTCGAATTTTCATTGGCCATATTGCTTAGAAACGTGGACGGAAGTTGGTGATTTATGCATCCTAGAACAAGTTAAACTCTATTTCTTATGCGATGGGCCCTCCTTTCAGAAGCCATATCATCCAGATCCTTCCTCCAAATTTAGTCCCACTTGTTCCTACCTCTTATCCATTGTATTATCTCAAGATTGATCCATAGATCTGAGATTTTGGTGGACTCTATCGCTTAAAATTGGGGTAGAAAGTTCTAGGTTTTCTGTAGTTTCTATATAAAGGGCCCTGTACTGACTGTGTGATGGGGGCACATTTCCAAGGCGACGAAAAAGCCATACTGTACTATCTTCTTCCTTCTTCGACCCTAGCCTGAAGAGAGAAGTATTATCTTCGGTTTGGTTCCTTATTTGCTCTATTTCATCAACGTTGGCCCTCTTAACTTTGCCCCTACTTTTGACAAATCATCACAGTTTTATGGTTTTCTGCTACAACTCCACGATGGGGGCCGGTTCATCAAGTTGGGTCGGAGTCATGCTTCATCCTCTTCATCTTCCTTCAACTCCATCTTGAGGTGGGGAGTATTAGCTTCATTTTTATTATATATGTGCCTTATTTCTCTCATCTTTTCCCCCTCTCCCAAGTCCCAACTTTTCAGGTTTCACCACTCTATTCTGCACTTTTCTGAAATCCAGATTTCTTGCGACCGGGACACGCTTGCGTCATCGGGACAAGGCCATGGTGCACTTCTGATCATTCTCTTTGGCTCCAGGCTCTTAAGGGAAGTATACTCTTCATTTTTCTCCATTATGGGCTCATTATCTCGTCATATTCATGCATATCTTCCTCCATCTTTTTGCACTTTGATTCTATTTCATAATCATTTTTTCTGTCATGTTCAACACCCTTTTATTTTCTTATGTTTTCTTCCCCATTTGTCACTGTTGTCTTACCCATTTTTAACCTTTATTTTTGTCCTAGTTTCATCATAACATTCTCACCTTTTCACATCATTTCTTTCCTTTTTTGCATCTTATTCTATGAGATATTCATCATTCTTTGGGTCTAATTTGTTCACTGTTCTGTATTTTCTGCTCTATCTGTATTTTTTGCCAAATCTCCAGTGTCATAACTTTCTGTCTAGACCTCCTTTTGCCATGATTCTTATTCCTACTTCTTCAAAACACTTAAGTCTTTTGTCATCCCAATTTTCACCCTATTTGGGAATGTGTTAGCACTCTGATTATCAATCTCGTTTGAGACTTTATTTGCCAGCTGTTCACGTTCCCGAGTTACTTTCGCTGTAGATACATCTCGGGACATGACAATAGTAGCTGTGGGAGCCGATCCATTAACCAAGTAGATCACCAGTAAGAGACTTTTTGTCAACCATCAAGAGACTATGAGCAGTAAATTTTAATCGATACAATTTGATTAATATCATTAAAAATATTATTCCTAAATAAAATAATGACTCATTGTCAAGAGTGTCACTGGGTGCGAATCAACTCTCTCACATAGGTGATTCGCCTTGTTGCCTGTCGATAGCATGCAAGATGAGTCATTGATATTCGCAAGTGCCCTTGAGGGAGGAGTGGATGGAATATCTCAAACTTTATGTAGATGCAGTCCTGAACCATGGTTAAGATGAGATCTGACGAGACCAACCAAGAGGATATGGTTGCTATCCCATGAACCCTGTGAAAGCCAGACTCACAGGGAGGCATTTATTGAAAGCATCTGGCTTGCGAGACTCGAGTTCGAGACTCAGTTTGGCTACATAAGTCATTGCTAAATCGAGGTCCATGTGGTGTCGTGATTTTTATAATGACATGCCCAACGAGTGTTGATGGAAGAAGACCGCAACATGTGTTTCATACCGCATGTGCTATATGACCACTGATGAGTAATGATGAATTGATCACTTCTTCATCATTGTGTGAGCTCATCCCCTCTGTACTCTCAGTGACATGCAACACTCTGTCATGAAAAGGAAGTTCAATGTCGCTACTTTAACATGTTTACCTAGGATGAAGGTTGATACCATCTAAAGAGGCATGCCTAGGAAACCAGTCGAGACAAGTTGGATTGACAAGAGCAGCATAAGGAAGACATATTACTATTGCACCATGTTTTGCGACTCATTTTTACGTAGAGACTCGATCACATGTAAGGTGATAAAGTCATGAGTGCAAAACGATTGAAAGTTGACACTGCCTATTTTAAGAGATCAAGAATGTCAAGTGTAGTGGACATTAAGAAGTTTGAGATACATGCCGAGATAGTTTAAGTGCTCTGCTAGTATGTGATGGCACACAGGGCTCGTCGTTAAAAGCACCACGCGCTTAATTTCAAAATAATACCGAACTCGCAATAAAAGAAATGAACAGCGTAGTATGATGACGAGTCCGAGTCGAATCTACGGAGAGATTTAGTTTTATGAATTGAAGATCTTGTGTGAAATGTGAATTTAGATGGTCATACGCAACTTAACATAAAAGTGACATTAAATAAATCTAACTAATAAACTTTGGAGGTTTTGAGAGAGAAAGAAGAGAGGGAGAGGAAGAAGAAGAAAGAGGAGAGAGAGATCTAGAGAGGGAAAATAGAAATCATGTAGCAACCCTACCATCATATTTCCCCAACTCTCCATCCTACCAGTGCCACAACCACAATGCTTCAAGCAACGGCACGACAACTCCATGGCTTAAGAAGCCAGAGACAATCTCGCATCGAGGAACCAATCTACCAATGCTCTACTAATCCTCAAGAATCCGGCCGTAGCAACCAACGCTACGATCTTGGACCTATGGGTCATAGGCAAACAAGGCTTCCACTGCGCACTCTGATACACATGAGCACAACCATCACAGCAACTCGAAATCCACTATCTGGCAATCCCTGACTCTACTGGCTAACTTCAGAAAACAGGGTGAGGAAAGCTCCATTACCTCGAACCCAGAGCACAGACTCTCTCTCAGGATCTAGAAATCCTTTGCAACTCCATAGGCTTCGATGCATAGTGCATCAAGAATTACAACACTAGCCATAAATTCTCGCAAGCACAGCCCAACTGGCAGTCATCCTTCCGAAATAATGCCAGCACACCCTTACGCATCAGGGAAATGGGCATCGCTTCTCAGAGGTAGCCACACTGCCAAAAATATAGAACACGTCTCGCATAGACTTCATGGCACTCACGAGGAGGCCAACTGATCTGAACACTAGATGCAAGATGATAAAGCTTAGCAAAAATGCAATCTCTCCTACCGAAGGAGAAACTAGCATACCTTTCACAAATGAGAGATCTCCACTATATACCTGACCTTGAACCTCACGCATGCTAAGAACCACACCTTCTAGCATAAGGAAAAATCATCTCTTCTGTTAGGTCAACTCCTCCGACAACACTCACTAAGTGTCTCGTCGGACCACAGTCATAGCATCTCCTGATGCACCATCATTGCAATTCCTCAAACTGTAACCCACCATGCCTCGAGCACAGACTCTGCTGATTGCCAGCAACACTCTTCCATGATGGTTGATCTAGCCACTGTCGCGCACTCCCTACCTATGCTTGCCTCTGATCTCAGAACCATTAATATGCCAAAACACTTACTAAGGAGTGAAGAAAATCACCAAAAGATGCCATGCTCGAAGGCTACCACACCTCTGGCTATCGGACCTCATTCTCTTGAATTTGTCCTTGCTCACACCAATTCCATTCTTGATTCTCGGGTTCTCATAATATCCATCTCTTGAGGTGCTTGTGGAGCACCATGCTAAGAGCCATGGCACGAACCACGATTGGCACCCGACAAAGCTCATCCTCAAGTCCCGAGCCTGCTGCGGAACCTTCACATCTCACCTTGCCCAATCCTACCTCAAAATCCACAAAATAATCAAGACTGACCTGTCATTTCTGACGCCATAGAGCATGATGAGAATACCAGGCTCCATGATTAGTAGCTCTTTAGGAAAATCTTTTCCTCGCCCGAGCACCAAGATTTTAATCAGGGAAGTGTGGACGCACTTAAAATTTAGAAAGAATCAATTCTAAATTAATAGTTCAGTTGATTAATTGGGTTTATTTGTTTGTTTTGTACGAGGGCATGCCAGTCACGAAGTGACAGTTTATTCGGGCTTCATAAAAGTCTTTGGTGCACTCGATCTGACTTGGTCAGATGATTATGTGGTCCGCGTCAAGATAAAAACCTGTCGTGTCATAAAGGCCACGACGCCATTTACATCCCCTCGGAGAGGGGAAAACCCTTGATTAATTGCTATGAAAGAGGGCCTCACAGCCTAGAAAATTATATTGATGATTCAAGCACATAAGGCATTGGAAATTTAGATTGATGCATGTATTCAATCATTTATTAAATCGTCAGAAACGATCAGTTCACTGTTGGCCGCACATCGACCTTTCAATGTTCAAGTGATAGCCCTACTCAAAACACGCAGGATGGGCTCGGGATGCGGACCAATGTTCGCCATGCATATGGCGTGCTTAAAGCTTAATTTCCCAAAGGACAGGGATTAATCCCTTTATACGGGTGAATTTGCTTGAATGAATTATCGGCTCGGGGAGGCACATGAGCGTGGCCATGATGGGAGGAAGAATCCCGGAGATACACGCTCACACCGCAGGGCAGCTTTAGTTTCCCTTTTATATAAGGTCCGGGGAGAGGAGATTACCAGAAAAAGGAATCTTAGATTATTTTATTATTACTTATTTTCTTTATTATTTATTATTTATTTTCTTTATTCTTTTTATTATGATTATTACCATGATTATTATTACTATTATTATTAATATTATTATTATGCAAGTAGGACTTCACGGATGCAGCGGGATGAGGACAGGTCGATGCAGGGAGGACCTGAGGTCGGTGCATGAAGGGGTTGGCCCAGGGACAGGTCGATGCACTAGCACACGGGGGTGAGGACAGGCCGGTGCAGGTAGTAGCTGGTTGTGGAGAGGTCGATGTAGGGAAGACCTAGGGTCAGTGCAGGCTGCGGCCGGGCTTAGGAGTGGTCGACGCAGCGAGGACCTAAGGTCGGTGCAGGTTATGGCTGGGCTGAGGAGAGGTCGACTGCCTAAGGTCGGTGTAGGCTATGGCTAGGCTAAGGAGAGGTCAACGTAGGGAGGACCTAAGGTCGGTGCATAAAGGGGTCAGTGTAGCTTGCAATTGGCTCTAGGGAGAGGTCGATGCAGCTGGCACGAATGAGATGCAATGCAGTGCTCAAATGTTCGTGAAAGAGGTTCCTTTATTCATGAGACGCATGTGAGGGATTTTCTTTCATTCATGAAATGCATGCGTAGAGCTTTGATTTGATTTTTTTTATTCATGTAGATCATGTTCGTGATTATGTTCGGCAGTCCGTCACCCCCCGGCCCATCGGGAGGACAAAGGTAAGGGGCCATTTACCGGGGAGTCTAGCAGTGCTTTCGCTGCAATGGGTTCGGCCACTTTGCGAGTCGGTGTCCCACCCGCTCATCTCTAGTTATTGGGGACACGATGGCCAGCGAGGTCACACCTTCGGAGATTGTACCTGTCAGCTATGAGGCGGAGCAGGAGCTCGCTGTCGAGTTCTTTTGTGAGATTGAGGACGTCCAGGGTGATTCTGCAGATGTTCAGGATACTCAGTACCAGGCCGGTGCCCAACTAGGGGTCCTCAAGTGCACCTTGACTCAACCACAGGCCAGCGATGACTGGCGTCGGACTACTATCTTTCATACATACTGCCGGCTGAACGGAAAAGTGTGCAAGATGATTATCGATAGTGAGAGCTGTATCAATGCCATCTCCACAGGCACTGTTTCGCGCCTTGGTCTTACCCCTGTAGACTATCCCCTCCCCTATCGGGCATCGTGGGTGGATTCTACCTCCATCCCGATCAGGCTGCAGTGTCTAGTCCCACTGTAGTTCCATGACTACCATGATGACATTTGATGTGGCGTCCTACCCACAAAGGTGGGCAGCATTATTCTTGGTAGGCCGTGACTTTTTGATCGGGATGCCACGCTCCATAGTCGGTCGAACACCTGTACCTTCGACCATGGTGGCCAGCAGAACACTCTTCACCCCTCCCCACCGAAGAGCCAACCTGTTAGGGGTCATGCTGGCCCGACCACCTTGGGCCCTTCTACCCCTGGGACCAGTACCTCGTCCCTAGCCTAGACCATGACTGTTTCTTCTGCCGCAGGCCAGCCCCCAACTAGCAGATTGATGATGATTAGCCCCTGGGAGATGGAGCGAGAGGTTAGTAGGGGCAGTCCTGTATTTGCTATCGCGGTCCAAGAGGTGGAGTGAGACCCTGAGGGGGTACTCCCACCCAATGTTGCCCCGATCCTACAGGAGTTCGCTGATGTGTTCCCGGAGGAGCTTCCCGAGGGGCTCGCACCTATGTGAGATGTTCAGCATGCTATCGACCTGATTCCGGGGTCCTCATGGCCCAATCTTTCCCACTACCATATGAGCCCTGCAGACCATGCTGAGCTATAGCGATAGGTCGATGAACTGTTGTAGAGAGGATCTATTCGAGACAGCATGAGTCCATACACTGTTCCCGCATTACTCGCCCCGAAGAAGGATGGCACTTAGAGGATGTACGTCGATAGTAGTGCCATCAACAAGATCACTATGAAGTACAGATTTTCCATTCCCCGTCTTGACGACATGCTTGATATGATGTCGGGAGCCACTATTTTTTTCAAGATTGACCTTAAGAGTGGCTATCACCAGGTGAAGATTAGGCCTGGAGATGAATGGAAGATTATTAGAAATGAGTTAATTTACTTTAACCCTATCCGACTTGGGTTAAGAAAAAAATTATCAAATAAGAAATAACTCACCCGACCCTCGTTAACTCATCCTAACCCAACTTAACTCGTTACCAAAGTGACCCTAATTAATTAGGGACTCTTCCTTTGTGGTGTGCATTAGAGTTTACAAGCAACTAGGGGAAAATAAACGGATAGGCAGATCGCTGGAGTAGTTGACCCGAGTTTACGTACGTGCATCTTATAATTAATTGAAATTCATAGTTAATTAATTAGAATGTGGAGATGAGGTGAAAAGAAACGGCCGGCCAACTTGTTTTCTAGTCTAAATGCATCCCAAAATAGAAGAAGAAAACCAGATATTATTCCACTCTAATTACGTGAGAAGTTGTTCATATTGTAATTATGCTTTTTTAAATAAAAATGAATTAAGAGAAGGACAATCTCTATCGGATGCCCGCATTTGTGTCCAAGTCCCACCCCACCTCTCACGTTTTAAACTGGACGCACCGCCTCAGCACTCCTTGGGCATGCATGCAGTGGAACTCAAACCTGGCTACGTACTCCAATGAGAATAACAAATTAAGCCAATTTTATTGATTTTAACCATTTATGTAATTGTGAGCTGCAGGTTTAATGCGAAGACTCCTAGGTATGAGATACATATAACATCTTTATTTGTGATTTATTCATTGACTTTGGTGATGCATTTTTCTAGAGAGTTAATATTGTAGCTTCTCATTGAAGATCTTTCAGATGATCCCAAGAACATCTCAATCGAACATTTGTTTTGCAAGATACGTACGGCATCCCAAAGTTGGCTGCAAATGGGGTGAAGATAGGGTGCCAATTAGCATTGCCACCTGCATGTTATTAGGTGATGGGCACTAATTATAATGTCAACACCCTGACTGAGAATCTTCATCGAAATAAAATTAAAATTAAAACTGTGCAAATGTTAGTATGTTAATGTGCAATCTAATTAGCAGTGAGTACAAGGGAGGTGATCGAGAATGGAAGGAGAAATCTCGAGTGTACTTTTACATATAGTGAATTAGTGATTCAACTATATTTCTGAAAGCTCACATCTATTTTCCAATACTTTGTTACGATTTTCCCCCCACTTCCTCATAGACGCTGGTTGGAGTGGTGCTATGGCTTACCACGCCTATGTATTCTTGGGATCAAAACATGCACAGCCCCGAGAGCATCACTAGTACAAAGTGGGTTACTAACGACGGTTAAAATCGTCGGCGGTTCTTAAATAGACGACTGTTTACCGTCGGCTAAAGTATAGACGACGGTCTAACCGTCGTCTTTCTACAGTCGGCTAATATAGCGTCGGTAATTATTAGACGACGGTTTTTAAACCGTCATCCTATGACTACTGTTCTTACTGGATGTACAACCACAAATGACTCAGATGTATAGTTCTTTTTTAAAAACTTCTAGTCCTTCAGTTTCCATTGGACATACAGGCATTTTCTTCAGCTTCATCTCCCACTCTATATTTTGTCACCTTTCTAGGAGGTAAAACCTCCATGGGGTTTCTCATCAATCTAGAGCAGAATCACAAATGGAACTCTAGAAGTCAAGAGTTTTTATGTTATTCAATATTCAACTTGTCAACATTTTACTGTCTTTTGTGTAGTGAATTACTAAATCTTGACCAAGTGTTTGATGATAGGTAAACAAAATTTGGCACAAAACTATCTGCTACCTATCAATTTCAATCTCAACTTTGAATGGTTCCTTATCGATCTATATAGGCCAAAAGATGCTATCGTGTCCTTACCTGGTTGCCCCAAAACTGGGTTCTTTCTGAACCTTCAAACCTAAATTGTCTCATTAGCATTTTTCTTTACATGTTAGCTCATTCTACATTTGTTCCAATGACACAATCACTCTTCTAGATTCCAGGATGAAGCAGCTCTCCATTGCAGTGAAAGAGCCACTGCATTTCCCTTTCTTTTGAATGGTTACAAATTCCTAGTAGATAGGACCTTTGATTTCTGTTGTACATATTTGTCAGTTGTTGGGGCTACTGTGCTGTTGGAATCAACGTGTGGAGAGCTGCTGCTATGGCTACTTCCTTTCTCATGTCCTGTGAACTCCATCATCTGTCACAACTTCTGCATTGGCTGCTGTTGGTTTTCCAGTTCATGCGGCAAAAGATCTTGGCTGGCTATCATTACTAGGTGTGAAGCAGCATCAGGATTTAAGATGTCACTGTAATAAGAATCTGCTGGCCCAGAGATGATCTGGCTGGGGGGTTGATCCCAACCTCGTTCTGCTAATTTGTATTCACTTTCCTCTCCCTTTGGGTGAGGGATCAGATCAGCAAATAAAATTTTAAAAATTCTTAAGCTTAAGAGGTGTATTTTTTATCTTTTTGATATTAGTACAGTGGTGTAACAGGGAGATGTGTCATGCCACCCAAAAGGGGGGGATAACTTGTGCCGTGTCTGGCTGTCAGCACTCAGCATGCACTAAAGTTGGATCAGAGGCAGGGTTGACACGCAGCTGGGGCCAAGGAATAAAGTATCGGATCGGGCACGTGGATTGGGTATGCCCGATTTGGATTGGATTGGTCAAATTGGCTGATCCAATCCACAATTTTTTTAAAAGTATTTACATAAGCAAAAGGATTTTTAAATAAATAAATAAGTAAATTTATAAACAAAAAGGTGTGTACACAAATATAAATAAGATAAAAACATTTTAATCTCTTTTAATCAAACCCTAATAGGTTAGGATCAGCCAATACATCAGAATGGTTTCAACCGGTTTCGGCCAAAACCGAAACCGGTACGTAGCGGTTCCGGTACCAGCTGAAACCGGTACCGAAACCGATACTGCCATCCTTGCCTAGACTGCCTCCTTTCTCCCTACCCGCACAACACCCCTCATTTCCCAGCAACCCTTTGGCCCCTCCCAAATGACTGATTTGCCGCGAGTCTACAGCAGGAGCAAAGCTCTCACCATAGGGGACCCCCGCTATGGTCCACCGGTCATCCAAGGCAAGGAGTGGGTTGTTGCTTCACACTGACATCAGAAAAGAAGCGCAGCTCACTTCCAATGGACAGGCTGCTCAAGGGCATGGCTTCTCCGGCACAGAAGCGGGATATTCAGTTACAGGTGGATGATAATGATGAGAAGGGGAGTGTGGAGATGTGAGTGAAAAGCTGCAGGCATTCTCCCAAAGCCTGCTGCTTCTACAGCCAGGGAATGCGGACGTCGGTGGGATGGGTAAAGATGTTGCGGCAGTGTGTAGCCAACCAGGGAACCAACAGATATTATAAATTCGGGGGCAAGTGACTCTGACATTTTTGATGAAACACATCAGCAGTAGTGCATTGGTCAGCTGGGAAGATATCAACAGAAGTCTAGATTCACAAGAACTCAGGGAAGATGACAATCCACTAGTGATGATGGGTCCAGCATTAGAGGAGCTGTTGCCAGATGAGTTAATCGAACAGCTGGGATTCATGGTTGGAATATCTTTTGAAGGAAAGGAGGAGCATGTCAGGAAAGCTCTTAAGAAAATCAGGAAGGATTTGAATATACAGTTAAACATGAAAAGGAGTCTGGTCGTGGATTGAAAATTGGCAGAAGGGAGTTGAACTCCTCGCAATCAAACAAGATGACTGAAGATCCAAGGCAAAAGAAAGTTGAAGGCTGCAAGAGGATAAATGTACCAATGAACATAGTTACATGGAACATTAGAGGTCTCAATGTGGAGGACAAAATAAGAGAAGTCAGATCAATGGTACACGGGTTAAAAATTGACTTCCTCTGTATTCAGGAGACAAAGATGGAGAAAATAAAGCAAGGCAGAACAAAGCTTCAAGGGTGGTGCTTCAGACCAGCCAAAGGAGCTGAAGGAGGGATTTTGACTCTGTGGGATGAAGATATACATGAAAGCTGTGAAGAAAGAAGTCACCAATTCAGCATTTCTGTGAGGTTAAGAATAAAGAGAGATGGTTTCCAATAGATGTTTACAGGAGCCTATGGGCCTGTTCAAGCTGAGCATCAAGGTAGCTTCTTCCAAGAGCTTACAGAAATCTCCAAAGTGAGCAAGGAGGTATGGTGTGTGGCAAGGGACTTCAGTGCAGTGTGATTTCCAGGGGAGAGGTCAAATCGATATAACTGAACTGCTGTGCCGACGAGGATGACTTTGTTGATGCCACGGGCCATGTTCAAACTCCCTTGATGACTGACTGAAAGAGGGCCCGGGCCTCTGCGTACTCGCGGAGGAACCGGGAAAGGTGTTGCCGTAGCTTCTCGGTGTAGTCGTCTGGATAGACGCGGACCAGGAAGCGCTCATAGCCGGGGCAGTAGGAGAGGAAGTCCCACCAGTCGTATCCGGTGATGACGAGGCTCCCGTGTACCTGCGGCTTGTACTTGTCGGGCAGCACCCCGGCTCGCAGGTAGCCAACGTGCGTCGGGCCATCAGGGCACTTGATTTCAAGTCCGCCCTCATCGCCAACCAGCGAGTCGGGACTGCAACCTGCAAGGCCGTCATCTCGCAAAATGAACCCGACCACCTTTGGCTCGGCGTCCCGCATGAAGGCGTACAACCTGCGGGCGTCAGGCTCGAATGTGTTGCCCCGCTCGGTGTGCGCATTGCCGCCGAAACCGCGCTCCTCGTTGGGCCTAACCGCCTCGTCGATCAGGCGATCAATGAAGCCCTCATGGGCCTCGGCTAGCTGCGCCTTCTTCGGCGTGATGATGCAGTGGAACTCCGAGGCGGTCGGCACGGCAAGACGGTGCGTATGCCACTCCGGGGTTCCCTGCTCGCAGTCCACGATCCTCATGCGGCCTGCTTTGCCTTCGCCGCCAGCGCAGCCAGCGCTTTCGGAAGATCCGTGGCGCTGATGGCCTCGACACTCTCAACGCCAAGCCAGCCGAGGAAGGCGGCGGAATCGCTGTTGGTATCGGCCAACCGCTTGTTTACATCGGCCACCTGTTCGGCGGTGATGCGGCTGAACTCGGCCTGCACCTGGGCGACGTACTTGTTATCGTCAAACTTCCCGAGGAACACGTCGGCGTTGAATCCAAGATGCGATAGAGCCTTGGTCAGCGCGTCGGTCATCGCCTTCTTCGGCGCGTCGCTATCCGGGCGATTGCCCATCATTTCCGCGCAGCCGTAGATTGGGCCGAAGGTCTGTGAGCGCTCGCCATACCAAAGCGTCACCGGGATCACAACGAACGCGCCGTGGAAGATCGGCTCGCCGCAGTCGTAACCCCAGCCTGTACCCACCGGGCCGAATACTTCGGTGGCCCGCATGACCTGGTAGTGCGCGCTGATCGACGTGAAGCCGCCGCGCTGGTTAACCTTCTTGGTATGGCTCGGGTCGGTCTTTTGAACCTTCTCCCAAAGCCGCATGTTCTCGCTCATGGTCAAACTCCTCTACGGTCTGCGTAGTTGGTGACGACCTCATCCCATGCGGGCGGATCGAGTTGAAAAGAAGCCCGCCCAGCCGGGGAGGGGTTGGGGAGTTGGCTGGACGGGCTCCCATGAAGGATGGACAGGTACGGCCTGCCCGGGTTCATGCTCAGAGTCGTATCGTTCGTTTAGAGAGATAAAATGTCATTTGAAGTTGGCTCACCCAATCCCATTGACGTGCATGTCGGAAATCGGCTGAGAATGCGAAGAAAAGCCCTCGCCATATCGCAGTCGGAGCTGGCCTCGGCGCTGAACCTGACCTTCCAGCAGGTACAAAAATACGAGCGCGGCACCAACCGTGTTAGTGTGTCAAAATTATATGCCGCCGCTTTAGCCCTTCGCGTACCTGTGGCATACTTTTTTGAAGGATATTGTGCGGGGGCAGAGTCTCCCAGTTTCGAAGAGTCGCGGTCCGAACAGCTTGTCAACGCATTCCTCATGAGTAGCGAAGGGATTGAACTGGCAGAGGCCTTTCCACGTATTCGCGCTGCAAAGCATAGGCGGAAAATACTGGATCTGGTTCGGTCCATGGCAGATGAGGTCTGACGAAACGTCAGCATTCAAAATGTACAGTATTGCCATTGGGTCTTTCACTTACTGCGCGTCCCATTTCATTCATGAAAGTCAGACATTAACGGCGTCTCACTGGAATTTAATTGCGATCTCTGTTTATCGTTAATGGCCGAGCATTGACGCACTGGGGAGAAGGCGATTTGGACGAGTTAATAATATCGCAGATTGAGGGCTTGACCTCACGGCAGAGGGAAATCCTACGTCTGATCGCCCGCCATAAGCGCGGCAAGGAAATCGCCCGCGAACTAAATATCACCGAGCGCACCGTGAAGGCGCATACCGCCGAAGCCCGAAAACGGCTCAATGTCACGTCAAGCCGGGATGCGGCACTATTGTTACTTGATTATGAAATCAAAAATGGTCCTGTCCCTGAAGGACAATGGCGTTCAAGGACAGTTACGCCGGCCGGCCGGCTCGTGCCATTCTCTGACCATGAGTACAGACCCCCTACAACAGACGCTCCTGACACGACCACCGGAGGATTACATGATCTTCCATTGGACGGAACTCCAGCAGGCTTGGGAATTCATTCTTCCTCCAAGCCAACAGGAGGACGTGAAGGAAACGGTCGAGGCCATTCGAGCAGTGTATCTCAGCCACTCGGGCCGAGTAACTCTGATCCAGCTTCTATTCGCAACCTTCTGGTTGATGGATCCAGAGAGTTCAGGAGTCGACTAAAAGCTCTCAGCCTGCCGGGCTGGATAGGTCTGATTTTGATCCTTGCGGTCCTATCAGCCTTAGTTGTTGGAGCCTTTCTTTACCTCAGTCTTGGGGTGCTGGAAGGCATGGAGCATCTCTACCGCCAGGCCACGTAGTTTGTAGGCTGGCATAGCCGGCCAAGTGCCATTAAAGGAACTACGAAATGTCTAAGAAGAGAGCTGAAATCATTCGCCAGACGCACGACGAGTTGCACCATAGATCAAATCATTCTTCTTGAAACAAAGTGACAAACCTAAAGTGTCTTTTAAGTATCGAATAATCTATTTGACTCCCTTATAGTATTCTTATCGGGAGTTTCCATGTAACTGCTCACAACTCCCACTACATCTGATATATCTGCCTTGGTATATATCATTGCATACATGAAACTTCCCACGGTTGATGCATATGGAACTAGACCATGTCATCGTGTGCAGTGGCCTTTTCTCTGTTAAGTGAGGCGGTGTGAGGGGTGGTTGGTTTAACATTGCCCGTTTTCTTTTTTCTAGCTAAGTTTAGTTTTAACAGAACTACATCCGTAAAAGACTACTTTGAACCTGTTGTAGGAATAGAATCACATGTTAGCATTGGTGAGAGGACATGCACGTTTCCTGTACCTACTCGATGTTATTGAAGCTTTAGACTTGATTGTGCTATATCATACATGCCATAATTGATCTGGCAAGCATATAACCATGTTTTTAAAAGAGCTTGATTACTAAAATAAGCGTGATAGATGGGCTTGACAAAACTGATGTCTACATCATTTCAATTTATTCTAATTGAAGAGGGGTAAATTAAAGGCCCAAAAGAAATATGGCCCAAGGTGGCCGAGATGGGCTCGCTGATCCTAAGGAGTGATAGCCCCACCATTTAAGCCCACTCACCAAGGAGCATCATGCCCCGGCCCAGTATAAACCCGATAGCCTCCTGGCGGGTCACTCAGGGAAAGTTTAAACGACGGTCAAGCATAACCTGTTAAGGGGAGCCCAGGGGTCAAGAAGAAGGAAGGATAAGCTTCCTCAATAAAGGGAAGAGGAATCCCACGTGGAAGGGGTAACGCCTCTCAAACACTCCCCCTTCCCTTAGCCTCAAACAAAGATGGACCACTATATAAACTAATGGAAGTCCCTCCGGAAAGGTAAGCCCTTCTGAGCACTCTTAGCCACTCAAACTGTTGAAGAGCAACCTCGAGTCTAACCCTTACTTCTTTTCTCTTCTTCACACAGAGCTCTACTATTTAACTGACTTAGGTATCCGAGGGTTTTTCCCAGAGTTACTACCTTGGGTCCCCTGATCCATTTTTTCCACATTGTAGAATCCTAGTCTCACGTGACTATTACTAAGGATCTCGGAAGATCGGATGGCTCAGACTTCAGCACGAGATCACGTCTCGTCACTAATAATAAGTTTTTTTTATTCATCATTTGTGTTCTATGACATCAGAAAAGCTAAACAGTTCAACAATGAAGTTTTCTCTTTGCCAAGACAAATAAGCAACATTTGAAACCTTGCATTTTATAGCATCTAGGCCTAACAGTAAGACTGTCAATGGGCCAAGCTAGACCAATAGTCTCACGGACTTGACCTGATTTTGGGTCAGATTTTCCGCCGGTTCATTCGCGGATGCAACACCGCGTCCGTTGTCCTCGACGGTGAGCGTGAACTGTTTTGGCTCGATCTTCAAACGCAACCAAACTTCGGTCGCTTTGGAATGTTTGACCACGTTGTTCAACGCTTCTTTCAACGCGAGGAACAGATTGTAGCGCAACTCCGCATCCACGCGCGTCGTCGGCAAATCCACCGGCAAATCCATGCGACAACGGATGCCCGCCACGCGCAAAAAATCTTCGGCGTAGGCGGAAATGTAATCCATCAAACCGTTGAACGTGTCGTGCTGCGGGTCAACGGCCCAAACGATTTCGTCCATCGCCCTCGTCAACGTCCGCGCCGAATCGGTGATACGTTCGAGATTGGGAATCGTTTGATCCGGTTCGCGCCGCGCGAGTTCCGTCAGCAGCGTGATTTGAGTCAAACCTGCACCGATGTCGTCGTGGATGTCTTTGGCGATGCGCGCGCGGTCGCGTTCAATCGCGTGCTGCTGTTCCATCAACTTCAGTTGACGGCGATACTTGCGCGTAACGACACGGCGGACGGCAAACGCGACACCGCCGAGAATCATCAAACCAGCCAAACATTTGAACCACCATGTTTGATAGAAAAACGGCTGCACTTCAAATTCCAGCGTCGCGCCCGTTTGATTCCAAACGCCCTCGCTGTTGCACGCGATGACGCGGAAACGGTAACGGTGCGGCGGCAACGGCCCGTAATGCGCCGTCCGCAACGTGTCCGCATTCACCCAATCCGAATCAAATCCGACCAGTTGATAACGAAACCGCGCGCGGTCGCCCGCATCAAAACTCAACGCGGTGAAACGGAAATCAAATTGCTTGCGGCCGGGCGGAATGACGATTTTTCCCGCGCGCAACGTCACGATCTTTTCATCAACCCGCAGTTCCTCGATCACGACCGGCGGCGGCAGGGATTTGGCCGTCAATTCATCCGGGTTCACCCACACCACACCGCGCACGGTGGTGAACCACAATTTGCCGTCCGCGCCGCGCCAGCACGCGGGCTGATAACCGTCGGAACATTCCAGCGCGGGCAGACCGTCGTGCCGGCCATAGACGACGTAATTCAAACTGTTTGAACCGCGTCCGTCGGCGATGGCGTTCAAATCGGCTTTGGCGACACAATAAATCCCCTGATGCGTGCCGAGCCAAAGCCGTCCGTGCTTGTCTTCCAAAATCTGGCTGATGATCTCCGCCGGCAACCCTTGTTTTTCGGTGATGCGCGAAAAAACTCCGTGGCGTTGGAAAGCCAACTCAAAATACTTCAATATAGGCCCAAAGATCTGGGCCGGAGCTGTGCTGATCTATCCTTAATCAAATTTATTATCTGCTATAGGACTGTGGCTGGAATCTCAGGACAACAGAGAGCGCAAGAGCGTCGGGACGACCGCTCGCTTCGGCGTACAGCGCCCTCGCCTTCCCCTCGGCCTTCGCCGCGTCGCCGTCGAGGATCGATCGAAGGCAGTGGAACCAGGCGAACGGGCTCTTCGGGTCGCTGAGCGACTGTTCGTCCGCCTCTCGCAGGATGGCGTCGAGTGAGCGGGTATCGCCACGCTCGAGCAGGTTGCCGAGCAGCAGGGCGACATCGGGGGTGCGCTCGACCTGAGCTTGCACGCGTGTGCCGGATCGCGTGAACTGCGTGCCGCCGCGCTGAATAGCGTTCACGACCTTGTCGACCACGTTCCTCCGGGCAGTCCATGCCTGTACGGGCCACACGGTAGCCCATTCCCGCGAGTTCGGCAGCCGGGGGAGCCTGGCTTTCATTTTGCTGACAGGGTGCGTCCTACGGTGAGCGTCATGACGACGCCCCGCCACCCGATCCACGCCCCGCGTCGCGGACCGCACGCCCTCGCCCTCGCTCTCGTGGCGCCCGTCGTCTTCGCGCTCGTCGGCTGCACCGCCTTCCCGGGGTGGGGCGGTACGCCTTCGGATCGTACAGAGACGAGCAGCGATGAGGCGAGCGCGGCCGCCGAGGCAGAAGGCCAGAGCACCGAGAGTGACGAGTCTGCGCTGCGCACGCAGGCGGAATCCTGCGACTGGGACGCACCTGCTCTCTCCTCCGGCGCCGGTTCGGCTCCCAACGGGAGCGAGGGCGAACTGCACACGACCATCATCGGAGCCTGGCAGCACACCCACTTCGACACCGGAGGCGGCTATGAGGCCGTTACAGCCGACATCCGCTACGTCTTCCCATCGAGCGAGCGGCTGCTGTATTGCCAACACGTCGAAGGAGTCACCGACCATCGCGAGAACGCCACCGACATCACGTGGGACGGCACACGGATCGTGCTCCCGGTCGCGGCACCGGGTTGGGTCGTGCTCGCCTGGGATGCGGACACGATGGTCTGGCTCAACCGCGCCGACGACTCGCACTACCTCCTGCAACGTCGCTGATCGTCTGGAGCGAAGGAAGACATGTTGACATCTCGCCTGCCAGCCCTCGCCATCATGGGAGCCATCGTGCTCGGACTCACCGCCTGCGTGGCCGACGGTGGCCTCGCCCGAGGCGGATCGGGGGGCCCTTCCGGCGCGGCGAGCCCCACGCCCGGAGCCTCTGACACGGATGACGACGACGCCTCGGCCGGCGCGCACCGGAACCCTGCACGCTGCCTGGTGGGAGCCTGGCGGGCCGACAATCACTTCTTCCTCGCGGCGATGCAGCAGTTCGGGGGCCAGGTGAGGTCTGTCGAGGGCGAGGTCCTGTTGACCTTCGCAGAAGACGGCACGCTCACCACGACGTACGCGGGCTGGACGGCGGCGACATGGGTGCCGCGGTATCGGCCGCCGCGGATATTCTGGGACTGAACAATCTGCCACCGGAAGCGGTGCCGATGGCCAACATTCACCAGTTCCTGGCCAACAGCGCCAAGTCGAATCGGGCGCCCAAGGGGCTGGACACGGCCATCCTCGACAAGATGCCGCCAGCTGACCTGCTGACCATTCCCGGCGTGCTCGGCGATCTGGTCGACTACGCCAATCGCACGGCGCCCAAGCCGCAGCCGCAGTTTGCCGTCCAGGCGGCGCTTGCTCTGGCGTCCGTTGTTGCTGGCCGAAAGTGGATGACCACGCAAGACAACTACTCGGCGATGTACTTCGTCAACGTCGGCATGTCCGCCAGCGGCAAAGAGCATCCGCGCACGGTGGTTGATCGCGTGCTCACAGCTGCCGGCATGGATCACCTGATCGGCCCTGGCGGCTACACCAGCGACGGCGCGGTGTTCTCGCACCTACACAGCAAGCCGTGCCACCTGGCGATCGTGGACGAGCTCGGCGAGCTCCTGGGCAATGCCAAGGCACAAGGCAATTTCAACAAGCGTCAGGCCATCACCGTGCTTGTTCAGGCGTGGGGCATGCCCAGCGGTGTGCTTCGGCCGCAAGGCTATTCCACCATGAGCCTGAACGCCAAGCAGCGCGCCGAAATGGAAAGCAAGATCATCCATCGGCCCAGCCTGTCCATGCTCTCCATGACGACGCCCGACATGTTCTACAGCTCGATGGACGAGCAGAGCATCAAGGGCGGGTTCCTGAACCGGCTGCTGATCGCTCAGTCGGATCTGCCGCCACGCGTGCGCGGCAAGTTCGAGCGGCTGCCTGTGCCGCAGTCCGTCATCGACTGGTGCCAAGCCGTGCGCCATGTGGGCGATGGCAACCTGGCCTTTGTCGAGCTCGGTCCCGACGTGGCGCCCGACGCGGAAGTGGTCGACTTCACCGCGGAAGCGGAGACGATGCTCGCCCAGTACGAGGCCGAGTGCATCGAAGAAATCAAAGCCCTTACCGGCGAGGGCATGGGCGAAATGCAGGGTCGATCGTGTGAGAAGGCCCAGCGCCTGGCGCTCATGGTGTCCCTTTCCGTCAACCCGACGCGCCCGGTCATCACGGGCGAGATTGCCCGCTGGTGCATTCGGTACGTTCGCTACTACACGGAGCAGACCATCGACGCCATCCGCCAGCACATGCACGGCACGCAGTTCGCCCAGTGGCGCGCATCGGTCGTCGAGGCCATCACGAAGGGCGGCGCCAAGGGTCGCACCGAGTTCGAGCTCTCACGGGCAAGCCGGGTGTTTGCCGGCCTTGAGCCGCGCTTGCGGCGATCGGTGCTGGACAGCCTCAAATCGGATCGCAGGATCGAGTTCGTGGACATGGTGACTCTTTCTCCTCGAGATTCTTCACACAAGGGGTGGAAGACCTAATTTTTTTGGGTTGGGGCAAGTAAGGGGAATCCTAACTGGGGCTTCCCTGTCCAGCCAAACTTCCATCTGATATTCCCTCCGAAATAGCCGGTGATCTCCTTAGAGCTGGAGGAGGAGATTAGGGTTCTTCAGGAGAATCGTCGAACCACTATTGAGTTAATGACCTTAGCTAACATTAAGGATTATCCTCGCTGAGCGCTGCCTCCCAGTGGTAAGGACCTTAAGCATTTGCTTTCACACTTTCTTATTTAAGTTGGTTGAGCCCCTTGCTGATGACTTACTTTTTGTTGAGCAGAAACAAGACACGGTGGTGGCGAGGGGCGAACAGCCGATCGAGAGGTCATCGAGCTGGAGGATACGACTACACTGAGCGTGCCTCAAGCTTCGATAGGTCCCTCTTCCACCTAGGATAAGGGCAAGCAAATTGCTCGAGATGATGCTTCCTAGTGCTGAGGGTCCAAGCGGAAGGATGCGGGGGAGTGGTTGCTACTGTCTTCAATGAAAGCTCTGACTACCGAGAAGGTGAAGACTTTCTGCCCGACTGAGGAGCTCGCAGCTCAGGGTGTCCATCACCCGAGCCTTCCTCCAACCGATCCAGAAGTGCCCGCAGTGGTTGAGGGGGCTTCTTCTGAGCCAGTAGGAGCGTAGGGGGAGGAGGTCGGCTCGAAGGACATGGTCGGGGCCGACGGGGCGCACGGCGAGGAGGAGGATGTCAAAGTACAGATCCGGGTCGAGTCAAGCATCGACGTCCCGATATTAGGGATGACCGGAGAGGGTGCTCTAACCCCGGCTCTCCCATCAGAGGCTCCTCCTCTTCAGCAAGGTCGGTTTGCCATCCAGGCTTCCTTGTATAATCGGTGCCAAGATCTGACACCTTCATCTATTCGGGAGGAGTTTCGGCGAGGATGCCCTGGTGCTGACTTCTTCAGAGAGGGCTTCTCCCCCGCAGTTGGGATAGTTCACCGTCTCAGCTTCCCTGTATAATTAGTGTCAAGCTTTGGTAGACCTATCCATCCAGGAGGAATTCTGGCATTGCTCCCCTCCCATGCTTCTCGAGAGGGTCAGGGAGGGAGGTTTATTCATGGCCCAATTAGGGGCCGAGATAACAGGCTTTGTGGCTTGACTTGGGAGTGAGAAGAGATCTTAGTCCCAGGCCCGTGCTGAGTCCAACAAGAAGTTCGGGTAGCCGATCTCCGAGCTTGGGGTTTTTCGACAGGAAGTGACCTCGCTCTGGGTGCTAGATCGGGAGAGCTAAGGGGAGGCATGGCTACAGGCCGAGCAGTTGGCCCAACCTCTGGATATGGCTGAGCTTAAGAGTAAGCTCTTGGGGGAGGACTGCTAGGCCCACGCAGAATGCTCGAGATAATGGGCGGCCGAGCGAGAGGAGCTCGAAGGCCAGCTCTAGGAGGCCGAGCGGGCCAAGAGGGAGGCCGAAGCAGTGCAAGTCGAGATTGAGGCAAAGCTGTTAGAGGCCGAAGCGAGGGTGGCTGAGCTCGAGGAGAAGGCAGTAGGAGCCGGGGTGGAGGCGGTCCAGTGCTTTCGGAGCTCAGAATAGTACCACGAAGCTTTGAAGTAGGCTGACTTCACCTATTATGAGTCGGGCTACCAGTAGGGGCTGAGGAAAGGTTTCGCCCAAGGCTTCAGGCAAGCAACTGGGTTGGCCCAGGAATAGGTCCTCGATGATCTCTTCTTCACCCCTTGGCAATGCTACAACTCCGATGAGGATGGCTCGGTCTCTCCTTCGTCAACGTCGAGCGATGAAGGGTAGAGTGAGGATGCTTCTGCCTCGGTGGAGGAGAGATCAGCAACTCCGACTACTGCAAGAGGGCATGTGATCGAGGCAGTGTGGACGCCAAAATTTACCATGTAGCATGTACGTCTCGGCACCCGAGAGCAAGTCGAAGATGGAAAGTGTAATGACCCAAAGCTTCCGGTACCGATAACCTGGTGTAGCATGTGATTACTGCTACCAGGAACTGAGGAAGTCACCCAAGAGGCTGATGAGGCCCCTGAAGGGTTGGGGGAGTTTGTCAAGGGAGCATATAACGAATTGGAATTGCACGACGCGCAGATTAAATTAAAACAGTTATTATAAACTGAAATGCGTAAGCAATTGAAATATTTATATATATCAGAGTGTTATTGAATATACACTAGTCCAGAATTGCCAAAAGAGCAAGTCCACAATATACAAAGCCCAAATGTACAACTACATGGGGCATACCCCGGTCAAAAGTATAAAAAGACAACACTGACTCCAGCTGGCAGCTAGATGCTGTCTGGAAAAGCACGCAGTGCACCGGTCGAAGGCTGGGGTGGCTCACCTGAAAAGTAGAAGGGTGAGTCACAGCCAGACTCAGTAGGGGTCACGCGGATCCCTACCACGCAACTAACAAGCAGGCATGCGAATATAAAGTAATTAGAGCATGCATTTATGCAATTAAACACGCATTGGCATAAATTAAAACACAAGGACTACAAAGCTGTAAAGTCTAGTTAAGCAGTTAAAACAACTATCTATATGCCGAATTAACATAATTTAATAGCGACAAAGGCTAAATCTACCAGTAGAATAAACCTTAACTTAACCAAGTGAAATGAGAGACGGAGAACTCACCAGAAGGTAGAAACAAGAAGCGTCCACTGACGGCTTACACTACGTTTCAAGCAACTCGAAAGTTAGACAAACACAATGTGCGAGAGGCAGGGACGAAATGGGGTAATTTCTGAAAAATAGATTATCTTCAGATCTGGAGTTTCATTGGTCCACATGTAATATCAGAATATTCTTCTTCAGAATTCATCTTGAGAGGTTGCCACGTGGCCTAGGAGCATATGTGATTCATTGGAGTTCAAAGGAACCTAACTCCTTTAAATTCATCACGTGCTCTACTAGAGTGCATCACTGCTTTGACACATTATCCTTGATACGTCGATGTGGTGTAGATGAAAAAAAAGGCCTTGAATGGAATGCTTACACTCCTTGGTAGTTGACTTAGTGCGTCGATGCACTATCTTGATGCTTCGACATGGTAGCATTCAAAATCAAATCCTAGACTTGGTGCGTTAGTGTAGCTACTTAATGCGTTAGTCCCCTAGATGAAGACTGAGACTTAGTGCGTTGATGCATAACTCTGACTGCGTCGGTGGAGTAGTGAAGATAAAGGCTTCTAGACAATCGGTTCGAACGTTAAACATTCAGTGCTTCGATGCAGTGCCCGTGTTACATCGATGCACCAATGAAGACAAGCTTCTGAAGATAGCTTCTTTGTGCACGACTACGTTGATGCACTACATTGATGCTTCGACTTGTTGACTTGTACAGGTGCTTTGCTATGATATGCTACATCGATGCATCACTTGATGCTTTGACCTGTCAACATTTGTACCATTTATTGTCAAGTGAATGTGATACCTGTTCAACATATTTAAGACTCAGTGTTCACATGAGTATATCAAGATTCATAGTGTGTCATCATCAAAACTAGAGATCCAACAATCTCCCCCTTTCTGATGATGGTAACTATGAGTCATTAGAACAATTGTAGGTTGTGATAGATTCATTCACATTCAACATATTCAACCATAAAATGAACAACCATTCTCATTCATATGTGAATCAGACATGAACAGCCATTTTCATACATTGTTGAACAGACAAAAATAGTTTAAATATTTGTCAAAGGCAAACCAAACCTAGACAACCTGTTGGGAGTTAAGGTTAACTTCCAGAAAGAAGGGTTGGGGGACATTCCCCAAAATAAAAAATCATTTGAGCACAAGATCACAACTTCCGTTGTTCATAAAAAAGATAATAACTGTGCTTTATATTCATACACAAAGTCTAAACATGTCCAACCTAAATCACACAAATTTCAAAGAAGGTTTTCAAATGTTAACTACTTTCACTGTGGTAGATTTGGTCATGTTATTGCTAATTACTGGTTTAAACAAAATACTCAAAGAAATCATACTGATTGGACCAGAAAAAGATATGTGCAGAATTGGACTAACTCCATTGGACCCAAATTAGTTTGGGTACCAAAAATAATTACATGAGAATGTTGTATCTTGCAGATATACCTTGAAACCAGGGGGAGCAAATAGTACATGGACAGTAGTTGCTCAAGGCATATGACAGGGGACAAGAAGGTGTTCTCCACACTACAAGATAAGGACGGAGGCTCAATTGCCTTTGGAGGAAAAGATAAAGGTAAAATTATCGGGATCGACAAGATAGGTAAGAATTCTGAAACCTTAATTGAGAATGTCCTTTTGGTGAAAGGTTTGAACCAGAACCTATTGTGCGTAAGCCAATTGTGTGACAAGGATTTTAAAATAATTTTTGATGAAACTCACTGCCTTGTCATAAATAACATCACAAATGAAATAAAATTCATTGGAAAAATGAACAATAATGTATATACCATTAATCTTGACAATGTTTCATGTGATGATGTGTGTTTAGTAACTAATAATCATGAAAATGCATGGTTATGACACCGAAGACTAGGTCATGCTAGTTTCGGAGTAATCTCCAAATTGTCTAAACATGATTTGGTGAATGGGTTGCCAAAATTAAAATTTAAAAGTGACAAAATCTGTGAGGCTTACATAAAAATCAAGGAAACACGCATTTCGTTCAAAAATAAGAACATTGTTTCTACCTCCTGGCCTTTATAGTTGTTGCATCTTGATTTATTTGGCCCCACTAGGACATCCAGATTAGGAGGGAAATCTTTTGGATTTGTTATTGTTGATGATTACTCTAGGTTTACATGGGTATTATTTTTAGCCAATAAAAGTGACACCTTGATGGAGTTTCAAGTGTTTTACAGAAAAATCTAAAATGATAAAGGCTACCTCATCACCGCCATTCAAAGTGATTATGGTGATGAGTTTGAAAATCATGATTTCAGTAGCTTTTGTAAAGAGCAGGGATATACGCATAAGTTCTCATCACCAAGGATGCCTCAGTAAAATAGTATGGTAGAGGGGAAGAACAGAATGTTGATAGACATGGCATGGACCATATTAAGCAAAAACTCTCTACCAAAATACTTATAATAAATAAAAATATTCAGAGGTAAGTTCTTCTTCCTTTCTTTATTTTTTCAATTTAGTCAAAAAGAACGAGAGGTTGTGCATCAAATAAGTCTTCAAACTTATCCCTCTCATTTTATCTTTTATTTTATTTTTATGGTTAGATAGGAGCCACAAAAAAATCACTTGAACTCAATAAAATCTTCATCTCAAGATTAGAGACCACACCATCCATGCTTAGGTCATGCATCATATAGAATAGAATTATCTTGTTTAAATTCTGTCATTACATTTTGGAGATCGCGAGAGGCAAGGTACGTTCTACCTATCTTATCTTGAGCACGCATTATTACATAAGAGCCCCTTGTTTTGAAATTATGGTGAGCATTTCATTCTGAAAATATTTTAAGGGCAACACCCATAAGCAAGATATGGTGAAGATTTCATCACCTTTCTTTAGCCTACAAACCACATTCCTTGTGCATCTTTGCATGTCCTAAGCCTTAAATAAAATTCAGTAGACATTAGCCCTAAGTTCACACTATGATTTTTATGCTATTTGGGTTTACCCTCTTGTGAAAATCAGTGCCTAAAGTAAGACGGCCAGATGGCAAACGCCTTAAGTGGACTAATGGTTCTCTAATTAGGTCCCTACGAAAGTAGGGGGAGCCTCCCACTATCCCACCCCTTACCTAGCCGATGGAAATATTGAGGGTGAACTTGAGTTACACTTTAATCATTTTGTGAAACTTCATTTGTATGTTTAAGTCACATCTAGATCATTAGGTAATTTGTGTGTAAACTTGTTTGCATCTTCATACAAAATATAAAAAAATCCTCTCTTCTCTCTCTTCACCCTAGTTAGTGTTAGCCCAAAAAATCATATCTTTGGATCAGGTTTTTAATCAAACTAATTGCTTGACCCAAAATTAATTCATTTTGATGGACCCAAGCTCATTTACACCACCTACCTTTCAAGATGATCACACATGGGCCCAGTCGGCCCATTATATAGGTGAGTACTCGACCCAATATTCATCTTTCACCCAATCTTACATGACCTTCAATGAAAGCCCATATCCTTGGTCGGCCCAACAAGAGAACTCCACACCCATGGCAGCCCGATATCCTTATCTTCCCCAAAACCAGGACCAAGTTACTCAATCTTATTTAGGGGATCAAATGTCATTTCTTCCAAATGAACATGCTTCAACATGCCAAAACCCCCCTACACCTTCTTGTACCCCTAGCTTTGAGTGGAGAGATCAAAATAATTTCTCTTGGAAAAATCCTTAATATCAAACTCCATGCCTTCCCGACCTAAATTTTCAAATCCAATTTGATCAAAACCAGGACGGAGGGCATGACACATACTTCCGTTATCAATACGATCCTCAACAAATCCATTCCATGTGGGCTGTGGAGCCCTAAATATGTGGGGATACTCCACGGGGTGGCGATACGCCACATATTGAACCCGTGCGTGAAGATATTCCATAAAGCGGCGATACGCCGAATATAATTGTGGACCTCGACCAATGCGAAGGTGACATAGTAACATGCTGATTTTTTTGTTGGAATAAACCATGGGTGCAACATACTCATAAAAAGGCTGGAAATATTCTGTACATCCACTGTAACCAAACAATGACGTAGCCAAGTCCTGCATCCCTCTTTGGATCCCTCTTGGAGTATAAGGTTGTTGACTTGATTGGAATCCAGAATCAGCATGAGAAGTGGAACCTTGAGGATTAGAAGTAGATAATGACCCATAACTGCTACTGGCCGAACTGGAGGGAATTGAAATTATGGTTAATGATCCCACCCATACATGCCTGCTTCGTGTTAGCCACCTGCATAACCTGTTAATGATCCCACCCATAAATGCCTACTTCGTGTTGGCCACCTGCATAACCTGTTGGATGTCCATATTGACTTTCTGAATCATATCCTCCTTCACTATGACTATATCCTCTGTCCATGTCAACGTGAAAGGAGACCGCCAATAGTAGCACCTACAGCTACACTGAGATTATCACTTGGTGCATCATCATCATCAGAACTATAAGAAACCAATCGCCTTCTAGTCTTTGGCTCTGTTTTTTTTCTAGTCTTTATCTTTCACCATTGAAAGCAATCTTTTTCCCTGTGACGTGTGTCTCACATAAACTTGCTTCAACTGATCAATCAACAGGTCCTCTCGAATAGCAACACTAGTCCTCTCAGTCATTTCATGCACTAATGTGTTTCTTCTTAAGGATGGAGGTGGCTTGACCATTCTAAAAGTGACTGGCATGTTGTTGTGCCATCTGTTGTCAACAATTTTCACCACTTTGCATACTCTCTGGGAAGGGATTTCTGCAACTCTAACTTGGCACAGTCCATGGCCCTGTACAGATATCCCATTTTCATGTAACGTGAGATCATGTTCCATAATTTATTATCTTCCACGATGTGACACACATCCAAATAATCCATCTGAGCATTAACATTAGATTTGTCTATATAATCCAACATGGAATTGTGATACATGAAAGATTTGAGCTCATTTATATACTTGTGCAAGGACTCCAAAGAAGTGAAATTCGAAGCAAATCTTATTAGCCCTGCACGGATGATATCTCGTCCTCCACTTGCATCAACTTCCTCCATGTATTCTTGTAACTAGCTTCATTATCCGTGACTACTAGCACAAAATTATCCTCTCCAATTTGGTCTACCATCTTATCCATCAAATGAAACAAATAATTTGCATACTTTTTATAATTTGATGCATCAACTAATTTCATAAACATTGTCCTCGCCGACTGGCCGATCCGCACCCGGTTCCTGCGCGTCCTGCTGAAGGAAAGCTCGCGCACCGCGCCGGCGGGGTCGGCCGATCCGCGCGACGCCATGGGCTATGCCATCGGCGAGGTGGGGTTCGGGACCGTCGGCGCTGACGGGGGGTTCCAGGACATCGTCAGGCACGGCGCGGGGGCGAAGCTGCAGACGGTGGTGACGGTCTCGTCCACCGACCCCTGGCACCGCGCCATCGACCGCGACGTCGGCCTGGAACAGCCAGGCTTCGACCGCCTGTTCGCCAGCGGCGTCACCAATGGCCTGCCGGTGATGATCCCGGTCGGCGCGTTCTACGATACGCCCGAGAACGCCGCCGCCGAGCTGCGCTTTCTGAAGCGCCGCGGCTATCCGTTCCGGCAGGTGGAGCTGGGCGAGGAGCCGGACGGGCAGAACGTCGATGCCGAGGACTTTGCCCGGCTCTATCTGCAGTTCGCCGATGTGGCCCACACGATCGATCCGTCGCTGAAGACGGGCGGGCCGTCGCTGCAGGACGGCGTTTCCGACGTCTGGCTGGCGCCCGGCGCAAGCGGGACAGTCGAGGTGACCTTTGGAGAGTCGTTCGGCAGCAACAAGTCAATCACAGTGATATCAACCAATTGAATTGGTACGAGGTGGAGGTTTGGGTTCAGTAACCCTCCTCACATAAAGTGTGTTAGAACACACCTTTTGATATACCAATCGTTTGGCAACTTAAACAAGAATGTGCAACCTTGTGGAAACAAATCGAAGTAAAAAATCATATGCACAAAGCAAACCACTGCACAGACGATTTTTAGGTGGTTCAGTCTGCATCCAGCAGACCTACAACCACCCCTCAATCAATTGAGTGAGGGTTCCTTTGCACTAAGCAAGAACATGGTGAAGACTCCACTACAAGATGCCCCACACAGCTTGAACCTAGGGGAACACTCTCCTCCCTTACTCTGAAATCTCAGAGTGAAACTATGTACAACACTCTGTACACGCCCCTGATCTTGCACCCAGCAAGATCAGAAACGCTGCTAATCAGTAACACACGAGGAGCGAATCCTCCGAGGAATCCTCCGCTGACTAACAGCTTGCTCTGACCCCAGAACAGGGTATCGAAATACAAGATAGAAATTGAAAAAGAAAAACAAAAACAAGACAGAGAACAAAGACAAATCTAGCTCCAAGAGAGCAGATGGGTTTGGATCTGATCCAGAAGACAATCTTCAACAGATCATCATAGAAACTCCACGGCTGCACTTAGATCTGAACATTCACGGACTGGACTATAATCTGCTGGATCTGGCTCTCCATATCTCTTCCTCTCTTCTTTTTATTCTCACAGAATGTTCACTCAGATCTCCTTCAAACTAATCTACCAGCTCTCTTCGCTGCTTTTCTTCTCTTCTCTCATTTAGGGTCGCCTGCAATGAAGCAGGGTCTTTTCTTACAAGCGTTGTCTTCTTCTCCATCTTTGCGCAGCAACTGAACAAGACATGTGCTTGCATATGGCATTTCAGATGGACATACAAGGAAAGCATATGGCTAGCAGAGGTCAATACGGAATAGTAAAGTAAGGGTATATGGGACATTTACTGTCAGACAATCTATTATGGTTTGGTTTGTTGCCCAAACATGATTTTGGATTAAAAAGTATCGTCAAAGCATCTCTGACATGTATCTTCTTTGTCAGAAAATGGGCTTTGGATAATTTGCTCCATGCAAAAGTGCTTCCAGATTGGGCCTTAGTCGAGGTGGATCAAGTTGGTTTAGTATACAATAAAATTAAAAAAACATGTCAAACGGAGAGTTCATAGGTCCAAGACAAATTTATGATCCTAACTCAACCTAATCAGAAGTGTAAGTCAAACTCACAAGGCTCAAAATTAACATGGTGTCTAAAAATTATGACCGTAACATGTTTTTTCCAAGAGTAAAGTTCGGTTGAGTCAATGGGTTGAGTTAATTTTATCATATCTATGCATTTATTTGGAGAGCAATGTTACACTTTTTATCACTCTTTTTGGCACACTCTTTTCTTACTATCAAATTTGAAGATCAAATAGTGGAAAAGTGAACTAAAATTTAATGCTCTCAAATTAGAGAGTATTGAACTTAAATTATCACATTGTCCAATCACCATTTTTGACACAATCTTTCTTGCTATTTGATTCGAAAATCATATGATAGATACTTTTTTTTCTTTGGTCAAGGGGTACAAGACTCAAGGAGGGGAGTAGAGAGGGGTGACAAAGAAGGTGGGAAGGAAAGAACCTACGTAAACCAGATGGGTTATCTGAACGTCACCTCCCAACACCTCTGGGAGACACTGTCACCTGCGCACGCCACACCCGTGTGGAAGAGGGACACCGCAAATAACCCACCCCCATCGGGGTGGCCAGCACCCAAGAGATCGAAACTCCCTTGCAAGGGCAGCGCAAGATCAAACCTGGGACGTCTCCCTTGTTGAGGAGAGGTATTGTCCACTGTGGCATAGCCGCATGGACATATGATAAATAAATTAGATGATCTCAAATTTCAAGGCATTGAATTTAAATTTTAACCTAAGTCATTTGTTTTCATGATCAGACAATCGAGATGATAGTAGTAAAAATGCGGTGAAAAGTCTAGCACCATAATATTGCTAATTTGAGGATTTTCTACAAATAAGTTAAATAATTTTTTTTGTAAATAAACCACCGTTAAAAGTGACATTACATATATATATATTACTCCTGAACACACATTACCATATATATCCTCATTATAGCCCGTAAGCCCATTACAAGCCCATAAGCCCATTAATTCTCCCACTTTAGGTCCAATAAAATAATATAGTTAATTGTCCATGCAAGGACTAAAAATTGGCCAAACAAGGCCTGAAACCATGAAATAAAGATAGATAGCTCAATCTAAGCGTCCACGTCCTCCTCGAGCCAAAGGAACTCCGGTGTGTTCCTCGTACCCCGGCGTATGCTGCGACATGTGTCCTCACCACCCTTGCTTACGCCACGTACTGGTGAGGGGCATTTGCTGACACTTGAAAAATTGTTACACAGAAAGAAGGATGATAAGTCTGGTGCCCATCAAGATCCCTGCCCATGTTGCTCAAAGTCCAAGAGGATTTCATGAAGAATTTAGTTCCATCAATCTCGGTACTATTGAACATCAGGAAAAGCTAGCTATATCACAATATGTCATCCGGCTCTACCTCAACGGCAAAGATCCTAACTGGCAACCCATCATCTGTCACCAGGATGGCTAAAGTTGAACAAACCATTAAATCATCCCTCAGATATCCCCAGGGAACCATCTACTTGCTTAAGTTCCCCAACAACTGCCCGATCATCAAACATAGTCAAGATGCGGTTGGAACTATCTCCGAGAGAATGGCTCTCGAAGGAAAGCATTGCTACGCTTCGAACAGTGTGGATGAATCATGCTAAAGCAGCCAAATGCTATCAAGACATGTGAAGCATGGGATGAAGAAAGGAGAAAACATATTTAGATGGAATGGAAAGGTTCAAGTGTGCCAAAAGAAGCAAATGGGCCACAAATGGGTCTTCATATACTAGCCACTCGGTGGCCACACCTGATCCAGTGGCCAAATAGGCACCGTCGTATGCCATTCTCACTACCGTGTCAAAGTCAAAAAGCCTCTATAAAACATGTAGTTTCGACAGAAGATGAGGGACACACACAGAGAAGAGAAAAAAAAAGCAACAGCAACAAGGGCCAGGGAGAACAAGCAGTGAGTGAGGGAAGAAAGCCAGGAAGAAAAAAAGGAGAGAATAGAGGGACAGGAGTGAGGCCTTGAGAAGGTGGGTTTAGTCCTCACGTAGGATATGTGCAGTTTCTTCTTTCCCCGTCCCTCACGTCGTTGTCGATTCCCTATACTTCTTCTCTTCAGCTATGCCTATTTGATTTCTGAAATGTAGTGTTTGTAATACTCCATGGATGAATAAACGTGGTGGGTTGCCCACTTTGGCTGTGGTATTTCTCTTTCCCTCTACCTCCCCCTCTATGAGATTGAATGGTAGAATAGATATTGGGAGTCTTATGCTCTCCCCCTTTAATCTCCTTCCTGAGATTTCTTTCTGAAATTTCCCAATGAAGTGATTTTCGCTAGGTTATGGACCCTCAGAGAGAGGCCGGGGCCTAACAGCTCCAACGGCAACGAGTTCTTCCGGCTCGTTCGTTAAGTCGGAAAGTTAGAAAAGATGTGATTCATTTGAGTCGCCGCATGGGAAGTAGTCATTTGAACCATGCGTCGATTCTTTTAACCAAAGATGTAATTTTGTGATCAAACGATTTCTGTATCTGGGAATGTTGGCGGCAGCGATGAGTTTTTTGGAAAACGTTCCGGCTCAAAACACCGTCGTCATTCAGGCCAATGAACCGTCGGCGAACATCAGTTCCAATCTGTTCGGCATTTTTTTTGAAGAGATCAATATGGCTGGCGACGGCGGTATTTACGCGGAATTGATCCGCAACCGTTCGTTTGAAGACGCTTCCACGCCCGTGTGGTGGACGTTTGTGACGAACGCCACGGCGACCGGCAGTTTTGCGATTGATAGTTCTTATCCATTAAGCACGAATAATCTGCACTGCCTTAAGCTGACCAAAACCGGAGGTTTGGGCGCGGTCGGCGCGGTCAATAATGGCTATTACGGAATTCCGCTGACCAATGGCGCGACTTACAATCTCGGATTTTACGCGCGGGTGGACAACGGATTTAATGATGGAAATAGCGATGCCAGTATCGTCGTCTCTTTGGAAAACACCAATGGAACAACTATTTATGCGCAAACGAGCGTTGGCGGATTGACAACCAACTGGCAGCATTTTTCACTGTCGCTGGTTCCCAACACCACCGATCCTTTTGCTCAACTGGCGCTTCAAATTTCACAAAATAGTTCTGCATATATTGATTTTGTTTCCCTGTTTCCGGCGGTTACTTTCAATGATCGCACCAATGGATTGCGTCCGGATTTAGCCGCCCAGTTAGTCAATTTGAAACCTTCATTCATGAGGTTTCCCGGCGGCAGTTGGGTGGATGGAACCAGTTTGAGCGACGCTTATCATTGGGAGCCTACGATTGGTGATCCGGCCAATCGCACCGAACGCGCCAATGTATGGGGTTACATGGTGAGCAACGGACTCGGTTATCATGAGTATTTACAGATGTGCGAAGACATCGGCGCGCAGCCGTTATTTTGCATCAACTGCGGCATGTCTGTGAATCAAACTGCGGTTCCGACGAATCAACTGGGGCCGTGGGTGCAGGAAGTTTTGGACGCCATCGAATATGCCAACGGCGATACGAATACTTATTGGGGAGCGCAGCGCGCCGCCAATGGACATCCTGCGCCGTTCAATCTGCAATATGTCGAGATCGGCAATGAAAACAGCGGCTCGGCCTATAACGCCAATTATTCGGTCTTCTATGACACCATCAAGTCAAACTATCCCTCAATCCATTTGATCGCCGATTCTTTTGGCACGATCCCGACTTCTGCGCCGGTGGAAATGGTGGATGAACATTAAGGCCTTCCAGCATCGACCAGCTGGCGGGCAAGGCGGGATTGATGTTGACCGAGAGCAGCAGGCTCTGGATCGCGTTCGGCGCGTCGTGGCGCGCGACGAAGGCCATGCCGCGCTCCTGGTGCAGGCGGCTGAAGCGCGGGTAGAGCCGCTCCAGCCGGTCGAGGGTGTCCATCGCCGCGTCGACCTGGCCGAGGCAGCGCTGGCTGGTGGCGACGATGTGCAGGAGGTCGCGGTTTTCGGGCAGCTCGGCCAGGAGCGCGAGGCCGTCGGGCAGGGCCTCGGCGTGGCGGCCGGCCTGCTGCAGCACGCGCAGCCGGCCGACCTCCAGTTCGACGGACGATCCTGTGAGGGATTGATCCAGGGGCAAGAGGCTCGGCCTAGAACCGCATGCCGACCTTGAGGTTGACCACCCGCGGACGGAGCGGCACCTCGGCCTTGATGAACTGCCCCGAGGACGCCAGCGTGATCGCGTGGGAGTCCAGGATGTTCTGGGCGATCAGCTCGACGGTCCAGTTGTCCCGGACGAAGCCGATCGAGCCGTTGATCGTGCCATAGCCGGGAATCTTGTAGCGCAGGTAGGTGGTGGTCGGGACGATCTGCGAGGGCTGGTCGCCGGCGATGTAGTTCTCGGGCTCGTTGAACTGCTCGCTGGTGTAGTTGCCGTTGACGCTGACGAACGGCTTGTACTGGTCCATCAGCCACTCGTAGCGGACGCCGAGGTTGCCCTGGTACTTCGGCGAGAAGGCCGAGACGCCGCCCTCGACGCCGAACGGGTTGGGATAGGGCGCGCCCTTCACCTGGGTGATGCACTTGCCCAAGGTCGGGGAACCGGGGGCGTTGCTGACCAGGCAGGGCGAATTGGTCTGCTTGTTGTCGTTGTAGCTGGCCGAGCCCTGGAGGGTCAGGCCCTCGGTCAGGCGGGCGATGAACTGCCCCTCGACGCCGTCGATACTGTAGCTGGCGCCGGTGGTGGTGAAGGTGGAGTTGCCCAGGCAGCAGGGTTGGTAGAGGGCGATCTGGCTGTTCAGCCACTCCATGTGGTAGCCGGTCAGGACGAGCTGCAGGCGGTGGTCGAACAGCTCCGACTTCACGCCGGCTTCGTAGTTCTTGAGGCTGTCCGGCGCATAGGACACCGGCTTGACGAACTGGTTGTCGCTGCCGCCGGCGGTGAACGGCGCCTTGGTCTCCGGATAGCGGTTGAAGCCGCCCGGACGGTAGCCTTCTGAATAGACCGCGTAGAACATCAGGTCCTTGGTCGGCTTGTACTGGATGCCGAAGTGGCTCTTGAAGCCGGTGTAGGTGACCTGCAGGTGCTCGGCGTCGATGTTGGCCTTGGGACCGCACACCAGGGTGTTCGTGCAACTCGTGGGCGTGTGGTAGATCGAGCCCAACTCCGGCAACGGTATCTGGGTCGCCTCCGCCGGCAACGTGTTGTTGGGAATCTGATTGGTATTGATGAAGTCGTTTACCCCATACGGCTTCTCGATGCCAATCTGGGTACGGCGCGCCAGCACCCAGTTTTTCTTAAAGGTGTAGTAGGTCGAATTGTCGAGCAGCACGCGTCCGAAATTAGTTTGCGAACCGAGCGCGCTGGTCGCCAATCCCAGGTTTATGGCGTTGTAGCTGCCTTTGGTCGGATTAATGGGATCGTCCCGCTTGTCGCGTACGCCGGTGAATGTCGGCATGGCGATGAATACCGGCTTAGAGTAGAGCGCGACCAGCGTGGGATCGATGACCAGGCTGTTCGGGTCGATCGCTACGCGCTGAAATGTCAGTCCGTACAGCAAAGTCGTAAAGCGATTCACCCGCTCCGCCGCCTGCACCGCTCCTTCCAGCCGCGATGAGGCGAAGGGACGAGCGCGAGGGCGAGCGGGGCGAGAAGTTCGGTCACGACTGCGCCGCGCTGCACGGCGAGCAGTCCGAGGATGGCGACGACGATGATGACGAGTCCGAGCAGCGGGGTGAGCAGGGACGCGACGGCGGCGGACCCTGGTCCAAGAACCTCGAACGTGTTGATGTCCTGGTCGTAATACGGGAACGAACCACCGATGTGGGCGAAGCTCAGCCACATCCAGATCGTGCTCACCGGCGACTCGACCTGGAGGCCGCGCGAAGTCTGCTGGGTGATGAAGCTGAAGACATTGCTGCCCGAGCCGAGCGCGAGTGCAGTCGCGATGATCACGCCGCTCGTCACGACCACCGAGAGGAACACGGCGAGACGATGCTTCGCGGCGATCAGCACCGCAACGATAACGGCGGCGGGCCACACCTTGATCCAGGTCGCGATCGCCAGCAGCACCGCTGCAACCCGGGGTCGCGAAGCGAGGAACAGCACACCGACGATCGCGAGCGGAACGGAAATGGAGTCAATTCGTCCCATGGCGATCGGGCCGAGCAGCAGCAGGAAGGCGATCCACCACCACGCGGCAGCGATCGGCCGATTCTGCCTGCGCCATCCAACCAGCGCGGCGAACGCGACCAGGTCGAGCACAAACACCAGGGCGAGCCACGTGCCCGCGTAGTCGTCCCACCCGAATATGCCGGCGATGATCATCGGCACCAGTGCGACGATCGGGTAGACCCACGCCTTGTCGATGCCGACGTAGTAGGTCGCGAGGTCGGCCTGCTGGGCCCAGCCCTTGTACTGGATGATCACGTCGCCGAGCGGCAGGCCGGAGTTCGTAAAGTTCTGAAAGCCGAGCCAGAGGTGGGCAAGGATGAACGCTGCCCAGAGCGCTGTGGGGCTGGTGGCGACGAAACGAAAAAGCCTCCGCATGGGAATGGACATATGAATTGCGTAAAGTGAATCATGGACATGTGGATTGCGTTAGGTTAATCATGATGACATTAAGCTTGAGTATAAAGGAATTCACATGAATCTACTTAGTCTTGGTTTTGTTATCATCAAAATCACTGGGATATGTACAACAGGCTGCGGTAATGTTTGCCTTAAAGATCTGGAGACACTATCTCTATGGAGAACAATTCACCATGTACTCCGATCATAAAAGTCTCAGGTATTTATTCTCCCAAAAGGAGTTGAACATGAGACAAAGACGTTGGCTAGAGTACCTCAAGGACTTCAACTTCACTATACAATATCATCCTGAAAAGGGTAATTCTATAGCTGATGCCCTTAGTCGGCTGTATGATTCAAGAATCGAAGATGCTAGAATAATTTTCCAAACTGAATCTCAATATAGATGAAGGAAAGGGTTATGTTACTCTCTCTCACATGAGCTTACATTCATGCTTACTCTCCAAAATCAGGGTATTGCAAGACAATGGCCCGGTCCTAGTAGAAATCAAGGGCAAGCTAGATGAACGGCCTGACTTTAAACTAGCATATGATGGAAGACTGTTATTTCATAAGAGGACTTATGTACCGAATATTCCAGAGTTGAAGAATAGAATCCTAGAAAAAGCTCACCGATCAAGGTATACTATTCACCCTAGCACCACAAAGATGTACCAAGATATGAAGAGGAATTTTTGGTTGATCAATATAAAAAGAGAGGTAGCGGAATTTGTCTCTGGTTGCCTTACATGTCAAGGGATAAAGGAGAAACATCAAAGACTCGCCAATAAATTGCATCCCTTAGACATTCCAAAGTGGAAGTGGGAGGACATAGGGATGGACTTCGTCATGTGTTTGCCTAAGACCAAGGGCGGACATGACGGGATATGGGTAATTATTGATCAATTAACCAAGTCAACACACTTCCTACGCATCAAAAGCAAATGGTCGGTTGACGTGCTAGCAGCTTTATATATCAAAGAGATCGTCATGTTACATGGAGTTCCTATCTTAATCATGTCTGACCGAGACCCTCGCTTCACATCACACTTTTGGAAGGGTCTACAACACTCCTTGGGGATGAGACTCAACTTCAGCAATACATTTCATCCCCAAACGGAGGTTGCTTACTGAATCACCTTGCTACCTCAACTATCCGAAGTTCACAATATATTCTATGTCTCCACGCTCAAGAATTACGTTCATGATCTATTCCACATTATCGAACATGACAATCTAGTTATACAAAAGGATCTGACATATGAATAGAAGCCACAGAAGAAACTGGATCGTGAGGTCTGAATATTAAGAAATTAAACTATTCCCATGGTAAAGATCCAATAGAACAAGAACCTGGAGCAACAAGCCACAAGGGAGATCGAAGAAGCTATGTGCAAATGATTCCCGCAATTATTCCAATAAGTAAGCACTCTACACCCTCCAAGTTATGTGCAATTGAATTTGGGGACCAACTTCTTTTAAGTAGGGGAAGGTGTAGCACCCCGACAAAAATAAATCCTATATAAAATTACAATTTTAGCAGAGGAATAAAATCCACTATAATTAAACTCTTAAAATGATTAAATAAGGCCCAACCCACCAACCCACATGCGATACATAAACCCAACTAGAAGACCAAAAGCCAAATGGGCCTTACGGTTTGGGCCAAGGGTAAACATGTAGATATATATATGTAGGGATTTCTGTTTATGCCAATACCCTGTTACCATCGAACAAATGCATGAAGGATTAGAGTTTGTATTCAAACAAAGAAAGTAGCTGTCGATGAAGAAGGAAAGAAGATTAACATGGAAGTTTAAAAACCTATTAGGATTCTTTACGTGGGAATTGAAATCCCAATAGGTGTTGTGTCTCCTTTGGAATTGATGTTGTGTTTTGATGCTGGCAACAGTCATTGTATTTTGATGCTAGCAACAGTCATTTAATGTCTTGTCATCTCTCTTAAGTCAGATTGAGTTTCTGTTCACTATCAGGTCGATGCATGCTCATACTATTGCATTAGAAGGTCGATGCACATTCATGCATTGAGAAAGTTAGGCCGGTGCACATGTTCACTCCGAGCCTAGAAGGTCAGTGCATATGTATAAGTGTTGAGTTATAAGGTCGATGCATCCTCCACTTCATTGAACTGATAGGTCGATGCATATATGTCATTGAGTCTAGAAGGTCGATGCACATATGTATTATAGACTAAGAAGGTCGATGCACATATGTCACTGAGTCTAGAAGGTCGATGCACATTTGCATTATAGTCTAGAAGGTCGATGCACCTTGCACACAGTATGCACAGTTAGGTCAGTGCACATTGAACATAGTATACATTATTAGATCTGTAGTCCATCCCTTTTCACACATCATATGGTACCAGAGCCTAACTCTCCCTTAGGACTTAACATCCCGAAGAGTATTAGAAAATGGATGGTAGAGATCTAACTACTGAGGGTCATTCCACCAGTAAGCCACCATTCTTTGGCGGATCCAATTATGCTTACTGGAAGAACCAAATGTAGGTCTTCCTTCAGGCAAAGGATTATGAAATTTGGAAAGTGGTTAGTAAAAGTCCTTTTGAGCTCCCTGAGGATGAGGAGGTCTAGACCAGGGAGTAGATCTGTAGGTCTACATTGAACTTGAGCATTGTAAATGCCATGCAGTATGCTCTTAACCCCACAGAATTTTCGAGAGTTTCCTCCTATTTCACAGCCAAGAAAATGTGGGACAAGCTAGAGGTGCTTTATGAGCTGACGTCTCAGGTTAGAGAGACCAAGGCTAATATGTTAGTCTCAGAATATAAAGTTTTTAAGATGAAATTTGACGAGTCTATATCTGAGATGTACACTAGACTAATGGTAGTCACTAATAGCTTGAGGAGTCTAGGCAAAGTTTATAATGAGTACGAACTGGTTAGAAAAATTCTTAGGTCCCTGACACCTATTTGGCATGCCAAGGCCATGGTAATGGAAGAGTCTAGGAACCTAGCAACCACCTCAGTAGATGAACTCATCAGTTCTCTCATGACATATGAGCTGAATCTCAAGAGGGTCGATGAGTCTGAGAAGAAGAAAAAATCCCTAGCACTTCAAGTGACTTCTAGTAGCAAAGGGGCATCAAGTGAGCACCGTTCTTCTTGTTCAGATGAAGACCCAGATGAATTTGCAATACTTACTAGAAAATTTAAGAAGTTCCTGGGGAAGGAAGGAAAGGGGTTCAGAAGAAAGTATTTCTCAAGGAAGAGGTAGTCAAAATACAAATCTGATACTGCCAAGAAATCTGACGGTATTGTCTGCTATAATTACAGGAAAGTAGGGCATCTGAAGGTAGATTGTCCTGAGCTGCAGAAGGAGAAATAGCCCAAGTGGAAGAACAAGAAAGGAAAAGCTATGGTGAGCACCTAGAGTGACGAAGAGGATGGATGTCAGAGCAGCTCATCTGACAGCGAGGATGAAGACAGGCTGTGTCTGATGGCCAAGAGACAAGAAGAAAAGGAAGATGATGATGAGGTAACTTCTTCTTTCGAGAATTTTACACATAATGATGGGTAAGAAGCCTATGTTAAGATATTAGATAAATATGATGATATGCATAGAGAAAATAGGCATTTAAAAACAAAGATAAACTCTTTAGTGGCTGATACATCTTTGAGTGACAAAATTGTATGCCTAGAAATAGAAAACTATAGTTTAAATAATTATCAAGAACCTGGAGCTCCAATTCGACCCATACTTTTTTTTCATTGTTTGTGTCAAGCCACATTGCCAAATAGTCTGTATCAGCTGTCCAATTTCTGTTTAGGCAAAATAAGCATGAACACCTAGTCCACTAGATTCCTACAAAACTGGACTGCATAAAATATCCAACATCCTGTCACTTGTGAACCTCACCATTTTCCATCTGAGCCATTTTCTTTTAAGTGGTTCTCATTGTTGATAATATTGAAGAGCAAACAACCTTTATGCTTGGTGGTAATGCCCCACATTTGGATGAGAGGTTGGTATGCAAAATCCTACAAAGTATATACACAATCTGAAATTAGATTTTTAATAATAGATAAATTTTGTAAGGTCTTATTTATAATTTTGCAAACCTTATTGGCGTGAAAGTTATTGGGTATTAGTGGGCTTTTTGGGAGGTAACTGGGCCACTCTATTGGGCCAGCCCAATAGGGTTGGCGGTTCCCCTTGCTGGGACTCTTAAGTGAGGTCCAACTAAGGGAGCAGCAGCCAACTGGAAATGACTGGCAGCTGCTTCCTAGGAGCTGCTGCCCCCCACCTCCTTATAAAGGAGGTGGGTGCCCTACCTCTTCTTGGTTTTGGCTGCCCTGCTCAGGGGGGAGGGGGGAGAGAGAGAGAGAGAGGGAAAAGGGGAAGAGAAGAAGCTTATGCAGGGAGAAAACCCTAACACACGAAGGAGAGAGAAAGGTTGCAGCAGGGGAATAGAAAATGAGATGAGAGGGGAGTTGGGTATTTGGGCGTGACTTGTGGTGCAACATCGTTGCTTCCTCCTTTCTCAAATAGACAGCAAGAGGGAAAGCCTACTTTAACAGGGGCATAATTTTGTTTAAAGGCAAAAAGTAGTAAGTCAATCTCTTCCTTTTGAATAGTGGATGTGATCTTTTCCCAGCTAGGAGTTGAGGTGATATTTGTATACTTCATCCCACCTTCTTCTTTGAGCTTTTTGGATGACCTAGTTGTATGAAAGGAAGGCCATATAAGGGAAGATGCTGTCCATTTATCTCTGGAAATCTAGGCTTATCTAGCCCTCTATCATCATCATCATCATCATCATCATCAGAGCCTTATCCCAATTATTTGAGATCGGCTACATGAAGTCTGTTCCGCCAAAGGTTTCTATCAAGTACTATATTCATATTTAAACCCAAGAAATTAATATCCTTCCTAATAACATCGCACCATCTCATTTTAGGTGTTCCTGAAGCTCTTTTACTAGCATCCACTAAGATTCGGTCACATCTTTTAACTGGCGCTGAGTTAAGGCGACGAAACACATGCCCAAACCACCTAAGTCTATTTTCTCTCATTTTATTATCAATTGGGACTATCCCTAAGTCCTTACGATCGCGATGCCGATCACCCTGTTGATGCTCGCGCTGGCGGGCAAGGCGCTCTTCCCGGAGCTGACCTGGGCGGAGGCCTTCCTGCTCGGCGCCGTACTCTCGCCGACCGATCCGGTCGTCACCTCGGCGGTCGTCACCTCGGCCCGCGTCCCCGCCTCGGTCCGCCACACGCTGAACCTGGAGTCGGGCCTGAACGACGGACTGGCACTGCCCTTCGTCCTCTTCTTCCTGGTGCTGGCCCAGCCTGGTGGCGACGCCGGCGCCGAAGCGGCGAAGCTCGCCGGGCAGGCGGTGGTCGGCGGCCTCCTGGGCGTCGGCCTGGGGGCGCTGGGCGGCAGGCTCCACCCGCGCCTGCCCGGTGGCGGGATCACCTCGCGCTATGAGGGCATCTACGCGATCGGCTTCGCCCTGGTCGCCTTCGGCCTCGCCGAGATCACCTGGGGCAACGGCCTGATCGCCGCCTTCGTCTGCGGCATCGCGATGGCGGCGGTCGAGCGCGACGTCCCCGAGGGCTTCGTCGAGTTCGCCGAGAGCGCCAGCACGATCCTCCAGGTCCTGACCTTCTTCGTCTTCGGCGCGCTCATCATCACGACCGGATTCCACGGCAGCGTCCCGGCGTAGGTCGCCTTCGTCGCCTTCGCGATCCTCGTCGCCCGCCCGGCGGCGGTGCTGATCTCCTTCCTCGGGACGGCGATCTCGCGCGCCGAGCGCCTCTTCATGGCCTGGTTCGGGCCGAAGGGCGTGGCCTCGATGCTCTTCGCCCTGCTCGTCCTCAAGTCCACGGTGGCCGACCGCAGCCTGGTCTTCGACATCGCCTCGATCGTGATCGTCGCCTCGATCGTAGTCCACGGTCTCACCGACACGATAGGCGCGGCCTGGGTGGGGGAGCGGGTGGCCGGGGCCGAGGAGCGACGGGACACCGATGGGTGACGGGCTGAATGCAGGAGATCGGGCGGGACCAAGACGGGGGATCACACGCGCCCTCGATGTCAGCAGCCTGACAATCGCGGCCCGGTCGCAGGCCCGCCCGACCCCGGCCGTGCTTGGATCGCCGAACCAGGCGACCCGGTGCCGTGCGGACGGCAGGCGGCACGGTGTCGAAGGAGGACCCTTTGCGATCGACCACGCGATGAGGAATCGTCTCGCCAGGGCAGGCGCCCGACTGCTGCGGACCCGCTGGTTCGTGCGGGCTCCGGTCTGGGCCTTCCGGGCGCGGCTCGGGGCGCTCTTCGGCGGTCGCCTCCTGATGGTCGAGCACCGGGGACGCCGGAGCGGGCGTCGCCGCTTCGTGGTGCTGGAGGCGGTCGACCATCCCCGCCCGGACACCTACGTCGTCGTCTCGGGCTTCGGCCGGCGGGCACAGTGGTACCTGAACGTCGAGGCTCACCGTCACGGCACTGTCCGTGTCCAGGCGCAGAATCGAGCCGTCGGACAGACGCTGGGTGAGCTGCTCGCCATGGCGCGTGACGAGGCTCAGGCCGGCACTGGCGACGAGATGGGCACCGCGCGCCGCTGTCTGTCGCTGCCATAGGGCATGGAAGCCGACGCTCAGCACCACGAGAGCCACCGCGACAGCTGCCGCCTGCAGACGTGGAAGGGCGAAGCTCCTGAGCGGCTCGACGATGCTCGACCAGAACGACCGTACGCGCTCGCCGGCCTCGAGAACACGATGACGGGCCAGTTCATCCCGTACGTGATGGGCGTGACGCGCAGCGTGCTCGCGAGCCCGGGCGAGACGACGAGCAACGTCGACATCATCATGGACCTCCCGCTCGACCACGTCGTCGAAGCGCAGCGGCCGCAGGTAGCGCACGGCCAGCTCGACCACCGGGAGCTCGATCCCCTCGGCCCGCAGCTCGGCATAGGGGTGGCCCAGCGAGCGGAGGTACTCCACCCGGGCCGACTCCAGGTAGGGGAGGTAGGCGCCGTGGTGCACCACCGCCATGGCGTCGGTCTCGGCGAACCGTACCCGGAGCCGGTGGAGGAAGGCGTAGGCGTCGGGATCGGTCGGGGGGTCGAAGGTGATCCGCACCGCCGTATCTTCACACGGGCCCCCCGGCCCCCGGTCCCGGCCGGGGCCCCCGTCGCCGTGGGCCAAGATAGGGGCATGCCGGAGCGCACGTCGGCAGGCGGTGGCGGCGGGGAGGGGGGCACGGAGGAAGGCCCCCGGCCGCGGCGCGCCCCGGCGTCGCTGACCCAGCGCTCGTCGCTGCTCATGTCGGCCCACAACCCGAGCCGCGAGTTCATGAGCTGGGTGTACCAGCTCAACGGCAAGCTGGACGTGGAGGCGCTGGCCGCGGCGATCGACGATGTGGTGCGGCGCCACGACATGCTCCGGGTGCGCTTCGAGGGCGGCCCCGAGGCGCCGGTGCAGGTGGTCACCCCGTTCCGTCCCGGGGTGCTGGAGATCGTCCGCCTGGACGGCAAACACGCCCGCGGCATCGAGCAGTTGCCGCTCCGATGGCGTCCCTTTACAGCTTTGTAGTTTAGCTTTCCTGCTTTACTACTTCTGTTGTTTACCTGCTATTTTAGGGTGTTACTGCTTGTTTTCCAGTGGGGATCCGTGTGACCCCTACTGAGCTAGTGACATGAGGCTCACCACTTCTTTTCAGGTGGTGGTCGTTCGTTCGGCTTCCGTGTGGTTCCTAGTGCGCGTGCTCATAGCGTGTTGTTATGGCGAACTGGTACCTTCGTCGGGCTTCCCCTGACTTCCCGGTACGTCTTTACTTTTCTATCGATTGTACTTGGCACTTGTTGTCTTTCCTTTGGGCTTGACTGCCATGCATGGCCATCCGGTGACGCCGATGGTGCGCGGCCGGACGGTGTAGCCCTCGTAGACCGTATTGATCTCCGGCGTCTGGATGATGGTCTGATCGTTCAGGAGATTCTTGGCGAAGACCGAGACGTCGACATTGCCATAGCTCACCGTGACGTTGGCGTTGACCACACTGTAGGCCGGGTTGTTGTAGTTCAGGTTGGTCAGCGAACCGAGCGCGACGGTGTTGGTGAAGCGCTGATAGCTGCCGTTGGAGCGGCCGGTCCATTCGTAGGCGATGAACGGACGCACCCTGATCTTGTCGTTGAACATCCAGTCGTAGGCCAGGTTGATGTCCGCCGTGGCTTGGGGCACGTCGATCAGGTGCGAACCCACCGGCACGGTCACCGGATTGATCGAGCGGGTGATGGTGGCGCTCTCGGCGCTGAGCTGGGCGCTGAGCAGCAGGCCGTCGACGATCATCAGGCGGCCTTCCAGTTCGCCGCCGTAGATGCGGGCGTCGCCGACGTTCTCGGTGAAATAGTAGCCGCAGTCCGGCAGGTAGATCTGCTGCTGGATGTTGCGCCAATCGGTGTAGAAGACCGCCCCGTTCAGGGTCAGCCGGCCGTCGAGGTAACGCCCCTTGGAGCCCAGTTCGTAGGTCCACAGGCTGTCGGAGCCGAACTTGATCGGCTGGCTCGTCTGGTTGATCAGGGCGAAGTCGGCGGCGCACACGGTCTGCGGCCCATACACGATCGGGCCGGTGGGTCCCCCGAGTCGGAATCCCTCGCCGACCGAGGCGTACACGTTCTGCTGGCTCGAGACGTCGTGGGTGAGCGTCACCTTCGGCGTGAACGAGGTCAGGGTGCTCTGCTGGGTGTAGGGGCTGACCGGCGTGCCGGGCGGATAGCCGGTGAAGCCCAGGTTGCCGATCTGGTAGAAGCCGGTCTCCAGCGAGGTGTAGTGCTCGGTGGCCCATTGCTCGCGGCCGCCCACGCTGATGTGCCACTTCGGCAGGAAGTCCCAGTCGATCTGGCCGAAGGCGGAATACTGGATCTCCCGGTAGGTGCGGTCGTCGCTCTCGTCCTGATCCTGCGCGAACAGGGTGGTGCCGGGGACGCCGGCGTTGAAGGTGTCCTCCACCGCGGTGGCCTCCATCGGCGCGCCGAACAGCCTCTGGAACGTGCTGTTGATGCCGATGATGTGCTGGTAGTCGGTGTTGTGCACCCTCTGCTGGGCGAAGTAGAGGCCAGCGACCCAGTGCAGCGTATCGCCGGGCCTGTCCGCCGACGACAGGCGCAACTCCTGGGTGATCTGCTTGTAATCGGTGTCCAGTTCCACGGCGGACGGCAGGTCGGCGAGGATGTTGAGGGCCTGGCCGAGCGGCACGGGCGGCGTGGGCAGCGGCGCCAGCTCACCGATGTATATGCGGCGGCGATTCCGGATTTTCCGTTCCGCGCCGCCATTCATGTCAATTACCAGGAAAGTAGGCTGCCGATAGCGGACGGCCTGCCCAAGATGAAGGATCTGCCGCAGGAAATGGGCGGTTCCGGCATCCTGATCGCGGAGTAGAACCTTGGAAAACCCAGTCACTATCGTTGCGGATACGCCGCAACACGCCGTGCCCACGCACACGCAACCCGGCATGCGCCTGATCGGCATGCTGGATTCGCCTTACGTCAGGCGCGTCGCCATCTCGCTGCGCATGCTGGACATCCCCTTCGCCTACGAGGCGATCTCGGTATTCAGCACTTTCGCCCGTTTCCAAAGCATCAACCCGGTGGTCAAAGCGCCCACGCTGGTGTGCGACAACGGCGAGGTGCTGATGGATTCGACCTGATCCTGCAATATATCGAGAGCATCAGTGCGCGCTCGTTATGGTCAACATCCGTCCCCAGGCGCCAGAACGAGTTCCGCGCTGTCAGCCTGGCGCTGGCAGCCTGCGAGAAAAGCGTGCAGATCGTGTACGAGAAGAACCTGCGCCCGGCATCGGCACAGTACCAACCCTGGCTGGAACGCGTGCGCGGGCAATTGCTGGCGGCGTATGCGGGGCTGGAACATGAAGTGCAGACGCGGCCGTCGATATTCGCCGTCGCGTACAGCCATGCCTCGGTCACCGCCGCGGTGGTGTGGCAATTCACGCAATCCACACTCGCCAACATCGTCACCGCCGAAGCGCACCCCGGCCTTGCCGCCTTGTCGGCGCGCATGGAGTTGCTGCCGGAATTCGTGAAATACCCGCCGCTGGGCTCAGGCATCACCCCCACTTACAGCCTGCGCAAAGGCCATCTGGACGGCTAGCCGCCTACCCTGCGCAGCAGCTTTTCGAAGTGCTCCGCCGGTACCGGCTCAGAGTACAGGTGGCCCTGGCCGTAATCGCAACCTGCCAGAGTCAACTCGTACCTACCATATGAACGACCGTTCGTGCTTTTTTATTGACTCGATTATTGCGGCAGGTCGTGCTATTGTCAGAATATGAGTGCTGCTTCGTTATCAAAATCAAGTTCAAAAGATGGCGACTCCCGTCTCTCCAAAGGCCAGATCAGCCGCGCCACGATTTTGTTCGCCGCGGCCAAGCTGGCGACCACCAAGGGATTGGGCGGGTTGTCCATCGGCGGCCTGGCCGCCGAAGTGGGGATGAGCAAGAGCGGCCTGTACGCGCACTTCAAATCCAAGGAAGAGCTGGAACTGGCGACGGTGGAACTGGCAGCCTCGATCTTCGAAGAGAGCGTGATGCAGCCCGCCGACAAGATACCCGCGGGCATGCAACGGCTGAAGGCTTCGGTGAACGCATTCCTCACAAACTCGGCTTCCAACAATCTAGTTGGCTTGGGTAATGCCCGTGGCGCAAGCTCTATCGCGCAAGGGAATGCGTTTGGAGATGCGTTGGGTGGAATCATAGGTTTTGGTGCGAAATCTTTATTCGGGATTTGATATGGCATCAGTTGATACTTCCATCTATGGCGCAATCAGAACGCCAAGCGAAATCACGGCGAATCGTTTGCGCATTGAGAATGCCGGTATGCAGAACAAGCTGGCGCAGTTGGCGTTGGATGAAAAGGATCGGGAGCTCTCGTCCCAGAATGCGTTGGCAGACGCTTATCGCAATGCGACGAACCCTGACGGCTCGATTGATCGCAACAGGCTCATAACGTCCCTTGCAACTGGCGTTCAGGGAGCGCGGATTCCTGGCATTCAGAAGACGTTTGCTGACCAGGACAAGGCTATGCGAGATGCGGAAAGGGCTAGGCTGGAGCAGGCTCGCGAGCGCGTCAATCTGATCGGCCAGGTGGCTGGTTCTGCCACCGATCCGCAATCCTATGCCGCTGGCCGCGCTGCTTTGGCTCAGGCCGGCATCGATGTATCTGCAATCCCTGAGCAGTTCGACCCAGCGTATGTTGCGAGCGCCCGTAATCAAGCGCTGACAGCGAACCAACAGATTGAACAGGTATGGAAGCAAAAGGGCTATGACCTTGATGTGGCGAAATTCGGCTACCAGCAGCGGAACGATGCGGCAAATCGAGGCGTAACGATTCGTGGGCAAAATATGGCGGACGCACGAGCCCGAGAGGCCAATCAGGCTGGCAAGGCTCCTGGCGGTGCCACCGATCTGGCCAAGAAGCTCGACGACGACCGCCTTTGCGCCGCTGTCTACGGCGCCGGCCAGCCCGGCTAGGCCCGACGCTACACGGGGGGCGCCCCGAGCACATACGCGATCGTCAGAACCGCGACGGCGGCACACGCAGTCGACAGTACGATCGTGAGATCGGCGATGAAGGCACCCGTCGCTCGCGCGCCCGAGAACAGCCGCGGATGCAGCGTGAAATGCCTGACGATGCCGCCAGCGCGCCGCGCCTTCACCGCGCTCTACAGCCCCGAGGCCCTCACCCTCATCCGCCATCTTGGCCTCAAGGTCGCCGGTTTTTCGCTCAATGGCGACCAGGGCGCATCGCTCCTCGCATCGGACGCCGCCCACCGCATCGCCCACGCGCAGGACGGCGACGTCATCATCGCGCATATCAACCAGCCGGGGCGCCCTGCCGGCCAGGGCGTTGCGGAAGGCATCCTCGCGCTCAAGGCGCGAGGTTTCACCTTCGTTCGGCTGGAGGACGTCGCTACCTTCGGCGACGACGGCGACCTAGCCCAGCGGTGAAACGCCGAACAGGAAGCCGTGCAGCCAGAACACGAACCCATGCATTATAGATCCACCTACGGGTGCCCCGGCCCCCCTAGGTCCATTCAGGTTTACATAGCCACATTACATGACAGGTCCACTCATGGTTGCCCCGGTCCCCCTTTGCATACCACACACTTCCCACCCACACCGCACCGTAGTTCATGGCATACTCATTCAAGCAAGCATCTAGCAACGGGTGGTGAGGTTCATAATGAGCGGGCAAAGGCTCGCGAGTGCCACTTGGTACTCCAAGTAGGCAACTTGGTGATGGAGACATTGGAGTGGCTCTACCCTAGGGTCACCTCCATATCGAGGGCATGAGGACTTGGACCTTGCCAAGTTTCGAGTGACTTTGGCAACCCGACTTACCAGATGGACTTCCCGATGGATTTTAGGAAATACTCCACTTTCCGCGTGGCGGATCCGACATCCTCTAAGGGCACCACGGTGGAACCCAGTGAGCACCTTGAGCCTACCCTCACCTTTGAGAGTGATATCATCGGAGAGTCTCCATATATCAGCCTGAGAGTCCTACGTGTGCACACAAAGGCAATACTAGGCAAACATGGTACCATCGCCAGCAAGTGGAGTGCCCGAGCCACCTTGCGAGGTTGAAGAGTCATCCACTGGCTGAGGACATGAGGTTGAGTTTGGAGGTCGTGGCTCGCCCGTAGCCGCATTGGAGGACCACTTCCCTAGCAAACCCATACTCGACGGAGTGGAGTTCTTCGCACCTTGGGGGTATGATGGGGGCATCTCTCGCCCTTCACCTTTTTTCTTGGCTATGATTGCTCGCCAGCATGGCTTCATTGTGTCTATTACATTTTAATGAGTTGAGTCATGTAATTTTCTTATTTTATTTGAGTCATAAACCATGTAATTTTCCTTCTATTTGAGTCCAGTACCCAGGTATAAGAGTCATTTACCTAAGTCTTGAGTCATGTGTTTAATTAAGTAGGTTAATGGGCCCACTTCAATGGGCTTGGCCCAGGGCGCCCCCTTCCCCATTGGTTATTTGTCAATGGTCCAAAAGTTAGGGACTTATTGTAAATTCTGAGATCTCTATAAATAGGACCCCACTCTCTCCATTTTAAGCTAATGAAGAATGAAAATCTACTATTTTGAGTCCAGAAAAATTAAATTTCTTTGGTGAGAAGCCATTAGAGAGGAGTGAGAAGCTCCCCTCCCCTCTCTCCCCTCTCTCTAGAATTTGCCCCTCTTCTCTCTCCTCTCTCTGCCACCTCATCTCCACATCAGCCCCTCTGGCCCCCTCACCCTCCACCTCATCCACTCATCTGTTGCCACCTTATTCCACCTCTTTATCTCCCTAGGAACAATAACTACCTCATTTAATCCCCTCCATTCTCCCAAGCACCCCTTGGCTTTCTGAACACACCTCTGCAGCGTGGACGCAGTTGAACAAGAACTCTTCAAGTCTTCATCAACTTCAAGCCAAGGCGTCAACGCAGCAGCTTGGCTGCGTGGACGCAGTAGTTGACGAACCTGTCTTCAAGCCATTAGAAGCCTTCAAGACACTAAGGCGTCAACGCAGTATAGAGACTGCGTGGACGCAGCTGGGCTCACTTCACAAACTGCTACGTTGATCTCTTTCAAGTCACGTGGACCCCATTGATTCCCTGTTCGTCCAATAGCAAATCAGAAAGAAGAAAAAGGGGCTTTATGTCCTTTTATCCATTCTGGAAGCTCCGAGACGTGTGCAATGATTAGCACACATGTCAAGTCGGGGAATATTCGATCACGCTCAGTGCGTGAGGGGATTCGTGATGAGAGAGAAAATGGGCATCCTCCCATCTCCCTCGTCGGGCTTGTGACCCTGGCCCTACACCACGTCGAGTGTGAAGAAGTCCTCACTGTCTGCCACAACACAACAGGCTCGGGTCGGGAGGGGGACAAGAAGCGACAGTCCGAGCAAGGCTCCAGACAAGGAAAAAGGTGGAACCAGGACAAAGACCCTAAACAGCCCTCTCAGAGGTACGAGCGGTACACCCCCTTGCCTGCCCCCATCTATGAAATTTATGAAGATATCAAGGGCTCGGGCCTTCTCCGCCAACCCGAGCCTATGAAGGCGAAACACCACAACCGTCGAAAGCACTGTCTATTCCACAATGACCACGGACACCACACCGGTGATTGTCATCAACTACAAGATGAGATCGAGCACCTCATTCTCTAGGGGCACTTATCCTGGTACGTGTCTGAATACAAGAAGGACACTGCCGCCCTTGAGGAGATTGACAATATCCCCCACGGAGTCCACATCAATATCATTGCTGGCGGCGTGGCATCAGGTGGAGATAGTAGCCGAGGAAGGAAGCATCACGTCGAGCGGGCAAGCCGGGCCTCCGAGCCCTCGAAGGCCCTACAGGTGAGCGAACAACAGGTGTTGGTGTTCTCTGACCAAGACCTTGAAGGGCTAACAACCCCACACGACGACGCCCTAGTTGTATCGGCCACAATAAACTATTGTAATGTAGACAGAATATTAGTCGACAATGGCAGTGCCCCTGATGTACTTTCTTATGATTGTTTCCTCCAGATGGGTGAGAATCCATCTAGACGCTGCCCGATCTGAATCTCGCTTTGTGGGTTCAAAGGCCAGGCAACTTATCCCGAGGGAACCCTAAGCCTGTCGGTCACCATCGGCACCCCGTCCAAAATCATTATGGTTGTGATGGACTTCATTGTGATTAAAGGGATGGCGGCTTATAATGCCATCTTCGACCGAGGCCTCCTCAGTCGAACGAAGGCGGTGCCCTCTACCTATCACGCACCTGAAATGACCCCAACTTCTGAGCTTTTCAGGTAAAATTCACTGAATTCTCTGTTATTATACTCATTGCTCAACCTGTTAGTTGAATTGATTGATTGAATAGCAGGTCAAATCTGGTTCAGCACAATCTGCACTGCATGTCTCTTGCCTCATGTGTTAATTCATCTGTGATCCTTCAAATTGAATCTTTCTGAAAATCTGAAATGCATTTGAATAAACTTTGAAGTATGTTTGAACTGCATAAGACTGACATGTGCATCTAGGACCGCATTTGAGTGCACCATATTGTCATGCATGACCCTTCTGGTATATAAAATAGTACGCTGGGAGAAGGACAGATCATGTTCTGTCTAGAGACCCACATCATGTGTAGAGGCCAACCTCCACAATGTGCCAAGGGTCTAGTCTACATAATCACGAAAATAACTCATCAAACTCTCTGAACATTGTCATTGCACATGATGCATTTAGAAACTTCATACATTGCATTTAGTCAGGGGGAGTTTGGCTATCCTTGCATGGTGATCATGACTCTCATGTTCGTGTTCAGGAACTACTCTTTAGAAAATTCATTGAAAATCTGAAATGCACATGAAGTCTATTGTAGACTATCTCTGCATACATGTAGTGAACTACATAGCATTGCATTAAATCTGAAAATTCAAAAAAAGGGGAATGGCCCATTGCATCTAGACAGGGGGAGCATTTTAGACTCATTAGTCTTTCACAATTTGAACCCTACCTGTCTAGTCATTTAACTCTCTCTTCTAATCTTATTTGATGACTGATATCAGAATTATTCATTATCTGAATTTGTACCTTTCTTGAAGCTGAAATCTCTACTTGCCATTCTCTATGTTGCTAAGCGAGAGTTTCACTCTGATTCTTCCTTGTCACAACCTTCAAGCTGATCTGTCTGTATTTCAGACTCAGCTACTGAATTCTTAACTGCATTGCTACAATGCTATCCTCTTGCTTGCTGTAACCTCTATTACCAGCTTGTTCTTATCAATCTTATCTCTTCAAGCTGGTCCGGCTGGTTTGTTTTGTAGGGTCAAATGAGTCCAAGATGGTATGCTCTGAGACCAATAGACAAGAGTGCTATGCTCGGATTCAGAAGGGGGGTTGAATGAATCCCCTGATAAAAATTTTGCTCGATTAAAAGCTATAACTATTAGAAATGCGGAATAAAGGTAGGCTAGGTCCTAACGAGTTTGAAGAACAAAGATGACCTCAATCAAATACTAAACATGCAACCAATTCGCTCACTGGACATAGAGAGGCAGTACCAAATCTCTTGAGACCTTTTGAAATCAGAATCAGATAGAGAGCAAGCAACCCAAGACACAAGCTAGACATATGATTCTAATCGGCCTATGCATACATCTAGCGAAATCAAGTATAGCAATCAAACCACAGTGCACGAAGGGATTTTTAGGTGGTTTAGTCCGCAGACCTACGTCCACCCCACACTCCAACTAGAGTGTGACTTCCGCTGATACACAGCTTAACAGGTGGGCCTCACAGCTTGCCTACATCCGTTGAGCATCACAGCTTGCTTCCGCTGGGCAATATAGCTTATCCATCTGCTGACTCACAGCTTGACGTGCTGGGCATAACAACTTCGCCGTCCAGAGGATACCACACCTCTGTAACCACTAGGGCTTATAGCTTTATCCGTCTAGAGGAATCCTCCTCTGCAACTACTGAGCAGCATAGCTTGCTCTGCTGACAAATGGCTTGAAAGAAGGATAAAAAAAAATAGAGGATGGGAAAAACATAGCGACTGAAAGCTGTATATGAAACCGCGACAGATGTGGCTCTCAAGGAGCTGACTGGGCTAGATTTGATCCATAGTCCAGTAGAAGACAAGTCTTCTGATGAAACTCTCCTTTCTCTCTTCAAGCTCTCTATCTCTCTCTTTCTCTCTCTCTTCTTTATCTTCTTCTTCTGCTCCCCCGATGATCCTTGTCCTTATCTTTCTCAAGATGCTTCTCTTGTTTGCAGGAAGAAGATCTTATATACTCCTTCAGCCCGAGATCCACATGCTCATGCCCTAGTGTGGAGAGAACACTCCCGCCTGGAAGCTTCAGGAGAATCTTGCCACGTGTCATAATCTGAATGAGTGGTACACCACATGGCAACTTCTTCCAATAATGATCAATCCTTAGATCACATGCCAGATAATTGTTTTGTTATTCTCACGTGCTCCTGCTCTTCTTTTCCTCGCAAGTTGGGTGCTCAGATGCCCACAAGATGCTCGAACTATGACTTTCCTCAAATGATCACTCGCATGCATGAGTTCCATAAGCATGCATCGATTCAGTTTGTTGTTCTGAGAAGGTTTGCGCCGGCTCACTTCTTTTGAAGTCATATGTTGCACCGAGCTTGTTCATTCGGAATCAGCCATTACACCAACCTGCTCAAGCTTTCCTTCATTCGTGCATTAACCTCAACCATTGTGCTTATATGTCTTGTATGCATCGGCTTCGAAGCTCACCCTTATGAACATCTGCTCACACAGCAGTCAACAACACAGACTTAATAGGGCGTACAAGTTAGTTTGACACAAGCTCAGTAGATAGTATTCAAGACAACATGCACAGACATGACAACAGCAAGCCTAAGTTTGCACGGACTCAATACATACACATATCTCATGCAGAGACGTGCCAAAGTAAGTGCACGTATATTTTAAGCACACGGTGCAATAGTTGCACCGACTCAAACATGAGAAGCATGAAGCGCACTGTGCATCAAGTTCAGCATAGCACACACCAAGTAAGCATTAGGTTTAGTGCTCGCAATAGCATGAAATGCACTGACATAAATGCCATGAAGGATGTTGCACAAACAATGGGCATGCAAATGATAGGAGATGCACCGACTCGTCTCTCATGCGAGTATAAGCAATGCACCGACCTAATGCGAGGTGTGTGCATAGAGAATGGAATGCACAAACATTATGCACATGTAGAAAGTGATGCATTGACTCAAATACGTGCCATAGCACAATGATGCATCATCTATATGAGAGCATGAAATGCACGTTGCACTAAGTTTAAGCACGAACAAGCTAGGGATGCACCAGGTTAAGTACTCACAGTAACATGAGTTGCACAGACTGAAATTCCTTGAAGCATCATGCGAGTAGAGCAATGCACCGACCTGATGTGAGGATGCTTGGATAAGATATGCATCGATGCATGACTAAATTAGTGTGCAACACTATAGATTGCACCGATGCACTTGATGCAAGAAGGACATTGCACCGACCTATCACAAATAGAATGCCTATAAATAGTGAAATGCACTAAGGTTGTTGAGCAACCGGACTGACAAAAATGCACGAGCCTTAGAGAATGCACTGACTTAACTAATGCTCGCATGCATAGACATATATATCCATGAAGTGCAAAATTTGCTCAGACCTATTCTCCCCAAATCATGATTGCACAGACCTAAGCCAGCAACTAAATGCACATGAGCTACGAACCATGCCATTCAATCAACCATATGAAGTGATGCATCAATCATCATCAAAACATGCAGATCAAACACTCAATCATGGACCAATCATGCATTCTTATGTGTTGACTCATAATATTGCTATCATCAAAATATCACAACATCATCAAAACGTAGGGACACAACAACCACCCCGGGTAGTGGGCCCCAACAATGCTATTGATGTCAATGGTTTGGACACTTCGCGGGACAGTCCTGAGTTTTTCTTTTACTTGTGTTGCACCCTCTTGTACAGATTTGACAGATATATATAGTGATTTCTCTTTTTGTTATTTTCTTCTTGTAAATGCATGAATGGAATGAGAAATGCTAACCGACTGACTGCTGACTCGAGAGAGAGAGGACTTGACGGGGTGAGAGACACTGACTTGAGCGACGCGAGGGATAGGAGAGCGACGACTTGAGTGACACGAGAGTGACGCCGACTGGAGAGACACGGGAGAGCGACGCCGACTTGAGACACGAGAGAGTGACGCCGACTTGAGTGACACAAGAGAGAGACGCCGACTCTGAGTGACGTGAGAGAGTGACGCCGACGAGAGAGTGACGCCGACTGGAGTGACACGAGAGTGACGCCGACTTGAGTGACACGAGAGAGAGAGAGAGACGCCGACTTGAGTGACACGAGAGAGAGAGAGACGCCTACGAGAGAGTGACGCCGACTTGAGTGACACGAGAGTGACGCCTACGAGAGAGTGACACCGACTCTGAGTGACGTGAGAGACTTGGGAGCGATGCCGACCCTGAGCAACGAGAGAGAGAGAGATATAGGTTTCAACCACGCAGGGAATTGGACGGTCCGTGAGGGACCGCTTTCAAAACACGGACGGTCGTGTGTTAGGCCGTTCTATGATAAACGGTCTATATATGACCGTCCTATGATGGGACAGTCAAGTTATAGCCGCCTAGTGACAGGGCGGTCTATCGACAGACCGCGCTATTCTGTGAACTGGGAGTTCGAACGGGACTCTTCTCCAAAGAGTCCTAACTCGTGGTGGCTTTGGATAGGCCCTATCTAAACTCGTTTCAACCCGATCCTACTTCATCTTAAGCCAATCCTAAGAGGTTTGCAGCCCTGGTTTCATCTTATAAATAGGAGGGGGGGGTCCAAATTCGGAGTTAAGCCTTCTCCCCTCCTTAGACCCTCTAAAAACTTACCTTTTCTTGCTCTTTTCATCATGAAGAGGAGTCTTGCAAGAAGCTCCATGGGAGGAACGTCCTCTGAAGGCCCAAAGGCCTCAAGGAAGGAATGGGAGGTGCTCCAACGGCTTGCTGCCATACCCCGACATCTATGCTCAAATCCTGCAAGAGAGGTAAGTTTGTGTTTTTATTTAACTTTCAATTTTGCACCTCTTACCGTTACCTCTTCTCGTCTCTTCTTTCTTTTTTCTTTCTTTCTTAGCTCCTTCCTGGCCCTAGGCGCTATTCTACTCTGAAGTGGATAGCTCCAATGATCCGCGCATTGCCCCTGGGGGTGACCTACATCCTTAACTCTTGGCACCTCCGCCCGCTTTTGGTCTTAGGTAACAATTACCCCAAGCTTTCCTTAGACTGGCATAGCATTTCTGCCTTGATCGAAGTTTCCTAAAATAAAACGCCTTCAGACAAGGCGTTAGTTATCCTGAACACGCCGCTGACAAGGGCGTTAATCAACCTCGTGCAGAAAATGGGCTCGTGCAGAAGAGGCTCGTGTTGACACGAGATGGCTTTGCTAGAACAACACGGGCTGGCTTTGTGAAGAAAGCTGCACGAGCTAGCTTGAAAAAGCTACACGAGCTGCCTGTTAAAGAAACAGCACGAGCTGCACTTTGGTTGGGGTTGAATAGCTCGTGTTGACACGAGCTTGGCTTCTTTAGAAACAAACATGACACGAGCCTGCTGGCTGGGACCTCGTGCAGGAAATGGAAAAATGACACGAGGTGCTGCCTTGACCCCGAGCAGGAAATGCTGAAACAACACGAGGATAGCTGCAAGGTTCGTGTTGGAAAGCACGAAACAACACGAGGTGATGCTTGGACCTCGTGCAGAAAATGGAAGAACGACACGAGCTGGCCAAAAACCAACACGAGCTTTCCTGTTGATAACGCCTTTAATGAAGGCGTTATTAATCAACTAACGACCTTAACAATGACGTTAATCGGACAACTAACGCCCTTAAAACTGTCGTTAGCCAATTAACTAACGTCTTTAAAACTGCCGTTACTTATTTGATAACGCCCTTAAGAAAGGCGTTAATTATCTTTTAATGCAGGCAATCATCTCGTGCAGGACAACATTGGGCTCGTGTTGGCACGAGGTTAGCTCGTGCAGGAAACTGAAAGCAACACGAGGTTGTGGGCTTTGAAAACAACACGAGCTGGCCTTAAAAGCAACACGGGCCTGGCCTTAAAAGCGACACGAAGTGCCCTCTTCAAAACGACACGAGGTGCTTCTGCTGAACATGACACGAGCTAGGCCTTCACCTCGTGCAGAAAATGCAGATCAACACGAGCTAGGCCTTCACCTCGTGCAGAAAATGATACGGGCTTTCATTGTAAACAACACGAGCAGCCTTTGAAAACCCAACACGAGGTTAGCCTTGTAGAAATCAACACGAGCTGGCCATTTTGTGAACAACACGAACAGCCATTTTTAAAACCAACACGAACAGCCTTCCCTTGACCTTTTCGTTCCTTTTTTTTCTTTCCTTTTCTTTCCTTTTATTTTCTTCTTTTCTATTTCTTTCCCTTTTCCTTTTCTTTTCTTTTTAAAACATGGAGAAAAACACCCAAAAATCCAGAAAAATTAGGAAAAATGAGAAATAGGTGAGAAATTCCAAAAAGGTGGGAAAATTCCCAAAAAAGTGGAAAATCACAAAAGAATGGGAAATCACTCAAACAAGACGAATTTTAGGGTCAAATCGGGGTATTATAATGCGATATGAAATATACTCAAAATGACGTCAAATTTAGCGTGTCTACAGCTGCCCTTGGAGGTAAGAATGAGGTGAAAAATGGATGGACTTTTAACAAGGTAATTTCCCATCCATGTTCTTGGTAAGTTATAGAATTGGGGTTTTTAATGCTCTATTCCTCCTTGGCGAAATAGTTTTGGTTGGGCTTATCTGGATATTGTTTTGACGAAGATTCAAGTCATTTTCGCCAGTCAGTGTTCATGGGTCGACCCCTTGGGCCACCCGAGATTAATTCGTGTCTCAGGTTCGTGGGTCGACCCCTGGGCTTTTTCTCATCGTTGTGTATTTTTTCACGTCTGGAAGAGCCTGTGCGTCAACGCATTGTTACAATGCGTTAACGCATCAGTACTCCCCTTGACGCTTTTACATCATGAAGGTCGACGCTTGGGCAAGTCGAGGTCGACGCTTGTTGCTGCTTCTTGTGCCACTGCGTCAACGCAGTGTGGTTGCTGCGTCTACGCAGCAGCACTGCTTGTGCCACTGCGTCAACGCAGTGTGCCTGCTGCGTCTACGCAGCAGCTCTTGCTGCATTGGTTTTTTTGCGTCTGGCTGTTGTGGCTGCGTCAACCCCTTCCCCCCCTGCGTTAACCCTTTATGCAATGTGTATTGGCTCCGTTCTGATTCGACCTCCGTACAGGTTTGATCGTACATCTGGTTCTTGTACGAATGGGGCCCGATTGGGGTTGTAAACATACCCTTTTGCCCTTAAGTCATTTTCTATCATATTAGGGTGTTTCTGCTAGGTTTTTAAAAGGGTCTTTTCGTCTCTTGCATTTTTATCTTCGCTGTATAAATCAATTGCGATCTAGGGTGAACGAAAAACGAAAAAAAAAGAGGAACAGGAAAGAGAGCGTCGTATTGATCATTTCTGTCTTGCAGGAGAAGAAAGAAGAAAGGAGAGGACCGGAGCTGAAGGTTCAAGAGGAGAGCACGCCTGTAGCTCTTCCACCGTCTTCCTGATGTGCTGAGCCCGATTCAGAAGTGATGCTGATCGTCTTCCTCTCTCCATATCCTAGGCTGTTGAAGCTCTGAAGCTGTGGCGTCTTCATACCATTGAGCACGTTGATGCATATCTGTCATCTAGTCCAGTTCATTGATGCTGTCAAGGAAGCCAGACGAATGAAGCCTTCACTCATGATTTTGCAAAACCCTTCTTATATCCCTGTTCATGGTTTTTAGTGATCTAGCTTATGTTCATCTTGTTTATGTTGAATATCTGTGATCATTTTCTTAAACTGAGATTGTTTGTGTGTGTGCTCGGAGAGGTGTCTCTGAGTGTGGATTGTCTGTAGGGGTGGGATCCCCGTTCTAGTGTGTGTGTGTACTGCGAGAGCAGTGGTTGAGGCTTTGCCTCGTGGGTGTGCTGCGAGAGCAGTGTCTTGAGGCGTTGCCTCGTGTGTGGTTTTAATAGCATAGGCAAGTGGGTCGAGGAAGGAGAGACAAAAAAGAGAGTTAAAAGGTCGAAGGAGGCATTTTCCTGCCTACACCTGTTGTTGACGCTGACTCTCTATATGCACAGACAATACATTGAATTTTAATGTAGATGTCTCTCAAGTTAAGCATAGCAATTAAAATCAGTTAGATAGCAGATCAATCAAGATGATAGCAGATCAATCAAGATGTTGACAAATAGTGCATGGCATCATCAAAATAGTAGGAGTGCAACAGTCTCCCCCTTTTTCATGATGACAACACTATGTCAAACAATTGCAATACAGACATGCATGAGCTCACAAGACACAGCACCAGCTCCCCCTGAGACAGAAATTCCCCTGACATGCAAACAGGTGGGTTTCCCTTTGCAGAATCACAAAGGAAGGGAGGAAGGCCCTCTGGTCAGTTTCTTCTGGTTGACAGAAGGTCGAGGAAGGTGTTCCTCGAGGAGCAAGCTATTCGTCAGCATTTATCTGTAGATTGAGTCTGTGTTTTCATACATTGTTGTGTGAAAGGAAGCCTTACTCGATTGAGTAAGGAGTGGACGTAGATTGTGGAATTGCAATCGAACCACCTTAAAAGCTCATTGCCTTATTCTGTGGTTTGCTTCTTGAGTTATTCTCCTGCCAATTGTGAGCATCAATTGCTCGATCATTTGCTAATTAGATCCACTCCTTATCTTTCCAATTCAGTTTTCGATGTGTGTGTGGTTGCATTGCGCAAGAATTTGTTAATCCGTGATCTATTCAACCCCTCCCCTTCTAGCTCACCGTTCTCCCGAGTTATCAATGGCTATCAGAGCGGGTTGCCTAAAATGTGGTCCAACGGCCAGGGTAATGCTGGAACTAATGGTCCTCGCAGCTTCATGGCTGAAGGACAGTCCATCAGTCGTCCTCCATTTTTCGATGGCAGTAACTATTTTTTCTGGAAAAATAGGATGGAGGTCTTCATCAGAGCTCAGAGTCATAGACTGTGGAGAGTGATCACCACAGGACCTTACGAGCTACCTCCTAATGAGGATGCGTGGACAGAAGAGCAAGTCAAGCTATCAGCACTCAACTGGACGGCGCTAAACATCATCCAATGTGCAGTTCACCCGGAGGAGTATGCTCGGATCTCGGCATGCAAGACTGCCAAGAAAATGTGGGATGAACTGGCACTGATCTACGAAGGTACTTCTCAGGTGAAGGCAACGAAGGTAAATCTCCTAACCTCTGAGTACGAATTATTTAAGATGAAGCCAGAGGAGAATATCACTGAGATGTATGCCAGGCTTTCGTTGATTACAAACAGCCTCAGGGGCTTTGGGAAAGAAATCTCTGAAGGGGATATAGTTAGGAAAATTTTGAGGTCATTCCGACCGCCGTCTGCCCTCCGCCTCACCTCCACTCCCCAGCCGCAGCCCACCGGACACGCTCCTACACCTGCACCTCGCTGCACCCCCCACTCCCATACGCGAAACCCACGCCACCTCCCACTCCCTCACGCTCCCACCTTCCGGCCACCGCAGGACCCTCCGACCGCCGTTTTCCCTCCGCCTCCCACCGCAGACAACCTCCCCACCTCTAGCACCACCACCTCCCTGCCGTCGCCAACCCCCCGTCCCTCTCCTTCACTCTCTCTTAGCCGTCGCAGACGCCCTCACACCTTCCCTCTCGGACGCCATCTGCCCGCGGACGCCCCACCGGCCACTTCCACCTGCACCGGCCACCCTCTCCCTGCGCGCACACCGCCGCCACGTCCCCCCAACGCTCCCCGCCTCCGTCGACCGCCGGACCCCCCGTCGCACCGCCGGAGTCACCCCTCTGCGCGAGCCTTTCTCTCTCTCCCTCTCTCTTCCCTCTCTGTCTCTCTCATCCCCTCTCTCTCCCGCTCGCGGATCTCCCTCTCTCTCCTTCTCCTTCTGTCTCTCTCTCTCTTCCCCCTCTATCTCTCTCTTCCTCCTCTCTCCCCCGCTCGTGGGATCTCTCTCTCCTCCTTTCTCTCTATCTCTCTCTTTCTCTCTCTCTCTCTCTCCACGCGGGACCCCCCCGTGGAGTCTCTCTCTCTCTCATCCCGTGATCTCTCTCCTTCTCTCTATCTCCCTTTCTATTAAGGTGGGTATTAATATATGTATATATATACCTATTGTGATTATTAGCCCCTAATTCCCATCTCCCCTTCCTTTACTTGTTACTTATCCCCCCTTTTTGTTACCCCTCCATTAAAAGATTCCTTTCCCAAGATATATATATATATATATGAATCATAAAATAAAAAATTTCAAAAAAAAGAAACTCTCCCTTCTCTATATGCCTTCATGCTCCACACGTGCGTGGATAAGTTTTAATTGGTGTCTACATATATGTATATATACTTGTTCTTATTATTAAAACTTTAGTTTCCATTTCCCTATTTTTGTACTCCCCCATCCTTTTTCTATTATGCTATCTTAAGATATCACTCTCAAAAATCCCAAAAAAACAAAAGAGAAGTCTCTCTCTCTCTCTCTCTCCCCCCCTCACGTATAACGACATCGACACCGGGAGTTCACACCGGGTGCCCAGGCGCACGAGGAGGGTCGGGCCGGCACGTCGTCCGTCCACGCCGCCATCATCCTGAAGAAGCTTACCCAAAGCCCATCATCAGCGTCACAATAAGCTTTTCTCTTCTCTCTCACTTTTTTATTCTCACTCTGTTAATTGCATGCATCCCTTGTCATATTAGTTCATACCGTGCTCCTCTACTCCATCTATTTCTTTACATCGCCCGTGGACGTAGGAGGGTAACCTCCGAACCACGTAAATCATTGTGTTCCTACCTTGTGTGATTGTTCATTCTTGTTCCTCCCTTCTTCTTGTTGTGCGGATCGAGATCTTGGAGCGTCACTCTGTCCGTCGGAGTGGTTGTGTCATAACAAATTGGTATCAGAGTCCAGTCAGGATTCGATCCGTATTCCTTGTTGATGGCTACAAAGTCGACATCAGCAATGAAGTTCGACGTTGAAGTGTTCGATAGAAAGATGAATGATTTCAACATCTGGCGACTGAAGATGCAGTCCTTGTTGGTACAACAGGGACTGAGCAAGGCAGTTAAAGGCATCGTGGCTCTGCCGGCCGAGTGGAAAGACGAAGAGAAAGAAGAGTACATGGAGCGTGCTCTTGCAGTAATTCGTCTATGCTTGACAGATGATGTGTTGAGAGAAGTTGCTGATGAAGACTGTAGCGACCCGAGATCCGAGTACTGGAAAGAAATCCGCGCGACTTGAATCTCGGCCCGCTGCCCACGAGCCCGAAGACTCGGACGGGCTAAAAGGATAGGTGTGGTGTACATAGAAATAGGAAATAAAGCAGGACAACAGATATATATGAAAATAAATAACTAACTACAACAGAGTCCAGTACAACAAAAGTACAGTCTAAAGTAGTAAAACGTACCACATGCTAAGTGAACACTCGGTCTGACAAGCTGGCAACTAGGAACCTCCACACAACGTCCTCGAACCTCGAGGAGGAACCTCCGCACGTGAAAACTAGGAGTGAGCCTCCTATCACTGGCTCAGTAGGGATCCCGCGGAACCCCAAGCGAGAAAACAACGGCAGAAGGGAAAGCTACGGTAGCTAAGCAACTATAAAAGTAGGAAAGTAACTACGGTGGCCGGTGAAACCTCAGCTCTACAGCTACTCCTACTGGTGACAGAAAAACACGACCTGGTCTCCCTTCGGGGGACAACCAAGTCACGCACCCGACATCTCGATTCCACGATCGAGGGACTACCAGACACGAACCACCCTAGTCATACTACTAGGAAATGACATGATGCCTCGGTCGCAGAGGCCTACCATCTCTGAAGGGTCCAAGCCAAAATCACACGGTCCGAAAACACAGTCACGACCTCGCTGTCGTGAACCCAACGCCGTTTAGGGAAAGCCCTCGGTGACGCTCACCGGAAACCCCAGACCTCGACTCCGGGAAGGCTCCCGAAACAACACCTGAAATCTCATCTCACAGGTGAGAAACAGAAATCAAGACGATACGACACATCACGTGACAGGAGCACCTCCCACTAGAAGAATGACCGGATGCGTCCACTGACGTCTTACACCGCGTCACAAGTGTCTAGCTACTGCGCCCCAGGCGGGAGACTCAGACATTTTGCTTCCATGTTAAGCTGCTATGGATGGCCATTACCAGTGACTCTTTGTGGGCAAATTTTGTCAGGAACAAATACATAAACGGAAAACATTTAACAGACTGCATATCTCCTTTCCCTGCTGGTATCAGAAGAAGGGATTTCAATGTTGCTAAAGCTTTCCTTTTATCTGGTCTCCGAGTATCTGTTAAGGATGGTACCACAACCAGATTTTTCAAGGACACATGGTTTAAAATTCCTTTATCTGCTTGTAGCTCTCCCCCATCCACACTGGAAAATTGTTTGGTTAGTGAGGTGCTCCTTGATGATCATCATCCTGCATGGCATTTTATTAGTGATGATGACATTGTGCAAGGTCTCAAATCTTACACATTATTAGAAGGAAAGGACATCCCTGTTTGGGTTCATACAACCTCAGGGGTACTGACTGTTAAATCAGTATACAGAGAATTGAAAACTCAAGTCATTCAACCTCCTGCGGGCAGCAGGAAGAAACTTTTGCATAACAAATATCCTCCCAGAGCAGGTACCTTCTGCTGGAAACTCCTTCATCATGCAATTCCGGTAGATATCAGCATTCAGAAAATGGGAATTCAGCTGGTCTCTTGCTGCTCCTGCTGCCAGATGAACAAAGCAATTGAGGATCTCAACCACTTGTTCCTTAAAGGAGAATTTGCCTTTACTCTATGGAACCTCTTAAGGCCATTAACTGCAGAGTTTAGTCCCAATTCAGACAATGTTCTTGATTGGTTAAACTGGTGCATTGCTGAAACAGATCAATCTTCCCCTGAAGGCTTTATATCCTTGCTTACCATTGTTATTACTATTTGGGAAATCTGGAAGGCACGTTGCAAAGCCAGATTTGATGGGGTTAAGCCAAATATTACAAGAGTTGCATCCGACATTCTTCAAGTTCTTAGAACTGTGACCCAGCAGGTAAAATTCAAGCAATTCACTAACTCACGATACAAAAATATTCTCCTGGCATTTGATATTCCGGTGGTGACCAAATGTGCATTTATTACCCTGGTTAGATGGGTTCCTCCTATGGCTGGTTTCTCCTTGAATACAGATGGCTGTTTCAAACCAGAATCTGGGATGGCTGGCGGTGGTGGTTGCATCAGAAACAGTAAAGGAGATTTTCTTCTGGGTTTTTCATATTTTTATGGCTCTGGTAATGCTATGCAAGCTGAAGGCCGGGCTTTGATTGATGCTTTGAGATTGGTGAATTCTTCATTTACCCCTTTAACTGTGATATACTCAGATTCTCTCTTAATTGTGGATACCATACTCAAAAAGAAGGATCCCCCCTGGGTTCTTCTTCCTTGGTGGGATGAATTGCAAAAGTTATTGTTTTCATATGGATGTCCCATTGTACATGTCTACAGCGGTGCGCTGCAAGTGCTAGGATGCCCCCTGGAGGAGTGGTCGCGACGGGTATTGTTGCTGCTGAAGTACGTGAACCGTCGGGACTTCCTTGAGACTCGGGTCCCCAACGAGCTCGCCGCGATCGAGGCCCAGGAGGGGGAGTACTCACAAGCCCTGGAAGAAAGTCGGCAAATGGGACAGCAGTTCGAAAAGGCTTCGGAAGGTGGCCGGCGGGAGGTTAATTCCCTCAGGGGCCTAATTGAGGAGCTGGAGGGACGGCTTGCTGTCGCTCAGTCTGCGCTGGCCAAGGCCGAAGCAACTATGGAAAGGTCTGACGAAGCGCGGACCGTTGCTAGGGTTTAGGCGGCTTCCCTCGAGGCGGAGCTGGAGCGTCTTGAGGGGCAGAGGGGCTGACTGAGAGACATGGTGAGCTTCCCCTGCATCGGCATCCTCCCTCTTGAAGACATCTTTCGTGGGATCGACTGAGCGTCGCCATCTCCGGGCCTTCCATGTACCGTGCTCCCTTTTGTCTTTTCTCTTCCTTATTTCGGCTATGTAATACAGGGGTATGCCCCGCTACACATGTATCCCTTTATTTTGAATAGAGAAAAAAAATATTGGTATACACTCTTCCGGGTACTGGCCCATGAGTTTGTCCTCTTTTGCCTCTTAGTTCTTGTTTCTTCATGTTCCTCATCCGAGCGTAAGCTTGCGTCAAGAGCCCAACCTAGGAGCGCCCCTGTCGGACTGGCGGGGGTGCGTATGAGAGCGCTCGTCTCCCCAAGGGGGAGACGAGGGGATCGCTCCACCACGCGGACCCCGTAGCCCTGCCGAGTAGCTCGATAAAGTGGGCCGGGCGAGATGAGAGGCCTCGAGCCCGGGGGATGTTTTTTACCGGATGGGACGGGGAAGTGGGCTTGTTGGTTCAAGTGACCTGAACGGGAGATCCAGGTCAAAGGGTCGCTCATCACCAGCGGGTACGGAGAGAAAAGCTTATTGATTCAATTGACCTAAACGGGAGGTCCAAGTCAAAGGATCGTTCGTCACCTGAAGGGACGGAGAGAAAAGCTTGTTGACTTGATTGACCTGAACGGTAGGTCCAAGTCAAAGGATTGTTCTTCGCCCGAAGGGACGGAGAGAAAAGCTTATTGACTCAATTGACCTGAACGGGAGGTCCAAGTCAAGTGGTCGCTCGTCACTTCAACCCGAAGGGATCCGAGTGAAATGGTGTTCCGTCGGCATTGTTGAGGTAACGAAGCCGTCCGGGTTTGTTTGCTTCCTGGAGGAAATTTGCCAGCACCGGGTCAGTGCTGACGCAAGGAGGGTGATGTGACACAACCTCGGACTTAGCCAAACAAGCACATTTAAGCATCCAAATGGGCCTTAATGGGCCGCCGCTCTCTCGTTGGATCGCCACCAAGGCCTAATAACAACAATAACAACAAGATAAACTCATTGGGATCATGTTACATACCTTGGAAAGAGGAATCAACCAGGAAGGAGGATGAACGGGGTCTAGCTGTAAACGGGGTCACAGTAGTGATTGCAACCTTCTTGAATGTGGCCTCTATGGCCACCGCGTTCAAAATAGGGTATGAGAACGTGTGAATTCTTCTTCTCCTCCCCTTCCAGCCAGTTAGAAAGCAAGGGCCTCACATACATGCCTATCTGTGGCTACAAAATAATGTAAACAAGAGATAAAAGTGCAATTAGAACTTATTCATGCATAGCTTCTATCCCACTAGTAGGTTGAACATGTAAAAGGAAAGGATGGTACCTAGGGGTGGGTTTTAACCCATGTAGAAGGGAATAAAAGATAGGTCTGTATGTGTAGTGAATGTAAAACATAGTAAACAGGAGATAGAAGCAGTATATGCATGCATGTAATGTTAGAAGGAGCGAGATAACAGGAGAACAAAAGAAGAATAGAGATAGGGAAACCCTAGAAGAAAAGAAAGAGCATGGCACTTCCCTGGCGATTTGGGGCCGAAGAGATGAGTCGACGGTGCAACATGGCCTCGCTTGGGAACCAAAAATGCCCTCTCCTGGAGCCCTTGGCCATGAGGAAGTATTTATAGACCTTGGGAACCCAAGGTCGGAGTTATAGGATAATCCCAGGAAAAAGGAGTTTTTGATTGATAAATCCATGGGAAATTGATAGGATAGGGTCTCTAGAGTGATTAAGGATTGATCTGGCATGAAATCCTTGAGGTAGATATCTTAGAATAAGACTCTAAGGTGTCTACAGCTGGAAAGAGACGTGTTCGGCTGAAGTTGGACTTTGTCTGAGAACGCAGTCAATTGGCCGACCACGATCAAGATGAACGTGATTGGTCGACTGACCATGATCAGGAAAAGTGGCCAAAAAATTAGAAATTCATGAAAATCCAGACTCCAGAAATGAAGAACTCCTGGCGAGTCCGTAGGGACTGTCGTCAACTTTCCCCGGATCATGAACAGCTGATCAGCCAGGGGAGCGGGTTCTGCACTTGCAAATTCGATCATCCTCGGCATCAGACGATCTGACTGCAGAGAACGCGGGGCCGCCTCAGGAAATAGGGTGCAGACCCACGCATTAAAGAAATGAAGCGGACCGACCGTCCGCGAATTACGGGGGATTCGTGACTTGTGCAAGTCCCCCAACATCTTGTATGTCAGGCATAAGGCCACCGGGCATAGAGAGAGCTTCATCCCCCAGGCCATCAAGCACGCCGGGTATATGGCCTCCGGCCTGATCACTGTCTCGTCCCCTTGCGGAAGGGCGAACGAGCACAGCCAATAAGTCAAAAATGCAGCGCACCTCGGCTTGGGTCCGCACCCGGGCAGGATCGAGGTCGAACCGGTAGCCATGGCAATTCGGGCAGGTGGCCGCGTCGAGCATGATGATCGACTCGCATCCTTCGCAGACCTTGTAAAGGTGCGGCTGCCGGACGATCTGGGCGGCGCGCTCGGCGCGGGCGGCGAGGGACTCGTTGTTCGACATGAAGCGTCATCACACGCGCAAACAACCGTTTTGTCGAGGATTCCTTAATTACATTTGAACTCGCATCGCGGCCCGGCCTTGGACCACGCTTAGGCCATGCCCAAAGGCCCGTTCGAATGCCCGGTTTGCGGCGAGGATGTCCCCGCCAAGGCCAAGTCCTGCCCGCATTGCGGCGCGTGCGAGAAGTCGGGCTGGAACGAGGACGCCAGCGCCTCCGATGGCCTCGACTTGCCCGACGACGACTTCAACTACGAGGAATTCGCGCGAAAAGAGTTCGGTTCGCCGGCCAAACTGGCGGGCAAGCAGCTCTGGTGGAAGGTGACCGCTGCCGTCATTCTGGTGCTGATCGTGATCGCCTTTGCGATGCAGTTTTTCCGGTAACCCGCGCGCGACGGCTGCCTCAATGCGAATGCGCGTCCGGATGCGGCCGCCCGGTCAGCAGGCGCGAGAGGAAGTCGCCGTCCGAGAAGCGCTCGCCGTTGGAGAAGTGCACGATGACGAGGTCCTGCGACGGGATCATGTAGAGCATCTGGTGCCCTGAGCCGAGCGCCGCCACGAGATCGCGCGGGCCGCCGGGATAGAGTTGGTCACCGTCGATGGCCAGTTGCAGAACGCGGATCGGCTGGGTGAGGGGATCGGGCGGCGGACGGTTGAGCCAAAAGCCGAGTCCGTAGGCGGGGTTGCAGACATGGCCCACGAAAAGCGGCGCAAGAGCCGAGCCGTTGACGACAGGCGTGGAAAGCCCGTTGCGCGCCCGGTTGATGAAGTGGCCGAACTTGGCCCACTCCTCGGCCGAGAGCAGAAGCCCGCTGTGGACGAGCGGATTGCCCGCGCCGTCCTTGACCCATTTGTCCACGTCGATGTCGAGCGGATCGAAAATTTTGTCCTCCATGAAATCCTGGAGGCTTTCGCCGCGCGCGTGGAGCTTGCGCGCGAGAATCTCGCCGAACGCCTGGTAGTTCACGCCGCCGTAGTGGAAGCGTGCGCCGGGCGTGTCGATGAGCGGCACACGGAGCGCCGCCGCGAGCTGGTCGCGGTACGGATAAAGGCGGGCAAGGTCGGGATCGAGCCCGCTGGTGTGGGAAAGCAGCTCCTCGATCGTGATAGCGCGCCGGCGGTCATTGCGCCATTCCGGAAGTGTGTTACACGCCTTTTCGTTGAGAGTAAGCAGTCCCTCCTGCTGCGCGACGATGGCCGCGACGGCAAAGAAACTCTTCGTCCCGCTGTAGATCTTGTGCGGCGTCGAGGCGGAGAAACCGGGCGCGTAACTTTCGAAAAGCAGATGGCCACCCTGCTCCACGCGAACGGCCTGTCCACCATGCGTCGCCGAATAATGCGCCGCGTTGGCGAAGTGGGCTTCCGTGACCTCCGCCGATGCGGCCGTGGCGAGGCATAGAAAGAGAGCGGGAAACAGCAGTCTCATCGGATGGAGGAGACGCTAAATCAGGACGCCGGTTTGCGCAGCAGCGAAATAAAGAGCCAGCCCCAGCCCAGGATCAGAAGCAAGCCGCCCAGTGGTGTGACCGGTCCGGCCCACTTCTGGGAAGGATCGAGCGCCAGAATGTATAGGCTGCCTGAAAAGCAAACGACCCCGATGAGCCAGAGAATGACCGTGCCACGCCGGGCGTTAAGCGCCTGCCCAACGGCCAAAAGCGCAAGTGCGTGATACCATTGATAGTTCAGGGCTGTTTTCCAGAGATCAAGCCGATGTTGGCTGTCAAGGAAATCGTGGATTTTTCCATGGGCGGCCATGGCGCCCAGAATTACCGCAAAAAAACCGAGTATGGCACCAAGGCGCAGGGCAAGACGGTCGGAAGCGGGAGCCATGAGAGGCGCTCTCAGAGGTAATAAAAGGACTAACCCATTGGAACTCCGAGTGTCAGGTTAGCGTTCCTAATGCTACGTGTTGCTGGTTGAGTCACCATTTAGAGTCTGAGTCCCCTATCGAGTCGGTCTCCTCGTGTCCGTCCCGCATCAGCCAGCAGGGCTAGGGTTGCCCTCCCAAGGGTACGGTGCCCACACTCAAGGGGCTGGCTATGTGCCAATTGGGGCACTAGGCCGCTCTCTCTCACAATTCCACATTGACCGCACAAAAGCTAGGTGCTCTGGGGTCAGGCGCTCACTCACCACCAGCAGAGTAATTTTATAGATAATAGATGAGCAAGAACTGAAATGAGAGCAAGGAGTTAGAGCTTACCCAGTCAGTTTGAAGAAACTAACCCCGTTCAGAGACGAGGGCGAGCGGGGAAGTGTGGGTTTCCCGCACACCTCGTTGATGAAGCTTCTCCATGTTTAATAACTTACATGCACTACTCCTCACGCAGTAGGGTTGGACAAGGGTGGGGATTGTGGATTACAATAAACACTACCTCCACGCAGGGAGGGGCGCTAAGTCGGCCAGGCGGAGAAGGGGAAATTTAGCTAAACTAGTGCCGAATGGGTACTCCTCCAGTTCTGCCCACTTCTGGAATAGCTAGATAGGTAGCCGCTGTAGACGCTGCCATGCACTCTGCCAAACTTGGAAGTCACCGAAACTGGTGCCAAAACGTCGCTGATGGACCCAGGTAGGTCCTGAATTTTTGTGGGAGGTCCTGACATCGTCAAAGGCCGGGGAAGGCTCTGGAGCTGGACCTCTGCATTCTGGCTCAGACTGGTCCTAGAGTACTATAGCAGGAAGATGAAGTCTCCACAGCCACTCCCAAAGTCTGAACGAGGCGAGACCAAAACAAGTGCGAACGTGGTCAAATCCTCTTCGATTAGCAACCAGGAAGAACACCAGAGGAGGTCGGGGCAGAGAGATAGAGCTCGTTGAGTGAAGGGGTGTCAGTTCAAGTTTTGACTGGATTGATCTGCGCACCTAGGGGGAGAAAATTGGAACGGGAGGCTCCGGACTCCAATCGAGGCACCGCTTGCTGCGTTGGAAAAAGGACTGGTAGTATCTCGTCCCGGACAAACAGAGCACCCAGGAGAGTAGGGATGAGGTCGCAGCAGCTTCTGCACTGTGGTTCTGTCTTCCACTCAGACGCCGATTGCGTGATCTGACGAGAACAATCCTCCAGGACAGCTCCGGACTCAGATCGAGGCGGGATCACCTCGATGGTGAAGCTGACTAGAAGGGCTTTCTAGAAAGGTAAGGTGGGCCTCCTGGAACATGGAGGTGGCGTCAGGGCAGGCTCTGATACCAGCGGATCTTCAGCTCCCAGCAACCTGAAAACTGTGTGTTGGAGAAGAGTGTGTGTGGGTTTTATGGCTCGTCACCCTCTTAGAGAGTTGTCATTCATTGAAGCTTCGTCATGGACTGTTGTCTTATCTATTGGGCCGATTCGTTGTACGCTTTTATTACTATGGCGGGGCGGTTATTCTACCATTAAGGGACTTTTTGCTACCTTCTCCATTTTCTATTCCACTTCATCCGCACTTTTGCGTGCCACTGATTCCACTGAATGGGCCACCCATCGAGTGAAGAGGTGAATCTCATCCTCTCATCCCTTGTATTCTTCACATTCTTTGCATTCCACGCATCTGTTGCATCCATCGCATCGCATCTTCATGCATCTGCATTCCCTTCTTCCCGGGTTTCCAGACCCGTATCTTCCCCATCTTCCGGAACCTCCAGATCTTCCGCACTTCCCATCTTATTCATTCTTAGGATCTCCTGGTCCTCCTACACTTCCTGGGCATTATTCCCCCTCCAATCTCCTCCCAGGGCATCGCGCCCCTTTCCACCTCTTGCATCCGGTCTCCCCGGATCTCTTACTTATCTTCTCAGGGCACCACCCCTCACGGTGTCTCCGTCCTCCGAAACCTCCGGACCCCGCTCCCTCTTCTAACCAAACCTCCTTAGGGCATCGCATCCCTCCCGATCTTTTCTCTCTAATTCTCTCAAGGCGTCACACCCCCTTTCCTGCTACTTCCCTGGAACCTCCAGGCCTTCTATCCCCCCTTCCAGGGCATCGCGCCCTCTCCTATCTTCCGCCCCCGGAACCTCCGGATGTTTTAGGGCACTGTGCCCCTTCCAATCTTGTTCTCCCGGAACCTCCGGACCTTTCTTCCTCTTTTAACCGACCCTCCTTAGGGTATCGCATGCCCCCCGATTTTCTCCCCCTAATTCCCTCCTTAGGGCATTGTGCCACCTTTCCTGCTATTCCTACGGAACCTCCGGATCTTTCAGGGCACCGTGCCCCTTCCCCTCTTATTCCTCCGATACCTCCGGATCCCTTCTCTTTATTCCAATTCTTCCTCTCTCTCCTCCAGAATATCGCATCCTTCGTTCTCTTCTTCATTCTAAACCATCTTTTTCCATACCTTTTCCCGGGGCATCACTACCCTCGGTATTTTCTGCCTCTGGAACCTCCGGATTCCTCTTCCAACCATGATTCTCCTCCTTCGCCCCCGGAACCTCCGGACCCTCCTCTTTCTATCTACCAATTTCTCCCTATGATCCAACCTGATCTAGGGTCTGACCCGACTTCTTCCACATCCGCTGCTTTGGGTATTTGCCCTTTCTCCCACTGCTTTCGAGGCTTTAGTCCTCACCCCTCCTTCTAATTCTTCGCTGCTTCTGTAAACTGTTCCATGTGATCAGGGTCTCCGCGCCTTAACGAGGGAGTTCTAGCCCTCGCCTCTCTTCCTTAGTATGTGTTATTTAACACAAATATAGTTGAAAGTCCTAATTGGGCTCAAAGGGCGACGCCGAGATGAATGCAGTCGACCCAGCTCCACCATTCTGTGCACGCCGAGAACCTCCATCCACTATTAGCGCGCCGACAGAGCCCCTCCGAGAAGAAGAAGGCAAGGGGATATAAAACCCCTTCCCTCCGTCAAAATTAAAAAAAAAAAGGGAATCAGAGAGAGATAGAATCAGAAGGAAGAAGAAACCAGAGAAGAGACCCCCTCCATACGAGACCTGAGAGAACAGACCATTCACTCCCCTTACCTGAGAGAAGAGACCGAAGTAGAGAGAGCTCAAGGAAGTAGAAGCTCAAGGTGGGTACCGGGGAGGGAGTGGAGTCAATGCTCCGCCCTCCCCCCCATCCTTTCTTCCTCTTTCTGTTTATCCATCGATGTAACTTTGATTTCTAGCTTATGAGAAATAATGTCATCTCTCTCTACCCCACCTACGTTTCTTTTTACTGTTCTTATTCTGTAACTCTACCAGCCTTGATCTGATGAATACAATTTATTACAGTTGTCGGTGGTATTTTGAAGAGGATGTGAATAAGAATGATCGTCTTCTCCCCCTCTCGCTGTCTTCTCCATACATGCAGTGTATGAAGCAATTGTTTTGCTCCGTATTTTAATCTCTGCTTGGGACTCGAAAGCTCGTTTCCAGAGCCGGAGACAGGCCATCTCTTGGCTCCTGGAATGACTTATGATTCGTAATGCAGTTACTGATAACAGTTTCAGTGTTCAGGGTTCCCTCGCTATAATAACATCCGATCTCAAGCGCCATCAAGGTTGCTCCTGGGACTAGAGACATCAATCTCTTGGTTCCCAGGGCGACGGATGATGAAATATACTTCCAGGATGAAACTGTGAAGGCTCGGGTTCCCCTGCCTTGAATTCTCTAAATATATTCCCCAATCCACTATTCCCTTTGATAATCCCTTACATCGTCCTATAGATACCCCATCATAATCCATATTTGATTCCAAAATCCCTGGAACAGATAGCTGTTTCCACTGAAAATTCCAAAAACCCAAAATAGAGTGCCGGATTGCCCTAGACCTTCTCGGCGCCGAAACCTCCCGGCGCGGTGAACAGCCCACGGCACGGGGGTTCGCGCGTCGAAAGCCACCCGCGTCGGGAGCCCCTTCGGTCGAGCCTCCCCTTGCGTCGAGAGCCAGCCACCTCCTTCCCACCAAGGGAGCGCGCCGAGACCCCCCCTCTTATGCTCATCGCGCCGACAGCACCCCGTACTGCGCCGAGAACTCTCCATAGTCCCCATTTAAACCCCTCTTCAATTCTGTAGACCCAGCCAGGGATGTCCACGAGCCTTCATTGAGAATCCCAGGAGATAATTGCGCTGGGCCTTACAGCTTGCCGTCCAGTGGATTTCACCACTGCCCGCTGGGGAATACAGCTTACCCGTCCAGAGATTACACTCTGCAACTGCTGACAAACAGCTTGCGTGCACTCGGCACAAATCAGATCACAGTCCACCGCTGGATCACAATCCGCTGACTCACAGCTTGAAATTCACACATAGCAGAAACAGGAAAACAAGATGAAAACAGAAAAACAAACTAGGTGACTGGCTGAACAATCTTCGACTGAAGGTAATCCAGATGTATCAGGTTGAAGATGGTCAGGAACAGTCAGATCTGGACGTCAGGATGAAGTCCACGATCTCTTCTCCGGTAGCTCGATCTGAACATTCAGCAGGAAGTCGATCCTCCTTCGACTATCTGTCTTGAACTGCTTCCAGATCTGAACTGGGGGGAACTCGCCGCTTGGACGGAATGGGTCAGATTTTCTCTACCCTTTTTCTCTCTGGTTGCTTCTGCTGCTCTTCTTCTCGTTGGAGTTATCTTCTTTTTCTTCTTTCTGCTTCCCTTATATATTCCACTCAGGACAGCAGCAGCAGACACAGAGAATCATTAGCTCTGTTACGAAGATGGGTCCCACTACGTGTGGAAAACACGCGTCTCACAGTACACCCTTTCCCGCGCACGAAACGAGGAGTGCGTGCCCTTTCTGACACACCTCGGATCACGTGCCCTCCTTTTCATTATAAGTAGTATTCTGGATTTATCTGATGACCCTTTTATATTAAACAGCATGGGCCCCATACGAGCAATTTACTTGATGCGTCGACGCTGGGTGTCTGGAAGCGTTGACGCACAGGCTTGCAGCTCATGAAAGAATATAGCTTCAACTTCGACTGCGTCCACGCTGTGAACGGGTAGCGTTGACGCTTGCTTGAAGTTGATGAAGACTTGAGCTTCGTCTTCAGCTGCGTCCACGCTGCTAGCAGACAGCGTTGACGCATGCTTGAACCTTGAAGGAGTTGAAGACTGAAGTGCATGCGTCCACGCTGCCAACAGACAACGTTGACGCTAAGCTTGTGTCTTGAAGAGGTTGAAGAATTCAGCGTAATTCAACAGCTGCGTCCACGCTGTCATCAGACGGCGTTGACGCTTCCTTCAATGACTTGTGCTTCAACCCGAGCATGTCCCACAGATTACATCCCAAAGCGTAGACTCATGTGAGACACAAGAGCTAAGGCGTAGACGCTGTCTATGCTGAAACGTCGACGCTGGCTCTACATGGTGCATTCAAACTTTAAGCAAATCTTGCAAGAAGCAATTTAAGAGGCATCATTCAATCAATATTAATCATGGTGGTCATCATCAAAACCAGAGGAATAACAATCTCCCCCTTTTTGATGATGGCAACCCTGATTAATTGTGGTTTGCCCTTATCCTCCGAGTCCTCATTCAGTGCAGAGATCGTGCTTGTTCGTGTGTCTCTTAGATCGTTCTCATTGGATCTACTTATTTTATGATCTAAGTATCTGTATCCCTTTGCGTTAAATTTTTTAAAGGGGTGGTCTATTCAACCCCTCCCCTTCTAGATCACCTCAACCTTTCGTGCATATCAAAGGTAAGCTGAGATTAGCATTTCTCCATGTGCTTTGTGCTGAAGCTGGTGCTCCTCTTTCATTGCACTTAGGTTCCTTGTGATCGGTTACTCGCTGGATCAGTATTCGTGGCATGTTAATTACAATTTTGATGAGTTGCAGTACTACCGTATGTGTGCTGAGATGCGATTACAGAATTCTTTCCTGATGCCTATGTGCGTTGTTAAGAGTGCGCAGCGGAAGTGTGTGGGTTGGCTACCCACAGGTCGAGGATCGTTATGGTAAGATTCTCGCTGGTCGAGAGGTTTTGTTTCTTCTTGATGTGACTTCATCTTAGCTTCCAGTGCCTTGATGTCATCTATTGACGTGCTATTACTGGTAGTTTTCTAGTATTAGCATTGACATTTGTGAGTGTTGGGGAATTTGTCGACTTTTCCGCTGATTGAATACCCTCTACTCTGTATCTTTTCTCGTGGGTGTTGTACTCTCTAGGCATTACTATGGTCCTTGAGAAACATTCCCCTGAGATTTTCATTTGTGTCACTTTTTCGTGTTGTGGGTCTTCCTTGGTGAGTAGTCTGACACATGACTCGTTCCTTGTAGTCAGATGATCAGCTACTGTTATGCCTTGATGTGACCCTACTTGCAAATGTGTTCCACGGTTCTGTGTGTCGTTTAGAGTCAGAATCCTGCAGGTGCTGTCGTGTTGTTTCTGTATGAATTTGTGTTTCTATCATGGACCATTGTCTTGTCAGTTAGCATTGTTGTACTCTCCTTTTGAGATTAGCGTGCGACTCAATCAGACGTGTTATCCGGCTGAGGATTGACTCGATTCTGCTCATGGTCCAGTGCTGTTGTTTTGCTGTCATTCTTTCCGTGTATCTGTCATTGGTGTCTTGTGTGCCAGGAGTTCCCTGTCGCCTTTGGCACCAGAACCGATGATGTTGTCAGGCTGTTAGCTGAGAGGACTATGTTTCCTTGTGTAAGCTGATGCTTTGTGTGCCTGTCGTTTCTGTCGTTCCGTTTCCTTGATGTCTGTTGTTCTGGCAGTCGTGTCTCTTTTCCTGTGAGACGTAAGTGACGTTGCCTTGTTTCGGAGGAGTCAGACCTGCGTTCACTAGTGTCGTGCTCGCTCCCGAGCGTGTCCTCGTGATAATGATCTGACATTGTTCCTCTGAGCTCTGTCTCTCGTGCTTTGTGTTGGTAGTTGTTGGTCGACCGCCCCCTGCAGTCCATGTATAATGCACATTGTTAGCCCGAATCAAAATGTGTTAAGCTGATCAGTTCATAACCACTTCTTGTCTTGCAAATAACAACTTAAATCAAGCTTACCTTGAGTGGTTCAAGAGTTGGAATGGACATGTATGTGTGTGTGGGAAACTGAATTGCGTAACATGAGTCATGATGAAATTAAGCTTTGAGTATAAAAGGAATTCACATGAATCGGCTTAGACGTCTTTAGTTTTGTTATCATCAAAATTACTGTGATATGTACAACAGCAATCATCGTGTGACCACCTGCAATCCTCTCCGGTCGATCTGTTGGTCGTGGGAAGCAGAACACACAGTGTCGACATCTAGGACACACTGCACTCAATCAGATGTCCCTAGATAGAAGCCTCAAAGCTACCCCCTCCTGACTGTTGGACAGACTATCTTCACGCTCAGGATAGATCCGAGCATGCGACTACATTTCAATTTCACTACCCCTACCCTCACGCCTGGCTGGCTGATCGCCCCTCCCTACGTGGAGGTACGCTTTGGTTGTAATTTGATCCACCCCTCCCCAAGCTCAACCCTCCTGCATGAGGTGTTTGGTGATTATATTTAAATCTCAGCTCAAGCGCCATCGACGTAGCGTGTGGGTCGTGTTAGCATGCTTCCCTACCTGCCCACGTCTCCGACTAGGTCTGGTTTCTTCAAACCAGTATGGTAAGCGCCTAAATCACCTTCTCCTGGAAGGTTATGTTCATTTAGTATTTTTCAAACTCTCGCCGACGAGGAGTGAGCGCTCGATCTCTCAATTCTTGTCTTATCGAGTGTATCGTTGCCGTGAGTGAGATCTGAGCGTCCCAGTGCCCAGCAACATGATTTCTGTCCACGCCGAGTGTGGACTACCTAGAGCAAGGGATGAAACACCTAGGCCTACTAACACCTTGATTAGCGAGGGCCAGCCCCGGGGAGCAACCCCGTTCAACCATTACCGAGTCACCTCGGGCCAGCGTTGTGAGAGTCTGCCCATCGCTAAAATAGGGACGCATGTCCTGTGTGTGTGTGCTTGCTGCATAGGTCGAAGGGCGATCTCCTGTCATCCCCCCTGCATCCCTAAGTGTGTCACATGACCCGTCTAATGCACTATTGGTCCATATCATTGGCATGTGAGTCCCACCCATTAAATTCCTTAAATGCTTATGCACACTTTCATCTATTTGTCACCATTATTCATGTATTTGTTATATTTGGATAACTATTTACCTCTAGATAGCTATTTGTCACCTTTAAATAGTATTAGAAGTCTCGTTCATCATCTCGGGAATACGTGAAGTTGACTATTTGTCACCCTTACATAACTATTTGTCACGTTTAGATAATTATTTTTATCGGGGGAGAAATTGTTTCTCTTGAAAGGTCATTATTGTATATTATTTTTCTCTTTTTGATATAGCTTTTCTCTTTTTGATCATGTCAAAGGGGGAGAAATTATTTTAGTGACTTTACTTGTCACTTTGTTGGCATCATCAAAAAGGGGGAGAGTGTTGTGCATATGTTGTCTAGCTTTGATGTTAGCAACATATGTCATTTTGTTTTGATGTTAGCAACAAAGTAACAAAGTAACATATATTTTGCATGTGCCTGTTTGCATTACACTGTGCCTGCTTGCATTTCATTCCATGTGATTACATGTCAATAATGCATGCAGTTGCTGTCTTTGTTCAATGCAGGTTACATACTGCTTGAAGATGTTGTGCTATAACTACACTGCGTGGACGCTATCAGGAGACAGCGTCTACGCATCAAGGGTCAAGCAGAATGATATTCAAAGTCAAGGTCGACCTTTGATGGCAAAGGTCGATGCTGGTCAGGCTTTTGATGCCAAGGCGTCAACGCCGGTGAACTGCAGTGTGGACGCATCAGAGTGAATAGCTGTTATTGTATGAAGAAAGTGTCTACTGCGTCAACTCTGCTGAGCAGTAGCGTGGACGCAGCAGACTAAGCAGCTTTCAAGCCTTCTACATACTCCAAGTAGCTAGTCCAAGAAGTTCTTCTAAGGCCTGCGTAGACGCTGTGGCAATGCAGCGTAGACGCAGTCTTTAAGTGTTCATGAACTAAGGTTGTTGCTGCTCAGGGATTCAACGGCCACTGACGTTGCTGTGACTGCATACAACAAGTGCGTCAACGCAGTGAACAGGCTGTGTAGACGCTGCTGTTGAACTTCGAGGGCCGAAGTTAGCCAAAGCTTCTAGTGCATCAACGCCACTGAGCGACAGCGTCGACGTAGTAGTTGAAGCAGCTAGTCTTTAAGCCAGCCAAAGCTTCAAATGCGTCAACGTTGTTGCACGGCAGCGTGGACGCAGCTGAATAAAGATCTTCAATGCCTAAGTAGCTGCACTTGAAGCCGCTGTAGCTGTGTAGCCTTCATGGAGTACAAGACAAAGGTCGGTTGATATCAGGCATGCGTCAACGCAGTAAAAGCTCGGCATCAATGCAGTAGTCTTCAAGCTTCAGAATCCATTCGCTTGTCTTCACAGTGGAGGCTGCATCAACCCTGGTGTTCGATTGGGTTAATGCTGCTATGATAAAATTTCTCAGATGTAGTCACGTGGACCCCCATTCATCTCTCGTCCAATAGCAGGGCAGAAAAAGGGGATTTCTGTTCTTATATGCCTTCTGGAAGCTCCGGGACATGTGCAATCATTGGGTGGGACCCAATAACAGCACACGTGCCAGTCTGCGCGGGAATATCCGATCACGCACGATGCGTGAGGGTATCAGGACCGCCCAAGGGGATGAGCGGTCAAGGTCTGGCCGCTCAAGCCCACTGACCCAGAAGAGTTCCTGGTCCAAACAGTTTTGACCAAACCGCTGAACGGAACTGACATACTACAGTGTTAGTCAAAATAGTCTTGACCAGACCGCCTAACGCGACCGACACCCAACTGTTGACCAAAGGTCAATTGGGATAAGCGGTCAAGACATGGCCGCACATCCCAACGGAAGGACAAGCGGCTGAAAGCTGGCTGCCCAAGTAGGGATAGGCAGACCTCACTTGGCCACCCATACCATGAGCGGTCTAACGATAGACCACTCAACCTCAGAACCAGACGATGATAAACGGTCCATGGTTAGCTGCTCATATAGATGAACAACACCTGGTTCGACCGCTCAACCATCACGGCAAGCAAACCATGGGGTTAGTCCGATCGTGGCCTTTCCACGCCTCATTCGTGCCGAAACGAAGGGGATACAGCTACAACCACCCTGGCAATCGCATAGACTCCGACCAGAGTCAAAACGATGCACGAATCGCAAGAAACGGGCGATTCTAACGAAATCAGCCAAATGGAGTAACCAGACTTCCCGGGCTCCTAACGGTCCCGAATGACCGCCAATTGACACGAAATCAGTGACTATGGAACGCTGACATTCCAGGGAGTCCATTGACACTAACTGATCGCAGAACCATCGCCATTTTCCAATGAAGCCTACAAAACCCACGAAACCCCAACGAGTCTGATCTCGCTCATTCGAGCACCAAACGACATGCAGGGACAGGGAAAATGTAGAGGACAAGTAAGTGATCCATCTCCCTACCTCCACCGAAGAAATCGCACACTGAAGTGACTAAACCATGCTGAAAACTGCCAAGAACGTGAATGGCGCCGATCTCAGAATCCACCGAGGGATCACACCCGCCACGCTCCAACTGCCGCTCTATCCCGTGAACCGATCTCCCCGACACGTCCCTGCCTCAGCTAGCTCCGCACAGTTGCGTGCCCCGCGCCAAGAGGTCGATGTAGACACGCCAAAAATGACACTTTGCTGAGTAAATTTCGTGTCACTAAGTCAATGCCCCAAAATAGATTTCAATATTACTGTAATATATCCATTTTCTTTCTTTTTGTGTGTTTTGATAAATCGCGACGTCTGTAGGGGCGTGTTATTCTTGAATAAAGACCTTCGTTAAGGCGCGTTTTAATGAAGAGACGCCCTTACTAAAAGGCGTCAAATTTTATTGCCCTATACGTTACTTTCCAAACTAAAATGTTGGATAACGCCCTTTTCTAAGTCGCTATTTATATCGCGACTGCAACAAAGGCGTTTCCTTCTTATTTTCAAACTAAGGCAATATTTTATTACCAGATTTTGTTCAGAAACTGTCAGAACAACCAAAGGGAAAGATACCCAAAAGTAAGAAAACCAAGGCCCCGGAAAAAGTCTGAGCAAGATACACAATGGACCCAAAAACAGAGCAACAATCAAACTTGATCACGCGGGGGACTGACTGAAGTAGAACGTCGAAGAGGGCCCCTTGATCGAGCATGGGGAGGCCTAGAGGGCGGCCTAGGACGATCCAAGACTTGCGGACCAACCCAATTGCGGTGCACATTGTGGAAGTCCATGGAGGCAGATGGTTCATAGCTAGGGACAGTAAGGACTTGGTAAATGACAGGGGGTCTAAAAGAGCCATCAGCCGAGGAAGCCGGAGAAGCACCAGAGGAGGAGCTTGAAGAAGATGCCGGAGCAGTAGCCTTAGAGGGAGGAACCCGTTGGCTTGCTGCCTGAGAGGGATCTAGCGTGCAGGGTGGAGCAGCATCAGCACGGTGCCGGACAGACCGTCGAAGAGCTTGAGCAAAAGAGAGACGAGGAGCACCCGGGGCAGCAGGCGACGACGTCGATTGGGACCCGGCTTCCAAAGGAGTGACATCAGTAAGGGATTTGGAAGGAACGTCCACAGCAAGATCAGCGCAGGGAGTGGACACCGGAGCTCCTTTAAGAAGTCCAACCTCATCTCCAGGCGAAGGAGAATGAGCATAAGGTACAGAAGCTGGAGCCACCGAGGGAGGAGCAGCAGGGTCCTTGGCGGGTAGCCAAGGAACAGTAACAGCACTAAGCGCAGGAGACGCCCTCTTGGAAAGAGGCAAATCATCACTAACAGCGGAGGCGTCGACACCTACACGAAGAGGCTGGTCATACGTGGGACCAGGAATGGCAGCATGGTCCGCACCAAAGCGGTTGTCTTGAAAGCCACGGGTGACAATGGGAGGAGAGTCCAGAGTGGAAGGGCCCGAAGGAGCAGGAGCAAAATTAGCACCCGCAGCATCATGATCATGGGGGGCTCCACCAGCAACAATAGACTCGACCACGTGCAGCTTGCCTTGAATGGGGGGGTCCGCAGCAGCATTAACAGTAGTAGAATAAGTAGCAGGATGATCGGCCCGTCCAACACCAGCAATAAAAGGAGGATTAAGAGCCACAATAACATGATCACCCAGGGAGCCCGATCGTCCACCAAAATCAACAACCGGAGGTGACATAGCCGCATCAATAGCAGGTGCATTCAAGGAAGACCCCGGTTGAACTGAAGGAACATGAATGGAGGGGTCCGCAGGGACAAAGGCTCCATGGGAAGGAGACGCAGGGTCGATAATCACACCAGCAACACCCTGATGATGGAGGGCTCCACCAACAGCAGCAGGAACGTCCACATTAGACACCTCCATAACAGCAGGTGTGGACGCCATAACCACACCATTAACTGGGGCGATCAATGAAGACACCGGTTGGGGAGGGGACACCGAAGGGCCAGCAAGGTCTCCCTCAGAACCAGGAAGACGAACAGCCCTGGTAACGGCCCTCCACGCCTGAGCCACCGTGCGCGGCAGAGCACCGCCACCAGAGGATGGAGGAGCACCGCCGGGAGCACTGCAAGCCTGAGAGCCATGGGCACCATACTTTTTACAATTGCTGGAGATGTGGCCTAGACGAGAGCAGGAGCAGCAAAACAATGGCAAGTGGGGGCAGACAACCGGTTGCCAAAAGCCATCGGAACCAATACCAATCCATACGCGAGCAGGGACCTTCTGTGACACGTCCAAGAGGACGCAAACTTGGGCAGCATGAGAGCGGGAAAGCGATGTCGTATCAGCGTCAACCTGCAGAACCATCCCAATACTCCCTGCAATGGATTTTATCATGGGGTCCAAGAAGAAGTTGGCAGGGAGATGGGGGAGCTCAATCCATACAGGGACAACGGGAGAGTCCACAACCGGAGAGAAATCCAACGACCACCGGAAGAACTTAAAGAACCGGCCAAGGATTAGCATGGAACCCTTTAAAAGAACCTTAACAAAGTCCTCCCAGCAATGAAACCTTAACAGCAAATGACGGTTGTCCAAGGCACTAATAGCAAAATCCTTAAGGAACTTAAACCTTTGGACTAGGTGATTACGAATATTAGGAAATGAAGGCCGGCCATGTGGAGTGTTGGCAACAATAGAATGTTCAAAAGGCTTGCAGGAAGCACTGATCTCAGCCAACGAGAACAATGCAACAGGGTCGCCATTGAGCTGCTGGAAGGAGGAAATAGTCTCGGCTGACAAGGACTTAAACCAGGCCCGGGCGTTCTCCCGGAGGGTGGTTACGAATGTCAGGCACTTCACAGTGTCCGAGGCCCGATGGAATACCAGATGGGACTCGAAGCATGTGGTCGGTCGGATCGGTGGTGCCGTCGTAGGAGGTGAACGATGATAGTTGGAGCTTTAGCGAGATGGGGACTTCCATTATTTCCCTAGAGAAGGGGGCGTGGAAGTCCAGGGCGTCGTCGATTAGGCCATGATTTTTGATGGCCAAGAGGACATCATCCAAATATCAAACTTTATCCTCTATTTCTTCAAAGCGCTGGAGTCGGTGGTCCATCTTTGGATTGGAGTGGAGTGGGCTGCGCACCCTCGGTGCGGGCATGCTACGGGATCGTCGAGGCCTTGTGGCTGAGGCACGGGACCCCTCTCGTGCTTGATGGGGGTTTCCTCCAGTCTGACCCCTCTCATCCTCCCGTCGTTCAGACAAGATGCGCTGGGGATTTACCTGCTGGCCCCGGAGCTCCTGGCAGAGTTCTGTCAGGGTTCGGATCTGTTGACGCAGTTCGTCGAGGTCACCTGGGGTGACCTCCTGTCGGGGATGGGGGGAAGAAGCTTCCTGCGACTCCCGCCGGGAGCTGGGTCCCTGGTGGGACCTACGGCCCCGGTGGCTGGTGTTGCGGAGGTTTCCATGGGGCGCCATAGCCTTTCGCTCGTGATTCTCACAGACGACGCCAAGAAGTGTAGAGGTTGAAAAATGGTTCCTAGGTCAGGTACCACCATCTCTATTTATTTGTCGGGGAACTCGTCTCGCGCCCGTGGAGGCCTGCAAACACCAAGAAGAAAGGGCGTCAGAAGGAGTCTCGGGTGTTACCCCAGGGGACAACCCTCCGATGCTTAAGTCTATAATGGGAAAATAGAGTATAGAGAAGAGTAGGAAAGAGAGAGGGAGAGATATCATTGTAGGGCGCTAAAGAGCCGTGGAGATCTTCCCAACGAGTGTTCGCCAGTCCTAGTGCTCACTCGGGGAGTGCTAGCTGGGTGGTAAGGTCGCCGGAAGGAACCTTTTAGAGTGTGGGCAGTCGCTCCCTTCTTCTCTCAATGTAGCGGGACTGGTAGCTCTATTCTCTGTAGTAGTGTTATAGTGGAATGAACCATCATGTTCTTCTCATCTGTCGATCTCCCTTTTATAGGGGGTTGTCCTGGATCGAGGAGCCTCATCCCTTGATAGGGAATGATCTCAATAGTAGAGTAATGTTTCTCTGCAATAGTGGCGAGAATTTTCCATTGGAGGGCGATTACCCCGGCATTGGCTGGTCCTGGGGCAAGTCTTACGGCGCTCATGGTGCGTGCTCGCTAGTTATGGGGTCAAGGCCGATGTCGTGGGGGCAACGGTCGGTCGCCGGAGGGTCCTCCGGTGATAATTACGCTTGGGCCGTAGTCATTACACATTGTAGAATCCAATGCTCTTCTGGGTCGGGCCTCCTCTTATTGGGCCGAGCACGTGTGCCTGTCCCTTGGGAAGCTGGCTCCGAGGACCCTGCAGGCAGACACGCTGTTCCCCAGGATGATAGAATTTGCCAGTGCTGAACCTGGCCCCATGTCTGATCAGCTATTCAAAATTAGAGGTCGGCTGACCCGAGTTCTGGTGGACGCACCCGGCAGCATTCATTTTTGGAGCTTGGCGGCAGGTTCAGCCCCACTAGTGAATCCCCAACGAGAGTGCAAAATGAAGGAGGTGGAGACTTATACTCACCCCCTTTCGGGAGTCAATGCTACCCGATCTCTTCTGGAGCCTGAATTGGTCAGGTGAGCTCTGGCCATCCGGCCTAGTGTTCTGGTTTTCTGAAAAAGCGGCCTTCTCATTCTAGAGCCTTACTATCCATTCCGCTTCGGGAGAAATTTTGGGTATGACCAACATATCCCTACTGTAGTTGCCCAGTTTCCTTTGGATAGTCGGGTGAAGCACGGGTCAACAATTATTGGTGATGGGCAACTGTGGTGGGATTTCTTTCATTGCCAGGATGATGCAGCCTTTAGAATCTCGACCATATCAAACCATGTTCCAAGAGTTACATCAGAATATATCAAGTGGTGGAACACCCGCACCAGTTTCTATAGAGATGGCAGGGGGGCTTTCTGGGATGTAGCCGAACAGACATTCTTGAAGTAGCAGCCAGGGCCCATGCTTGATATTGATGAAGCCCATCTGAAACGGCTCTATTCACGGCATCCGAAGGAGGCAGAAACATATCTTGCCAAGCACCGAGCTTTAAAAGAAGAGGGCTCTGAGCTGCCGACTCCTATCTTTGCTACTATTAATGATGACACATTTGCGAAGAATTTGAGGCAGCTATGCCATGTTGGGAGTGCTCACCTGGGAACACAATAGTATCCATTCCTAACTGAGGAGCCACTTTCAACAATGACCCGCTGGAAGAGCGTAGCAGACAGAATTCATCCATATCGGACATTTGTGAGGAGAGAGGACAGGACTTTGACATATTACCAGCATACATCCTGGCTATTCGTCCTGATGAACATTCACGAGTTAACCCTGGAGAACCCAGTGGCTAGTATTCTGGACAAGTTGCTATTTCTGTCCTTTTACGCCGACGACTGGTGCATGGACCACCTCGGTTTATTTCATTGCCTTGACTTTCACGGCCATGCAGACTTAGCTGCTTTATCAGAGAAATGCCAAAAAGTTGGTGATGTATGTTGGCTCATCAAGGAGGCTGTTTCACGTTCCGAGGAGACGGCCTATCAGTACTGGCTGCTTTCTACTTTTTACAATGGTCCAGCAGGTATGGCCCCTCTTTCGATCGTAGTGGCTTCGCCCTATTGCTAAATTTTGCATTTATTAATTCTGTTAATCTTCTCGCCTCTTTAACAGATAGGCCTGATATCATTTGGTTCCAGAACCTAAGGGTGTAGTTATAGAAAGGTCCGAAGGTAAAGGAACTGATGCAATAGGTAAAGTTTTGGAAAAAGAAGTAGAAATAAAGGAATGAGAAGCACCAGTATCAAATAGCACAAATGCAGAATGAGAGCAAATTTGAATTATACCTTCGATGAGCCCACCGTCCCTAGGCGCTTCTTCTTCTTCTTCTAGTACCACATTGAGGCGAGCTTGCCTCCTGCGTCCTCCTCCTGCTGCAAGTTCTTTTATAAGGGGGCAATCTAGCATGTGATGCTCCCTACTACCACAACGTAAGCAAGCGCTGAGGCACTTCCAGCACTCTTCTGCTGAGTGGCTGAACTTTTCACAAAATGTGCAGGCCGCCATGACCTGCTTTTCCTCTTCCTTAATTTCCTTGTATTTCTAGGAACTTCCACCATTCCCACTCCTAGATCTTTTCTTGTTATCACGGTTTTTGTAAGGTTTCATGACACTGAATTTTTCTTTCTTGAATCGCCGATCAGATCACCGGCTAGATTCTTCTCCTTTTCCTTTCATCTTCTCGACCTTTTCTAAGGTCCTTTCACACAAATAGGCCCATTGGACCATCTCCTCATACGTACGGATGTTCTGAGTCCCTAGCTGTTGGATGTAACCGGGCTGTAACCCGTCCATGAACCTATTTGCCTTTAATAAGTCGGCGCTACTCAGATGTGGGGCATATGGTGCTAGCCTGAAAAACTATAATTGATATTCTGCTACTGTCATCATCCCTTGACGAAGGGATGCAAACTCCATAGCCTTCCTCTCCTTGACGTGCTCTGAAAAATACTTGACACGAAATAATGTGAGGAAACCTTCCCATGTGTGTGGTGCATCGACTGGAGGTGTCGGGACCGACTTCCACCATGTACGAGCATCTTTATTTAACTGGAAGGTAGCCAAACGCACCCTCTCCTGATCGGTGCACTGTATAACATCAAAGATCCTGTTCATCTCATCGATCAAGTTTTCTACCTCGTCCGGATTGGAGGAACCATAGAAACGCGGAGGGTTGAGACTCTAAAAATTTTAGTGTAAACTACCTGCTCTGGCTCCTGCGCCTGCCTGAGCCATTGTTTGAAGTGCCTGGGTAAGGCCAGCCACGGTTTGCTGCATGCCATCCCAATCTACGCGATGTGCCATTGAAATTGTAAAAAGGTACCTGAGAGAAATACAATCACTTGTTATTTCTCATGAAATTTAGGAGCTTAATCTTGAGATAATTAACTATCTTATCCCGGGCTCTACCCAATTCTCACATGGGTGTGGAAAATTTCACCCTTAGTTCATAGGTAGGGGTCCTAAACCTTGGACTTATCCTATGACATGATTCTTCTCCCTAAGTCCTGAGACTTAGCAAGGATGTCCGCACCTTCATAGGCCCACGCCAGATCCATCTTCTTCCTCTTAGCCAGTGGGTAGTTGCACATTGCAGGAATAGATGTGGATGGGATGAGGCCATAGTCAACACCGCGTCTATTTGCTTGTGTGGGATCATCTTGTTTCCTTCTACCGACCACGTGTTAGACACTCCTCTCCTTAGCACCATTAGTGGCCTGTGGCAGGGTCTTTCTATCTCTCAGGCTGTCCTTGCCTATTTGTATGAGGGCCTTACCTCAGCAGCTCTAAGGGGTCCTATCTTTGGTTCCATGATACTCTTAGAGTGCTGGATGGGCGTCAGGATGAAATTCATTCACAAGGAGGATATCACTTCAGCTAGTCGGATCTTTGGGAGCCATCCCCTCTTCTTCACAGGTGGCGCCTTCAGGTTCTCTCCAAAGGTAGAGTGCAGGACATCAGATATGAAGACCAGGGACGAGTGGCGTGTGTACCTCAGTAGCTTGCCCCTGGATAGGTTCATGATGCTCCCCAACTTCCTCCACAACACAGCAGTCAGGCTACCTAGAGGGCGAGGCCTGGATCTGAGTCTCGTGAGTGATACTGTACTGGCGATGTACAGTCCGCACCAGTGCTACCTATAGGTTGTACTATCCAGGACCATACTACCAGTGCTACCTCATCTTCCCGCACTACAAGCGAGGAGGATTGGCACGGAGGAGGACGAGCAGGTGGTCAGGAGTGCCCTGATCATGTGGGAGATCAGCAGGGTGCGTACCCTTCCAGCGGAGGTTGCAGAGACGTGCCAGGCTTATATTAGAGAGCTGAGAGAGGTACGTCCCCACGGGGATGCCCAATGGAGGATAGAGTGATTTGTTCTTTTTTCCTTTTCATGAGGTTCAAGAACTTGAAATATGCATAAATGAGTTGGTTTGAGTGAATAAAGCTTAAGTTTTTGGCCTTGACTTTGTGGTTTGTGAATTGAGATTCTCGGGATATACGCGGTTAGAAGCGGGCTGCTCGGAATAATGGGCGGTCAAATATTAACCATGCGTGATTTAAGAATGGCCAGGGCAGGGCGGCAAATGAACGGTCTAATATAGACCGTGGAGGGATTAGAGCGGTTAGGAATACACCATTCATATTGTGAATGGCTAAGAGAGGACCGTTGACTTGTTTAAGAGTTCTAGACTGTGAGCGATTTTACCTCAACTGTGCAGCCTTTTTGACGGTCCGCATCTGGCCGTGTGATTATGAGAGCCTTGAACCTTGCTTTCAACCTGCCCCTGTGCACATATGAAACAAACAAACAGATTAAATCTGTTTTAGGCTTAATCCCTTACCTACAGCAAGTTAGGAAACGATCGATACTTGACTTTCGGTCAAGGGAGTAAGCCTTATCAAAAACACAAACCCTCCCCACCCTCTCTCTCCCTCTCCCGTTTACTCTCTCTCTCTCTCTCGAAACCTCTCTCACTCTCTCTCTCTCCCACGTTTCTCTCTCTTTCTCTCTCCTTCTCGGTTTTGGTGATTTTAGGGCCGGACTATGATGCAGAGGGTACCGTTGGAACCAGTGCGACGAGAGGAACGCGATGACGCCCTCCATCACGCGGTTTGAGGGATGGTGGAGCGAGACGGGGTGAGTAGAGCGCGATTCCCACTTCGCACGCATACAGCCGGATCGCTGGTTTCGAGATGAACGAGGTAGGGGGATGGATTCACCTCCTCGCTAAGAACACATCCATGCCACATGCATGCCCATCCATGGCCGTTTGGCTTTATTACGTCCACTTTTAGGTTTTGCCCTAAAATGTGTTAAATTATGATTTTAATCATTTATTTACATTTTAAATATATTTTCTAGCTTCTGTGGGCTTGTATGAATGCGGGGCTTGGCAGGTGTTACATTTTTTTCAAGTTTTGTAAGTGAACCCGTCGATTTCTATCGACCGGGGAACGGCTCGGTTTCAAACCGTGCCCGTTCGTCGCCCAGCTCACATGGCGATCGCACCAGAAACCGTCATGAGCTTAACACACTGCTTCTGGCGCGTTATAGTCGCATGGCGGACCACCATCGATCCGTTATGCTCATGTGTTCCATAGGTAGGTCTGTAGTATAATGCCCCCTCGAGCGACCATTATGGTTAGGGGTTTCCTGTAGATTTTTCACGTTCGGCTGACTTTAACGTACCCCTTGTAGACCACCATGGTTCCTGAGTAGTTAAACTTCATAAAAAGTCGTTCGGGTAGTCATAGCGGACCCGTGGAGGTGCGCCATGTTCATATAACGCACCCATACTGACCCGCCATGGCCGTTGAGCCTGAGAATGTAGCAGTTGAGGATGGCGGAAAAAGAGAGTTGCGCCATGTTAGCATAGCGCACCCCGCCTGATCCGTTATTCCCAGTGACGGTCCATGACTGATCCGTTATGCACTATAGCAGGGCAGCCCTGATCCGTTATGCTCTCTGCTTTCCTAAGCATAATAAATCGCTATTCTAATGCATTCCTACCCAGTTTAAGTTATTTTATGAATAAAAATGCATCTTTTAGTCCCAATAGAATTGCTCTCTCTTTCCTCGTGACGGAGCCACTAGTCGTAGCCCAGTGACCTTAGTGTCGGCCCACCTGGGAGAGGTGGAGGGGTATTTCCCGATTGACGATTTTTAAGCTAGTTACCGTGGGCCCCTGCGGTTACCGTAGCGTCCTAGGGGGGGAACTAGCTAGAGACCCGACCCTAGGCAGGGGTTGGTGTGTGCACACAGGGTCAGAGGCTTGGACTGACGCTGACGAGGCTGGGGCTCGCGAGAGGGTCGGACACGGTCCGAGTAGCGAGGAGAGTGGTGGTGAACCACCCGGGGAACAAGGTCGGGGACACCGGATTCAACTGGGCAGACCGATACCGAGGGGATCGGTTCAGATGTACGCTCACTCACTAGCAGCAAGAACTCATGAAAAGTGGAAGTTTGGATCGAGCACTCCTCACACGGGCGTTGTAGTTGGAACTAATACTAAGCAAGCAAATTGGAGTGGCAGCCGCACGGACCTAGCCGGCCCGAAGGACCGACACCAGTCGGAGACAAGCGCGAACTAGGGAGCGTGCGCACCCGGTGGACATGCTGTGTCTAGGAAGCTCGGCGATGATCCCTGCTATTACAATTACTACACTCCACATAGGGAGGGGATCACGAGGATGGGCAAACCATTACATGCACTACCCTCACGCAGGAGGGGGGAATGAGGGAGGGGAAACCAAACTGCCGATCGTACGCCTTGCTCGGACATCCAAATCATGGTGCTGTCAATGCCTGGACGAAGCCGGGGGGGATGCCGACGGACGCCTGAAAGTCCAACGTTGAGCCGATGTCGCTGGAAGGTGGAGGAGGTCACAGTCGATGGCCTAAGCAGTTCTGCCTCATAGGACTAGATGGCGCGATCGTGGTGCATCGATAGGTACGCTCACTGTAGAACTCCAATAGTGACGAGACCAATGTATGGGTGTAGAAAATAGAGAGTACTACAAACCCTTAAAAGTTGGCGGCCGTCAGATCACCTCGTCGGTCGTGCTTGCCGAAATGGTCGACGTCAGGTTTCTGGGCAAACCACAGGATAGGTTGACGATGGTGTTGGTGGAATCTTCTATGCCGATGTCAGAATGGGACGAAAACACTGGCATTGGTTTCGTATCATCAACGGTCACAACTTTTTAGAAGACTAATCAGCTTGAAGCCGAGTGGAGGATGGAGTATCAGGGCTGACTAAGTGGTAGTCTATCCTGGGCAAACAGAGAGTTCTGAGTCTGGTCCGATTGAGGGAAAAGGGACGTCCCGGGCGAAGGCATTGTCAAAGGAAGGCAGGACCACCTCTAGTTTGTCGGGGCTTCGAAGACAAAGAACTCTTGTGAAGGGAGTTCTGGCTGATTCGCACAGGGAAAGTCGATGTCAATGTTGCCAGGTGGCACTCAGAAATAGGTGTAGTCCAGGCGCAGTTGCACGGAAATGCCTGTAGCGGTTGATGCTGTTGACGAAAGGAGGCGGGACCACTTCAAGAGCGTGGCTGACTCAAAGGTGGATGATTTTACTGAAGACGCCTCGAGCTGAATCTTACTTTGGACACTGCTAGAATGCCTTACAACCGAGGCTATGCTGCTGACTTGTAGCAGAGTGTAGCAGAACGAAGCTTGCAGTTGAAGCAGATTTACGTGAGGCACACGCTAAGGGGAAAAGGACTCATGTCAAAGATGGATGAAATGATCACACCAAAATAGAAAAAATCATCCCCAAAGGTTAAAAGGCGACTAGTTTCTTATGGGTCTGATTATGATGATGATGATGATGATGATGATGATCATCCTAGTGCAGCTGCAGGTGCTACTATTGGCGGTGGCACATATGGTGATACTTCCTCCTTCCACGCAGACACAGGCAGAGGATACAGTTAGGGTGAGCGAGGATATGATTCACATAGTCAATATGGGCATCCATCAGGTTATGGAGGTGGCCAACAGGAGGCATCCATTTATGGGTGGGGTCATGAATTAGCATTCGAATTCCATCCACATTCGTCCAGTTCCTCTTCTTTTCCTCAAGATTCTTATGCTGGTTCTAGATTCCAATCAAGCCAACAACCTTACACTCCAAGAGGGATCCAAAGAGAGATGCAAGACTTGGCTATCTCATTATTTGGTTATAGTGAATATACACAATAGATGCAACCTGGTTATGGGTATCAACATCAAGGCCCAGACTATGAGGGAGAATGTTCTTGATTCGTAAGAGATTAGGAGAGAACGAGCACTCACAACTCCCACGGAACTCCAAGCACACACACACCAGGAACGAACTCCTCTAGAGAGAGAAAGTTAGAGAGGGACTGAGAGAAAATGACGAACTGGGAAAAATCTTCTCAAAAGAGGCTTGCTTGTTCCTAGTTCTTGGGTACATGCCTGTGTTCTTCCGTTAGATGTGTTCCCCTCTTTATATCCAGGAAAACATTTACAATAAGTACAATGTCTTCCGTTAGCGGCACCTCATTGTCGGTGGCCAGATCATCTATAGATGGAAGAATCTCACCGGGCTCATCATCTAACATGGAGGGCTCGAACGGCTTCAAGTTGTCAATATTGACAACAGAATGCATATTCATATAGGCTGGCAATTCAAGTTGGTAGGCATTGGGACCAACTCGACGCAGCACCTTGAATGGTCCATATCTAAGGGGTTTGAGCTTTTTACCTTCTCCTTTTAGTCGATCCTTCCCCACATGGAGCCACACTAGATCCCCAACTGGGAACTCACCATGGACGCGGTGCTTATCATGGCGCTGCTTGTACTTCTACTGGGCTCGCTGTAGGTGCTGTTGGACATTGTGGACGCACTTTTCGGGCTCCTCGTTCGTCTCGTGTTAGGCGTTGGGAATGGAGTTTTCCCGGGTTTATTGAGTGCGTGGGCGTGCCAGTCACCGAAGTGACAATTTATTCGGGCTCCGCAGAGCCCGTGGTGCGCTCGATCTGACTTCGTCAGACGATTGTGCAGTTCGTGTCTGGACCCAATCCCGCCATGCCATAAAGGTAGTGGTTGTAATTGAATATTTTGATTATCAATGAATAGAAGTTGAATTTGAGCAAATACTTGTGCAATTACATCTTTTGTGTGATTGTTTCGCGCTCTGATCATGCTTGCTTGCGAGAGGCTTACCATGCCGACTGTTCGTGTCTCCCCGAGCGAGTCTTCCGCTGTAAATAAAGGCTCGGGACGTGACACTCGGGGTAGCGGAGGAGGCCCGAGCCCTTGATATCTTCATAAATCTCGTAGACGGGAGCGGTCAGAGAAGTGTACCGCTCGTATTTCCGAGAGGGCTCCTTGTGGTCTCCGTCCCGGTTCCTCCTCTTACCCTGACCAGAGCCAGAGCCTTGCTCGGCTGGTCGCCTCTTGTCCCCCTCCCAACCCGAGCCCGTCGTGCTGCGACAAGCGCTGAGGACTTCCTCGCACTCTGCGTGACGTAGGGCCAGGGTCACTAACTCGGCGAGGGAGGTAGGGGGATGAAGCACCAGCTCGCGCCGGAGGTTCTCGTCGCGGTGCCTCCGGTCAACGCGGTGATGGCCGAGGCCACATCCAGGCGGGGGATACGCAGGGCCTCCGATTTAAATCAATTAATGTAGACCCGGAGCTTCTCCCCCTGTTCCTGTTTGAGGGCCAATAGTCCCGCTACTGACCGGGGAGGACCGCTGCCGGTGAAGCTTTCCTTGAACACTAGCCCGAACTGCCGGAAGTCACGGATGCTGTCGAGGGCGAGGGCTCGGAACCAAGCCTGAGCGCCCTGGACCAGGGTGGTCTCGAACGCTCGGCACTTGATGGCATCAGACGCGCCATGCAGGGTCATTAGGGCGTCGAAGTTGTCGTAGTGGTCGGCCGGGTCTCCCTAGCCATCGTATGCCTTGAAGGTTGGAAGCGAGATCCTGGGGGAGATCTCGACCTTCAAGACACGATCGGAGAACGGGGATTGCTCCTCGCCTTCCACAGTAGAGGTCTTTTGTAGAGTGCGGAGGGCGCGCTCTTGTTCTGCGAAACGCCTCTCGAAGTCTCGCAACCGGAGGGACAGCTCTGGTTGTCGTTGGACCGAGGGGCTGTGGTGGCGCTCCTGCAGGTTGCCCCGGCGCCCCTCGGGGGCCTTGGTCTCTGGGAATGGCCGATGCGCTCCGGACTTCTCCCTCCTCGGGGTGGAGGAGGCTTCCTGCTCCGGGGGAGGGGCGTACGATGGTCCTCCTGACCGGTTGCAGATGAGCCGCCGCCCCCGGAGGGTGAAACGTCCCCTGGCGGTTTGCAGGGAGGCATCTCCACGGGGGGGGGGGCTCTCCCGAGGGAGTCGTGACTTCACTTCCCTGGCCGCCTGGGTCCCCATTAGATCAATGAGGCTTTCCAGTTTGGCGTTGAGGGTTTGAAGAGCGTTCGCGCTCCCAGGTCAGCCGCCCGGCTTGCCCTTGGCGTGCGAGTGCTGGCCGCACTTGGTCATCGTCTTAGGTTAGGGTCATTCGTCAGTCCAACCCGTCCCGCATCAGGTAACTTATCAGGGAAGACATCAGGGAACTCACAAGCAACTGGGATACCACTGACATCCTTTCGTGGTGCCTCCACAGCAACCACTGAAGCTAAAAACCCCTGACAACCTACATTAAGCAATCTACAGGCTCGAATAGCAGAAATAATCAAACGAGAAGAACGTGATCGAATACCTTGAAAATAGAAGACTGACTTCCCGTGTGGCTAAAAATAGACTTTCTTAGATCTGTAATCAACCACGGCTTGATGCGGGACGACTACGAGACTCGACACGGACGGGTTGCGACCTTAGACTCTAAAGATTGACGCGGCTAGCAAGACGACGCGACCAACAACGACACTACAACGCGGCACCAAACGAGCTCCAGAAGAGGCGATATGCCTCAAACAAGGAGTGCTAACTCACGATCATCCCTATCGAGGGAAGCACGATGATCTGCACGATTGAGCAACCGACGTTGAGTCTCGGGTGATCGGCTCGCTCACGTTCGGAACGAGTCGCGAGACGGGTCTCGCACTCACAACTCACAGCGGTGATGTATCGCGAGGTAGCTAAGAAATCAACCTACTCACAAGCAGTTGCATTAAGAGTGTATACTAACTAAGTAAAGCAACAAAACAAGGGAGGTGGGTGTACCTCCATGCTCGGGGCGTAGGGAAGACGTCCCGGTCGAGATCCGTGACTCCCGATACAACAATGATTATTAAGTACAAAGTGTTTCAACAGCCTACTCCACACAGGGAGGTAATAGGCAATACATGGGGTACGAGAGCATCAATCTCGGGTTGACGGGTCAGCAAGGCGGTGGTTCCGGGTGGCGGTGGGGCGACGACTGCGAATCTGTAGTTTTTGACCAGTAGGATAGCGCACACGGGCGTCCAAAGGGATGTCGGTCTCCTGGAGGCTTCTGGACATGGTGGTTCACCGGACGTTGGCGGAGGGTCCCAAGTTGACGCCTGGGAGCGGCGGTCACTGATTCTTCTCTGACATATTTATTCTGGAATTATCTGGGGGCCTCTTCTTGCTGGCCTGTCATAGGGCAGAACTGCACGCCTCCATGAGAATGACTGGTACGACCAGATCCGAAGCTTGATCGGAGCGTGGTTAGCGCCGTTGGAAAGAGGACTCGAAGACCTTTGACCTATGGGAGCTTCACATCCATCCAACGGTGGGGATGGAAATGAAAGCTTCTTCAAACTGACTAAGTTCTCTGGCCTGAAATATAGAACACACAGGGCAAAATGGGATCTACCTGTTTATGGGGTTTGACTGAAGTTTAGATGAGGGCCCGGACTTTCCAAGCCACAAAAGGGAGAATAGCTACTCCTATATCTATCGGTGACACCGAGCACGATAAGCTCTGTGCTCACCCGGGAGGAAGCTGGCATTATGAAGCCTGTCTACTACGTAAGCCGGGCATTACAGGGGCCGAAATTTTGATACTCATGGGCTGAGAAGTTCGCCTTAGCCCTAAGCACAGTCGCTCACAAACTATGACCGTATTTTCTGACTCACCCAATCGCCGTCCTCACTGATCAACCTCTATGATAGATCCTCCAGAACCCTGACGCATCGGGAAGGTTAGTCAAGTGGGACAACAAGCTGGGTGAGTTCGATATCAAGTTTCACCTGAGGACTGCAATCAAGGCTCATTCCCTTGCCAACTTCGTGACCAAATGCATGATACCTGCAGAGGACTTGCTCGAGCAATCATCGGGACCAACATGGGAGCTGTACGTCGATGGATCATCTTGCGTAGTCAGTAGCGGAGCAGGACTGGCCCTACTGTCACCAGAGGGGATAGAGCTCCACTATGCCCTCCACTTCAACTTCCCAACCACAAGCAACGTGGCCGAATATGAAGCGCTTCTCTCAGGGCTACGAATGGCAAAGCACCTGGGGGCGACTAGGGTGCCAGTATACAGTGACTCCATGCTCGTCGCTAGCCAAGTTAAGGGAGAATTCAAAGCGTGAGAATCATCCATGATCAAATATCTGGAGAATGCCAGGGCCGCGGCAAAGGAATTTTCCCACTTCGAGATGGTCCACATTCGCAGGGAGGAGAACGTTTGAGCAGATGCTCTCTCCCGTCTGGTGTCTGTGACCACGGTTTCTAACTCTAGATCTATCTTGGTCGAGGAGTTATCAGGGCCGAGCATAGAAGAACCAGCGCCCCAGGTAAACATCATCGACTATGAACCCTCATGGATGGACCCCCTCTTAGATTTCCTACTGTGACAGCAACTCCCGAGCAATCCCGCTGAGGCTCGCCGCACCCGAGCATGAGCGGCGCACTTCACGGTGGTCGATGGTCATCTGTATCGTCGATCCCTCTCAGCTCCACTGCTGAAGTGCTTGTTTCCCACGGAAGCCAAGCAAGCTATTCAAGAGGTCCACGAAGGACTCTGCAGAAGTCATGTAGGTGGGCGAGCACTCGCGTGGACGCTGATCCAGCAAGGATATTGGTGGCCTACTGATGGGGGCATCCCTCGCCCTTCACATTTTTCCACAGCTTCGATTGCTCATCGGCATGGTTCCATTGTGATCATCATGTGTTTATGAATCTAGTCTTGTAATTTTTATTTTATTTGAGTCATATATGTGTAATCTTTCTTTATTTGAGTCAGTTAATAGGTTAATGGGTCAGTTTGTTAGTCAATTGGGCCCAACTAGTGGGTGAATATTTCGAGAATAGGCCGACGAGAATCGTTTGAACGTGTAAAAGATTGAAAAATACCCTTTATAGAGAGAGAGAGAACCCTCCTGCACCCCTCCCACCTCCTGCCACCCACACTCCCTCCTTGTTGCTCCTCGATCTAGGGGCTTCACACATGGATGGCAGTTTTGGCCGAAACCGATACGTTTCGACTGAAACGTATCTATTTCGGACCTGGACGATCCGAAGCCATACGCCCGAAATCGGGTGAAACCGGATGCCAACTCTCCTCTTAAAAATATTATTTTATTATGTTTCAGGCTGAAATCGAAACTGAAACCGATACTGTTTTGGTGTCGGACCCGGCCAAAACCGAGTCCGAAACCGAAGCTACCATCCTTAGCTTCACAGGACAATGACTTCACCTTCAATGGCTTCCAGGTCGCCAATCTCAGCATGGACGGTGGAGGTCACCCCCGGTGGCCTTTGGAGCTCACCACATCCATGGCAAGTAGAAGGGCCACGGTCGCCTCCCTCGTCGCCGGTGGCCACGTTTCTTGTCTCTGGAAACCACTTCCCTGATCTTGCCTACACACTGCCCAATGTTAACGTGCAAGAGTCTAGCGGTTCCAACACTCCATGGCCACCTCCCTCGTCTCCGGTAGCCACTTGTGCAACCACCTCCGCGTCTCCGGCAACCACCGCCACCGTGCGAAAACCCTCTTCCTCGAAGCCTCCGGCTGCATCCCTCATCTCCGGCAGCTCCTTCGATGGCTACCACAGTGCCTCCACCGTGTGACAACCCTCTTTGTCAACTCCAACAACCATCCTCCGCCTCAGCCCCCCCCTCTTTCGACGGCTGCAAGCCTGTAACAGCACCTCCACCGTGTTGCAGTCCCCTGCATAGCGGCCTTCTCCAGCACCTCCACAGATCCACCTAATTGAGTAGCTTGTTGATCCGAATTTGAGCACAGAACATAGAATGAGCCAACCTTGAACGCAACTTATGGATACTGGATCACAACATGATGAGAGAGAGAGAGAGAGAGAGAGAGAGAGAGAGAGAGAGACTATAACTTGTTCATTGTGGTGCCCCGGGGTGGGAGGCGGCTCCGGCGAGTTGGGGACACCCCTCTCCCCCTCTGACTTAGGCGAGCAGGGGCTACCCCCCACCCCTTCCCGAGCCCTCTCCCATTGTGCCCTCTCTTGCTTCGGCGAGTAGGGGCTGCCCCCCCTCCCTGCGCCCGCTCCCCCTCTGGCTCAGGCGAGTAGGGACTGTGCCCCCAACATTCCATGATCTGCCCCCCTCCCTCCTGATATGGGCCCCCACTCCTCCCTGCATCTCTCCCCCTCCGGTTCCGACGAGTGGGGGCCCCGCCCCCATCATTTTCTAGAGAGAGATCTTCCTAATTTTCTCCCTCAGGTGCTCTGTTCTGACTGTTCCTGGACTGAACAGACCCCCGCCCACCTTTCTGGCTGCTCCGATCATCTCTGATCACCGCCGACATTCACACTAGTGCCATTTCGAAGAGGACTCGATGACGGCTCCAACAAATCTAGCCTCACTCAAATCCAAGTCTGGCAGCGCTCGTGGCGGCCTCTTCTTCCTACTGCTGAGTACCTCTACTGACTGAACCAGAAACCCAGGGCCCTGCTTGCAGCCAGCCCCTGATCGGATCCAGTGACCGGAGAATTCTGAAAAAATTAGGCGTCATCCTGATCCAGTTACGAAGACCCTCCCACTGGTTTCATCTCCGGAAAAAATCGTGAGTGTCTGCAGCAGCAATAACTCCGACGGCCTGTCCCCCATTCCTGAAGGCAGATAGAACCGACATCGCTCACCGGTTTGGTTTCATTTAAGCTCTCCACTACCCCGCCTGGCCGGCTTAGCGCCTCTCCCTGTGAGGAGGTAGTTTTAGTTATAATTCAAGTTAATCCCCACCCCAAGATCCCCCTCCTACGTGAGGTGTAGTGAGTGTATTAGTAGGTCGCCATCCGAAGCTACATCGATGCGGCATGCGGGTACGTACCCACGCCTCCCCGCTCGCCTTCGTCTCCGGCCGGGATCAGCGTCTTCACATTGACTAGGTGAGCTTCAGAACACTTCTCTTTGCTGGTTTCCTTTACTTAATTAGTATTGCATCTTAGTGCCGTCGGTGGTAAGAGAGTGCCTGGTCCGTAATCTACCTAATTGAGTGCCACCGCGGAGCGAGTTGTGAGAGTGGCCCTACACCCCACACCCTCGGCGTGCTGGCCGCCCGTCGAATTGGGCATCCCAAATCCTTAGGTGTTCAGCCCCAAGCTAGCCAAACCCCTGGAATCTTAAGGTCTAACCTTGGACCCTCTCCACCATCGCCGGTCCACCTATGGACCCAGGTGTGCGCAACGCGGGTGAACTCGCTTAAGTGAGTCCGCCGTTCTGTTCGTGCTTGCTTGCTAGGTCTAAGGAGGGTGTGTCACATCAAGTGGTATCAGAGCAAGTTTTAGACTTGTCTCTATGAGTCTAGTCCATGGGCGCGCGTATATTAGAGTCACCTTTGGGTCACTCTATGCACTATCCACCTTCCAATGACATTAAGTGTACGGACCAAGAGATCTCGCTTCCCATCATATGCCTTGCATACCTACCTAATGGAAAGCCCACAGAACTTGATTTTATTGACTTGGAGCCCGATAATTGGATATCCTCCGATATCGTTGCCTCTCTTTCTAGGACTAGACAAATTGTGCACAACGGAGACCAAGTCTTCGTTGAATTCTGTAAATGGTTCGGGAAGACCAAATACTGTGATGGAAGGCTGATATTTCCAAGAACTCAAAGAATTCTAATCAAGCTGCTAAACTGACACGGCTATCATGCATGCCATTTGCTCGGGACTAGACACTGCCTCCTGCTCTACCTTCAAAGCACAGCCAAGAAGATATGATTAAGAGGCTTCGAGAGTATTTCTGTAGCCTCAAAAGTCTCGTCACGGGCCGACAAAGGGCAGTTCGTGCCGTCAGGGCTAAATAAGGAGAAGTAAAAGACAAGATGTCACCTGTAGGGGTGAATGAAGAGAAAAAGCAAGCTGGGGCAGGAAGCTTTAAAAGGCCTTCACAGAAAGAAGAAATGAAAAGAACTTCAACAAATGAAGGGCTGAATCTCCCTAGTCAGGCCCGGAGGGGAGTCAAAAAGTATAAAAGAAGAATGCAAATCCTCACTTGCAACATGATGGGAGTGATGAGCATGCAAGGCATCCTGCCAAATGAACCAGAAGAGCTAGTTGACACAGCTGAAAGAGCAGACCCAGTGACAAGACGGGGCCAAACTGAGGCAGAGTTACTGCAAGCCGCTAAGGGCAAGTGAGCTGCTGAGGAAGAGAGCACTCCTCCCAACACCAAAATAATGACATCTGAAGAAGAAGGGGTACCCCTATCCGGGTGTGGCTTTAGTGAAACACTTGAGGGCATCAGTAGCAAAATAGCTATGGACCCTGCCGTCCTAATAACCTTGCAAAGGTATCGACAGGAGGTAGAACTGCTAAATAAGCAACTGAAAGAGAAGACTGAGCATGCTGTGACACCTGAGCAACTGGGGGCACGAGCTGAGCCGTCACGGGGAGGTTCCAACCCCACGAGTTCTCTTTCACAAACTATTCTGCAAACTGATGATCAGAATTGGGTTGCTCCCCAGAATTATTCCCAGCCGCTCCAACTAGCACAGCTAAAGCCTCTCCAAATATTGGAGCCTTTGCCATCTCATATTGCAACTCCAGCCACACAAGTAATGCAGCCCGCCCACCTCTGCCCTGAATCAGCGGTGCCACTTACGGTGAATAAATCAATGGTGGAGAAGATGATCGAAGAAAGGCTAGCAAAGAGGGGTGATACTGATTGCGTCCCATTTGACATATATGAAGTGTCATATCAAGCCTATCATGCTACTAAAAGATTACCACCTGACATCAACAAACTACCTAAATTTGATAAATTCAGTGGGCAAGGCTCCTCGAAAGAACACATTACACACTATGTGGCAGTCATGGGTGACTTGGCGACAGACGAGTCGTACCTGTTAAAATTCTTCGGGTCTTCTCTAATAGGACTCGCCTTTGAATGGTATTCTAGTTTGTCGACTGGATCTATTGACGACTGGCCAGATATGCAATGAAAATTCATAGAAAGTTTTCATGTCACTGAGGCACCTTGAAAATAGAAAGCTGATTTCCCGCGTGGCTGAAAGTAGACTTTCTTGGATCTGCAGTCAACCACGGCACCATATCGCTCTAACCAGTCCATGCCTAGAATCACATCGTAATCGGCCAACTGCAGTGCATACAACTTCGCTGGCAGCTGTCGGTCACTGACGATAATAGCAGAATCTTCCAGGCAAAATGAAGTGGACATGAAATCTCCGGATGGTAACTCAACGAGCAGTTCACAGGGTGACTCAGTTACCAGCTCCTCGAGATGAGCAAGGAAATCCTCATAAATAAATGAATGAGTGGCTCCTGAATCGAATAGAACGCGAGTTGAACGACCAAAAATCAAAACTGTACCTTCTACGAGATTCGACGCAATGGCTTCTGCACGAGTAATGTTAGTAATCCGGCTCCTCAGCTTTCGGCTAGAGGCTGCAGAAGATTACTGGGAAGAAGTTGGAACTTGCAAATACGACGGCTGAGGCAGAGGTGGTGCAGGAAGATGAAATTGAGACTACTGCAGCTGGGTAACCTGCGAGAACTGCATCGGCACAGACTTCATCGGATAATCTCGAACAACGTGACCCGACTGATCACAGTGATAGCAAACCACCGGTAAGGAACATGGTACACCAGGATGACTGCCACCACACCTCGGACATGGTCTCAGCTGACTCACAGGAAACTCTCAGCACTACTGAAAAGGAGAAACAGACTGCTGGGCCGAATCAAAAGACCCCGATTGTTACTGCACAAAATCGGAAGATGCTTGACGGTTAAATCGCTTCTTGGACTTTCTAAACATCCGTCTCGAAGGGCCACTAGAAGTAGGCGCAACGGACGAAATTTCAGGCGCTGACGGCTGAAAAGACTGCTGAAACGGTGCAACCGACTGAGCAACATTGGACTGAGAGAACCCTACAGACCTCGCCAAATTGAGCTCAACTACGACTGCTGCCTGATATGCATCGTCCATGACAGTCACACGGGTAGCAAGAAGCGGCACTCTCAATTCGACTCGCAAACCTTGGAGAAATTGCTCGATCTTTAAGCCTTTATCAACAATAAGATGCGGCGCATACTGACCCAACTCGATGAACGTGTTCCGATACTGCAGCACGGTCATTTCACCCTGAACCAAATCTAGAAATTGGTGCATCTTATCCATGCGAAGACAGGCCGGACTGTAAGTGCACTCAAAGGTAGTCACGAACTCTACCCAGGTGATCTGACGAAGTGGTCGGGAATGAAAGGCAACTTCCCACTCCGTACTCCACCACATCAATGCTGCACCCTGAAGTTGAAAAGTAGCAAGCATGACCTTCTCGTCCTCCGCACATTCCATCGATCGAAACACACGCTCAGTCGCCTCGATCCAAATCCTGGCAGCTCTCCCGTTTAAGCTACGGAACCCTACGGTGAGTTTATTCCTCAATTCATCGACTCATGGATGATGCAGCAGTGATGTACTCTTCGTGAGGATCGTTTCGACTATTTTTGTGTATTTTTTTGAATTAGTGTATTTTTGGCACGTTTTACGGATTTTTAGAAAATTAGAAAATATTCTAATTTTTCTTTTTTAAAATCCCAAAACCACCCCCTCTCTCTCTCACTCGCGCGCTCACCCTCCCTCTCCCTCGTTCTCTCTCGTTCTCTCACCTGGAGGCGCCCGACTGCAAACGGAGCGATCCACGGGTGAGGTGACAACGCGTGGGACTTGCTGAGACGCATAGTGGAGCGAGGAATGCTGTGGATTTGGCGCGATCCCGAACGGCGGATTCAAAGCCGACGGTTCGATTCGCGACGGCATTCTCGGCATGGATTAGTCACCTCTGGCGCTCGGTTTCTTTGGTGGAGGTAGGGAGATGGACCCTCTCTGCGTTCTACACGTTTTGACTGTAGTTTCTCGTAGAATGGTGGCCGATCGGGGGAGATCGAGCCAGCTTAGCGTAAACTGTCATTTTTGGGGTTCGTAGGGTTGACCAGAAAATGGCAACCTCTCGTAGCGTAGTTAGTATCAAACTGACCGCTGGGATGTCAGGATCCCAACCCCATCAGTTTCGCGTTGATTGGTCATCATTTGGGGCCGGTAGGAGTCCGGAAATTTCGGTGACTCGATTTGGGTCGATTTATCTAAATCACCCGGATCTCACTTTTTAATGCGTTTTGGTGTGTGCATGTGATGTTTTTGGAATCCTAGAAGGATTTCCTACCGAATGGGTGTATTTTCCCCTGCGTTTCGGCGTGCATGGGGTGTGGAACGAGCCGAACCGGCCATTCCACCGTTTTCATCATCGGGTCAGCATAACGGTCCCACCAGAGACCGTTATGTTGCATGACGGTCGCACGATAGACCGTTATGCATCGCGTGTTGTTTTTAGTCTTCGGAGGCCTTGGAGCATAACGGACTGGCACTGGCCCATTATGTGGGACACAATGCCCCTGTCCAGGTGCGTTATGGTCGATGGATTCTGAGGTTCTGACATGTCAGAACTCTCGTTGATCGTGCCTGCCTCAAAGACCGGGTCAATCGGTTTACATAACGGACTTCTCCCCATGCATCATGTATTGGATGACGCGTAAGTGTAGAGCCGTTATGATCCGTAGACCGTGGCTTTGTCTGGGTCGAGGGGTTGTCATAGCGCGCCTCGCCCAGTGCGTTTTGTGGCTATGACGGACAGCCTTTGGTCCGTTATGTGCCTGTAGCCTGTGGCTAGTCGTTTTGGAGTCTGGTTGGGTATAACGCATCTCTCCACGTGCGTTATGCCTGTATGACGTGTTTGACAGTCATGCCACTCTAATGGTGTTGACTGACCGCACATTCATATTTTTCATGTTTTATTAACCTCAATCTTGTAATAGTTGGGACTCTCCCCCAGATACTCCTTCCATCGGACTAGGACCACTATTATGAGACTTTCGTCAGTCCCCGCGAGCTTGGGATTCTCACCAGGATGCCGGGCAGGTTGTACCACCAAGACCTAAACCGACCGACTTGATTGACTCACATTTTGGGTAGTCTAAAATTGGGACTGTTCTGCTCTGTTCACCCTCTAGCTGCCCTCTTGGGACTACTAATGTCCCTTAGCGGCCTTGGCTAGACCGCTAGGCTCCCTCTGACCTGGCTGTGTGTCGAATTGACTAGTCGACTTAGTCTTGTTCCAAGTCGACCCAACCCTAATCAAGTCGACCTAAGTCCCCTCTGTCGACCTAGGTTGTGTGGGTTGGACCCTGGTTCGGTCCCACCCTGCCTCAGGCTGATCGAGGACCCAACCAAGTCTAGTGCATAGCCTTATGGTACCCAACCTGGTAAACAGTCCAGGTTGGACCGTTAAGTCCTTTTAGCGGTCTGTGTATGACCGCAACCCTTGAGTTAGAACGTGGTTCTCGTGATTTTTGTGTGTTGTTGCAGCCGTGCCAAGAGTGGCCTCGGACTGTGAAATCTTGCCATGATTTATTATCATTTATCATGAACTTTAACTTCCAAGTCATATTCCTATGACTTCTCATCTCAAACTTACTTGGAATTTCACTTGGTCCTAGAGATAAGTTACTTAAACTTAGCCTTGGAATTCTTGGCCGATTCCAATGAATGTCTAGATTATTGGGATCTTGGATCCACTAATCAATGCCAACGCATCATAAAGGGCCCGGTCTGGTCCTGAGAGGAGCGCCCGAAAGTAATTGTGCCCCGAAAAATATGTAATGACAAGGTGTGACGTTGCACCGAGTACTTGCTAGCGTGTGTCTATGACATTCATCTCCATATGAACTCTATGATCTCCACACGAACTTTACTTGCTATACTTGCATGCTTGTTCAGCCAATTCATGAGATACTGCTATGGTTCTTTCCATACTAGTCCTTGCATTATCTTTTCTTGCCATTTAATTCACTATCATTCACTGCTATCCTTGTTATTTCCATTTCTTGATGTTTTCTTGATAACATTGTTAAATTGGTTAATCACTTATACCATGCCTGTTAGACCTACTGAGCGTTCACTCACCCAGTTGTTCCCCCTTTTCAGGTAGCTCAAAGGAGGATACTCAAACGGATGGGGATGGGCGTGTGTAAGGATCGTGGAGTGAGCCAGTAGAAGTCATGCTTGGTGGTTGTCTTAGTTAGAGTGGTCAAATGTGTATATTGTTCTAGTCAATAAAGAGACTCACTAGGAATCACCGCTGGTCCCTATATGTGACTAGATCCGAGACTTGAATGTAGAGCTGATCCCAAACTCCGGTAAGTCTACAACATACGCATTTGATCCGACTTGCCTCGCACTCGAAAGGGACTGACACCGCGAGCTGACTTTAGACTGGACTCGACACATGCAGACTCTCATAGACTGTATGAAACAAAGACTCACACATGACCCTAGAGAAACCTACTGCTAGTTTGACCCATGCATATGCAATGGTGGACTAGGACATCCGAATGTGTGCCAACCATACACAAGACGCAACTGGGGGTGGACGAAGCGGGGGACTCCTAGACATCCTAGTATGAACCACTCATGCGTTGAATTCCTGTTGGACTTGGGTGTGGGAGGGCCAGGAGAGCAAAAACTACCTTCTTCCATACCCCAATGAACGGGCTCCTTGCGGAGTGTAGGTGGACTGACCTGTGGGGTAAGGGTGTGATAGGGGACTTCCCTGCCTAGGTGGAATAGGTAAGGTGGGTCAAAAGGCTCACTGGGAAAGGGGTCGAAAGGTTCAAAGAATGTATGACCTCTCGAGCTGGGTTCCCACATGTCAAGGTCCCATGTGTGAAATGCTTGCAGGTGTAGGTGGTCACCTTCATGCACCGGGGTAGATGGGACTGTGGTCCTATTGAGAAAATAAGGTTCCTCCCTTGGGAAATGGGGAATGAAGTCGGGCTCGGTCGGCATGGGGAGGAATAACAGAACCTCCGCGGTGATATGATCCACAATGCACACAAAGGTAATGGACCATAAGGCTAGATGTGTGAAGCTACGACTATTGGGTTGGTCGAAGTCTCAGGCCAACATACACATCAACTTCAATTGCCAGTCTATTCCCTTAATGAGGTCTTCCAATGTATCAACATGGTGAGAAGACCGAAAAGTGGTGTGCAATGAGTTGATGGGCACTAGTTGTAGCGCGGGGTCCATGGATGGGTAGCAAGGTGCTTTAGGGACCAAGCCTCTCTTGAGCCAGCTAAGTAGTGACTCATCTATGAATAGCTTCCCCGTTAGAAGTATGAGTGGCTCCAGCTGAGATGACTCTGAATAAAGTTTATGATGTGACACAACCTTGGACCTAAGCAAGCAAGCACATTCGCAAACCGAACGGGCCGATATCGGCGGCGAACTCACCCGGCACTCACCCCAAACCCATGGGTAACTCGACGATACCGAGTGGAGGATATGAGGGCTGGTCCCTTGCTGGTAGAGGGCCAGCAAGGCCAAAGGGTCTCCCAAGGGGTATGATTAGTCCAATCCTAGTGGCCGACCTGGTGCCGAGGGCACGGGTAACACTCACTCCCACGGTGGTCACTCGAAGTCCGGGACTTGCGAGATCGGGCACTCTCTCCAACTTTGTGGAAATCAAAGTGACAAAAAACCTCAAAGATCACACCTTCTTAAAGCGAGTCCCTAGCCGCCGCTTCATATTCCCAGAAAGATTTAAAGCAGAAAAGAAAGCTAGCAAACTATGTGGAAGACTCTAGAGTCTCTAGAACTTGCGAAGGAAAGGAAAGTCAACATTACAAACTATGAAAGTTTACAGAGGAGGGGGAACAACCAGTTGAACGTACCCCAATTAAATGAAAAGGAGAAACATAATAAAAAAAAATGGTGGGCACTCCTTCAAGAGATCGCCTCAACAGTGACAACACCATTTTGCCCCTGGTCTTGAATTTTTGGCTCACCCCTAGGTATGATTGCGAGAGGTGGGAGATCGTCAGTCAGGTCAACCAACTCCTTCTCCACCGATAGTTCGACCCCACTAGCCCACTCCCCTGTGCTCGGCTCCTCCTCGCCAAGCTCCTCCTCGCCATCACTAGCCTCTGGTCCAAATGGCATCATTGGAGGAGGAAAAGTCAGAGTTGGGATACCTAGACTATTAGTAGTAGCCTGGAGAGCGGTCGACCAGCCTTTATCGAAGCCACGGTCATTGGCCGGGCCGTAGACCTTGATGGCCGTTGCATTTAGCTCATCCTGGTTATCCGAGGATGAGCGGTAGCATGCTACACCGTCCAACCCGATGGTGGTCATCGACGCGTGCAGATTCTCGAACTGCACTTCCGCTGCCCAAGTCCTCTCTTCGGTGGCGTCCGCCAAGACTCCTAGCTTGGTTGCCCAAGCGTCAGCTACTTTGACCCACCTGGTCACCTCCTGGAGAGACTCCTACGATACCTGGGCCTAAGCACGAAAGGCATCCTGATCATGCACGGCCTCCACTAGGACCTGCTCCTGCAGCTCAAGCTACTCCCATTGTTTGGCGCACTCACCCTCTTGCGTCACTTGACGTCCTCGGAGCTTGGCGCACTGGGCCTCTAGCCCCTTCTGCGTGGCTTGGCTGGCCGTCAACTGCTGCGTGATCCCAATAAATTGGTAACCCTAAAAGTCAAAAGCTCTGGCCACCGAACTTAGGTTCTAAATAGCCAGGTCCAGTAATTCCCTATGGGATCTAGGACCAAAAAGTCCAGTGTGATCCCACGCCTGAACTCCCTTTTCCATCAGAGTGAAGGCCTCCAACCGACCTACATACCCCTGCGTGATCGACAGCTGGAAGCAGATGGCAGGGGGGACTTTAGGCGGCATGAAGCAAGCAACTACGTCCGAGAAAGGAGCCTTGCCTTTATCTAAAACATCCCCTACGGGGACTGGAGCTGGTGAAATAGTGATGCGGGACGGACACGAGGAGACGACACTACATGAAATGGACCCGACTCGACCAGCAACAACACGGACACTAGGCCCAATCAAAGATGCCTCGGGTCTTTTCTCTTGGGAAGGAGTAGGGCTTCTGTAGCTTCTCTTGTAATGTAAGGCCTCACCCAGCTGGCTGTCTGGTTGAAGGGCTCGCTGTGTTCCTTGCCCTCCTTGCTGACTGGACGGACGTATCGGGGCTGGTGGTTCAGGACTGAGCCACGTTTTCACCCCACGGGCGGAAGGAACCCTGGGTCAGGTCTGCCACTAGTGTCGCCAATTCGGCTAATTGTGCCTTCAGCATCTCGATCTCCCGTTGCTGCCTATGGTACAAGGCGAGCATAACGGGGTCATATCAGGGAGGGCCTGAGACGCGGCCCGTACCTCTGCTTCCTGCCTCACCAACAGAGGGGGATGATGGAACCCTAATGGTGTGGTCCCTCGAGGTCGACCCTTCGGAAGAGGGGAAGACCTTCCCCACACGCCGGCGGTGGAGGGGGTTCTAGAGGAACAGTTCTTCATCTTGTGTCTCTTCAGCCGGTGGCAGAGGTTGCTTGTCGTGGCGGGCTCCCTGTAGGGCCACAGCCTTGACGGGGTTGCTACCGGGTGGAGCCGACACTGATATCACGTCGGCCTCGTAATGGTCTTCTGGTGAGAAGCCCAAGCCCGGATGCTTGGTAATCCGTAACAACCTCTGGTCCAAGTTTGGTAGGTTCCACATCTTCTCAAACATCTCCTTCTAGATGGAGGGTTGATAAAGAGGGATCCTTTATTTTTTGACTACCTCGACCACGCGGTCAGTCATATAGGGAAGCCCCGCAATTGGGACATGTGGGTCATGGAGATTGTTAGGGAGTCGGTAATCATCATCTCCTCAGACTGGCTATTCTCTGGCCACATAGAAAATAGTGGGCGGGCCTTCAAGATTCGACACCTCAAAGGTCCTTAGCTGCTCGGTCGTTGGGCAGTCGAGCTCCGTTACTGGCTTAATAATTCCTGGCGGGACCCTGACATCCTCTAGCAGGTCTTCAAGGCAAGGTGCCCTCGGTGTGGGATAGATGGCAAGGGGAAATGCCCTAAGTATCCCTTCTTCTTCTGCAATGAACAGCACATGCGGAGGAGCCACATAGCTTGGGGGTGGCGGAGGAAACTAGCCCTCCGATTTTATCTTCTTCTTCCCTTTGTCCCAGGGAGCTTTAGAAGTTTACTTCGTCTCTTCCAGATATAGGTTAGCGTCTGACAGGTGACACTCGAACACCTCAAATGGGTGGAGGTCAGCAAAGATCCTGGCTTCTTTCCCCTCACACGGGTACTTGATGCATTGGTGCAAGGTAGACGGCACCACTCTATTCTAGTGCAGCCAAGGCCGACCGAGCAATGCCTTGTAGGAGGTGTTGGAGTTGATGACGTGGAACTGGACCTTGGTAATGAAGTCAGGAAGAGAGGTCTGTGACCTCTGGTTTGCAAGTGACTGGGTGTCACTTGTGATTTCCCTCTGGGTTTCAGAGGAAGAGAGGCTTCGGTCTCTGGTTTCTAGTGACTTGGTGTCACTAGTGATTTCCCTCCGATTCGGAGGAAGGGAGATTCGTCTCTGGTTCCAGTTCTGTGAGTAGCAGAGCTAGGGTGCTGATCTTGTGGGTAGCAAGATCTGGTTGAGGGATTTGTCTCCCTCGGTTCAAGCTGTTTGGCAGTGTCTGTTGCAGACTGAGTCTGCTGTTCTTGCTTCTACAAGGGAAGCCTCACTCCGGTTTGGAGTGAGGGGTGGATGTAGGCGGACTAAAGGTCTGGCCGAACCACCTAAAATCTCTTTTGTTCCTGTGGTGTGATTGTCCATTTCTTTTTGGTAGATGAATGTTTAGGCTCTAGCCTTCTGCAAGACTTAACTAGTTCTATTTTAATTTAGCCTTAAAATTTTGAATCGACAAAATTTTTAGAGAGGGATTCATTCACCCCCCTCTGAATCCTTCGTATTGATCCTACCAACGATGACTCTAGGAGGGGCTCAGCTAGCCCCAGGGCTTGACCGGAGAGAAAGATCAGAAGGGGTGAGTGGGTTGGTCTCTTGGGAGAGAAGACCAGTTCCGTTGGCTGGGACTGGGAGCGTACGCCTTATTCGGCATGGCATGCGAACTCGTGTTCTGGCACATAGTACAGCTTTATGTGCTTGCCGTTGAGAGGCGGGAAAGGTTTATGGCACTTATGGTCCATGACCGTGTAGGCCCCACCCTCATAGGCGTCGCAAATGATGTATGGGCCTCACCAATTTGGCTGAAGCTTGCCACTGGAACGCCCTGCCATGGCCTCTCTTTCCTTGATCATGACAAGGTCACCTTGCTTGAAGACTCGTTGCTTGACGAGCTTGTCATAGGCTCGCGCCATGCGGGCCTGGTACATCTACAGGTGTTTGTAGGCTTTGAGCCATTTGCCTTCCAGATCAACAAGCTCTTCCAGCCTTCACTGGTATTCATTTTCGTCAAGGCCGGCCAGGCCGGTGTGTACCACCACGCGGTAGGATGCTAACTGGATTTCGATAGGGATGACGGCTTCCACTCCATAGACGAGGGAGAATGGTGAACATCCCGTGGGGGTTTTGTAGACTGTCCGGTAGGCCCATAACGCCTCGGAGACTTTTTCACCCTAGTCACGTTTCCGATGGCTAACAATTTTAGCCAAGAGCTTGTAGAGAGTCTTGTTGAAGGCCTCGGCCAAACCATTGGCTTGTGGGTTGTAGACCGAAGAAGTCCTCCAATCGATATGGAACTTGGCTACCAATTGGTATACAACCTTGTTCTTGAATGGCGTCCCGTTGTCAGAGACTATGCGATTGGGAGTGCCGAATCGATAGATGATGTTGCGTCAGATGAACCTGGCAACCACCTCACCGGTGACTTCCCATAGAGGAAGGGCCTCCGCCCAATGAGAGAAATAGTTAGTAGCAGCCAGAATGTACTTGTGGCCTTTGGAAGGTGACAGGAAAGGCCCCGCAATGTCCATACCCCACTCGATGAATGGCCAGGTAGGGGCCGTAGGACGTAGTAGGTTAGGAGGCCTCCTGGGTACTGGGCCAAAGGCTTGGCATTGATGGCATGTACGAGCATACTGGACATAGTCCGCATACTTGGTGGGCCAATAGAAGCCTTTGAGCTTGATGTTGTGCTTCATTCTATGTCCAGCTTGATGTGTGCCGCACAGTCCAGAATGAACTTCACACATAACAGCTCGAGCCTCGGCTGGGGAGACGCATCTCAAGAGGATGGACTTGTCCTTCTCGTGGATGAGTCAGTACAGGGAGTCACCAATCAACTCATATGATGTTGCCTGGCGGAGTTGTCAGACCCTCTGAGCCCGGTCAGGGGGGAGTAATCTCCTTTTGAATTTGATGTTAGGCTCACACCAATCTTCTTCTTCTGGAGGAGTGTCCTAGTCAAAGCCTTGGACCTCGTAAACTGTGAGGCCAGAGTTACTTTCGAGTGAGTTGGGCATTAGTCTTCTATGTTTGACTGTGATGTCAACTTCACCCTCAAGCGGTAGCTTGTGGCAGCAGCCAGTTTTGCCAGGGCATCAGCCTGGGCATTGTCGCTTCTGGGAACATGGTCTATTTCAAAGAAATAGAACTTCTGGGTTAGCCGGGTGATGGCGACGTGGTATGGGACCAGCTCTGATTTTCGCACGTCATAGATGCCAAGCACCTGTCGGACTATCAGTTGAGAATCTCCATAGGCTTTGAGACATTTGACACCCATGTCGAGAGCCATCTGAAGTCTGATGATCAGGGCTTCATATTCGGCTTCATTATTGGTCAGGGCCTTCATGAGGGCACAGGAGTTGTACAAAACTCCGCCCTGAGGAGTTAGGAAGATAATTCTGACACCTGTCATAATGCCTAAGCTGAGGTTGCTCTGGGTAGTACCTCGAGAAGCGCCATCGAAGTACAGCTCCCAGCAAGGTAGGCTGGTTGTGTGGACGTCTTGTTGCCAGTAATACAAGGCATCTCTGCTCTGTCTAACCCATTGTTGCTGTTGAAGAGCAAGAGATTCCTCATCTAGAAGCTCCGCGTTGAAGGGAGAATCTTCTGGTATTGGATGGGCTGCCAAGAATTCAGCCATGCCATGCCCCTTGATTGCTATTCTAGGGACATAGGTGATGTCGTACTCCATGAGCAGGAGTGCCCATTTCCCGAGTCATCTTGAGAGAATGGGTTGCCTGAGAAGAAACTTCAGGGGGTCATGCGTGGATATAACCTCGACCCGATGAGACAAGAGGTAGTGCCGTAATTTCTTGATGGCAAAGACCAATGCCAAGCATACATTCTGCATGGGGGAGTAACAGTACTCGACACCGATCAATTTTCAGCTGAGGTAGTAGAGCGGCTGCTCTTTACCTACTTCATTGACTTGCACCAGCAGAGCTTCTAACGAAGCGTCCATGGCAGCAATATAGAGTATGAGGGGCTTACCCTTGACAAGCGCTCCCAAGACTAGAGGAGTGAGAAGGTACTCCTTAATCTGCTTGAAAGCTGCCTAGCATTTCAAGTCCCAGATGAAGGGGGCATCTTTCTTCATCAATTTACTGAAAGGCGTGAATCAACTGGAGAGGTTGAAGATAAATCGTCGAATGTAGGTCAGTCTACCCTGGAGTGACTTGAGTTCAGTGAGGTTGCTGGGTGGTGGTAGCTCCCAGATCGCTTTGATCTTGCTGGGATCCACCTTGATTCCTTGGTATCGGACGATGAAGCTGAGAAACTTACTGCTGGACACACCGAAGGCACATTTCATGGGGTTCATTTTGAGCCCATATTGTTAGAGGCGCTCGAAGACTTGACGCAGGTCACGTAGGTGCTCTTCTTGCCTTTTAGTTTTAACGACAAGGTCATCAACATAGCATTCGACGAGATTGTGTAGCACCTCATCGAAAATTTTGGTCATGGCCCTCTGGTAGGTAGCATTGGCATTCTTCAAATCGAAGGGCATGCACTTATAGTTGAAGATCCCTTTGGGAGATCTAGAGATAGTGTAACCCTTGTCTCGGAGGGACATTCGGATCTGGTTGTAACCCGATGACCCATCCATGAAAGACAGAGCTTCATGTTCAGTGGTCATATCGACCATTGTTTCTGTGATCGGAACTGGGAAGTCGTCCTTCGGACAGGCTGTGTTGGGGTCGAATTGGCCATTCTACTATTTTGATCATCGGGTCGACATAACGGTCCTACCAGAGACCACTATGTTGCATAACGGTCCCCCGATAGGCCATTATGCATCGTTCATGTGTTTTTGTCTTCGGAGGCTTTGGAGCATAACGGACCGGGCCTAGTCTGTTATGTGGAACATAACGCCCTTGCCCAGGTGCGTTATGGTCGACGGATTTCGAGGTTCTGACATGTCAGATCACTCGACGACCGTGCCTGCCTCGAAGACTATGTCAGTCGGTTTGCATAACAGATTTCTCCCCATGCGTTCTATTTAAGATGACGCGCAGGTGTAGAGCTGTTAGGGTTCATTGACCGTTGCTTTAGCTGGGTTGGGCGGTTGGTATAATGTGCCTCACCCAGTGCATTTTGTGGCTATGACAGATGGGTGGTGGTCCATTATATGCCCGTGGTCTGTGGTTGCGCGTTTTGATGTCTGTTGGGTATAATGCGCCTGCCCTTGTGCGTTATACCTATATAACGTGACAGTGGTGGTCCGTTATACTTCGTGTGGTTAGCGCATTGGCTTGTCGAGCATAACGCCCCTAATGTGGTGCATTATGTTGGTATAACGCCCCTATGCTGGCACGTTATATTGTCTGTGCGTGATTTCAGGTCTGGTTGGCATAACGCCCCTATGGTAGTGCGTTATGTGTGTATAGCACCCCCTTGCTGGTGCATTAAAGTCCTGGTGGCCGTATGGGCCATTTGTTGTGTGTTGTGTGTCCGTCTGTCCTAGGTCCTTGTCTAGGGCAGTGTTTGTCTGTCGGTGGTTGTCTAGATTGGTTGGTTAGGTGACTGGGTGTGGTCTTTTCCTAGACTACGACAGTACCCTAATGATTTTATCTTGGAGCTACCATCGTCCTCGTCTCTGGTCGCATAGTGCCTATCTCTTGACTGTTGGGTTTTTCCCTAGCAGTTGACTGATGAGTTGCTCTGCCCAGAGTGTTGTCGTCCTCCGCCGCTTGTGTTCTTGGTAGTTCTGCTTGCTTGTGCTGCGGTGGCGGTAGATGTGTCTGTGTGTCGGTGTCGTGTCTGGTTCCCGTCAACCCGGGTTGGCCTAGCGGTTGACAGGAAGCTTTGTCATGTCTCAGTGGCCTTGTCCAATTCGAGACATCGATTCTGGATGCTTCGACGTACTGTTCTACCTCGATTTGTGTATCCAAGTGCGCTGAGGGTTCTCTATGTCCCCTCAGGTCTCCGTGTTTTGGTTCTCGCGGAGCGCTGTTTTCCCTGGCTTAGGATTAGACCGATTGGCGGCTTGTTCCACCGTGTGCGACGATCCTGACTCAGAGTCGTGGGACTCAGGGACCGTTGTAGTTGTAGGTTTAGTTTGCCTTGCCCAGTGTGGTCGGCACTTCGTTATATGCTTGCTGATCTAGGTCCAAGGGTTGTCATTGCATCTCATACACTCATAGGGCTGTGCCACATCAAGGAGTGGCTAGCTTATCTACTGGCTTCTTGTCGAGGCCACTCGTCTCGAGCTCCTTGTTGGCTTTGGCAGCGGGGGTGAACTCAATGATGTTCACCTCATTTCTGGGCTAGCATTCTCGCGTCTGTTTACCCTTCGTCGAGGTGTAGCTCGGGTTATTGGCGAAGAACAATTCTATCTTGGTGACTGTCGAGTTAAGCTGGTCGAAGCATTTGATGTTGGTGCTGAGGAGTTTTGCACTGACCTCGACCGCTAAGCCTCGGCAACATATGGTGATGGCATCCTCTTGGACTGGTGGGTTGACAAACCTCATGCTGAGGTCTCTCCATTTCTTGATAAGGTCGAGGGTGCTCTCACCCTTCTTTTACCGGAGAGAGTAGAGCTCGGCTAGGGAGATCTTCTCATTTGGAAATGGTCGAGGAACTTCTTCTGGAGATCTTCCCAGTCGATGACTGAGTTGGGCTTCAGGCAGGAATACCACTGGAAGGCCATTCCCATGAGTGAGGTGGCAAAGTAGCGGAGGAGGTAGGACTCATCCAAGGCGAGCACGCCCATGGCCGTGATGTAGTATGCCAAGTGCTCATGCGGAGACCCCTGCCTGTCAAATTTCTATATCTTTGGTGACTTGGCATACGATGGAGGGAGTTTTTTTAACTGGTGGTGTAGAGGGTAGGGGACGCTGTAGAGATCTATAATAGCGACCCCTTCCCCAAACTGGGCGAGCTTTATCTCAACAATTCGCTCGATCATCTGGTGCTATGCCATAAGATTTTGTGGCACTGGTGTGTTGGATGGCCGTGGTTGGGCTTCCGCCAGGGGTGTGCCAAACCTGGTTACTGTCAGGGTTCAGACAGCCACGGCTGAGATGTTGGCACCATTGTGCCCACCTGGTGAGACCGATGCTTCAGCCAAAGGCCTAGTAGTCGGCTAAGGGTGAAGGTCACATTCCTGAAGAAGGTCTTGCAGGAGGGCCCTCGCCATTATCACCCGGTCGCCTTCGGGGAATCGTATGCGCCGTGAGAGCACACCGTTCGCGTGAGTCCGTGGTCTCCGTCATATGCTTGCTGGTCTAGATCCAAGGGTCATCATTGCATCCCATACATCATAGGGCTGTGCCACATCAATCCCATAGCACTCTCTTTGGCTCGGACTGCCGGCACCACTTTGAGATGTCCTCCTATATTATCTCATGTTATTTTCCCTTTCATTGAGTCATATTATATGTATTTCCATTTTATTGAGTCATGTTGTTAGTCTATTTCCCTTATTATGCTTAATTGGGCCTTAGTACCTTAGTTATGGGCCCGTAGGATGTGGATACCAATGGAGAGGGTAATCAAGAAAGGAACACTAAGTGTCCCACCGTGATCGCCAATCTATGAACACCGTCACTCGGAGACGATTGGGTGAATTAATGTGTTACAGGTAACACTAAAGTATGGGCTAAGATGTGCACGTGGTGCTCAAAGAAGGAAGAGAGCACGTGGTGCTCGGTGGATCGTGATCGCCAGAGGAGGGATACTCAAAATAAAATAACACAAATGAAAAAGGAAGATTGCATCTGTAAATGGGGAGACGCGGAGTTCTTGCTTCCTCTCGAATTGACCGGCCGACCAAGAGGGTTCCTTTCACTTGATTACCCTGAAAGCAAAGAGCAGACAAAAAATGCATCGGATTAGCTTATGAGTAGTGTGGCAAATGTCCAAGTAAAATGTGAAGCATGCAAAAGGGTTACTGAACACACCTGGGGTGTTGGTTTTAAACCCCGTGCGAGTTATTGGAGGGAGGATGCATGCGATGCAATAACTACGTGGTGTGTGGTGATGAACAAGTGTGTTGTAGTGATTGAGAGTCACGGTTAATGAGATGAACAGGATGCAAAAATGCCAAAAGAACAACAGGAAATAAGAGAAGCAAAGGGAGAAGGAATGGAGGGGTGTCCCTCCACCGGTGACTGTTGTAGAGGGGCAGATGAATCCCTTCATGTGAGTAGCAGAGGAGCAAGAGGAATGAAGGATGATCCGTTATTTTCTGTGGAATGGCCTCCTCTGTGCAAACCTTGTTTTCTTCCTCTCTCTTTTTTTTTGTCGGTGCCCAAAGAGAGGGTCATTTATAGGAAAATGAATCCTTTCGATTGGAAGGGAGGAAAGTGAGGCAAGGTTTCCTTCAGGAAAATGGAAAGAAATGGGAGATGGTAAGGAGCGAAAGTCGGTAATGATCGGAAGAGGCAACTGTTACCCGGGGAAGGAGATCCTTGGTCGAAAGAAATGGAATGAGAAATGGCGCCCTCCACAACGGGCGCTAATTGAAATAGCGTTCCCCACCACGAACGTAAATTCTTGAAACGAAATTAGTAATATTCAGACTTTCTAAAATAAACTGCGTCTTTCCTAGCAAGCGTTAATTAAACAGCGCCCCTTTCTGGGGAACGCTCATTCTTAATCCAAATATAGCAATTGGTAAAATTAGCGCCTGCTATAGAAGCCGCTATTTTATTAAAGATCGTCAATAAATAGATAAATGTCCCAAGAATGAGCGTCCGTTTATGAAGGCACCAATAACAAATAGCATTCGCCACAAAGGGCGCCATTTCGGCAAATGATCCAGAAAATGGAAATATTCATCCTATTCAACCCTAAGATGGAATCCACTTGGGGCATTGCATGGTAACATGAGATTTACTAATGCTAATGTCAAATTTGAGTTTTGGAAACCAGTGCCTCCCTAGCAGCGGGGTTACTCCTATTCCATCGAGAGTTCCCCGAGGTTGGTGTGCTTTAAGAATTGACAATTCCAAGTCAGGATCGAATTGCGTGACTGTGCTTCTACCGAGGCCATACCCAAGATTTTGTCTTAGTCCTAAAAAAGAAAATAGAGCACGGGGATAAGCTTAGGCCAGGTATAGAAGTTTTTAGGGCTTGACTTCCTCTCTAGGCAACCCATTCAGAGATTTAGTCTGTTACGTCGGGACTTTATGTCTGTCATCGAACCTTCATCCACTCTAGGCACACATACGACCGGGCTCATAACGTCCTGCGGGGAAACTGTACTGCCACTCTTGCCATGCCTAGTTTTTTGGAGTTTATCTTTTCAGAACTTTTGAATTTGTGAGGCGGAGATTTTTATTTTCGATAACTTTCTTTCTTTTCTTTTCCTTCCTTTTCAATTTTTTGTGGCGTCAGGTCATAACGGACTGCCCCTATTTGAGACCTTCTCTCATCAGGGTGCCTAGATCAGTTATCGCCCCCTTATTTATCTCTTGCCCTTGGATTCGGCCTAAGAGAGAAACGTATAGGGACCTTGACTCCTGTAGGCATGGCCAAGGAGAAACGGTGTCTACAAAGCGGGAAACCCAACCAGGGATGTCGTGTAGTGTGTAATTGTCGTGCTCGGGGTCCTCTTTGCAACGAAAAAGGAAGATGCCTTGCTACCGGGGCGGCACTGATTCAACTCTATGGAAAGAAATGCTTATGGTACAACCCGTTCCAAGCATGAGTGAGATCCTCACCATCTACGTTTACTAAGCGGTAAGCATTATCCGGATAAGCCTCTTTAACAACGAATAGCCCTTCCCAGTTTGGTTGCAATTTGGACCTGGGACCTGCAGACCGAATGAATTTACGTTTCAAAACCATATCACCCTTTTAAAATTTACGTTCTATTACCTTCTTTTGAAAATACCGCGAAACTCTCTTTTGATAAACGGACACATGATCGGCCGCATTCATCCTCTTCTCATCTAAGAGTTCTAATTGGATGAGCAACGCCTCCCGACGTTCATCGAGATTAAGTTCCTTATCAAGTTGCACTCTCAGGGAAGGGATTAGGATCTCATATGGGAGCATCGCCTCCATCCCGTAGGTAAGTGCATAGGGGGTTTGCCCCGTAGGAGTGCGAACAGAGGTGCGGTAAGCCCATAGAGCTTCCACCAATCTTTTTGGCCAATCAGAATATTTGTGAGATTCACATATTTTCTTTATAATTTTGAGAAGGGTTTTGTTTGTGGCCTCGGCTTGACCATTGCCTTGTGGATAATATGGAGATGAATGATGCAATGCAATATTGAACTTCTTACATAGGTCCTGAAGAGTCCCCAGTATGTTGATTAGCTCGCAGGAACTAGAACAGAGGCGAGCTGAGGCCGAGAAGCTTATGGCCGCATATGCAGTTGCGCAGGCTGAGGGTAGCCAACCCGCAGGTTAGATCTCTTTGCTGAGTATTCTGCCTAACATTCTTTCGCCTGGCGAGGCAAGGCCTTTTACGTAGGTTTCTTATTCTAGCCCCTACAGAGGAACCAGCACCTGCCCCCGTTCCGGACACGGATGAAGTCACTGCACTCCGGGTCGCGCCCTCTGTGGAGGGGTCAACCCCCAGTTCGCCCCCGGTCGCGGAGACCACACAGGGTAACTCCTTTCACTAGCATGGCTGACGTATCCCTTTTTTCACTTTTCGTTGGGAGCTCGTGGGCTTTCACTTGACCCGAACGTTTCTTCGTTTGGCAGCTCCCCTCGCACCCCTTTCCGAGCGGACAGAGGCTCGGGAGATCCTCGAGCCAATGCTGATCTACACGAGGAGGAAGCCGAAATCTGGGAAGTCGCCATCTCCCAGTCTGCGCGAGGAGGAGGCGGTCGACTCCCCAGCGAGAGTCTCCCCTCCAAGAGGGGAGGAGCCTATCCCGGCCGAGTCCTCCTCGAGCGAGAAGGTAGATTACGACTACTCTTCTGACGAGGTGACTTCGGGCGAGGGTGTTGTAAGTGTGGGCCCATTCATGTGGGGTCCTCCTTTTGTAGCTAGCTTCCGGCCCTCTGTCTCTTATCTTCTGGTTACATTGCAAGAGGAGGCCCGACCAGAAACCACAGAGGTGCCCATCTCGGATGTGCCGGCCGAACAACCCGGGGGCGGTGGCGCCGATTTGGGAAAGCTGGCGGCCCTGTTCGAGGTCCTACAGCAGGAGGTAGCTGCATAGACCACCTCCATCGCCGACGAGGCCCTGGAGGAGGGGGAGATCACGCCGGAAGGCAGGATCGTTCCGGCGATCGAGGTAAAGCGAGGCCTCTGGGACCCTTTCTACGCCTCTTCGGAGCTCGGGCAGCTTGCCTCGCTCGATGTGATACTGATCCCCCCTTTTTCCTTCTTTGTGTTCCAGGAAGAGGGGAGTCTCCCTGAGGCATGCACCACGAAGGACCGCAAAGCTGTCGCAAAGCAGAGAGGGGCAGTGGGCCCTGTGGAGACGGACGAACTGAAGTTGCTCTCAACGGCGGAGGTGGAGCGCCTAGTGTCATTCCTACGGTCGGGGAGCGGGCTGAAGCTCATGGTTCCCCTTCCACCTCCCCGGCCGCTCGTGACGCCCAAGGAAGGTTAGCTCCTGGGGAAGATGCAGGCCGGGCCCACAGTTCGTGGGGAAGAGGGGGCACCAGTGGAAGAAGCGGCTGAGCCTTCAGCGACGGTGGCAGAGTCAGCTCCATTTCCCGCACTCCGAAAACTCAAATTTAATGCGTGGGCTAGCAGTGGCGTGAGAGTTATCCTAAGCCCCCAGAGGGAATAGAACTACAATATGCTCTCAAATTCAAGTTTGTGACCCGGGAGCCTCAAATGGTTAAGTACCTCCAGTTGGCTAGGGAGATGGCTTGACAATTTGAGAGTTTTTAAGTCATCAAGATAGCTCGGGAGGCGAACTCTCGAGCGAATACATTCTCTCGCCTAGCCTCCTCCTCTTCTAGCCTAGTTAGGACCCGATCAGTCCTCCTGGAAGAACTAGAACACCCTAGCACTGACTCCGAGCTTGTTAGTGTCGTCCAAGAGTTACTCGACAACTGGAGAACGCCCTATGTACTTTGGTTAAGAGATGGTCGCGAACCTCCCGACCCTCAAGAGGCGAGGAGGCTCAAGTATCAGGCCCGAAGGTCCATCCTGCTCGATGATCAACTTTACAGGAGGTCCTATACGAGATCACTCCTAAAATGCATCAACCTTTACGAAGCTCGGTAAGCTATCGAGGAAGTCCATAAGGGGATTTGTGGCACACATCAAGGTAGGAGGTTGTTTGCGACCGCGAAAAATTTCCCTTTATGGTTCTTTTCCTCGCGACGGGGGTGTACACTCACCTTTTATGGAAGGCCGAGATAGGTCGACTTAGCACGCGGGAATTCCAGGGGTATTAAAATGAAGGTCGAAAGAACGATAGGAACGCACTGGAGGGAGTGGCGTATGGTTAATCGTTCTGGAAACCTAGAATAGGGATGGCTGGATGGAATATGGGCATGTCAGTCGATTTCTCGACGATCACCTGTGGAACCAAATGTTTAACTAGGGATGCATCGCCAGAACGCGGCACGTGTGCTCGGGAGATGGGTGACACGTGGAGAGAAGGAGGTTTTACTGGTACGAGTGCATAGGCAAATGTGGGGAGTCGTGTACTAGATGTCTTTTCCCACTAACTGCAAGCAGTTGGTGTTTATTTTACATCGGGCAGAGCCTGAACACCTTTGTTTCTACTGCTGAAGAGAGAGTCAGGGACCCTAGACGCCGCGACGTCGGGAGGTCTTAATCCATGCAACAGCGATAGGGCAATAGCAACACAGCAGAGATAGCTTGGGGCAAGGAGACCGGTCCCAGTGAGGAGGGGGATCCACTCCCTAACTGGATTATATGACTTAGATGTCGTGAAGGGCATTTATATAGGGGCGTGAGAGCCCGATTACAAGTGCTTGCAAGCCGCAGGACAATTCTGTCATTTGTGACGGTCCCCGGGTCATTGTGTTATTGTGTGGGTAATTTCGTACTCACACGTAGAGTCCGTAAGAGGACCTGTGACTCAGCTGGGTGCCGCCCGAGGGGTGCCACAATGTCTTCCTGTCATGAGACATAGTCAAAATTCTTTCTCTGGCCATAGATCGAAGTACTTCAAGTCAGCTTTCCAACGGTACCTCTTTCGCGTCGATCCGACGTCGGGAGTGATCGCAGCAGTTGATCTCGCCGGGTCGCGCGCTACAAAAACAGAGCCTCAGATCCGTGGGCAACAACTCCAACAAGTGGAGACCGGAGCCGACTCGCCTTCCACAAGACGAACCAGCGTGCCGCCGTCCCAGGGAGCGCCTCTCCAGGAGCCACCGTCACAGCGGTACCACTCTGGGCCCACTCGGACCCGCCGACCAGCACGTGGGCCCCACGTTCGTGAGTACGCGTGCCGCCGAAGCTACATCAAAACGCTGCCCGTCAACCCAAGATCGGTCCTCCCGGGTCCACTTGTGTAGCCCTTTACCTCCCTGCGTGGAGTGGGCATCAAAATTCACTGCTATAATTTAAATATTTACTGTACCGGGAGTTACTGACTTGGCCGGGATCGTCTTCCCCACGCCTGGCGTGCGGAGGTAAATCCGCTCCCTCTCCCTTTTGCATTTGCTTTACTCGTATCTATTTGTATATCCCGCTGCAAGTGTTAGGATTCTTAGCCTGTATATTTTTATCACCGCTGCGAGAGTGAGTGGGTGACGCGTCCCGTGACTCGATCCGAGCACGGAAGAGCTGACTACCCGACTCATTGTTAGTTTCTCAACCGCGCATGGTCCCACGCATCTCTCGCTAGGGACGCCCACGATCTAGAGTCCTAGGGCGTGTGTCCGTCCCGCATCAAATTGGTATCAGAGTAAGTTAAGTCTAGGGTCGTCATTGCATTAAAAAAAAAGTGTCTTAAGTCTAGGTTGTATCTAGATTGGTAGAATGTCTAGGGTCGTGTCTAGTGTCTTGTCATCAAGTGTCGGCATGACCATCCCATAGTTTCTCGAGTCCCATAGATCACCAAAGGCTCACATCCTATGAAAGGTGGCGATCCGCCCAACGATGGGAAAACCAACCCAACTGCCCCCATAGGCCCGTAGCCAGGGACTTCAATGGCTCTGAAAATCCGAGTGACTACCTACAGTGAGAAGTCGTTATGGACGACTACTTTAAGGTGTACATTATGTCCGGGCTCATGCAAGTTGACTTTGCCAAAAGGTGACTTTTTTATGAAGCCGCTGAAACATGGAGGGGCATCAAATACTTCTGGGAGGATAGGAGGCTAAGGCCCATCGAGTCATAGTGGGACATGAAGAGAGCGCTTAGGAGGGTCTATCTTCTCTGCCCGCCTACCTCCAACCACGGGGGTCATACCACTAGCCGACCCCACCAACTCACTCACAATCAAGTGGGCCACACCTCCAACCAACCCCACCCCTTCACCTCCATCAAAACCCACCCAAGCACTCAAACTCACGCCCGCCAAACCATTCGTTCTCCCACTCACCTCCACTCTATTGCTTCACCTGGACATACCAGGAGATGCCTGGGTTAGATCCCTCTGTGGCTGAGCATGATCTAGCCATATCTCCCACAACCATGCCAGTCAAACAGCCCCAACGATGTATGCGCCACGAGCTGGAGCTCCAGGTAGCGACCGAAGTAGATAAGATGGCGGAGGTCGACTTCATCGAGCCGTGCATCTACCCGGTCTAGCTCGCCAATATTGTCCCAGTGAAAAAGAAAAATGGTCAAGTCCGCATCTGTGTCGACTTTCGAGACCTCAACAAAGCCTGTCCAAAGGATGACTTCTCAGTCCCGATCATAGAGACGATGGTCGACATGACCATCGGACATGAAGCCCTATCTTTCATGGACGGGTCATCGAGCTACAACCAGATTCAGATGTCCCTCCGAGACAAGGGCTACACCGCCTTTAGATCCCCTAAAGGGATCTTCAACTACAAGTACATGCCCTTCGGTTTGAAGAACACTGGTGCTACCTACCAAAGAGCTATAACCAAAATCTTCGATGAGATGCTGCACAACATCGTCGAATACTATGTTAACGACCTCGTCGTCAAGACCAGAAGGTGAGAAGATCACCAACGCAATCTGCGTTAAGTCTTCGAACGTCTCCGGCAATATGGACTCAAGATGAACCCCATGAAATGCGCCTTTGGCATGTCCAGTGGCAAATTTCTCGGGTTCATTGTCCGATACCGAGGAATCGAGGTGGATCCCAGCAAGATCAAAGTGATCCGGGAGCTTCCGCCGCCCAATAACCTCACTGAACTTAGGTCACTCCAGGGCAGACTGACCTATATTCAGAGATTTATCTCCAACCTCTCCGATCGATGTGCGCCTTTCAGCAAGTTGATGAAGAAAGACGCCCCCTTTATTTGGGACTCAGAATGCCAGATGACTTTCGAGCAGATTAAGGAGTACCTCCTCACACCTCCAGTTTTGGGAGCGCCTGTCAAGGGCAAACCCCTCATACTCTACATCATCGCCATGGACGCTTCGTTGGGAGCTCTACTGGTGCAAGTCAACGAGGAAGGTAAAAAGTAACCGCTCTACTACCTCAGTCGGAAACTGATCAGTGCTGAGTACTGCTACTCCCCCATGGAGAAGGTGTGCTTAGCACTGGTGTTTGCTATCAAGAAGCTATGTCACTACCTCCTGTCTCATCGCGTTGAGCTTATATCCAAGCACGACCCCCTGAAGCTCCTTCTCAGGTAACCCGTTCTCTCAGGCTGACTGGGGAAATGGGTGCTCCTACTCACAGAGTACGACATCACCTACGTCCCAAGAAAAGCAATCAAGGGACAGGGCATGGCTGAATTCTTAGCAGCCCATCCAGTGGTTCCCAAAGAGCCGACTCCTCTGTAGTGACTTCAAAAGCTCATAGATGAGCTTGAGGAATACATTTCCCCTTGTCCCACCAGGGTCGTCACTCTGGACAAATATATTTCTTGGGACAAGCTTGGGCGGAAGGCCCGCCTTTTGCAATGGCTCCGGGAGATGGCTCACCATCTTGAAGAAGATGAAGAGTTTCCAATCCCGGAGGAGCTCTCCTTATTTTACAAAGAGGAGGAGCTCACCGTCAAGATGCTCGAGGAAATGCTACAAGAGCTCTCTTGCAACATGGTGGCGATCCCACCGCCCGGCAACATCAATGCGCCTTCGGCTAATAACACCGGAGGCAAGGCTCCTGTGGCGACATATCAACGTCGCTCGGCAAGAAATTGCCGGGGTCGCGGCCGAGGACGAGGACGTGGACGTAAAGGTCCCCTCACTCTCGACCGGGTCATAATTTTTAGAGAGGAGAAGCCGGGTCCTATCCCGGAAACCCAAGTTCGGGAAATTCCATTTATCCTGAACCCCTCAGAGGGTTCAGACCCCAGCTCAAAAGCTAAATTGGGTGGCGTAGCCTTTATAGTCGCCTTTTCTGATGAAGAAGAAGAGCCAGTTAAGACGCCAGTGCAAGATGAGGCGTCAGACCAGCCTGGCCCCTCTGACAGGGTCGAGCCTGCAAGCCAAGCAGGTCCTTCTAATGAGGGCCAGCCTGATGAACCCTTTCCATCTCCGGAGGAGTCTCTGGCCCCACTGTTCCAAGGAGATGCGGAAGGCCATAACGAGGAGGAGCACCCTTCTAAAAAGTGGGAGAAGCCTCGTCAGGCGCCGAAGACCCTGACGGAGATTATCCCGCCATTTGACAAGACCTTGCAAGATCATTCATCATATGAAACGGTTCTCAACAAATGTTACCATTTGGGAAGCCATCGCCTGGAGCAAAGATCTCAGGGAGGCTCTTGTCAGGATACTTCAGGACCCGGAGGCCTATGAAGCCCATGTTGCAGAGTTGCAAGCACATGCATATGAGGCGCTCACAGCCAACATCTCCTTGACGGACAAAGACATGTTGCTATCCTCTCCGTGCCACAATCGTCCCTTATATATGCGGGGGACGATCAATGAACATGATGTAAATCGGATTTTGGTTGGCGCTGGAGCAGCCATCAACATCATGCCTCTGAACACTTTTAAGTCTCTATACCTGGCGCCGTACTTGCAGAAGGTGAGCGCGGTCAAGATCTCGGGATTCGATCAGAATTCCGAGGAAGCGCTAGGTCAGGTTGAAGTCAAGCTAGCCTTGGGCGATTTTGTCACCCAGGCGACCTTCTATATTATCAACGCCGACACATCTTATAAGGTGCTGCTTGGGAGACCCTGGCTCCATGAAAATTGGGAGGATCTTCGGGGGAGGTCGCCTCGACACCTGCCCGCGCCACTTCGCTTGCCACTCTTCTTCTTCTGGTGAGGGGACCGGGCCTAGTAGCGAGTCTGGCCACTTCCTCAGGGTCAGTAGGTAGAGCCCCGTACCGACTAGAGAATCTTGCCATATTACAAGTGAGGACTCTCTAACTCCTGCTTCTTCTTGCTGCTTTCCTCGATGGCTTGTTCAGGAAGACCAGCCTGTCGAAGACCGAACGTCGGGGCGGCGCTTCCTCCCGCCCAAGGGACTGGCGTCGCTCTTCCGCCTGATTCCTTGACTCCGCTCTGGGTAGGGGCCGAGCTTCCTCTTCTTCTTGGAAGGCAGAGGCCACTGCCCCCAGCAATCTCTGGCGACCCAAGGGAGTACTCTCCGGGCCCCGGAGATAGTTTCTCATGGCCTGCTCGATCCCCTCCCACTCCTGGTCGGGGAGAGCGGCCGGTAGTTGAGTGTCGGTGGCGACACCGTGATGGGTGTAATTCGCACACGCCGGACGGTCAGCATGGTGGCGGTGCCTATGACGTCAACGACGGGCATTTTTGGGCAATTCTGGTGCAGCGGCTGCCGGTTGACGGGTCCTGGCCGCTTCTTCGACCATTTCGTCTCTTCGCCTCCTTGCACGGCGGGAGCGGCTGGGCCCTACCTGCATAGGTGCCGTGGGTTGGGCTTCCTTAGGAACCCAAACTTGCTTCAGTTTCGCCAGCCTGTAAGTCGGCGTGTCTCTTGGTGCGGCGGCCGGAATGGCGGGCGCCTTTCCTTCTTTTATCTTCTCCAGCCCTTGGAAAGAGTTGCGGACTGGGATGGTTGGTACTGTTCGGTCCGGGATAGCCTCGGACCCTCGCCCATTAAGATGGACTCTAATGCCTCCAACAATGACTGACTTGCCGGAGTTGGAGAGTCAGCTTCTTGGCGTGGCGGTAGCACGACTTCTCTGGCACCTCCTCCGGTGGGATGCCGATCCCTGCTGGGGTGAGCCAGCAGTCGGGTGCACGTGGTGCACATGACAGCCCAGCGTTTTCGACAGGGCATTGTAGTTGTTTTCGGCCTCAGCTCAGCCGGTGGCAGCTTCGATGATCCCTGAGATGGGGGCGTTGGCCCTGGGCTTGTCAGACGCTTCCACGTCCAAGATGCTGACGAAGGTCACCCCCAGAAAGTTGGGGAAGCCGACAACGGGAGGGAAGCTCCCGAAGCAGAGGGGGACGGCGAGGTAGCCATCCCTAACGTGGCTCTCGATGACCAGAGGGCCAAAGGAAATCGACATTTCTTGCGGTCGAACGTACTTTGCTCTTCCTACATTTGCAGAGATAAAACAATCAGTATTACAAGAAGGGGGCCGCGAAGCCCCTAATCTCGGCAAAGAGATGCCCAGACTTAAAAATTAAGGAGATGTGCCTGAGCCAAACTAACCTAAACTAAGCCCGACACATGCTCGACCCACTCACAACCATACCTCCAAATGTGGGTGTAGAGGCCGGAAAATAGTTCCTATGCCACATATAACATTCTCTATTTATTGAACGGAAAAGTCGTCTCGCACCCGTGGAGACCTGCAAACACCAAGAAACAGGGGGCATCAGAAGGAGTCCCGAAAGTTATCCTAGGGGACAACCCTCCGATGCTTAAGTCAGAGACGTATTAATCGAAGAATAAAGGAGAGCAGGTGAGAGAGAAGGAGGTCGCAGTAGAAGGCTAAAGAGCCGTATAGATCCTCCAGACGAGTGCTCGCCGCTGCCAGTGCCCACTCGGTGAGTGCTCGCTGGGTGGTAAGGTCGCCGGGGGTGAGTTTCCTTCGAGTACGGATTGTAGTCGCTTCCCTCTCTCTGTGTAGTAGTTTTGGCAGAATGAACCATCGTGCCCTCTTCTTCGTCGATGTCCCTCTTATAGGGGTTGTCCTGGAGTGAGGAGCCTTATCCTTGATAGAGAAAGGCGTAGGTGGGGGAATGACGCTTTTCCGCTATAGTGGCGGGAGTCTCCCGTTGGAGGGAGATTACCCCAGCGTCAACTGGTCCCGGGACAAGTGTTACGACGCTCGTGAGACGTGCTCGCCCGTTATGGGGTCGAGGCCGGCGTCATGGGAGGTAACGGTCGGTCGTCGGAGGGTATTCCAGCGATTACTGCGTCTGGGCCGTAATTCTAGCGTGCTGTAGAATCTGAGGCCAAGTCGGATTGGGCCGCTCCTAGACGGGCCGCAACCAATAGGCACCTCTTGGGTGCGCTGTAGAAGCAGGATCCGGTTTGGGCCTACCGTCGTTGGGCCGGTCTTGGGCCAAACCGGATTTACCCTCCTCATTTCCCCCTACTCTCAGTTGCCGAACACCTTGCCGGGGACTGAGAGTTAAACAGGAGAGGGTCTGTCGGAGTGCGGTATTCAAAGTCGATCTTTCTGTAGTGCTAATACCAGCAATATGCTTGGTGCGCAAGGTTCCTCTGGCGTTGATAGGCGCTACGTCTGTCATCATGAAGGAGGTTCGGTTTTATCTGGGAGCGCGGGCTCCGAACAGGCATTCGGCGTTGGCAGCCGTACTATGACAGTGACGGGCGTCTTTTCACCTGCCTTATGGCTGGGAAGCGTCGGCCTGTCGTGGGCAGCTATAAGGGTCGTTGTGGGGTTCCCCCAAAGACTCCTTTCACGCCCTGTCGATTGTCGTGCTCGTCATAGGCTTCCTCCTCCGCCTGGTGAAGGTTTTCTCCCCCTTTTACGTTTTTAAGCTCTCGCAGTCATGCCTCCTCGTAGGAGAATCCTTTGCATTAGTCCCACATCTTCTGTCGAAGAAGTGGATCCTGGACGTGGCAGTGCCCCGAGCACTTCGGGTGCCAGTGCTAGTCGCCCTCACTCTCCGCCGTAATTGCGTACAGGGTGATCCGAGGGTTACGGGAAACTTTTCAGATTCCCCCCGAGTTCGACATTGTCTTCCCGACTGTTGACGACGATCAACTAAGTCTACCTCCGGGGGGGATTATGGTTCCGATAGCGTCTTTCCAGGCGGGCTTCCGTCTTCCCATCCATCCTTTCATTGCCTCTGTCCTCCACTACTACGGCCAGCATCCAGCAGAGTTATCCCCCAATTCATACTATATCCTCTGTGGATTTATTTTTGCGTGTCAGCAAGCGTCGGTGGAACCCAATGTTCATCTCTTCCGCCAATTCTATTACCTACAGAAGTGTCCGGTCGATAAGGCCTACGCGTATTTCAAGGCTCGGACTGGACGCAACATCATCTGGCTATCCCCTGCCGCAGCTAACCTCAAGGGTTGGTCGCAGCGGTATGTGTATATCACCAAATCGAGTGACTGTGATTCCTCCGGCGACTAGAGGCATAGGGGTTTTCGTCCCGTCTGGGCTAACAGGAAGTCGCCGGCCAACGCCGAAGATTGTAGGAAGATAGATGTTGTCCTCCGGTATCCTCTTGCCAATGCCGACTTTGAGCTGACCCCGGGGTTGCTCCGAGAGCTGGGGTTGAGTCCCCCATCACCACAGGGTACCGATCTTGAATCATCCTCAGGCTGTATTGGAGGCGAAGCGTGCTAACCTCGCTTGGTGTAATTTGAAGGGCGCCGGAAGTGCCAGTGTGGAGCTACAAGGTGGTGTGGCTGCCACGGTGTGCCCTTGGTCCTGCGGACCGCGTCGAGCCGGGGGCCGGCCAGGTGACAGTCGTTGCTCCCCAAGACGGAGTCACGTTTGCCCCAGGGAGGCTGCAGTATCCCGTTCCTGCGGGTGTTCCCCTGGTGAGCTCGGCAACAGCTTCCGCAGCCAGCGGCGGGTCCAGTGCTCGGAGGGACACCTCCGAAGAGACTGCTAGTGCTGTGGAGGGAGAGTCCACCATAGCCGGTGGCGGTCGAGCTTCATTAACCGTGGAGGAGCTGGCGGCGCTAGACAACCAGCGTCGCTCGACGAAGAGGGGCAGAGTCTCTGCTCCGGCTCGAAATCGGGCCCCGTCGCCATCGTCGTTTGAAGCGCCTCCCCCCGAGGTGCCGCCGCCGATTGAAGAACCTGCAATTCCTTCTCCTACTCCTGCCCCCGCGGAGGGGCGTGATAAGGGAAAGGCTCACTTAGTCGACGATGTTGTCCACCCTCCGTCGTCGGAGGTCTCCCCGCATGCTCATTTCCTCCCGCCCGAGGAGGCCACAGTTGGGTATGCGGGGCTCGCGACGGTAGTGGACCTCATGAATAAGAGCGTCGGGTGGCGTGAGCACGTCGGGGTGTTCGGCCCAAGGGCCGAGAAGGAGTTGGCGGACTTGGCCGCAAAGAGCGTGTGTGCGGTCACGAGGGCCCTTGGCCTATGGAGGCACCACTTTGGTGGTATTGCACGGGAACTAGAGGCTAGTCAGGCCGTGCAGACTGACTTGGCAGCCAATTGCGAGGTGCTCGAGGAGCGTCAGAAGGCGACCGAGGTTGAGGTCGCCAGGCTTCGGGAATAGCTAAGTCAGCTGGAACGGGCGCTCGCCGCGATGGAGTGGGACCGTGACTTCTTCCGTGTTCGAGCCGAGACGACGGAAGCCCATGCAGCCACGCTGAGGGTGCAGGTCCAGGTGGTCGAGGCTCGGGCTGAGGAAGTGAAGGCGCAGCTCGCTGAGCTGCGCTCGGTAATGGCTGTTGCCGATGAGAAGGCAATGGAGAACTTCCGCTCTTCTCCGGCCTACCGGGATGAGTTGACTGCCGAGGCCCTGAAATTCTTTGGGCCGACGCGCGATCGTGGCTTCCGAGAAGGTTGGGCAGCTGCTATGGTGGCCACAGCCGGGGCCCTCAGTGCCTCGGTGCCTTCCCTCCCCCCTCCTTCATCACCTTATGGCCCCGAGGCAAGTGACGGCGAGGAGGGTGCAGGTGAAGTACGAGACGAACCTGGAAAGCATGTGCTGGGGCTGAGCGTTGGAGAGCGAGCACCTGTTGATGCTCTTGCCACGGAGGAAGACGTGGTGGACTTGGCTGAAGACTTGCCACCCCCAGGGACTTCCGTGGCACGTGAGCCCGAGGAGGCCGGGTCACGAGATGTTGCTGTTGGGACGGACCCTTGAAGGGGCGCCCTCTTCTTTCTTCTTTTTGTACTTTCCTCATTCTGGCAGGGCAGTCGCCCTTTTGCTTGTAAACGATCAGCCAGAAGCAAATATATATTTAAAACCAGAGCCAACCAATTCAATGAACCAGAACCAGAATTAAGGCATTAAAACTAGTCATTCAACAAAATGTTTGAACAATGAAAAACACATTAAAACATCAACTTATCTTTTGCCTTCAAGATCATGTTATGAGTCAGGGAGCAAGCTGTGAGGCTCGGCATGTAAGAGGATTTGTTCCTCTGAAGCAAGCTGTGAAGCTCAGCGGTTCAAGCTGTTAGTCAGCGTAAGCCTCACTCTGGTAGAGTGAGGGGTGGATGTAGGTCTACTTAGTGCAGACTGAACCACCTAAAAATCTCAAGTGTCCTGTGGTTTGATTGTGGTGTGATTGTCTTACTGTGTAATTGCCTTAGTTCATAATTCTGTGCTTACAGGGCCATACAAATTTGCTCAGCAATGGCACACTGCCAAGCGCTTGATATTTTGCTTGTGCGATTTACTCTTACGTTGGTTGCTTAGGCGCACTTCACACGTTGTGAGTGTGATATCATTGGTTTAACTAGCAGCTTCTGTGTGAGTCATCATCTATTTGTGTGTTCAACCCGTTACATGTTTGAGATTTGTTTAGTGTGAGCCATCAGTTTCATTTGGTATTCCTTAGTCCAGTTTGAGTAGGGTGAATTTTTATTAGAGCTTAAATTTTTTTAAGGGGATCTATTCACCCCCCCCCTCTAGATCATGTCCTTGCTCACAACGCTTTGTATCAAAGCTTCCAACAATTGGTATCAAAGCAGGTTTCCCATAATGTGGTCCAACGACCAAGAAAGATCTAGGAATGGCAATGTTCGCAGCTTCCTAGCTAAGGGGCATTCGATTAACAGACCACCGTTCTTCAATAGTTTTAATTATTTGTACTGGAAGAACGGGATGGAGGTTTTCTTGCGTGCTCAAAGTCATGAGTAATGGAGAGTTGTCACTAACAGTCCTTTTCAGCTTCCAGATGATGAGAATGCATGGACGAGAGAACAAATCCGCCTGCCAACGGTCAACTGGACAGAAATGAACATCATGCAGTGTGCAGTGCATCCAGAGGAGTATTCGAGGATCTCTGCTTGCAGATCAGCTGAGGAGATGTGGGACAGACTGAAACTGATATACGAGGGAACGTCCCAGGTAAGAGCTACAAAGGTAAATATGCTGGTCTCCGAATATGATGTTTTTAAAATGAAGTATGGTGAATCTATTAAGGAAATATTTTCTAGATTATCTCAACTCACTAACAATCTTAAGGCATTAGGTAAAGAGTATTTTGATAGTGAGGTTGTTAAGAAAATTCTCAGGTCTCTTTCTCTTGTGTGGCACACTAAGGCCACTGTCATAGAGGAATCGAAGGATTTGTCTACTATGAAGGTAGATGAGCTATTGCATTTCCTGTGGTTTGCTGCTTCTCTCTCGATCCTCCCTTTTATTTGTGCACTTTGATTGCTCGTTTGAGTGCCTCTTAGGTGATCTATTGAGTTTTCTTTGTTTCAGATCAATCCGTCTAAGTCTCTGATCTGTCCCATTAAGAGATATTAGAAAAAAAAGGTGATCTATTCAACCCCTCCCCTTCTAGATCACCATTTGTGCTCTCTCATCAAGGCTATCACAGACTTCTTTGCTGCGCACACGGTACCTGAAGACTGTCCACTAGAGACAGAACTCCCAGAAGATGAGACCTTAGAAGCCGACCAAGTGCAGCCCGCCTTGTGGCAGTTGTATTTTGATGGTGCATCCAGAATTGACACCCCAGTGACTGGAGCAGTCAGAGTCAGGGCCAGGGCAGGCATAGTCCTAAAATCCCCTAACGGAGAGGTCATATATACCTCCTGCTCAATAAACAAACCTTGCATAAATAATGAGACAGAATATGAAGCCCTGATTATCAGGTAATAGATTGCCCTATCCATGGAAATTCGGATGCTTGAGGCATTCGGGGACTTCATGCTAGTTGTAAAACAATTAGAAGGAGAGTTCGATGTGCAGAAGCAAGAACTCCTCCCTTATTACCAATTGGCCCTGCATCTGATGGCAAGATTTTATTTCATCAGAGTAGGGCACATCAACTGAGGATAGAATGCTCAAGCAGATGCTCTCCCAAAGTTGTCCAGTTCTTTGGCAATCCCACCAAACACAAGCCTGAATATAACAGTGATTAATCGACGCCTGGTCCCCAGTATGACAGAGGTCCTAACTAATGAAGAAGAAAATGAAGTGGCAACTATGGAGAAAATCCAACAACTCGATTGGCGGGAGCATCTCCTACGATGGTTCCAGCACCAACAACTCCCGAAAGAAAATAAAGAAGAAAACTAATCAGAATCAAAGATTCTTATGAAATGAGGAACGGAATGTTGTTCCAAATAATGGCAGATGCCCGAAAGAAAGTCTTTCTCCATTGCTTGTCCACGACAGAAGCTTGGCAGGTGATGCAAGAAGTTCATGCCGGGTCAGCTGGGGCACATCAGGCCGGTCTGAAGATGAAGATTGAAATAAAGAATCTAGGCTATTATTGGCCCACTATGTTCGATGATTGCTGCAAATTCGCCAAAACTTGTCAGAAATGTCAAGAACACGTCACCGTGTCAAGAAGGCCACCGGCGCTACTACACCCCACCATCCCGAGTTGGCCATTGGCTTAATTAGGCACAGATGTGGTGGGCCCTCTGTCAGCATCTTCATCAGGATGCAAATATATCTTAGCAGCCACAGACTACTTCTCTAGATGGGCAGAAGCGATAGTGCTAAGAGAAGTGACGGGGGAGCTAGTCTGTGCAAATACTTGCTTACTTTCTTGGAAAAACTTGTGCAATTACTTGCTAGTAACTTAATGATACATCTTATTGATACCTTGAATTCATGCGATATCCTTTTTATACAATTCTTGATATCTTGTTCGTCCATCATGCATCATTTTACCTGCATTGAACATGTAATTTACTTAAAGACTGCTCGAACTTGAGATGTAATTCCTACTGAGCGATTCGCTCATCCAGTTCATTCTAACATTTTTCAGGTAATTTGGATAGCGACCACCATCCGGATGGGAATGAGACCGAGTGAAAAGTGCTAGAATGCCAAACATTTGCTGTTAGCTAGCCGCGTCTTTGATTATCTAGAGTCCTTTACCTTTGTATTTCTAGCTATGTTAGTTATGGCAGTTACTAAGGCTTGTATTTCCAGCTATGTATTTCCAGCTATGTCAGTTATGTCAGTCTAGTTGATTAAAACTTACTAAGGCTTGTAGGCTTGTAGCCTAGTAGTTGGATTTGAATAATGTATGTCATGGACTAGAATTATCGTCAATTGGTTAATTGGGAAAAATTGTCATCTTGGACTGTTAATGTTATTTTGAAAATTTAGATCTTAGTTATTATTTAGATATTTTACGCACTCTATCTTTTGTCAAATAAAATCTTACTGCTCTGACTGATTGGTTCTATATAAAACTGTCGCTGTACCGGGTATCTTCTGCGCTCAGGGCGTAACAAACACAGCTTATCGTACGACTGCGTTCTTTTCAGATCATGGTCGTCCTATAGAGTGCATTCATCCAAATTTCAAATTCGTGTTGTTGACCTATTTACTCTGAACGCAGTATATTGCGTGACCGCATTCTTTAGGGTTGCAGTCACTATGTAGACCGCATTCTCAGAGGGAAACCCAATCCCGTCGAAATCTATTTCCTCTAATCCCAATCTTCCTAGAGTCCATATTAGGAAGGATTTTAGCGCTCAATTCAATTGTGGCGGATCCTTAATCATGCTAGGATTCCTCCTCTTCAATCTAGGGAAGGATTAACTTGAATCGAGCCGCCGCATCTAGGATTTTTCCCATCCACGAATTAGGGTTTTCACCCTATAAATTGAACCCCTTGGCCTAGAGTTTTGGGGGATGCAACATAGGAGAAGGGGCGAAGCCATATTGCTCAGGGGATCCCTTACTTCATCCTCCTTCGACTAGGGAGTTTGCTTAGGGCTTATTTTTTTAATCCTATTATTTTTTCATTGCTCTTCTTTGTTCTTTCCATTATTCCTCCTCGATCATAGCACATCATTACATGTTTTCTTCTGATCATGATTTTATTTACACACATTAACACCAAGCCTACTATTTTACTCTCCATAAGGGTTTAAAGGCGCCGGGTGTGGGGGCGGGGTGTATGTGCTTGCAACCTAGGTCCAAGGATTCATATCATCATCGTTGCTGTCCACCCCCGTTACGGTGTCACATCACACCGACTAGGCCTCAGACGATGAACGGTCCATCATTGGCCGCTCAAGGATACACGTCTAAGTCTCAGCCGTGCGTGGGAGAAAGACGGTTCAACCTGGCCATCCATCAATCCCAACAGTAAGAAACATGAATGGTCGGACACTAGCCAGTCGGGGGAAGGGCGGCTAGGACCCCGCTGTTGAAAGGCATGGGCGGTCCCACCTGGGCCGCTCATGTACAAGGATGAGCGGCCAGCCAATGGCCGCTCAGGGGACATGCGGCCAGACCCCAGCCGCTCACCCCAAACACTGCATAACGGTAACAACCAATGGTCAAAAACTCACAAGATGCGCGGTTGGTCTCGGGCCATCAAGCGATGAATGGTCAACCACTGGTCGCACCTCCTCCAACGGTAAGAACACAAGTGTGGTTAGGATCTAGCCGCACATGGAAAGGGCGGCTAGGACCTAACCGCACAAGGCAAGTGCAGTCCAACCCTGGCCGTACAACCAGCCAACGGCACAAAGTGACGTATGATGATGTATGGCCAGACCCTGGCCGCACATGGGTATATACGGCTAGACCCTAGCCACACACCCCAAGCACTGCGCAATGGTCACAAACAATGCTCAAAACCCTGGGAGATGGGCGGTCACCTTGGGGCTACATGAAGGGACATGCAGTCCCACGATAGATCGCTCAACCCCGCTGCGCGGTGAGCCTGGCTCGCAGCACACTGAGCTGATGGGCGGCCAGGATAGGACTGCACAAGGGATGTGCGGGCCCTGGTTTGACCGCACATGGCTCACCGGTGTAAAAATGGCAAACCTCACCGGAATCACCCATTTCGGCCCCAGATCGAGCCCCACGAAGGGGGAAACGATGGGAAAAGAACCCCCAAGCCCCCTAGCATGCTTCTATACCGTTGAAACGGGGAATCGCAACATGAAACGACGGATCGGGCGAACTCACCCCGCGACATGATTTTTCCTTCTCGACGTAAAAATGACCCCACTCGACCTTGCCTTGGCCTACAAATCATGGAAGTGGAACGGCACTGAGCTAGGGATCGTCACCCTACCTCTGGTTCGCGACAAGATGTCAATCCGAGCTCGATCCCATGAAGAACGCCGTTGAAAACCCCACCTTCCCGCGCTTCCCACGCTCACCGCACGTCCGCACGACCACCCCGCCGTCACCCACATCCTCGCGCCATCGCCCCACAGTTGTCTGCAGCTGGTACGGAGGCCGTCACGATCGAATGGGTGAGAGAGAGGGAGAGGGACGCACGTAGGAGGAAGAAGAGGAAGGAGAAGAAGAATAAGAAAAAGAGGTAACAGACCCCAAAGCTGGGAGCATGAAGCTGTGAGTATAGGGTTGGTCAGACCCTAAGGCCAATGTATACGTCACCTCCCACTGACTTTCTAAACTCCTTAGTAGATCCGTTACACTTTCTATGAAGCAAAAGGACTTGAACGTAGTACGAAAGGAGTTAATTGGGACTATTTGGAGGGCTAGGTCCACGGAGGGGTAGCAAGACGGTCTAGGGACCAAACCCGTCCTGAGCCAACTAAGAAGTGGCTCGGCTATGAGTAGCTCCCCCGTTAGGAGTACGGATGGCTCTAGCTGGGGTGGCTCCGAAAGATCAGAGGGTGGGGGTGGCAACGGCGTCCTCACGGGTGGTGAAGGAGCTCTAGGGGTAGGGTTCCCCGACTGTGGTGGGTGAGGTTGTGGAGTAGGAGCGTCCTGCCTCGTGGGCTCATGTGGAGAGGTAGATGCTTGTCGAAGGGCAGCATCAAACCATGACTCGAGCGGCTCGACCTCTAGAGCGACCTGTTAAGATTGCTCCAGAGTGACGGCATCGCGGTAAAGACACTCAAACTGGTAGTGAGGCCGCAGACCTCTCCGGAATTGGAATCCGGTCGTGGTGCTCTCCTTCCCGACTCCACATCTTAACCGGTACGCTTCGAAGTCCCTAATGAACTCAGACACAGACCGGTTGTCTTGGGCGGGTCTAATGTAAGGGTTGGCCATAGTTACAAAGAGACTAATGCATTGGAACCCCTTTTTTCTTTTCTTTCTTTTCTTTCTTTTTTTATATGCAAGACTAATGCAAGCACTAGACACTCTAATGCAGACCCAACTAGAAACCTAGACTTAAATCAATTTCTAGTACGTGGCGGAGACTATAACCCGAAGGTCCTACTCGACACGAGGGGCTACCTTCCGGATAGGCGTAACTGAACCTTCCAGTAATGTCGTTTGATATACCGGAGTATTGGGATGCAATGCAAACCAAAAACACACTTTTTGTTGTTCTTTTCTTTGTTTTAAAACAATGATGATCCTAGACTCGACTTAGACTATGCTTTTGACTTATGCAATGACTACCCTAGAGTCAACCCTTCGCACTGATGCAAATTTAATGCAGGACGGACACGTGAACCTAGGACTCCAAGTTGGATGTGAATCCTGGACGCTAGACAAGCTCGCGATTGTCCATTAGCGAGGGAAGTGTCAGACATGCGCGGTTGAGGAACTAGTAAGAGCTAGGGTGGTCAATCTCTCATTTGTGCCCAGGTCAGGTCACGGGATGGGTTTCGCTCTCTCTCACAACAGTAATTAATATATGTGTGAGCTAATTATCCTATCTCAAGTAGCGGCATACAAGCATGTATACGAGTAAAGCAAGCCTACGAGGAGGATGGCGAATTTACCTTACCTCTCGTAGCGTAGTTAGTGTCAAACTGACCGCTGGGATGTCAGGATCCCAACCCCACCAGTTTCGTGTCGATCGATTGTCATTTGGGGCCGGTAGGAGTCCAGGAACCCCGGTGACTCGTCTAGGGTCGATTCGTTGGAATCGCCCCGATCCCGCGTTTTAATGCATGCATGTGATGTTTTTGGCCTCTAGGGGTTGTTTCCCATCGTATGGCTTTGTTTCGCCTACGCTTCGGCGTGAATGGGGCGTGGAACGGGCCGATTCGGCCGTTCTCCTATTTTGCTCGCCGAATTTGTGTAACAGTCACTCCAGTGACCGTCACACTGAGTGACGGTCCCTCGATAGACCGCCACAACCGTGGTCATTTTGTGTTCTTCGAGCTTGAGGTCGTGTGACAGACCAGTACTGGATCGTCACATGACTGTAACGCACTCGTGTTGGTGCGTTATGTTCTGGATGTGATGGCCATAGTGGGTCCGTCATATGACTGTAGTGCGCCTGGCTTGGTGCATTATGTGCTGTGGTTTTCGAGGCCTACTACTGTGTTAGACCCTCAACGATTGTGCTTCCTCGAAGACTGTGTCAGTCGGTTCACTATAACGGATGTCTCCCTGTGCGTTATAGTTAGGTAACGCACCTATGTAGGTCCGTTACATTGTGTTTGACTGGCAGTTGTCTGGCTATGGTGGTTGGTGTGACGTGCCTACCCCCATGCGCCATGTCGCTGTGGCGGACTCAGCCTGGTTCGTTATATTCCTCTTGTCCATGTTAGTGTTTTACGTCTGTTGGCCATAACGCACCTATCCTAGTGTGTTAGGCTGGTGTAACGCACCTATATAGGTCCGTTACATACCCTTTTATTTGAGTTCTAGTCCGTTGGCCATAACGCCGCTATCCTGGTGCGTTATGTTGTTGTGGCATGCCTGTGTTGGTGCGTTACATGATCTGTATTAGATTTTTAGGTCTGCCTGCCCTAATGCCCCTACTGTACTGGTGCGTTATAGCAGTGTAACGCCCCTGTAGAGGCGCATTACCATCTTTTTGTGGCCATGATGGCCGTTGTCCCGTTCTATGTCTGTTCGTGTGTTGGTCTGTCTTAGGTTAGTGTTTTAGGGCGGTGTCTGTGTGTTGGTGGTTTCTGGATCGATTGGTTCAGGTGACTGGGTGTGGTCTTTCCCTTGACTGCGATAGTTCCCTAATGACTTGATCTGGACCTGCCAGTGTCTTTGTCTTTGGTCTTGCAGTGGCTGTTCCTTGACTATCGGGTTCACCTAGCGGTTGAGTGATGGTTCGCTTTGCCCAGAGTGTTGTCATTGTCCACCGCTCCGATTTCTGCTTGTCTTGGCTTGATCTCGTGGTTTGCCCGTGACCCGTGGGTGTCTGTTGCAAGCCAGCCCTTCAGCTCCTCTATCCTGCTCTCCAAGGCATGGATGCTGCCACGGCACTCGTCAAGGCCTCTCTGATGCTGCTCTTGGTTCCCTCTTCGCACCTCCAGCGCCTGCAGATATTCGTCCCTTTGGGCATTGATGGCTGCAATTTTAGTGGGGGCCTGCATCTCGAGGAACTCGAGGCAGTTCACATACTTCAACAATAATAAGACCCGTCGCGACCACTCCTCCAGCGGGTAACCCATCATCTGCAGGGCCCCAGTCAGCTGCATGACCACGATATGTACTCCTAGATACGTGAGGGAGGGATCAGCAAACATCATGGCCTGTAAGATCAGCAGGGTCTGGCAGACTGGCAACTCCAAAGCAGTGTGGCAGATTGAAGGCACAGCCGGCAGGTTGAATTCAACAGCGCTGTCCACGGCTGCCCATAGCCCGGTGTCCACCACGGCCGACGAGGACGGGAGAGCTGAAGCTAGGATGCTAGATACTGCCACCTCAGAAGATAACTCCTAGCAGCCACTGCCAGGGGAGAGGGCGAGACCACGGCAGGATTGCCCGAGGCTGCTATCATCAGGGGTTGCCCCACTTCCACCATCAGAGTAGGGTCGGGACCTGTTGCCGCCTCCTGCACCGCCAGAATCAGGACCACGGCCTTGGTCGAAGAACAGATGACCGCCGGGACTGGGCCAGGCATTTCGACAGCGATGCTCGTCTCCTTCTCTACCTCCCCGATAAAAATTAGATCCGCCATCGCTTCGTAGCTTGGCAGGGTGAGGGTTTTGCTCTCGGTCGGAGGAGGAGCGTCGAATGAAGCTGGACTGGATACTATCGCTGAGGGACCTACGACCCCTCTCGCTTGTGGCTCCTCCCGGGGAATGGTAATGCTTGCCAAGATCCCCCACAGAAGTTGGGTCTCCTCCGGCGTGGGGAGCTTCTGAAGAGGTGGGAGAGGGACCCCGAGCTGCGGGCTGACCCCCGATCATAGGAGAGACACCAGGGTCTCCGCGTCTGGCCCCCAGAGTGACTTTAGACTGCCTGCCCCCGTGGGACTGATAGGTCCCCTCCATTTGGGGATGGCCTTGCTAGCCCTGGCGGCGCGTGCCCCCGGAAGCACTGTCTCTTCCTGAACATACAAGATAGAGTTAATCATTTATCGCCCGAGGCGAACTTCCCAAATCCTGAAGAGACAAACGAGGAGCTCCCGAGGCCCCTATGCTTACCTCGACCACCGGAACTATGCTGCTCCCCGATGTTATCTCTCCCTCCTCGGGGGGTTCGATCGCTGGCGCATGAGCCTCCACGACCGCTTGGGAGGCATGATCCTGTTAAGTCCAAAGTAAATCAGTGGCCCTGAGAAAGCTCCAAGAAGGGGAAAGCCTATACATGTATTGACGGAGTTTTACCATGATTCACATCGCTACACATTCTATCTCATCTATAGAGTCATTTTCTTTAAGTACATGGCGTATATTCCGGTATATGACCATTAGTTACACTTTTGCACTATAGGAACACATTCTTGAACTTGAGGACCTCTCCATTGGATATTCCTTCTAATAGACTAGGAAATCTTGTTTCAAGATCTCCGTAAGTCTCCATGAGCTTGGGATTCCCATTAGGACGCCGAGTTAGTTGTACTATCAATGCCCATTTTTCTAGAAAAGCATAAATTTAGAGTTTTCAGTCTTGTTAATGTAACGGACCTTCACTAACCCGTCAGGCACACCTAACGGACTAGTGTTAGACCGTCACATAACCTAAGTCCAATTTTCCTTATCTCTGGATTCAGCCCACTCTAACGGCCCATTAATACACCATTAGGTTCATTTAACGGACCATTAACTGACTGTTATGTACATGTAATGGCCCATTATATGACCGTCACATTATCCAAGTTCATTAACCCAAGGTTTGACCTTAGGGTTGATATTCCAAAGTTCCTAGATGGACTATTGATGGTCTAGGACTTGTCATATTATCTAAGATACTTAATTTAAATTGTGAAAGATAATGAAATGTACCATTATGCTATCAAATTATTTCCATAAGCATAATATTACCTTAAGTCATTCTTGGTTTTCTCAGGATCTCAATTGAAGCATTCATCCATTGAATTATTGTTATTATGAATTTATTAAACTTGCGACATTCTTGGCCATATTTACATGCTTGATACGTGGAAGTAACTTGATTTATACTTAAAGATGCGATCGAACACTGATTGTGTTCAAGGGCTTTATGCTAGTCCCCTCGGTTGATTGTCGAAAACATACTGTAAACCATGGGATATAATGCTACTCGCGTCGCATTACACTGGGAGTACTTTCTCTATAAATAAGTGAAAATCCACGACATACATTTGGAATTCCACGGAACATTTGGAATCTACGACATACATGACTTGCTTGTTACATGATATTTCACAGAAATTCACTGAATACTTGCTCTTAAGCAAAAGATGTTTGGGTGATGATTACATGGCTTGCTAGTATATTCTTGTTACATTCTTGTTCATGAAAGTCCATATTACATTCTTATTCATTCTTGTTACTTTCTTCCTCATTTCTATCTCATATGACTATCTTGTTACTTTGGTTATTCACTTTGAGTTATCGCATTCGCGTGGTTTTATGTTAATTTCTTAAAGAAAAAATGTTAATTACTTTAACAAGTACCTTCATGTTGATGTGAAGATACCTACTGGGCAAGTGTGCTCATTACCTATTTTCAATCTTTTCAGGAAATGAAAGTGGTTCGAATTCGGATTCGAGGAGTACAAAATGTGAGGGTGGAGGAGTACAAAGTCTCTCTCTAACTCTCGCCTCCACCCTCCTCTCTCTGTCTCTCTGTCTCTGCTCCCCTACCGCCCCGACGGCGAGCTCGTGGTGGGGGCATGGACCCCCGTGCTACGCTCGGAGCTGAGCTCCGTACCTCCTCCTCTGCACGCTGGTGGGAAGAAGAGCTCGTCATGTAAGTCGTACTGGCGAAGGCGCTCGAGTGCCCCGCCGCTCGGGCTCGCTCTCTCCCGCGCTGCAGTAGCCCCTCTGTCGCCCGTAGCCTCTCCTGGACTACGGCCAGCTGAGCCCTGACGGTGGCGAGCTCGGCTCTCTCCCGATCTAGCTCCTCGCACTCCCTAGCGCGCTCTCTCCGCTCTATCTCGAGGTGGATGCGGAGGTCCTGAACGTCCCGGGGCTGCTCCTCCCGCTGTCCTGTCGCTGCCGTCAGACGTGCCACCTCCTCCTCCAGCTCCACGACCCGTTGGTCACGGATGGCGAGCTCTGCCCCAGCCAGGGCGCCCCAGGTGCTCGCGTCCTGTAGCTCTGCCACCTGCATTTCAAGTCAACTATTAGTTTCGAGTTTCATTTCAACATAAACATAATTGAAATTAATGCTATTGACTCACCCGTGCTGCATGGTCGCGCTCTGTCTCTTGCTCGGTGATCCGCCCATCGCGGGAGGCAACCTCAAAATGAGCTACCGATAGCTGCCTCCTTGCCTTGGTCAGCTCCGCTGCCTACATCACATTGCATCATCATTATTAATCTTTGGAAAAAGGAAGAATACATGAATATTATTCAAAACCAAACTCACCAGCACCTAGCGGTCATGGCGCTCCCTCGCTATATAGGCAAGTGACGCCTGTAACTCCTGTGCCTGATAGAAGGGAAAGAAAGAGATGGGTTTTTATAAACATGTAAGTTGCATAATTGAATTCAAGTTTAGAGGTTTACCCGTGCGGCGAGCTCACGCTCCACCTCCTCTGCTCGAGCAACTACGCCTACGAGCTGCTCCTCCAATCCCCCGGTCCTGGTGCTCGGTCCCCTCGAGCTCGAGGCACTGCCGGTCCCCCTCACCACTGCTCCCCGCTGGGCACGCTGCACCAAGAAAGATAGATCGTCAGAGGCTAATCATCAATAAATCAAGAATTCACATGCATTTAAATTAACCACTCACCAGGGTCTCCAAATCAGCTAGTGTGGCCGCCAACTGGGCCTCCAAGCTGCGTAAGTGGACCTGTGCATCAATCGCCACTAGGTCCCGTGCATCCTGCATTCATCACATGATTAGTTGCATAAATAAATATGCATCATCTAGGAAAAGAAATGCATTTTCATTTACTCACCCCCAAGACCCTCATCTGGGGCCTGCTGCCGTAGACCCGATCTTGACTCCTAGGGTTGGGTCGTCTTTGAGGAAGACCGTTAACAACTCACCCCCAGGCTCAGATGTGACTGGCCCTTCCTCGGTCTCCTTAATCCCTTTATTTTTCCCTTCCAGCCTTATGGCTTTGACCGAGATTATATAGCACCTTCTGACGATTGCCTGGTTGCCTCGGACCTCCCCTACGCCATTTTTGGTGGAGAACTTCATTTTTTGGTGATAGGTAGAGGGCACTACCTTTGTTCGGCTGAGGAGGCCTCAGCCAAAGATGGCATTATAAGCCGTCATCTCTTTAATCATGATGAAGTCCACCATAATCGTAACGATTTTGGGTGGGGTGCCGATGGTGACCGACAAGCTTAGGGCTCCCTCGAGATAAGTTGCCTGGCCATTGAACCCACAAAGCGGCGATTGGATCGGGCAGAGTCTAGACGGATTCTCACCCATCTTGAGGAAGCAATCATAAGAAAGTACATCAGGGGCACTACCATTGTAACTAATATCCTATCTACGTTACAATGGTTTATAGTAGTCGATACAACTAGGGCATCATCGTGCGGGGTTGTTAACCCTTCCAGGTCTTGGTCGAAAAACACCAAGGCATGTTGTTCGCTTGCCTGCGAGGCCTTCGGGGGCTCAGAGGCCCGACTTGCTCATTCGGCATGACGCTTCCTTCCTCGGCTACTATCTCCACCTGATGCCGCACTACCAGTAATGACTTTGATGTGGACTCTGCGGGGGACATTATCGATCTCCTCGGGGGTGGTGGCATCCTTTTGGTGCTCGGACACGTATCGGGACAAGTGCCCCTAGCGGACGAGGTGCTCGATCTCATCTTGGAGCTGATGACAATCGTCGGTGTGATGTCCATGGTCACTGTGGAACAGACAGTGCTTTCGGTGGTTGCAGTGTTTCACCTTCATAGGCTCGGGTTGGCGGAGAAGATCCAAGCCCGTGATGTCTTAGTAAATTTCGTAGACGGGGACGGTCAGGGGAGTGTACCGCTCGTACTTCTGAGAAGGCTCTTTAGGGTCTCCGTTCTGGTTCTGCCTTTTTCCTTGTTCGAAGCCTTGCTCGGACTGTAGCTTCTTGTCCCCCTCCCGGCCCGAGCCCGTCATGCTGCGGCAGGTGGTGAGAACTTCCTCACACTCTGCGTGTCATAGGGCCTGGGTCACTAGCTCGGCGAGGGAGGCAGGGGGATGAAGAACCAGCTCGCACCTCAGGTTCTCCTCGCGGGTGCCCCTGGTCAGTGCGGTGATGGCCAAGGTAACATCCAGGCGGGGGATACGCAGGGCTTCCGATTTAAATTGGTTAATATAGACCCGGAGCCTCTCCCCCTATTCCTGTTTGAGGCCAATAGCCCTGCTACTGATCGTGGAGGACCACTACTGGTGAAGCTTTCCCTGAATACTCACCTGAACTGTCAGAAATCATGGATGCTACCTAGGGCAAGGGCTCAGAACCAAGCCTAAGTGCCCTAGACCAAGGTGGTCGCGAACGCTCGACACTTGATGGCGTCAGATGCCCCATGAAAGGTCATGAGGCTGTCAAAACTGTCGTAGTGATCAGCCGAGTCTCCCTGGCCGTCGTATGCCTTGAAGGTCAGAAGTGAGATCCTGGGGGAGATCTCGACCTTCAAGACATTGTCGAAAAATGGGGATTGCTCCTCGTCCTCGGTGGTAGAGGTCTTCTATAGGGCGCGGAGGGCACGCTCTTACTCCACGTAACGCCTCTCAAAGTCTCACAGTCGGAGGGATGACTCTGGTTGCCGCTGGATCGAGGGGCTGTGGGGGTGTTCCTGCACATTTCCTTGACGCCCCTCGGGGGCCTTGGTCTTCGGGAGTGGCCGATGCGCTCTAGACTTCTCCCTCCTCGGGGTGGAGGAGGCTTCTTGCTCCGGGGGAGGGGCTTGCGATGGTCCACCTGACTGGTTGCGAATAAGCCGCCGCCCCTGGAGGATGAAACGGCCCTCTGCAGTTTGCAGGGAAGCATCTCCATGAGGGGGGCTTTCCCAGGGGAGTCGTGACCTCTCCTCCCTAGCCACCTGGGTCCTCATTAGATCAATGAGTCTATCCATTTTTGCGTTGAGGGTTTGGAGGGCGTCTGTGCTCCCAGTTGGGGGTTGGCCCTCCACAGTGGGTGGGGGATTTACGTTGGCTGGGTCGCTAGCATGTGATGGGGTGCTCCCCGTAGGATGGGAAAGTACACCTTCCTCTATCGCCATGGCTTTCCATTTGTCGCTAGTGGTCCTCCTGCTAGAACTCCTTCGCACCATGTTGGCTCTTTGTTCGTTTCCCACAGATGGTGCCAGATGAAGTGGGGTCATCTCGTGCGATGCTTGAGCTGAGGATGATGACCACGAATGCTAGAACTGCAAAGAGGGAAATGAGTCAGAGGTGCCCATGGATGAATCCCTAGGGAAAACCCTCCGATGCTTAAGTCAGCGATTATGGTAGAGCTCTGGTGCAAGGAGAAGGGGGAAGGAGATGAGGGCATGAGATTCCTCTCCACCAAGTGGTGAAGTGGCTCTAGCTTAGGGTTAGTATCGCTTAATAGTGCTTACCTTTCACAAGACGGCCTCCCAGGTTTATATAGCGACTCATGAATGTGAGAGCCATACGAGGCGAGGAGTTTTAGGGGGGGTTACGTCCCCTTCGCAGGCTCGTTATGGTGCGAGGGCTCTTAATCGCCATTATCCCCATGATTCCCAGCTCTTAAAGGGCGCGCAATGGTCGCTTGGATAAGCCTTTATCAGTCGGTCCGAGCATATGACGCTAGATTTAGGGGGTTCCCCCGAGCGATCGACGCAAGGCTCGGGCGGGATGCATAGGCACTCGAAGGGACCTCCCGATCGACCTGGCATTCGGACTTCCGAACCCGAAGGTCACCTAGGAAGTGCTTAATCCAAGTGAGTTATTGGGCTTAGTGGGCCCCGAAAGGGCTGTCACTCATAGGAACCGGGCCTCGTTTAGTCTGGCGGGACCTCGTATGGTCATTCCTTTTCGGGCGGTAAAATTCCCCCTCTCCAACATGCATCATGTCATGGAAGATGGCCATCATCGCCCTTTGATATGTTGCCCCTGTGTTCTTAAGACCGAAGGGCATGACGACATAGCAGTAGGTCCCCCACAGAGTGATAAAAGAAGTTTTCTCCTGGTCTTCCTCCGCTAGGCGGATCTGGTTATACCCCGAGAAGCCATTCATGAAGGAGAGTATCTCAAAGCCAGCGGTGTTGTCTACCAGGACATCTATGTGTAGGAGAGGGAAATTGTCCTTAGGACAAGCATGATTAAGGTTGCGAAAATCTATGCAGATACAGACCCTACCATCCTTCTTCATAACAGGGACGATGTTAGCTACCCATTGTGGATACAAGACTACCCTCATGAACTTGGCCTTAAGGAGCTTGTCCACCTCTTCTTTGACTTTGAGTGCGAGCTTCAGATGAAGTCGCCTTAATTTCTGTTTGACAGCTCGAGCATCGGGTTTCCGGACCAAACGATGTTCAACCAAAGATGGGTCCAGACCCGGCATGTCCTTGTAGGACCAAGCAAAAGCATCAGGAAATTTCCTTAGAACCGCCACAAGAGCAGCTTCCTTCTCGTCAGTTAGATTGGCACTAATCAATATGATCTTTGGATAGTCCTTGGTGCCAAGATTGATTTCCTTGGTGGATTCATCAATGGAAACATTGGGTTGATCAAATTTCTTAGTTCCCATGATCCTGGAACGCATCGTGCTGGCCATTCCAGTCCGCAACTCCTTCTAGGGACTGGAAAAGATGAAGGAAAAGATGGCGTTGGCCGTTCCAGCCGCAGCACCGAAAGACATGCCAGCTCACAAGCTGACGAAGCTGAAGTACATTTGGGTCCCCAAGGAAGCCCAACCACTGCACCTGCCCAGGCGGGGCCCAGCTACACCCGCCACAGAAAGGGTCAAAGAGATGAAAGGGCCGAGGCGATGGCCACACCCACCAACCGGTAGTTACTGCGCCAGTGCTATCGGAAAATGCCCGCCGCCAACGTCGCAGGCGTCGTCACCATGCTGCCCGCCTGGCGTTCGTAACTTACCCTCATCCTACTGTTGCCACCGACTCACAACTACCGACCGCTATCCCCGACCAGGAGTGGGAAGGGATCGAGCAAGCCATGCGAAACTACCTCAGGGGCCCGGGTTGCACCCCTATGGGTCGTCAGAGACTGCTGGGGGTAGTGGTCTCTACCTTTTGAGAAGAAGATGAAATTTGACCTGTGTCTAGCGCAGAATCAATGAACCGATCAGAGGAACGATGACAGTCCCTTGTGCGGGAGGAAGCGCCGCCCCGACGGTCGATCTTCGACAGACTGGTGTTCCCAAATAAGCCGTCAAGGAGGATGGCAAAGAGGAACAAGAACTGGAGAGTTTTCACCTGCAACATGACAAGACTCTCTAGTCGGTACAGGGCTTTACCTACCGACCCCGAAGAAGTGGCCAGGCTCCCCGCCAGGCCCGGCCCCCTCACCAGGAGAGGAAGAGCGGCGAGTGAAGTGACGCAGGTGGGCGTCGAAGAGACTTCCTCCGAAGTACCTTCCATGGCCCTAGCAGCCAATGTTGTCACTACCGGGGCACGAGTGGTGGACCCTCCACATCATCTGATGATGCCCCGGCCGAAGAGACAGAGGGCATGTCCACTCCCTCCACAACTGACCCCGCCATGTTATACATGATACAACAGTACCAGCGAGAGATTGAATTGCTGAAGAAGCAACCCAATGAAAGGAATGCCCAACCCTCAACATCTGGACAGACTGAGGTTCTACTGGAAGCGCCCGGGGGCAACAGGCAATCTTCTGAAGCAACTCTGCAAGATGCAGCGTTCCCATTAACCCCCAGCTTCCTTTCGGGCATACCCCTACAACAAGCACAGTACCCGGCACTGGCCCTGCCACAAATCTCACCACCCCAGGGGTCTCCCATGGACCCTCAAGCGACTATGCTGACCACCCCAGCTGCGCAGCGTGCCCATTTCTATCCAAGCCCAGTCGACCCGATAGCAGTCAGTCGGTTGATGCTGGAACAAATGATAGACATGAAGCTAGCAGAAAGGGGCGGCGGGGATCAAATGCCATCCTGCTAAGTTCAGGAATTTTGATTAAAGTCTATCTCTTTACTCATCATATGATTCTTGAATGGCCATCGGTGAGACCGGTTGACTTCTACCCTTAACTTGGACCTTTCGTCATTGTTAATGAATCTACCTTTGCTTCGGCATGTAACCCATGTCGATGAACAAACCTATATTCGACCCTCGTCATCATCGGCGAGATCGGTCGATCTCTACCCTTAACTTACACCTTTCATCCTTGTTAATGAATCTACCATTGCTTCGGCATGTAATCCATGTCGATGAACAAACTTATGTTCGACCCTCATCATCATCGACGAGATCGGTCAATCTCTACCCTTAACTTGGACCTTTCGTCCTTGTTAATGAATCTACCATTACCTCAGCATGTAACCCATGTCGATGAACAAACTTGTGGTCGACCCTCATCATCATCGGCAAGATCGGTCGACCTCTATCCCTTAACTTTGACATTTCATCCCTGTTGAGAACCGTATCCTTTACTTCGGCGTTTAACCAATGTTTACGAATTAAACAAAGATCCGACCCTTGTCATCATCGACAAGGCCGGTCGGTATTCTGGCAGGCAAGCTCTCCTGAGTCCTTCCTACAAATGCATACAGAATACAAAAAAAAAGAAAGAAAAATGGGGTTAAAAATAGAGATACCCTGTCTGCCTTGTTCCTACATCAGGGCAAGGGCAAAAAGGGCTATAACCCGGTTGCGGCGAAAACCCACAAGGGCGTTGCAGGCAAAATTAGGTACCCCGCCACGTGAAAACCTGAAAGGGCGCGTGAGCAAAAGCAAGAGGGGACTGGCTTCGGCGAAAACCTGAAAGGGCGCCTAAGTCAGTAATGTGATAAAAAAAGAACGACGATGTAGTAGCGAGGTTGCTTGTCACCATTCTACTTCTCCCATCCTTTCGGCCCTTGTCACCATCGGCAAGACCGGCTATCCTTTCGGCCCTTGTCACCATCGACAAGATCGGCCATCCTTTCGACCCTTGTCACCATCGGCAAGATCAGTCGCTACCCTTTCAGCCCTTGTCACCATCGGTAAGACCGGCCATCCTTTCGACCCTTGTCACCATTGGCAAGATCGGTTGCTACCCTTCTTTGACCCTCACCACCTTTGGCGAGCCCGATCAGTCACCCCTCAAATTGGGCCTTCCGTCCTCATTGGTAGACGTACTGTCAGTACTTCGACATATAACCCATGTTGATGAATGAATCGCACTCTCAGACTTTCGTCACCATTGGCGAAATGAATAGGGTGCATCCACCTACTTTATCTATGTCACACCTTGGCCAAATCTCGATTCTGGGAATAGTTATTCTGTGGTGGAGCGAACTCCTCACCCCTTCGCTGAAGGCGTGAGTGCTCTCTTGCGCTCTTCGCGTGTCATGTCCTTCGACAGCGTCATTCCCTCTGGCTTAGGATTAGACCGATTGGTGGCTTGGTCCGCTATTAGTGAGGATCTTGCCTCCGAGTCGTCTGACTCAAGGATCGTTATGTGAGTAGGTCTAGTTGCCTTGTCTTCAGTTTGTCGGTACTGGCTGTGCTGCCGTTGGTGCTTTCGAAGTACATGCGGTAGTGCTCTCTTGCCTCTCTGTACATCCGCACTCGTGTTTTGAGTCTCTATCTCATGTGAGCCTCAACTAGTCGTAGCCTTACGGCATGCCACTGCGTGATGACTTTTACAGCGGGGCACTTTCCAGTTTACGATTTGTAAGCTAGTTTCCATCGACTCTCGCGATTACCGTAGCATCCTGCGGGGGGAGAAAACTAGTTAGAGGCTTGGCTTAGGCAAGAGCCAGTGTGTGCACACGTGGTCAGGGGTTTTGGACTTGCATCGTCAGACGTGGCCCTGGCTAGTCACTCGCGACTGTTGTACTGTTCCAGTTTTGACAGTGTCTTGGTCTCGGCCTAGTCCTTGCGGTAGGTTACGTAGACAAGACACTAGTAGGCGCAGCATAAGACATTAGTGGATGCAGCTGGCGGTTCTTCTGGCGAGGGCCACTCTAGTCACGTGGCAAGTGGCTCTTCACAGTTCTCTTCATGTTTCTCGTGCGTCTTGACCTCCCGGGTTAGCCCTCTCGTGGCTCCACTCAAGGTCAATGTCCTGTCATATGCAAGGCATTCTAGTCATGTGTGGGACAGTGTGCACGACGTTCTAGTCGTGTCATCTGGGTCTGCGTCTCTCTAGGTTTTTCCTGGGTTTCTTTATCTATTTTACAGGTCCCTTGCAGCGTCAACAGATCGGCAACTCCTGACTTCATCAGCTTAGAGTCACCTTCCTGTTGCTGCTTGGAGTAGTTTGGGGTGCCGAGGTTAGTTCGGCAGCCATTCATCTCGTACAGTTTCTTCCCCTCTTCCTAGACTATTCCCTACTCCTGCTCCCTATCTCTCCTTTTACTGCTTTTTAGCATAGTGTTATAGCTTTGTAGTTTAGTTTTCCTGCTTTACTACCTATTGTTTTACTTGATCCGTGTTACTGCATGTTTTCCAGTGGGGATCCGCATGACCCCTACTGAGCTAGTGACACGAAGCTCACCCCTTCTATTCAGGTGGGTCGCTGTTCGTTCTGCTTCCGCGGGTCCTGGTGTGCGAGTTCGTAGCTGCCAACTGGTACCTTCGTCGGGCTTCCCCCAACTTTCTAGGTACAACTTTCTTTTCTATCTACTGTACTGTTAGACTACTTGTCTTTCCGTTGGACTAGACTCTGGTATATAATTGTCAAATTTGAACTGTTAATTAAAAAGAAATTTTATTTCTGCTACGGTTTTTAGCCGCCCTTCCTACACACGCATCCCATTTTTTTATTTTGTTTTATTTTTTTGTGTTGTTCTCTTTTTTTTGGTTTTTTTAGTCTCTTTTCTTTCTTTCTTTTTTTTTTCTTACATTCAGAATTATCTACAATACGACAGGCCACCCCTAAACTTCATAGGGAGCAAGTCGTCATGTCACCTCGCCAAATCAATTACCATGTGCAAGCGACGAAGTGACACATGAGACTGCAAGGAAGGCGCCTTATCACGGGGCCTGCTAGAGGTGATGGTGATAGTTTTAGCTCAGACCTGCTTCACCCCTATAAATACCTCCTTCATTCTCTTGAGGGGTAATGGAAGCTGATTTCAAAGGGTGTAAGTCTCCAGGGAGAAGGAGGAGTGAAGAGTTCTTAAGTCTCGGAATGGACGGCGAATCTTCTCACTCCTCGAAGTGAAGCAGATCCAGCAGCAGTTCCAAGAGGCTTTTTGACCTCAAAGGGCACTTGAGTGAGAGGACCTAGTCACAGCTGGTGAGTGGACCCTACCCCATCTCTTCCCTTGCACTCCCCCTTTCTTCTGAGAAGACACCCCCTTTTTTACTTCTTGCATATGTGCCAAGCGTGATGAGATCACACATTTTATGGGAGCTTGTGGTGGCTGCATATCGGGGTCTTCCAAACTTTCAGAAGGCTCGGCTAGACGTAATGGGTTTTAGGGCCTTTCTCCGAATTGAGCCAATCAAGCTCGACCTCGCCCTCATCCAAACATTGCGTGAAAGGTGGGACCCAGTGAGTCGGGCCTTTCTGATGCCTTGAGGGCACATGGTACCTAGCTTGAAAGATGTGGCCCGATCACGGGCCTCAAAGTGGATGGCGAGGCGGTGACTGGTGTCACCTATTCTGATTACAAAGAAGGTGCTCAGAAGTTTTTAGGGTTGGATGTAGACCATCAGAAGAAAAGGTCAGTGACCAAGGCGTCTATTATGGAGGCATTGGGGCTTATTGACGCTCATCCTCGTGACGATGAGTCATTGGAAGAGTTCATGGATAGGGCTAAAAGAGGGTGTCGCGCCGTGTATTGCGTAGACGCCAACAATTGGGAGAGATCCAACATGGATTTGAGGAGATTCCTCTTCTTCCTGTTGGGGAGGCTGCTACTGGGCTCGAAGGGAGACAACATCCATTGTCACCTCTTAGAGCTCCTGGTAGACCTTGAAAGAGTGGGGCGGTACACCTGGGGAGTTACGGTGCTGGCACATCTATTTGTGGGTCTGTCCGAAAGGGCAAACCGAGAGGTAACAGTGAGTGGCTTTACGTCATTTATCTAGGTACCTTCCCTTTTTGTTGATTTTTTTATTTTTTTCTATTATTATTTTTTTCTATTATTATTTTTTTCTTTATGACCCGTCCCCTAGCCATTATAAAATCTCCAAAAAATCGAAACTGCCACCAAACGTCACTTAAAAATTATCCCTGTTTTCTTTACTTCCACCTCTACAATGTTCATGAAGATTCCATCACCCAGATCCACCCTCAAACCCTCGGTAAACCCATGTTCTCAGGAAACTCCACTTTCTACCTTGTCCGTCCCTGATCTGTGAACCAGCATATTCTAAAATCACCAGTGGCCAGCACAGAGAGTTAATAATTCCTGGAATAGCCTGGGATCGTATCTCTTCGAGAGAGCTTTCCAACGCCACTAGTCTTGCATTGACTTGAAGTCGGGACTGATCGTAGCTTCCATTCTTGTCGGGTCACGCGCAGCAGAACAGCAGTTCCGACTCGTGGACGGCAACCGACGACCACCCCCAGGGCGGCCGACTTGCCTTCCACACGGGGAACCAGCGTGCCTCCTTCCCCAGGATCGCCCCTCCAGGAGCCACCGAAGCAGAAGTACCCTTCTCGGACCCCTAGGCCCGCCAACCAAGATGAGGACCCCACGGTTGTAGGCGCTCACCATCACCGGAGCAGTCCAGATTGCTACCCGTCAACCCAAACTCGCTACTCCTGGGTCCCATAGGTAGCCCTTTACCTCCCTGCGTAGAGTGGGTAGAAATATTCATTTTTGTAATGAATGACAATTGTTGTACTGGGAGTACAGATTCGACCGGGGTCATCTTCCCCACGCCTGGAGCATGGAGGTACACTCGCACCCCCCCTCTTTAGTTGCTTACTTTCCTAGTATAGGCTCTTTTTGCCATTGCTCATGAGCGTGTTAGGGTTCTAGCCGGATCAATTTAGTCACTGCTGTGAGTTGTGAGAGCGAAACCCATCTCGCGGTTCGTTCTGAGCCCGAGAGTAAGCTAACCACACGAGACTCATCGCCGGTTCCTCAACCATGTGGATCGATTCGTTTCCCTCGCCAAGGACGATCATGAGTGAGTGCTTCTTGTTTGGGGTACATTCGCCTCTTCAAGAGTCACGTTAGGTGCCGAGTTGTGAGTGTTGTTGCGGGTCACGTCTTCCAAAGAGTTACGTCATCCACTAGAAGTCCAGGATCGCATCTAATGTGTTGAGTCTCATTGTCGTCCCACATCAGTTTCCCTCTGGGTTTCAGAGGAAGGGAGACTTGGTGTCTCCGATTTGCAAGTGACTGGGTGTCACTTGTGGTTTCCCTTTAGGTTTCAGAGGAAGGGAGACTTGGTGTCTCCGGTTGCAAGTGGCAGGTTGTCACTTGTGGCTTCCCTCCAGTTTGGAGGAAGAGAGACTTCAGTCTCTGGTTGCTAGTGACTGGGTGTCACTAGTGGTTGCCCTCCCGGGTGGAGGAAGAGAGGAGAGTGTTCCTCTGGGGCTGAGGGGCTTCATCTTCACCCAGATTAATTTTGACAAGTTTGTCGATGGTTGCCTGGCCACCGTCCTCCAGCTCAAGAGGTGCTGGCTGGAAATCAACGAAATCTTCATCCTCGGTGTCAGCTTCGTACACCTGTGGGTCCTCGGAGCCAACGGTTGAAGCTGATGGGGCTGGAAGATTATCGTCGCTAGACCCGGCCTGAGGTTATCCCGGGCTATCCCTGTCGGGCTGACAGCCGTCGGTTGGCATCCTAGAGGCCTGGCTGAAGTTGTCTGCCGACGTAGGCGATGCCTCACGATCTTTGCTCCAGGGACCTTCCTCATGGGGAAAGTGTGGTGAACTAGGTTCTTCCATTGGCTGGGAGGCTGCGGGGGTCTCCCCCGTCTCAACATCCTCGTGGACAGACGAGGAAGCCTCTTCAGGTGCTAGAACTGGGGTACTGGTCCTGGCGGGAAGCGGGATTAAAATCTCCTCTCTCTCATCTCCCAAGCTGTCGAACTTGGTGTTGGCGACAACCGGGTCGATGGCTGGCTGTGTTGATCCCATGATGTGGACAGCATGGTAGACACAGAAGTCTGGGTCTTGGTCATAACTGAGACCTTTGGTGTCATTTTGGGAGAATGGGGGTTGCCCCTGGACTTGTGAGGGTGTCCAGAGATCGTGGAAATATCTCTGTTGCGCGAAGCTCTGCCACTGGGGAATGTGCTGCTTGAAGCACATCTCTCGGATGCAAGGCGACAGGTCGTCCAGAATTTGGACAGCTTCAGCTGTGTTGTCGACTCGCCTGGACCATCTGAGATCATCTTCTGGTGGGGCTGGAGTGAGCATGTCTCCTTTGTGGAAAATGATGGACTTTTCCCTTCTAGCCATTTTCTTGGACCAGTGTTGCAGTCTGTAAGTGATGATGAACATCGTGAGCTGCTCGACCCTATGCTCGTTTGAGGCACACACGAGCTGGATGCAGTTTGGTGGGAAGCATATGCTCTTGTTAATCGCTCGGCTAATAAGATTAGCCTCGAAATCGACTTTGCGCCTCTCAGAGCGGTCTATGGTTGACTTGACGCTAAGGTGTAGCCGATGAAGCTTGGCCATCTCTTCGTCAATGGAGAAGAGGTCATCCTCTTCTTCTTCAGAGAGCCAGCCGTTGCTCTTGCTCTTAATCACAGGGAAGGGACTGGTTCCCTTGAAGTAGAGAGCCGCATCGACCAGGTTGCATTCTACTGGAGTGAATGGAGACAGGTCTACAAAGACTACACACTATTCCCCATCCTTAATATATTTGATGCATTGATGGAGGGTTGAGGGGACAACCCAGTTTTCATGGAGCCAGGGCCTGCCCAACAACACTTTGTAGGATGTGCTGGAGTCGATGATGTAGAAGGTCACCCGGGTGAAGCATTGCAATTATATCTCTCTGTGACTCCCTCCACCGTAAGTTTAGTCCTAGTACAAAAAAATGCAGGAGTAGAGAGGACGGTCTACTACACTAGCAAGTTGCTCAACAAGGCTGAAAGAAGGTACCCTACAATCGAGAAACTGATGCTAGCATTGGTTACCTCGGCCAAGTGCCTCTGACCTTACTTTCATGGTCACTCTATCGCCGTGCTGACCGGTGAACCCTTAAAGAAGATCCTCTCTTATCTCGAAGCCATGGGACACCTCGTCAAATGGGCCATCATGCTCAGGGCCTATGACATCTCCTATCGCCCCTGTGCAGCCTTCAAGGGACAGGCCCTCGCGGACTTCATCGCAGAGAGCACCGTCCCGATCGAGGAAGAGTCACCGTCCACGCAAGGACCCATCTAGGACTTGTTCGTAGACGGATCATCCAACTCGATCTGAAGCGGTGCTGGTTTCCTCCTCAAGTCACCTGAAGGAGCGGAACTGCAATACACCTTGAAGTTCAACTTTCAGGCGTCCAATAATGCCTTCGAGTATGAAGGCCTCATTTCGGGGTCCAGGATGGCATGATGACTAGCGGCCGAGCGAGTCAAGATTCACACTGACTCCCAGTTGGTCGCTAGCTAGGTCAACGGTGACTACGAAGCTCAAGAAGCACCTATGGTTAAGTCCCTCAAAATAGTCCGAGGGTTAGCTCAACTATTCAAGAGTTTCGAGGTAGTCTGAATAGCTCAGGAGGAAAACTCCCGAGCCGACCCCCTCTCTCGCTTGGCCTCCTCCCGCGGCCGGGAAGGTACCTGTTTGGTCTTCCTCGAAGAGTTAGAACGACCAAGCATCGATGCTGAGCTCATGATCATTGACTCGGCTACCCTGAGCAACTGGCGGACCACTTACATCTCCTAGCTCCGGGACTCCCAGGTGCTTTCTGACCCTCAGGAAGCTCAGAGATTGAAGTACCAAGCCCGGTGATTCATCATCTTGGATGACTCTTTGTACCAAAGGTCTTTCTCCAGTCCCCTCCTTAAGTGCCTTAGCACCGATGAGGCCGGCCGAGCAATTCATGAAGTTCACAAAGGCATCTACGACGTGCACCTGGGAGGAAGATCACATGCTAGGATCCTACTTCGGTGAGGCAATTGGTGGCCTACCCTTCAACGAGATTGTTCGACCTACGTGCAGAGGTGCGACTGATGTCAATGCTTTGACCATTTGGTTCACCAGCCTGTCTCGGAGCTCGTTACTCTTACCGAGCCATATCCCTTCGCTCGGTGGGGAATCGACATTTTGGGGCCATTCCCTATGGCTCAGGCCCAGAAGAAGTTCATCATCATCGCCATCGACTACTTTACAAAGTGGATTGAAGCTGAGGCCACAGGGAGTAGAATGCCGTCTGACACAGCGAGTGAAACGCGGTCCTACCAGGGACCGCCTAAGAGAGAAAATCAGTCCGCCCATGACCATTTAAATTAAAATGGCCCCCAACAAGGCCGCCGATTATGCTGAAAATGGCCAAAGTATGACCGCCCAAAGGAATGAAGCCACGGGGCATTGGGGGGATAGAAGACGATCTCAGGCAGACCGTTGGGGTGAATTAAATGGTCTTTAGATGACCGTTTCACTGATCCAAAATGGTCCCAGTAGGGCCGCCACCTTAGCACAATTGATTTTTTTTAATGTATGACTATATGAACTGAATGACTGATATAAAAAGTTTAATGCATGTAGGGAAAATGTCGGACGAGGATTTCATGGGTCCAGGTTTGGGCGGTGTACTTGGCACTGCCGGACTTCCAGCGAGAGCGACTAACCACCATGGGATTCTCTGAATTCCTTGTCATGGAGGTGATGAAGCTGGATACGGCGCTCCTCTATGCTCTACACGACTGGTGGGATCCGGTGAGCCAAGCGTTCGTGTTCCCATGGGGGCACATGGACTCGATGCTCGAGGACGTGGCGAGGATCACCGGGCTGTGAGTGCACGATGCACCAGTGAGCGGGAGGACGCACACGAATTACCGGGAGCTAGCCCAGAGGCTGCTAGGGCTGGAGCTGTACAAACCAGAGTGGCACTCATCCGTGTTACCGAGAGTGGGCCTTCAGGAGAACCTGGGCCTGCGGGGAGCCATGATCACCGTGGGAGAGCTGTCGGAGCAGCACTTGGAGTGGTTGATGGACCGTGCGCGGGAGCGAGTGGCAACGGGACCAGGACTTGAGGCGGACGTGGTCCTCCAGTGATTCTTGATGCTCTTCTTCGGGAAGCTACTATTTGCGACTCGAGCCGACGGAATGAGCTGCCGACTCCTGCCCCTGCTTGAGGAGGTGGACTGGGTAGGCGAGTACGCATGGGGTGCGACCGTGCTGGCCTTCTTGTTCAACACCCTCGGCGTCACTAGCCGGCGGACGATGCTCGACGGGTTCTCCCCACTGCTGTAGGTAAAACTTGACTTCTAATATGTTGTGCAATTGTTTAGCTGTTATAAATTGCTATATGCTGACACTTTGATGTATGCAATGCAGGTATGGGCCTATCTGTACCTACCCAGACTGGGGAGAGGGACGGAGGCACACTCGAACAGAGTGCCCATTGCGAGGTGATAGATGGCAGTGTGAGAGACAGGCTCCCTACGATGCCAGGTGCGGACAATCCCGGATGACCTCGACGCACTACCTTATGCATCGGTAAGACCTAAACCTGAACTTATGTGAATGCAACTATATGCTTAAACCCTAATGCCTGACATGCCAACTTCTTGCAGGTCCGGGGGACTCTGTACCAGGGTGAGGGACACGAGGGCCAATCGTGGGTGGTGGCAGCCCTAGGCTACGCAGGACGTGACATCTGGCTGCACTGCATGAATGTGGTCGAGCCGCTGCACTACTGGCTGATTATGAGGACCGTGGGCATCCACCAGCCAGAGGTGGAGTTCCCGACACGCGAGAAGCCGGAGTAGTGTGTGGGACGACACTCAGGCGGGCTCACAGTAGAGATTGACTGGATCACTCGAGTAGCAGACCAGATCGATGACTAGACCAGGCGAGGGCGACTGGTGTGAGCTCGGGCCGCCAGTGACGAGGCCTACCTGACAGCTTATGCACAACGTTACGGGGACCAGGTCTTCCATGGCTCACGACAATCGATACAATTCTTAAACTTATGCTCTCTAATATGCTCATGATTACAATGCACTAACGCTTGACTTCCAACATGCAGCTTGACCCCCAGGGACGGATCGCAGAGCTTCAGGGGTTGCTCCACTCAACGGTCCAGCCGCGGGATGAGCTCCAGCGCTCCTTGGACCTCCTGGTAAGTTTCACTGAACCTCAGACTTAGAATGCTGTGTTATGCCTATGAAACTTACATGCCCTTGTTTACAGCGTGCCGAGGGAGCCCAACGCCAAGGAGCCGACGCACCATCTTCTTCCTCCCAGCCACCAGTAGACTGGGCCGAGTGGGATGCGAACTTTACGCGGGCGGTAGCATGAGTTGAGGAGGCCGAGGCCACTCTCGTCGAGAGGGTAAGCAAATAGCTGTACTTCCCCTTTGAATCCTGATTATGAATGCAAGTGGCTAATGAAATGAACGAGTATGCAGGCGAAGGAGTTAGAGGCAGCACTGGGTGAGGCTACTCGGCAGAGAGAGGAGGTGGAGTGCTTCTGAGTAGAGGCAGAGCACCTTCGTGCCAAGGCGGATAGGCTGAGGAGTGAGCTAGAGCAGTCCCGACTGCAGGTAGCTAAGTTGAGAGGTACAGTGGGAGTGTACCAGCAGTCCCTCCAAGCGATGGGCCAAAAATTAGAGCGTAGTAGGACTTCGAGTGGCGTGCACAGTAGCACCTACTGAGGTTACTTCACTAGCTCCTTCGATCTTCGGAGGAACGAGGACGAGGAGCGGTGCCGACGATGACGCGAGGAGGGGAGCTCAGCCATGGACCCGCCGACGAAGAGATAGGAGGGCACCTGCGACAGCAGGGGTCCAGGAGAGGGACAAACTTGATATACCATATGAGACATGCTTTTTGACATAATGTAATGACTTGACTCTTTTTGACTTTGGAAAGATGAATATGTGGATGCTTGATACTAACTAACCTAACCTGACAATGACTTCTACGACTGACACAGGAGAGCGAGAGAGAGAAAGAGACTTAAGTAGAAAGCAACTTAAGGAAACACTAATATCAAGGGAAACAGAGATAGAGAGGTGGTCACGTAGAAAGTCACTACCAAATATTGGCAGTCTCTCGATAGACCGTTAAAAGACAACTAGCAGATAGCTAAGAGAAGGCCAGAGACGGTCCACGCTCAACCGCACGACCAAATTAGACGGTGTACTACTGACCGTTTTTCTAGTTGGACGGCCTCACCGAGACCGTTAAACTCGTGAGAGAATCGAAGTGTGTAGAAGGAGGCAAAAAATGACCCTGTGATGACCGCCAACAAGTATTGCGGCAGCCCGATATATCGCAACTGTAGAAACCCTGTTAACCCCAACTGGGAATCTATTGAAGAGTCCCAATCTGTGAGTAAGGAGTCCCAATCCGTGCTAAGACTTATCTTAACTTGATTTGGTGCCATCTTACCTCAATCCTGGTGGGAGAGGACTAGGAATCTCGGCTCTATAATTAGGGGGCACTCTAAACTCGTAACTCTCACAACACCCTCCTTTTAGGCCTTAAAAATCTTAGGAATATCACCCGAATCATCATGAAGAGTGCCCTTGAAGCAAGCACAATGGGTGAGGGCGCCTATAATGGGCCAAAGTCGGCGAGAAAGGAGCACGTGGTGCTGCAAAGGCTGACCACAATTCCTAGGCACCTGAGCTCCAGCCCTTTAAGAGAGGTAAGTTAATGCAATTACTTTTATGTTCATTAAATTTCCTCCAAGTCCTTACATTTCTCCTCCTCTTCTTCTCTCTTTTGTTTTCCGTTTTCTTTCCCCACCTCAGCTTCTCCCCAGCCTGAGGCGCTATTCCACGTTGAAGTGGATGTCCCCCATGATCCGCGAACTTCCCATAGTAGTGCCTCGTTAGTTAGCTGGAAAACTGTTGATGGTAAGGCAGCATCTAGAGGGAAATGAATAGTCACTAAGAACACGTGTGGCTCTTCCGATCGGTCGGATGTCAACCCCCCCCCCCCCCCCCCCCCCCTTTTTTTTTAATGAGAGGCTCTGTCCCTTTAATGTATGTTTCCCACGTAAGGGACGGGAGGGCCACGAGAAGATGAACAATGTCATACTCCCCTCCTCTTCTTTTATTATTTTAATATATATTAACATCATATCTTTTCTTTTGTATGGATTATGGAATGGGGGCTATGACTATGAGCCTTTATTCAAGGGTGACTGGGTACCCACCGGCTACCTGGACACCTCAGTGGAGAAAACCCGATGAGTGGAGGCGCAACGCAAAGAAAAAAGAAAAGGACGCAGCGGCGGCGAAGGAGGCCTGCGACAGCAGCGGACGCAGTGGCGGCGAGATCTGGGCGCAGAGCGGCGTCAGCGTATGACGGACGTCGCACGGTGGGGCAACGACGGCAGCGACAGCAGCGGTCGGGCGTGAGAGGGAATCGTGGCGGCGGGGCAACGCCGGCAGCGATGGCAACAGCGGCCCGGGCGCAGCAGAAGCCGGTGAGGAGACCGCGGCGGTGGGCAGCGGTGATGGGACGAGGGCGCAGTAGCGTTGTTGCTGGTGGCGACGAGGGTGGGGAGGCTGCGGCGGCAGGGGAAACAACGCGGCAACAGCAGCGGTAGGGGGGCGGGAGCTGCGGGATGGTGCTGCTGGGGGGTTTTACTGGCAGCAGACGGCAGCGGCGTACGGCAGCGGGCGATGTTCAGCGATGGCGAAATAAACCTCGGTGTGGGGCAGCGGCACGGGCGGGGAGAGGTCCTCCCTGTGAGGTGGTGAGCGGTCTGCTGCAAGGTGGCGGGTGGGGTCCGGTGTGGGATGAGGCTGCAGGGCGGGATCAAGCTCTGGGATGAGACCGGCGGCAGGGCGGGAGCAGCCGCAGCCGAGGCGGCGAGGGCGTAGGTAGGTGTGACGGGACCGTGGCGGTCGTGAGGGTGCAGGGTTCTGCCTGGAAGTGGAGCCACGGCAGGTGGAGCTACGGCGGGTTTTGACCCCAGCAGCGGGCGTCGGCAGAGGGGGCACACAGGTGGATCAAGGCGCTTTGATACCAGCGTAGGATCTCTCCGACGGGGTGAGTGCTCGTGGGTTTACGATTGAGACTCCGACAAAGTGAGCTCCGGGCTTCCTTGCGATTGATATCTCGATAGGTATAATTCATCTTTTATACAGGGTGCATTCATCTCACCTCCCTCTGTCTCACTCGTATTATGCACACTCCGTGATTCTCGGAGGACAACGTCAAAATTCAACATCGAATGTACGAAAAATTCATTCGGCGCGACCTTTGTTGGCCCCTTACTTAACAAGGCTCATGTCGAGGCTGTTGTTCAACAACATAACATTGGCTTTCTTAATTCTCCGGTCTGTCGTTTTGGTTTTGAACCCAATGAGTTATGATCTGATTGGCTTGGTATTTTACTCCATTACCCTTAGGGTTTCTCTGAGCATATGTAGGGTGTTAAGAGAGGGTTTTTACAAGGGCTTCTTGGTCTTTTATGCATCATCCTTCAGCCCATATAAGTAGCCATGAATTTCAGATCGGGACACATCTCTCTCTTGGGCTAATCGAGCTTCATCTTTGCAGGAAGAGGAGGAGAAGGTGTTGTGCATCTGCTGGAGAAGGAAGACTACGCTGTTAAGGATCAAGTCTCACAACCCCGAGCTCGAATCTGGAGGCGAGCCGTCGCCGCTATCCACCAGTTGCTTGCTAGGGCGCTGTGGATGTGAAAAATTACACGTCCGCGTGTCCCGACCAATCCGGCATCAATAAACAACTTCAACTGAAGAGATTGTGGAGAACATGTCCCATCTAGACCCTCCGAACAAATAGTACACTGCCGTGAAGCCACTCCCGGAGTCATGACAACAAAGAGAAACCAACCCCTGGTGGCTTACAACTCGTGGGCCCCGAAGAGAACTAAGTGGATCATCAATCGGGCTCAAAATGGGCCCAAATCCACTTCAACGGCATGCCCATAAGGGCCTTCAGCGGTACGCCCAGCGTGGTCTTCAACGGCATGCCCATACGGGCCTTCAGCGGCATGCCCTCGTGCCCCTTCAGTGGCACACCTTCTTTGGGTCCTCCAGCGGTATGCCCAGCTCTTTCAATGGCATGACCTGGCTTTCCTCCAACGACGCGTCCGACAGGGAGGATCTTATGCCACATCCTATAGATCCTCGGCACGTAGCGGGGTAGCTGAGGTGTCAAACGGGGAGGGGGACACACAAGCTACCTCCTGTCAACCAAAGACAACCCAAGTCAAATCCCCATTAATAACCCACGTTCCTACCTCCGTCGCTCCGTGCTCAAAGGCCCCCACCGTTGATGTTTAAAAGCCCCTCTCCACGACGAACAGAAGAGATAGAGAGACAACACATAGAGCTCCCCCCCAGAACAGAGAAGAGACTACCACACACACCAGAGAGAAGAGAAGAGGAAGAAGAGGAAGGGAAGAAGAGAGCTCCGCCATGAGGTTCCCCCCCAACGACCACCAGAAGAAGAGAGTAAGAGAGTGGGAGAGAGAAATGTAGTAGGGAGAAGAGGGAAGAGCAAGGAGCCGTCGCCCCTGCTCAACCCCTCATTCCTCCTTTTTCCTTCTTTTACTTTCTTCCCCTCCCTTCTTATGTTCAATATATTTGGTTCCCATTTGCCATGAATAAAACCCTCTTTGTTCTTGTTCTCTCTCTTTATCCATTTTTTTTTGTTTTGCATTGTTTCTCGTCCAATTGGGTCTCCCTGGGCGCTCTTCCAGGAGAATTGTGTGTAGGTGACTTGGTCGTCGGCTGAGGACGCCGAGTGTGTGGCGCTTGTACTTCCCTCACACGGTGTTTTGCCATGACACACAAGTCCATCCCCACCATGGGTGAGACGTTATGACAAGGGTGCAACCATGCATGCACATAACGTCATGCTTCCCCGCTGTCGCGAGGCCATGTCTGACCACTCGACTCGAGCCGTGATCGACCCTCGCCCAGACACTAGTCCGAGGCTTTCTCCAGTCGTCTAGTTACAAGCCCCTCGTTCAGCAGAGCAAACATGGCCCACATCACGAGAGGATCCCCCTGTAAAACATGCAGATACTCACTTCGTTACGCATTGACTCGGGGACCGACCACCGTGTCGAAATTGCCCTGCGGCTTGCGCCTGTTGTACCTCGGCCATTAGGCCTGCCTGTAAAGCCATGTAGATCTCCGAAATTACACTGCCACTTGAACGAATGCACTCGCATCCACGTTCGGGCCCTCAGCCCCTTTCTATGTCACCTAGTGTGAACCCACAACCCCTCTAACCCCAGTCAACATCGTCCTGTCTAGTGCGAACCCGCAGCTGCGAAGTGCTCCCTGCTCTCCACCCAGGACTTCAGGCATACACAGACCTCTCTTCAGCACGGAACAAAGGTGTTCAGATTCAATCTGATGTAAATAAACACCGACTACTTATGGTTGGTGGGGAAAGATGTCCTGTACACGACTCCCCACAATTGCCTACGCACTCGCACCCACGGAACCACCCTTCCCTCCACGTGCCTCTCAGCCCCTGAGTCCACATGCCACGCCCTGGCGGTGCTATCCCCTGCCAATTTTCGGTTCCACGAGTGATTGTCGAGAAATCGACTGGCAAGCCTGCATCCCAATTACGTTTCCCTTAAAACCATGAAACTTTTCGTGCCACTCGGTCTCCCCTCGACTCTCCATAAAAGGCGAGTGTATGGTGCCGCTTTGAGGAAGATACGGCTATGAGAGGAAGTGCCCAAAACCCTGTAGATTCTAGCATTCTTCCCATCGCCTTATCCTACTCCTCAGTCCGGTCACCACACATACGTCGCGGGCCAGTAAACCCACCGCGCACGAATAACCCTTAAAGCCCAATTTGTCTAGAAAACACTAACAACATTGAAGATTTCTGGTTTCTGAGTCTAAATAGTCTTCATGGCGACCGCTAAGGGTTGCCTAATGGTCATAATCATGATCGCTTTTTCCTATCAAACGGTTAGCCCGTGGCCGCATGTTCTCTGAGCCCGCTCTGCCACCTCAAACCACGATCTCAACACCTCAGGGGCTAGATAATCCTCAAGCTAGGGTGGCCAACACGACAATAGCACCCTCAGAGCACACTCACGGCCATCTAACCACGAGCAACCTTGGATTGCCCCCTCCCCGACCCCCTAACAGCCAAGGGTTGCCTCCACACAAATCCACCCCCTTTCCCCTCCCATTTACCTCATCTCCCACCTCCCATCTCCAACCTGCACTTCCCAGTTCACAAGCAGCAGAGTACCAGCATCTTGCAGATTTGGCCACTACTCTATCCTAGTGTCCCTGGAAGCACAAGTGGTACCGTTGGAAACGTCTCCCTGTTCTCTTCACAACAGCAGTGGTCTCGTCCCGGTCTGAGCTCGTGGCTGTCCGTAGGAGCCGATCTCCCCGAACTGCGCTTCTTCTCCCTGATAGTCAACCTAAAGCCACTTGCAGAGGCTCCCACAGCCAACCCCCAGAAGTTCTGGAGGCGGGGCTTGGCTGAGGTCCCCTACGACGAGTCACCTACCATTACCAAGAAGCGGCACTCCGTTCGGCATCCAGAGCTGTGAGTTCCCATTTTTCTCCTTCAGGTGAGCAGGTCTGTTCCCCTCTGGAACTAACCTAACACCCGATCACTGTTCGGGCTCTCATCATCGACTCTGACCACCTCCAGAATCCCCGTGGATCTCCGTTTGAAGAGGACTCGTCCACAAATCCAATGACTCTAGACACGTCTTATTCGGAGCTCGGGAGCGCCCGTGGTGCTCTCATCTTCCTACTATTATGGTGCAGAAGCTGTTAGAACCAGAAAGCAGAGGCCTTGTTCACGACTCTGTCCCGACCATCACCGCCAACCAGAAATTCCCCCAAAAATTGGACATCCTCTTGGGCCAACCCAGGATATTTTTCCATTGGTTTCATCACCGATAGAGTTTGGGAGAGGTCGTAGCGGTGCCGACATCAACCATCTGTCCCCTGTTCCAGACAGTGGATAGAACCGGCAAGCTTCCTCCATTTAGTTTCCTAGTTCAATTTCCCCCTCCCTACTATGAGCGCCGTCACTTGAAGACATTTGTGTGAAATGAAAATGTGTGAATTAAACTATAGGCTATGTAACACTAAGGTGTGGAGGAAAAGGCGAGCACGTGGTGCTCAAATAACTGGAAATGAGCAGGTGGTGCTCAGTGGATCGTGATCGCCAGAGGAAGGAGACTCCTCAAAATAAATAACAAAAGAAAAGGGATCACGTGTGTACCTATGAATGAGGGGAGATATGCGGGTTCTTTGCTTCCTCCTTGGTTGGCCGGCCAGTCAAGAAGGGTTCCTTTTACTATTGATTACCCTGAAATGCCAAGAAAAGACAAGGAGATGAAGCACTGGATTAGATCAAGTGAATAGTGTAGCAACTGCCCAGAGAACGACTAAGCATGCAAATGGGGGGGCGAACACACCTGGTGGTGTTTTTTTTAAAACCCCTATTGGAGTTATGGGAGGGATATGCATGCAATCAGGACGATGCCACCATCCCCGTCCCAACCCCTATTTTTTAGACCTACTGGCGTTACGATGATGGGTCGATACTCCAATCACCCACATTGGCACATCATGAACCTTCTCCTACCCTTCAAACCTCTCGCACTACCACTAAAATCTGACATTTCCAACGCATCAAACCCTCCACTATTACACCCCCAATTCCCAAACCATCAACCTCCATGACACTGACTCTCGCCGAACCTCCTGCTAGATCTCCTCCAACTATACCACCATCAACCTTCAAGCCATCGGCCCCGCTGAGCCCACCATCAAGCCTTCTCCAATTAACCCTCCTTTGATGCCACCTCGACCCTCCACTGTATCTACAACCTCAAACATGGCTTTACCTATCCCTCCACCTACCCCTTTACCCAAAGCCGTGGTAGATCCTGAGCAGGGTTCCCCCCTTTTTGCACTCAAGCCAACCTCGTCTGCTTCTGAGCATGGGGAGAAGCTCGACGTATTTGAACCTCCACTCGCCCTTCCTCCAACACCTTCCATTACATCTCCACAATCTATTAAGCCTACCGCTTCCACTCCGCCTTCCGCCTCTGCTCTGAGTGAGTGTGTTGTTACAAATATTTGTGCCGAAGAGAATGTTCAGGAGCCAGGCAAGAAGGAGTTGGCCTTGATTACGTTATTCAAGATGCAAGACTTTATTTACCAGATGCCAATCTACGTTCTTATACCGGGCATGGATGAAAAGGCCAGGTCCCCACCAATGCTCACTAAGAGAAGATGTCAAGCTTTGATGCCATGTGAGTTCGTACCCAAAGCCCGGGCAGGGCACTGCTTGTTTCAACACTCCAATATCAAGTCTATCCTTCCATTCAAGGGGCAAATGCCCATTTTATTCAACACTCTTCATCCACCACAAGCCTGGGGCAACACGAAGCTTCCCATTCCAACATTTCAACTCCCTCATATTATTGCTCTTTGCCCTCCAAGGGAGTTATCATTCATTGTTGAAGCTTCGTTATGGGCATTAACTTTATCCATTGGGCCATTTGGAAGCACACTTTCACTACTATGGAGGGGCAGTTATTCTTTTGCTAAGGGGCCTTCCGCTACCTTACCCATGCTCCATTCTACTTTGTCCACATTTTCGTCTGTCACCTTATGGGCCACTCGCAGGTTGAGAAGGAGGATCCTCTCCTTGCATCCCATGCATTCCATGCATTCCCTGCATCCATTACATTGCATTCATTTACATTTCTTCTTTTCCAGATTTCCAAACAGTCCTTGAGTCATGAGACTCTGGTTAAGACCGTTGTACGGGACAGCTCTATGCCGTCAATCGGGCCTATACCTGTAGGATGGGTGTGGCACGGATGAACACAGATCTAGAGGGGGGGTGAATCGTGCGTTTCTCTCTCTCTCTCCACTCGATGCACTCTCTCTCTCTCTCGATTTTCTCCCCCTCTCTCCCCTTCTCTCTCCTACGTTCGCTTCTTCATCCGTTCTGGGCTGTGCCGACCCCGGATCAAGGCACAAGAGGTACCGTTGGAACCGACTCGTCGCGTGGATCGCGCTAGTGCCATTCTTTTCACGGATCAAGGATCGTAGGATTGGGTCGGGTCGTGAGGCGTCCCGATGTTTCGTCATCTGTTCACGCGCTTTTTGAGGTCTTCGTCGCAATCGAGGTAGGGGGATGGACTCCTTACTTCGCTAGGAACATTTTTTTACCACATGCATGCCCATCCATAGGCGTTTACATCATTTTTTGTGCAAGTCCTATTTTGGGGGTTTTTAGGGTTTAAATGCTTTAGAAATTGGTTAGGAGTGGTATAATTGCATTTTGGGGTATGTCATAGTTGTAGAAATTTAGCTATTCATTTTCCTCTACCCCTTTCCTTTTTGTTTCGTGTCGATCCGGCTTGACCGAAGGGGAGTTCGGTCCGAACTTTCCCCTCATGTTTTCCAATCGGCATAACGGACCCTAGGGGGTGCGTTATGCATTGCATGGCGGATCGCTCGTGGGCCGCTATGGTATCGAAGTTTCAGTAGGTCTGTAGGTTGTGGGGCATGACGGACTAGTCTCAGTCCGCCATGCATTATACGACGCCCATGTCATGGTGTGTTATACTCTGTGGTTTCCTGTGGAGTTTTCTAGGTTTTTAACGTTCGGGTGTCTTTAAGGGACCACTCCTGGTGCGTTATGTCCACATGGCGCATCCATCCTACTACATTATGTTCTGTGCATTTTCAATAGGTTCTCTGGAGAATATAACGCACGGACCAAGGCGTGTCATACATTGCATGACGCCCCTGAGGTAGTGCGTTATAGTCTGTAGGTTTGTGTTTTCCCTGTGTGCGAGTGAGCATAATGGCCCTGGGGAGGCACGTTATAGTCGCATAACGCCCCAACCCAGTCCGTTACACTCTGCTACTTTGCAATGTTAGAAATGCATGCTTCGCTGTTTCTATACATATTCTTTATAGTTATTGTGATTCTTGGCTCGCTCCTAGTATCCCGATGAAGTGCTTGGACTTTTCATGTGATGGAACCACTAGACGTCATCCTAGACTTCACGGATGGTCAACCCGCCTGGGAGAGGTGGAGGGGCATACCCCTTCAAACGGTTTAAGCTAGTATCGTAGGCCCTCGATCCGACTATAACGCTCTACAGGGATGGAAAGCTAGCTGGAGACCTGGCCTAGGCAACGGTCAGTGTGTGCACACGTGGTCAGAGGCGAGAGCTGACACTGATGAGTGTTACTCTGACTAGTTCTCGGTTGGTACAGTTTCTCACCGTTCATAAATTCTCACTCGAGAAACAACCAATAATCACAAAATGATCAATCAACCATAGAATGCGTAGGAATTTTAAGGTGGTTCCGTCAGACCTACACGTCTGCCTACGTCCACCCCTCACCAACTTGGTGAGACTTCACACACTTCAAACGAAGCAACCGGAGATAAAATCTCCTTCACACCACGGAGACGACGTCTCTAGCACACACACGTTACAAGATGTAGCTTGACTCCACACGTTGCACAAGTCGCAGCACAATGTCAACAAAATGCCGCTCACATGCAACTCACACACACTTCACAATGTATCGAAGGGAATATTCAAAGTATATACAAGATCTGATCATGCAAAAATTATGTTTAGATGTAAATCAACCAAGGAAACTTAAGGAAAAGGGTAGAGATTTTCTCTCTCTTGTAGAATGACTTGCTGGACTGCACTTTGATGAAGTTCAAGCAGATGAAGCCCAAATCTGAACCTCAAACTCTCGTATCTTGATTTTCCGATGAAGAGGATGTAGTATCTGCTCCTCGATGTGAGGTAGATGATGATCCCGCACTCTGATCTTGGACCTAAGGGCTTGAGATCAAGGGAGGAAGGGGTTGAAGGTTGGTCACGTTCTTCTTTCTGCTCCTCCTCCTGCACACATGAAACAAGAAAATCTTTAGATGATTCTCCCAAATTCGCAACAGTACTATATATACCCAAGAGAGAGGCCAAAAGACATGGGTGCACCTTTATATTGGTCTAAGAGCCTCCCCACAAGGTTAGAACTGAAGTGGGGATAATTTGGTAAACTTTTCAAGCCTTAAAAATGGGTTAAAAACAATTTCGCAAACCTCGCTCGGAAGGTCGACCCTTGAGCAATCTTTTGCTCAGGACTATCCAAACATAAGCTTGGACAGAGGGGGTTGACCACTATGTGCAGTTTTCTACACAGAGCGGCCTAAACAGAAGCAAGGTCAATGGGGGTCAACCCTATGGGTCGACCCATGCGGTTTTAACCATTCTAGCACCTCCAGCCAGCCTTGGATCCAGTGAGGGTCAACCCTATGGGTCAAACCCTACCTAATTGGGTCAAAAATCAACATAAACCTCTGCAAAAAACACAAAAGAATACCAAATTAGTATGAGCATCAAAATTAAAGACTTCAACCGTATGGAACATGATTTTTCATTTTAAAATAACTACACTTTTCAAAACTCCACAAACACAAATCAATTCCATATCTCAAGGCAAGGAAATAAGGAAGTTTTAAAGGGTGCGTCGACACAATGACTCAATGGAGTCGACGCAACTGCAGTGGTAGCAGCAAAACAACAACGACGTTATGAAGATGGCGTCGACGCAATCACCCATCAGAGTCGACGCAACAGAGGCCCTCTCTCTTCCTCTCTCTTCCTCACACACTCTCTCTCCTTCTCTCCTAATCTCTCTCGGTTTCGGTCCAAACGAGGCCCGATCGAGGCATGGGAGGTACCATTGGGACGGGCTTGACGCGTAGGTCGAGGCGGTGCCCTTGTTTCTTCGATTCGGGGAGCGTGGAGGCAAGACAGGGCGAGAGGAGCCACGACGCCCCGTCGTTTGATCTGCACCATTTTGCTGGTTTCATCAAGATCGATGTAGGGGAATGGGTTCCTCGTCTCGCCAGGAGCATTTTGACGCCTCATGCGTCGCCGATGACTGGCATTTTCACCGTTTTCTGTGAAAAACCCAATTTGGGGGATTTTAGGCCTAATTTTGGGGGTTTTCTTCTCCTCGCTCGATTTTGGTCCAGACGGCCGCTGATCGAGGCGCGGGAGGCGCCATTGGGAAGGTCATGTCGCAAGGATCGTGTGGACGTCCTTCTTCCCTCAACCCGCGGAGCGAGGAGGCGCGTGGAGTCTGGGGGTCGCCGTGGCCCTCATCGTCCGTTCGGCACTAGATTGGCTTCCTCGTCGTGTCAGAGGTAGGGGGATGGACTTTCTTCCTCACCTGGAACCAGCCGGTACCACATGCGCCGTGGTCCAACACCAGTTGCATCATTTTTTGTACACTATTCCATGTTACCATAATTTAGTCATTAAATTATGAAATTGCATCCATGGGCATTGTCTTTACTTTTTTTTTGATGTAAATGGATGTATGGATGCATGCTTGAACATGTTAGCAGGTTTCTGTGCGTCCCCTATTGATTTCAGTCAACCGAGAGGGAGTTCGGTGTCGAACTCGTCCAACCCGCAACCCAGTTGACATAACGCGTCAGGCCCAGTGCGTTATAGTCCTTTAACGCGCTTAAAGAGGTGCGTTATGTGCCCTTTGACAGACTCCTCCAGGTCCGTCATTTGACCATTGACCGATCGTTTAACCATTGACCCAGTAAGGCGGTTAGCATAGCGGTGTAGGGTAGATCTGTTATAGTTATATAATGCCCAGATCTAGTGCGTTATATTATGCATTAAAATTTTAGATTTTCTGTTGATTCTTGGCGTTCGGGTGACTTTAACGGGCTTAGACCCATGCATTATATCCTCATAACGCACCAGCCTTGGTGCGTTATGTTTCTGTGGTTTCTGATTTCAGTTCGGGTGAGTATAACAGGCCATGGGAGGCATGTTATACTCAGGATAATGCCCCATGCTTGGCGCGTTATTTCCTGCGTTTCTAGTTACACTGCATTGATCAGTTAAGTATAACGGGCCATGGGAGGTGCGTTATACTGAACATAACGCCCCATGCTTGGCACGTTATGATCTGTGTTCTTGGTTTCTCGCCATTGTTCAGTTGATGGAGAGGTCCAGAGGGGGAGGAGCCTGTGCTCCGTCCCCCTCCCCCAATGTACTTCCCCCGAAGTAGTTTGCCTTCCCCTATGATTTTCCCTGTTCTTTTCTTTGTTTCCTTTTTTTATCTGCATTGTAATGGCCCTTTGGCTCCCTTTGTGTGTCATCTCTTTTGCAAGAACTAAGAATATGCTTGCCAATGTTTGTTGATCGCATGTCTAGATTCCTTTTTTTTTCTCTGCATCCGTCTTCTCATGGCAGTCTAATGGTTTGTCTCTCCCTTGGGGTGGCTGATTACAAAGGCCTACGGGATTCTAAGTTGCACGGGTGAAGTGGTCACCCCTGAGCTGAAAGGAACCTATGCCTTCGCATCCCCCTTCACAGATTTCCCATTACCTAGGTTATTTCCTCGAAGCTTTTGGCCGCAAGGGGGCTTAAGTGACTGGGTGCCGCCAACTCATAGTCGAGGTCTAGTTTCCCTCGTGCCAAACCTCTTGTTCAGGAGCAAACCCTCTTCAGCGTTATCCCCTAGCTTGCGTGAGACCTGATACGGCGGCTTTGCCACCTCCCCTTGATACGGTGGCTTTGCCACCTCCCTTGATACGGTGGCTTCGCCATCTTCCCTTGTTACGGTGGCTTTGCCACCTCCCCTTGTTGCAGCGGCTTCGCGATCTTCCCTTGTTACGGTGGCTTTGCCACCTCCCCTTGTTATGGTGGCTTTGCCACCTCCCTTGATACAATGGCTTTGCCTCCTCCCCTTATTATAGTGGCACTACCACCTCCTCCTGAAACGGTGGCCCTACCACCTCCTTCTAAAATGGTGGCTTTGCCACCTTCCCTTGTTACAGTGGCTTTGCCACCTTCATTTGATACGATGGCTTTGCCACCTCCTTCTGAAATGGTGGCCCTGCCCCCTCCTTCTGAAGCGGTGGCCCAGCCACCACGTCCTGAAATGGTGGCCTTGCCACCCCATCTGATATGGTGGCGTTGCCACCTCCACCTGATACAGTGGCCTTGCCACTTTCTCTTGATACGATGACACCTCGTCATCCCCCCTGATACGGTGACGTTGGCCCTCGTGTTTTGTCTACCTGTTCACTGGGTTTTGCACTGTGTTTTAATACGATGTTTTCAGGTCTTGTCGCATCTGTGCGCACCTCCATTTTGGGGCATGTCACTCCTTGTGGACGTGTACCCGCTTTACTCCCCTTAGAATGCCTTGGTTTAAGGGGCGGTGCTGCCGAATTTTTGCCCGGTGAATTGAGGTAATAACGACATCAAAACAAATAATGGCAAGTGCGAGATATGTTGAATGAAGGTATCTTTGCATATCACATCATTCAACATGAGTCATAAGTTTGGTCATCTCATACATGTCACACACACTTTAGGCCCAGATGCTAGGGGGTGAGCTATGGTGCCGAGGAGGAGGACTCGTTCCCAGCAGGGAGAGTCAGGCGAGGGTCAGGAGGAGCAAAGTAGAGCTATGATTCCAGAGGGCACAGCTAGAGGTGCGCGAGCTCCAAGAGCAGAGGATTTCTTTTGAGGCATGTTTTAGTATGCTCTTCAGCTGTAGGGAGGTGAAGCTGGAGAGGGCTCGGCAACTCGGGGAGGTTGTGGTCGGGTACTGAAGGAGTTCTTGCAGTTCCAACCGTCCCTTTTCAGAGGGCAGCCAGATCCAAAGGTGGCAAAGGAGTGGCTGGATGAATTGGAGAGGATTTTTAGAGCCATGGAGTGTGATGAAGAGGAGAAGGTGGTGTTAGCTACGCATCAATTGTAGGGATCAACATGGTCATGGTGGATGTCAGAGTGGGGAGTAGCGTTTCAATCTCGTCCCCTTCTGCAGATCACATGGCAAGAGTTCGTCATGACTTTCGAGCGTGCTTTTTATCCATCCTTCGTCAAGTCGCAGAGGCTACATGAGTTTCTAGAGTTTACCCAGGGTGACATGTCGGTGATGCAATACTGATCTAGGTTTATCAAGCTAGGCCGTTATGCATCTCATATTATGGCAGATGAGGAGGTGAAGAGTGAGTAGTTTGTCGGGGGTCTGAAGCCAGAGCTGAGGCATCCCCTTCTCGCATCGGGTCTGGCTAACCTGGATGCAGCTTGCAAGGTGGCAGCGACGTTGGAGAGAGTTTTGCAGAAGGTTCGAGGGTAGAGTAGTGCGGGTCAGACATATACGGGTCTTAGTCAGCCGATGGCCGTGCAGCAGCAGAGCACTGTCCAGCTCTCAGCAGGTGGTTTAGGGGCGTCTCCTTCTGTAGCATCAGGGGTAGATTCATCATCCTTTGGCTTGAAGCTCAAGAAGTTGCTCAGGGACGTCAGGTTCAGCAAGAGATGCCAGAATCGTAAGGAGGCGAGGCAGTAGTCTATGAGCAGGGTTCAGCAGCCTGTAACTTATCAGTGCTAGGGTTCGGTGGGTGGTTCTCAGGGTGGGTGTCCCCAGTGCGACAATTCTCATTCGGGCAGGCAGTGTTTGGTGCCAGTGGTTTGCTTCAGGGGTGACTAGCCAGGGCACATGGCACGTGACTGTCCACAGAGACCGTGCCAGCCATACGAGTTTCAGCAGCAGTAGCAATTTTAGCCCCAACGGACACCATCTTAGTCGCAGCAGTACCAGTCACAGGGACAGTTTCCTCAGTTGATACGGTCAGCCACTGTAGGGAGGTAGAGATCCCGAGGCAGAGTGACTCACATGACCAGAGCAGAGGCTGAGGCGTCACAGTTGGTGGAAGGTACTCTTTCGATTTTTGGTTGTGCGGCTCGAGTTTTGTTCGATTCAATAAGAAAGGTTTAGGATTTAATCTCACAAATAAGAAACAGATTGGTCTGAAAACTGTCACCTTTGTATCCTCAGCTGATGCCTCAAGTTCCAACTCTAAATCTACTCAAAATAAAGAAAAGGATAAGGTGGGAGAACCCGTGAAAGAAAATCTTGAAATTCTTAAGAAAACTCCTCAGACAACCCAGCAAAAGCACAACAAATTAAAACCCAAGCCAGCACACACCAAAAGTAGAAGTGGCTTAGAGGGTCAGTCAGGTCGACCTTACCCACAGCCTGCGTCGGTGCAGCCAAGGACTACGGCCAGGCATTATGAAAGAAGGCAACCCATGCATCTGCGCACCAATTACAGGGAGATGGCCTTTCAGCCAAATAGAACTCACCATAACCCTAGGTTTCAGGGTATGAATAGATGCAGTCAATGGGTCAGATCAAGGCAGTGGCTTCCTGGAAGAGAACTCGTGTAATGCCATGGATCCTTAATGGGTCTTCTTGGATTCTTATTAGGCCTTTCGGATCCTTTTTGAAGAGTTTCGGATCGCTTTTGTGGCTCCCGAGTTGAGTTTTACGATCCATGTGGGTTTTTCTCTCGTACAAGTTACAGAACCTGCGGTGAGTTTATTTCTCAATTCATCAACTCGTGGAGGTGGCAACTGTGATGTACTCTTCGTGAGGATCGTTTCGACTATTTTTATGTATTTTTCTGAATTAGTGTATTTTTGATTGAATTTATGAATTTTTAGAAATTAGAAAATTTCTTAATTTTCTAACCTTTTGACCCCCCCACCTTCTCTCTCCTCTCACTCGCGCTCTCACACTCACTCTCCCGTTCTCTCTCGTTCTCTCGCCTCCGGCTGCAGACGGAGGGGTTTGTGGGTGAGCTGACTACGCCGGGAAGCTGCTGAGACGCGTGATGGAGCGAGGATCGGATCAATTTTGACGCGATCTCGAATGATGGATTCAAAGCCGGCGGTTGAGCTCGCGTTGTGATTTTTGACGTAGTTTAGTCACCTCGGCGCTCGATTTCTTTGGTGGAGGTAGGGAGACGGATCTCCACTTCCTCCTGCACGTTTTCCCTGCTTCTATGCGTGGATTGGTGCTCGAACGTGCCAGATCGGGCCAGTTTAGGCAAAACTGTTATTTTTGGGGTTTATAGGGTTCGCCGGAAAACAGTGACAGTTTGCATTATAATTACTTTCAAAATGACCGTCGGGATGTCAGGATCCCGCACCCGCTAGTTTCGTGTCAATCGATCGTCATTCAGGGCCGGTTGGAGTCTGGGAACCTTGGTGACTTGATTTGGGTCGATTCTTCGGAATCGCCCCGATCTCGTGTTTTGATGCATGCATGTGGCATTTTTAGCTCCCAAACGTCTTCTGTGGTCATGTGGCTTTGTTTCCCCTGCGCTTCGGCGTAAATGGGGTGTGGAACGGGCTGATTCAGATTTTCCACTATTTTATTCATCGGACCGGTGTGGCAGTCGTACCAAAAACCGTCACAGTCTCTGACGATCCTACGATAGACCGTCACATGCCTTTGAGCATGTTGGTCAGTTGTGGCTGTGGAGTGTGACGGCTCACTACTGGGGTGTCACAGTCCTCTGGCACACCCTTTTTGGTGCGTCCTAGCCTTGTCGTTCCTTGATGTCCATGTCAGTGGGTCACTCTGACGGCCTTGCCTTAGACCGTCAGGGTGCTGTAGCGCACCTTCTATAGGCCGTCACAGCATTTGACCGAGGTTTGACTTGTTAAGTCGGTTGGCTTTAACGGTCCTTCCCCTGTGCGTCAGAGTACTGTGGCACATCTTCTTTGGACCGTCACAGTGTGTTTGACCGAGTTTAACTGGCTATGTCGGTTGGCTCTCACGGCCAAACCCCCATGTGCCAGGGTGCTGTAACGCGTCCATATTGGACCATTACATGCTGTTCGTCCGAGTGTATGTTGTAGGTCTGTTCACCCTGATGGCCCAATCTGGGTGTGTCAGAGTATGTGACGCACCTATAGTAGGCCGTTACAGTCCTGTTGGCCATGATGGCCGGTTCTATTCTGTGTCTGTCCATGTGTCGGTCTGTCTTAGGTTTGTGGTATAGGGCAGTATCTATGTGTCAGTAGTCTCTGGATCGGTTGGTTCAGGTGACTGGGTGTGGTCTCTTCCTTGACTGCGACAGTTCCCTAACGACTCAATCTAGAACTGCCAGCATCCTTGTCTCTGGTCGTGTGGCGACTGTTCCTTGACTACCGGGTTTTCCTAGCGGTTGAGTGATGGTTCGCTTTGCCCAGAGTGTCATCCTCCGGTGTTTTTGTTTATCTTGGCTTGATCTTGTGGTTTACCCGTGACCTGCGGATGCCTGTCAGCATCTTATGAGGGCTGTGACCATGATGGGATGGCTAGGAGTGCTTGTGTATGATGTCATGTCTGTGTGTGTGTCGTGTTGGGTTCTGGTCAACCCGGGGTCACCCAGTGGTTGACATGTAACCTTGTGTGTCTCAACAGTTCTGTCCAGTTCAAGACATGATTCTGGATGCCTCGAGGTATTGTCTTACCTCGGTCTACGTGTCCAGGTGTGCTAAGGGCCCTCGGTGTTCCCTCAGGTCTCTACGTGTCGTTTCCTCCGACAACGTCATTCCCTCTGGCTTAGGATTAGATCGATTGGCGGCTTGTTCGGCTATTAGTGACGATCTTGCCTCCAAGTCGTCTGACTCAAGGATCGTTACGTGAGTAGGTCTAGTTGCCTTGTCTTGAGTTTGTCAGCAGTGGCTATGCTACCATTGGTGCTTCGAAGTACGTGTGACAGTGCTCTCTTGCCTGTCTGTACATCCGCACTCGTATTTTGAGTCTCTGTGTCTTGTGAGCCTTCACTAGTCGTAGCCTTACGTCACGTTACGGCGTGACGGCTCTTGTAGCGGGGCACCTTCCCGATATATGATTTTTAAGCTAGTTCCGTGGGCCCTCAGTCCAACCATAGCGTCCAGCAGAGGGGGAATACTAGCTAGAGGCCTGGGTTAGGCAAGAGCCAATGTGTGCACGTGTGGTCAGGGGATTTGGACTGACGTCGACAGGCGTTCACCTGTCTAGTCACTCGCGACGGTACTTAAGTTTTGGTTCTGACATTGTTTTGGTCTCGGCCTAGTCCTTGAAGTAAGGTACACGAACAAGACACTAGTAGGCGCAACATAAGACGTCAGTGGACATAGCTGGCTATTCTTCTAGTGAGAGGCACACCAGTCACGTAGCACGTGACTCTTTACACTTCTGTTCGCGGTTCTTGTGCATCGTGACCTTCCGGGTTAGCCCTCTCGTGGCTGCACTCGAGGCTAGTGTCCTGTCATATGCATGACATTCTAGTCATGTGTGGGATAGTGTGCATGACATTCTAGGCATGTCATCTGCGTCTGCGTCTGTCTAGGTTTTAACTATGTTTCTTTGTCTATTTTACAGGTCCCTTTAGCATCGATAGATCGATAACTCCTGACTTCGTCAGCTTAGAGTCACCTTCCTACTGCTGCTTGGAGTAGTTTGGGGTGCCGAGGTAGTTCGGCAGTCGCTTGTCTGGTATGACTTCCTCCCCCTCTTCCTAGACGGTTCCCTACTCCTACTCCCTGTCTCTTCTTTTACTACTTTTTAGCATAGTGTTACAGCTTTGTAGTTTATTTTTCCTGCTTTACTACCTGTTGTGTTACTTATTCTGTGTTACTGCATGTTTTTCAGTGGGGATCTGCGTTAGTGATTAATTATGTAGTCTTATGCGCACTCTGTCTTTACGTTAAAAATATTGCTCTGATTGACATGCTCGATATAGACTCGTCGCGCACCCGGGTTACTTCCGCGCTCGGGGTGTGATAGCCTTCGTGGTATCAGAGCCTAGGTTTTCAACTTCCTAGGAAAACCCAAGTCTAAGGATAGGTTTACTCCCTACACCCAGTGAGATGGATGGAGCCATGAGTTAAGTTCTATAATGACATTCGACCTTATAATTAAACCCGATATTTATTACACTTAAACTCTCTTGTAGGACATGGCCGCGGAAAGATCACAATGGCGCGA